>OY759158.1:5712755-6350255 GCA_963662125.1 Diplazon laetatorius | reverse complement strand
GCTCCGGAGGATGAAACTTTTCCGGATTCGAAGGATCGCAATAATCGCACACCTAAAACCGAAAAAACGAATATCTTCACTCTGGCATGTGTTTTTTTTCTCTTCTTTTTTTCATTTTCTTCAACTTCCGCTCGACTTCTCGCTTCTATATAATATCTATCTCGGTATGTATTTTAGGATTATATCGAGGGGTCATCATCTTTATCGTTTTTTTTCTTCTTCTTTTTTTCCCTCTTCTTATCCCATTCGACCGGCGGGGCTCCTCCCTAGCTGTTCGGGCCGTCTTACGAAACCGATGAGTAAATCATTTAACGATAACGCTGCGTTATCATTGAATATCCCGTCTTCGAACCCGATGGAAGCCAACGTCGAACGACGGTTTTACCATCGATTTTATTCAAACTTAACGTCCTCATAGTTAAGTTCATAAATGTATTGCCGATAAACAATTATTTGAGTAACAAATGAATGTAAAATTAATGGTCTACGTTATGCGGAATGTAAGAAGATGTTTTTTTTAAACTATTTTATCTTTTATTATGCGTTTTGTTGGTAGTAGCGAAGGACCGAAAATTCCGAAACATCCGAAATTGTTTCGAGCAACCCACATGTGTGGTCAAGACTTCGTCCTCTGTAATTTTTTGTACTTTCGCTCTCCCATTTTTTTTTTTAACGGACATCAACCGGACAAAGCTGTGGGACGGACCTTTTGATCATCCGACAAGGGATTCCCATGGTTAATTTTTTTTTCTCAATCCTGATTCACCTTGTTATTGCGTTTGGGTGAACTCTGTGTCTTTCTACGATATTGTAAATGGCATAGATGGGATATTCAACGACAACGATATACTCCAGACCGATAATTCGAAATGTTTAGCGTGTGAGACAGAACCGCGGAATGCGAGGAGTATAAGAGGGAACGCGAAAATTGTTCTAATCTCGTCTAGGAGCATAGTCTCCTCATAATGGAGCAGAGATTTCCAACCGGGTTATAGAATGAAAATATAATTGGACAAAAAATGAAATTGTAAAATATAAACCTGTCACGGTATGAAATATTAATTGTAATTATGTTTTTTTTTTTTCATCGATCATTTACATCCCATGGAAAAACAATTATGTAATAATTAAATATGGGCATAGATGGTCTATGTATACCTAAGTAAAAAAAATGGTATATAGTCTATATATAATCTATGTATGAGCTTGGACCATAGACTATGAATTATATATCTATACTATAGTCTATAGACTATAGTATAGATATATAATTTATTATAATCTATTGCCCAAGCTTATACATAGTTTATATATATAGACTACCCACATAAAAAAATTACATATAATCTATATATGGGATTGGGCATATATAGTTTACATATAGATTATATATAATTATTTCACTTGGGTATATACCATTTTTTTACCATATATAACTATATATAGTCTATATAGTATATCTATAGACTAAAGTATAGATATATAATTTAGTTTATATGTAGACTATATACAATTATTCTATTCCGAATTCCTTGTATAGTTTGTATATAATTTTTTTATAGACTTTCATACAGACTATGTAAAAATTGTTCTCTCTCATTTTTCTCAAAAACATTGAAATAAAAATTCTTCACCGACCTGGCCTTGAATAAGATTTATATCCTCGTTCTGATCGGAATTGGCACCGACCAATTTACAATAGAGTTCCGGTCCGGTCGTGTTAACGCCACATGTCGCAGTGGCGATTATCTCTTTTCCCTCGGCCAAATTGAAATACGGCGGGGTAAGATTTTCACTTTGAACTTGAATCAACAGCAACGGAAGAAGACACACCAAACCCCGACGGAACATGGTTACCACGTTGCCGGTCATCGCCCGGTTACTCGTTCCTCAATAAAAAAGAAAAAAAGAAAAACAAAATAAATGTTTATAACATTTTGTGCATCTTTTAATTTTTTTTATTATAATTATTTTGTTAAACAATGAAAAATGTATGTTGATGCAATTAAATGGATTTTCGTGAATTACTTTTGTCAGACGTATATATATATATATTTCGGTGAGGCTGGACCGCTCGTGTAAAAGGCGGATGAAGCCCGAACGGCTTCTGAATCCACACTGACGACCAAACCTGCTACCGAGATCGCTGAAAGCCCTGAAATATCGAGGTCCAAACGCGCGCGGGGTCTCTCTACGATGCTGCTCTCATTGGGAATTGGGGGGAGACCGTCTCTCCCATTGGGGGCTTGGGGGTTGTGACCGGCAACCATCGCGTATCAAAGGAATGGACCCAACTCTATGTATATATCTATATATCCATACATATATATGTATATATAGATCCGTTTACGGGTTCTTCGTACAAGAGCACATGACGGTTGTAGATGCTTTCGGATGCTTTCCTCCCACGCATCGTCGCTTCGACCGAGAACGCGTGCTGATTGAAAATATATTCTTTTTATTTTTATTTTTCTATTTATCAATTCTATCATTTTTTCATGTATATCTATTCTATGATACACGTGCACGCGAAAAAAATTGTTCGGGCGAAGGTGATCCTCGAATTATACTTTTATATGTTTTATAAATATTCACATATACAATAATATATAAATTTGTATGAAATAACATAAAATAATATATAAATTTATTTTAAAAAATTATGAATGATAAGTTCAATGGGTCATCAAAGACGTAGCTTTCGTATGTTTGTGTCAATGTGCGAGCGACGAGGAAGACTCGTAGAAATTAACTCCCTTGGGCCGGAAGACGAAAAAAACAAAAAAATTTAGAGTCAAAGCGAGGACAGTCTGTTCTTGTGTGGATAATAACGAAATTTATGTATTTGATTATCGTTTAATAATAGATTATTACACAAACACTCAACTTTGGAGAATTGTTATTTCTTTCAATAATAATTTTATTTTTAAATTTAAAATGAAATTCCCCAGTTCGGGAATTTCGTGCAAATTGGAATAAAAACGAAAATATATTCATGGCTTACTTTATGAACGATATTTCAGATTACGGAAAAAATTGTACGATATCATTAGCTGGCTCGAAGATAAGAGATGAACCCTTTTATTTCAACATCATTCGTCTTCGGAACATCATTATGATTATGATTATTCCACGAACGAATGTGTGGGTGAGTGGTCGCCATCGTCCAAGCATCCGGCAGGATGACTGCCGCCATTGTCCGATAAATGGTTCTTTTGCGATAAATAAAATGAGAGAACTTTTGATATTTCATAGTGTATACGTCGTGAGGATTGTGGACAAATTTTCGATTTAATAAAGCGACACCACGAGAGTACGTAAAAAACCGTTAATCCAGTTTTCGAAAATAATTTGGTTTTCCGTTTTTTAGATTTAAATAATTTTTTTATTACCCAGTTGTAAAATGTTTTATGAATCGCCATCGAAAGAAAAAATATTTTTCGATAGTTATATCAAAAAGTGACGTCCGTAATATTTCAAATTGTTTATTGAAATGTCTTATTCCGCAGTGCCATACGAATAAATAAGTTCGATTTTCGCAATTACAGTTTTTCGATGGTAATCAAGCCCTGCAATTTTTCAATTCATTTTCCACATCGATCCCCAAAGTTCAATGAAATTTTCGTCGAGCCGTTTTTGAGTACAATGACAAACTGCATTTTTTTTTAAATCCGCGTGTTCAATACGAAAATCTTCTTCTTCGTTTGGTTGGTACAGGCTCATCATTATATATACCAGAGATACATAACCAGATGAGTTATAATATCGGAGAGTCATCGAAACAATCCACAAATTGAAATGAGTGCGTGGAAGAAATGTAAACAACGCTGCAACGAACGTGATGCGAATCGTTCGGCGTCCGCAATGAGTGCGAGAGAGAAAGACGTATGGGCGCTTGCGGCGGAGCGACAGAGATAGCCCGAGAAAGGTTTCGGAACCCTTTAACAAAGGCACGTCGATGGTCCGATCCCCGACAGCTGTTTCGAGAACGGGACAACAGCGCTGGAAAAACGTTTTATCTGACCAGTGTCGAATCGTATGACTGCGAGACCTGAAATATGTAAAGCATTTGAGCCGACACGGTCGGAAACTGTAATATCGCCTTGTTTACGATGCCCGATCATCGGGTTCGGTATCTGGCCACTGCAATTAAGCGCCAACTTTGCACGACGTCCGTAAACCCGGGTGCTGGCAGAGATGAGTTGGGAGATGTCTGATGGAGGCCTTCTCGGTGGTTACGATGGAAGACCGTGCGAACCTGGTGGCGAAATTCGAAACTCCGAGATGGCCGTAGGTGCTGATGATTCTCAACCAAGCAATCTTGGACGCTTTTTGTATTGCGCTCGCGCGCACACAGTCAGCGTAGATAATCAAACCGGCAAATTACCGACGTAGTCGATCGGTTCGGGAATTTTTTTGCCGTTTGCGTCTCGCTCGCGACAAACCAGTCGCGCGATTCGCTTACACTGTAGATATGTTTACCAGGCTCTCTCGCACCGCCGTTACCTTCAGTTAGCACCTTGCTCACTTGCATTCCGTCTTTCTCATTGCATTAGGCCTACTGCAGATATATATATATATATATATATACATATATATATATATATATATCGTGGAAGAACTCGGAAACAACGGATAAGTGAGGCGCCCGTAACTCTTCGGAGATCGGTGTAACAAATACAATACAATATATATATATATATATATATATATATATATATATATACATATATATATATATGCAAAAAAGAATCTACCGATGTTCCGAGCTTCCTCAAGGCTCTATTCGATGTGTTTCTTCATGCTGAACACGAAACTGAACTAGTTTAAGCGATACGACCGGTAGAACGGAAGATACGATCGAAAAACCACGGTGATCTCGATTTTTCGTCCTTTTCGTCTAAAACCCATTTAAGGAGATAAATGAGAAAAAAGATTCTACCGATGTTCCGAGCTTCCTCAAGGCTCTATTCGGTGTGTTTCTTTATGCTGAACACGAAACTGAACGAGTTTGAGCGATAGGACCGGTAGAAGGGAAGATACGATTGAAAAACCACGGTGATCTCGAATTTTCGTCCTTTTCGTCTAAAACCCATTATTTAAGGAGATAAATGAAAAAAAAGAATCTACCGATGTTCCGAGCTTCCTCAAGGCTCTATTCGATGTGTTTCTTCATGCTGAACACGAAACTGAACGAGTTTAAGCGATACGACCGGTAGAACGGAAGATACGATCGAAAAACCACGGTGATCTCGAATTTTCGTCCTTTTCATCTAAAACCCATTATTGAAGGAGATAAATGAGAAAAAAGAATCTACCGATGTTCCGAGCTTCCTCAAGGCTCTATTCGATGTGTTTCTTCATGCTGAACACGAAACTGAACAAGTTTAAGCGATACGACCGGTAGAACGGAAGATACGATCGAAAAACCACGGTGATCTCGAATTTTCGTCCGTTTCGTCTAAAACCTATTATTTAAGGAGATAAATGAGAAAAAAGAATCTACCGATGTTCCGAGCTTCCTCAAGGCTCTATTCAATGTGTTTCTTCATGCTGAACACGAAACTGAACGAGTTTAAGCGATACGACCGGTAGAACGGAAGATACGATCGAAAAACCACGGTGATCTCGAATTTTCGTCCTTTTCGTCTAAAACCCATTATTTAAGGGGATAAATGAGAAAAAAGAATCTACCGATGTTCCGAGCTTCCTCAAGGCTCTATTCGTTTTCTTTCTTTATGCTGAACACGAAACTGAACGAGTTTGAGCGACACGACCGGTAGAACGGAAGATACGATTGAAAAACCACGGTGATCTCGAATTTTCGTCCTTTTCGTCTAAAACCCATTATTTAAGGAGATAAATCCCATATAGCATTTTGACATACATTTGATATCCATTGTATATACTCCTGAGGATATTGAATATCCTATGTATATACCGATATACCGCAGCGTATATCTAATGGATATCCATTGTATCAGCAAAGGAGACACTTTCTTATATCCATTGCATATACATTGTATATACTCGCGTATATCCATAGTATGTCCATCGGATATACGGTATATACGCGTATATCCGATGAACATACTATGCATATACACGGGGACATCATATGTATATACAATGTACTAACAAAACTGTCTCGCAGGTATATAAAGAAAGGAAAAAAAAATAGGAGACGCGGGGACTCGATCCAGGGTTCTCGCGGTTACTAGCCCGGCGCGCTGCTCACTGCGCTACGCCGACTTCGATGAATATGGTATTATTGATCTGTCATAAAAGCTAACCATTGTGACTCAGGAACTTCGCGAAGTAAAGTCGGAGTTCGCATGTACAAGTATATATGGACTATATACAGACCATGTCGTCTATATATAGACTTTATATAGTCTATATATAGACTATATAGAGTCTATGAATAACCTATATATAAATTGTATTTTCCCAATTCCATATATAGTTTATATATAATTTTCTTACTTGGGTGTTGATAGCTTGATTTTTTTTATGGACATGTATAGATATACATTGCATATTACATGAATATGTCGATGGAACACGTTCACATAAGAGTATTTGGCGTATATCCATATAATGTGCAATGGACACCCGTGCAGGTATATACATGCATGTAAGTCGTATAGATATCCATAGAACACCTCTTCCGGTATGTCGACATAAGAGTTTTTGCCGCATGTCCATACAATATATTTTGAACGTTCGTGCATGTATATACATGTATGTAAGTCGTATGGATATCCATAGAACATCCGGTGCTGTATGTCCACATAAGGGTATTTTCCGTATATCCATACAATGTGCTTTAAACGTTCGTGCATGTACATACATGCATGTAAGTCGTATGGATATCCATGGAACATCTGGTGCTGTATGTCCACTTAAGGGTATTTTCCGTATATCCATACAATGTGCTTTAAACGTTCGTGCATGTACATATATGCATGTAAGTCGTATGGATATCCATAGGATATACAGGATATCTTTTTCACATTATGGATATCCAATGGATATACATGGAACATTTGGTGCTATATGGGATGAGAAAAAAGAATCTACCGATGTTCCGAGCTTCCTCAAGGCTCTATTCAATGTGTTTCTTCATGCTAAACACGAAACTGAACGAGTTCAAGCGATACGACCGGTAGAACGGAAGATTCGATCGGAAAACCACGGTGATCTCGAATTTCCGTCCTTTTCGTCTAAAACTCATTATTTAAGGAGATAAATGAGAAAAAAGAATCTACCGATGTTCCGAGCTTCCTCAAGGCTCTATTCAATGTGTTTCTTCATGCTGAACACGAAACTGAACGAGTTTAAGCGATACGACCGGTAGAACGGAAGATACGATCGAAAAACCACGGTGATCTCGAATTTTCGTCCTTTTCGTCTAAAACCCATTGTTTAAGGAGATAAATGAGAAAAAAGAATCTACCGATGTTCCGAGCTTCCTCAAGGCTCTATTCGATGTGTCTCTTCATGCTGAACACGAAACTGAACGAGTTTAAGCGATACGACCGGTAGAACGGAAGATACGATCGAAAACCACGGTGATCTCGAATTTTCGTCCTTTTCGTCTAAAACCCATTATTTAAGGAGATAAATGAGAAAAAAGAATCTACCGATGTTCCGAGCTTCCTCAAGGCTCCATTCGATGTGTCTCTTCATGCTGAACACGAAACTAAACGAGTTTAAGCGATACGACCGGTGGAACGGAAGATACGATTGAAAAACCACGGTGATCTCGAATTTTCGTCCTTTTCGTCTAAAACCCATTATTTAAGGAGATAAATGAAAAAAAAGAATCTACCGATGTTCCGAGCTTCCTCAAGGCTCTATTCAATGTGTTTCTTCATGCTGAACACGAAACTGAACGAGTTTAAGTGATACGACCGGTAGAACGGAAGATTCGATCGGAAAACCACGGTGATCTCGAATTTTCGTCCTTTTCGTCTAAAACCCATTATTTAAGGAGATAAATGAGAAATAAGAATCTACCGATTTTCCGAGCTTCCTCGAGGCTCTATTCGTTTTCTTTCTTCATGCTGAACACGAAACTGAACGAGTTTAAGCGATACGACCGGTAGAAAGGAAGATACGATCGAAAAACCACGGTGATCTCGAATTTTCGTCCTTTTCGTCTAAAACCCATTATTTAAGGAGATAAATGAGAAAAAAGAATCTACCGATGTTCCGAGCTTCCTCAAGGCTCTATTCAATGTGTTTCTTCATGCTGAACACGAAACTGAACGAGTTTGAGCGATACGACCGGTAGAACGGAAGATACGATCGAAAAACCACGGTGATCTCGAATTTTCGTCCTTTTCGTCTAAAACCCATTATTTAAGGGGATAAATGAGAAAAAAGAATCTACCGATGTTCCGAGCTTCCTCAAGGCTCTATTCGTTTTCTTTCTTTATGCTGAACACGAAACTGAACGAGTTTGAGCGATACGACCGGTAGAACGGAAGATACGATTGATACACCACGGTGATCTCGAATTTTCGTCCTTTTCGTCTAAAACCCATTATTTAAGGAGATAAATGAGAAAAAAGAATCTACCGATGTTCCGAGCTTCCTCAAGGCTCTATTCGATGTGTTTCTTCATGCTGAACACGTAACTGAACGAGTTTGAGCGATACGATCGGTAGAACGGAAGATACGATTGAAAATCCACGGTGATCTCGAATTTTCGTCCTTTTCGTCTAAAACCCATTATTTAAGGAGATAAATGAGAAAAAAGAATCTACCGAAGTTCCGAGCTTCCTCAAGGCTCTATTCGATGTGTTTCTTCATGCTGAACACGAAACTGAACGAGTTCAAGCGATACGACCGGTAGAACGGAAGATTCGATCGGAAAACCACGGTGATCTTGAATTTTCGTCCTTCTCGTCTAAAACCCATTATTTAAGGAGATAAATGAGAAAAAAGAATCTACCGATGTTCCGAGCTTCCTCAAGGCTCTATTCAATGTGTTTCTTCATGCTGAACACGAAACTGAACGAGTTTAAGCGATACGACCGGTAGAACGGAAGGTTCGATCGGAAAACCACGGTGATCTCTGTAAGGTGCACGAGTCTGCCGTGACCGTTGCCCGCCCCGCGCATGCGTTATACCGCGAAATGACACGCGCATGATCGAGGATTATCGACCATCGATCGTGCGTACAGCACAAGGTCGCCGGGTCTTTGGCCCACCTTGCGCGTGCGTAATTCTTCGAAACACAAGTGCGCATGACAAGTGATCTCGATGAGGGATCGACGGAACATTTCGCGAAGACTCGGCCTCTTTCGTTCCGGGAACCTCGCTCTATCAACACGTTCCGACAACAAGATCTTCTCTCCCCCATCGGCCACGTTCTGCTGCAGAAGGACTCGACACGACCAAGCATTTCAAGGGGTTGGAAATCTGCGGATCGCCGTGCATCGCAACGAGGGGGTTCTCGGGGACAAACGAAAGAGCCACCGAGAATACGCCATCGAATTAAAAGATGAGTAAAATAAATTGTTAATAATAATATATACGTATATATATATATCACGACACTCGCATCCTGTTTTTGTATCTATTATTCGACAAGAGTGATCCGTGTTTGATTTCAAGTATATAACTATACGTTGTTGTACGAATTTTGTTGCCACATTGGCAAGGCGTTTAGCCGAATATTTAATTCAATTTATTGTATCTATAAACGTTCCACGGGGACACGATTTTTATGGACCACGTGGCAGACGAGAAAAACGTGATCGATTTGGTATGTGTGTGCAATGTGTGTGTTGAATGAGGATGATATAGGAAATAGGTGTGATAATAAAACGTCGTATAAAATATAAATTATACAAATAAAGTTCATCTTCCATCCTCCAGAATTAATATTCTCGTTTGACAACCCCTCAAAACTCACAATTGGCGCCCAACGTGGGGCCCGAGAAGTTAAAAAACAAATTTAAAAATTTTTTTTTTTTTTAATTTTTTGCTTTCATCGTGAATCCACATAAAAATAAAAATTAAACATGAGTTTTGTCAACAAATATTAAGAATGTATGGAGAATGAACGAAAAAATATATGTGTGACTAAATCCGGTAGGATTGTACGACAAAAATTCACACACTATAATTTCACAGGAAAGAGATCGATAAATCGAAATATCGAAATGCCGTTAATCTACGACGATCGAGATAACAATAGAGAGACAGCGCGAGCCCGTGAAATGGAAGCCGAGAGAGAGAGCCTGAACAAATTACGACAACAGCTCGAAGACGAACGTCGCGCGTTCGAAGCTTTGCGGACCGCACAACAACAACAACCTGTCGCGAGCTTGGGCAATCAAGACCACCCGCATGTATGGATGAGATGGCCACGATTATAAGTAAGGTACATACAAATGCCGAAATTGATATTAAGATGCCAAAATTTAAAGACGAATACGAAATCAATCCATTACGGTTTATCGAAGAGGTGGAAAAATTTTTCAAAATAAAAAATATTAGGCCTGAGCGGCAATTGATTTTTGTTGAACATTCACTGGAAGGTAGAGCGAGTTCATGGATTGATCTGAGAGACGATATAAAAAACTATGAAGATTTTAAAGAAAAATTTTTAGATGCGTTTTATCCTATACCTGTAAGAATTAAATTTAAACGTGATTGGATGGACATGCGATACGATGCTAATAAAGAAACGATGCAAACATACTTTTATCGCCAATTAAAAGAAACTAAATATTTTATGCCAAGATTGACGGAATATGAAATAAATTACGAAATAATTAGGCAATATCCAACATGGGTAAAAGAGACGTTGTCGACTATCGATAAAAATAATACTACCCTTATTGGCCAAACTCTCGCGGACTTAGACGAGATACGTAGAGATCCGGGTCGGGAAAAAAAGTTTCATCGTGAATGGGTAAATCGTGAACAACCGCGTAATTCTGGTCCGAAAATTCATCAACTAAAATATCGCGGATCTAATTCATATAATCATCTTCGAAATAATGGACAATACGTTAACAGACGGGGTCAAAATAATTCCAATTACACAAATTATACGGGTCATAGAGATTTTCAATCACGAGAGTTTTCAGGAATGAGACTACCTGACACTCATCTTCCCCCACCTTTTCACCGACCGAATCCTGCGTCTTATTATTCGAACGGAAACAATGCTCATAATAATCAATCGTGCCATAATAATCAACAAAATCCGAGCTCGTATTATCCGAACGGAAACAATGTTGTCGTACCGAATCATCATTATAATCAATCGAATCTTGGATCTCACAATTCAAACGTAAACACTGGTTTAAATACCCAACCAAATGCAAATAATTTAAACTAACGAACGGCGCGTTGCAAGTCGGTCCGTCACCGTGCCGTCGTGATTTCGATTTTGTTGAGGATTTGGCTATTGGCATTGAAGGGGAAGAGGATCGAGAAAATAATGTAGTATCACGGGGGTTAGCTAGAAGCCCACACGTGCGTATTAATATGGGAGAGCAGGAAATTTTGGCTCTTCTTGACACGGGTAGTCAAGTAACGGTGATTTCTGAAAAACTTTATAATGAAATATTAAATAATACTCGCCTAAATGAATTACCGGTTGCGAACGTTATGGTATCGACGGCAATAGGGAAAAAAGCAACGTCGGTAAAACGTCAAATATTGATTAACGTGGGTATTGAGGATGTCATATTAGAATCGGGTTTATTGGTCGTCCCACATTTAACCTCCGATGTAATATTGGGTCATGATTGGTTATCGAAAAATCGGGTTGTCATTGATTATGATAAAAATAAAATAACAATTCGTGGAAGGCGTCTTGCGGACTCATCGGTGGTGTTCGAGCGGAGCGCTTCGGAGACGCTAATTTGTTCCCAGAGAAACGACATGACATATGTTTTTGTAATTAACGTTCGTGAAATATCAAGTGATGATTTCTTGAGTGTATCGGGTTGCATAGATCATCCTGTTAACAAAGAAATTAAGAAAAAACATAATAAGAGAAAACAAAATAAATCGAAAAGTAAAAAGAATTCGGATAAATTTGAAAATATTGAAAATGTTGAAATTAATGAAGCGTCCACTGGAATAAAGAAAAGTTATGAAAATGAAAATGTGGCTTTCGAATTGGATAAAATAAATGCTAGAAATGATAATTGTGAGCCAAGAGATAATTATAATGAAGTGAAAATAATTGAAATGATAAAAGAAAATGATAAAAATGAAATTGCTGGCGACGCAGCGAATGAAAATGAAATTGAAGTGGTAGAAATAGCTAAAAAGCCGGTGGATGTCAATATTGTCTCGAATGGAGAAGAAATGTCGGTAGAAGAATGGTATGAGAAAGATATAGAAGAAGAAAGAGTTATTGACAGGGATAAATACGTCGAAGATTTCTCGATCGGTCATGTTATTTCTGGGAATGAATCGGACGTCTCTGGAGATCCCCGGTCGGTCGCGTGTATACTAACACTGCTTGATGATGTTCAAAGACAAACTTTTCTGAATATATTAGAAAAATATCGGTTTCTTTTTTCGGACAAACCCGGTTGCGCGAAGGGTTATGAGCATCGTTTAAAGCTCACTACCAATCGACCCAATATTCGTCATACTTACCCAATCCCATTTAAATTGCGAGAAGCCACAAGCAAGGCTATAGAAGAGATGATTAAAAATAAAATAATCGAAAGAAGTATCAGTCCGTTTTGTAATCCCCTACGCATCGTGAGAAAAGAAGATCAGAGTGTTAGAATTTGTCTTGACGCGAGGTTTTTAAATAAAATCATTGAGGATGACCAGGAGTCACCACCATTAATACAAGAATTGTTGCAAAAATATCACGGGGCAAAGTGGTTCTCGAAATTAGATTTGACGAATGGATACTGGCAAGTTCCATTGCATAAAGACTCGAGGCCCTATACGGCATTTTTGTTCAACTCTCATATTTATCAATTTTGTCGAGTCCCATTCGGAATCAAAACTGCAGGTAGCGGATTCATAAGATCATTGAGTTTTGCGTTGAAGGATGATTTCAATGAAAATACATCTTGTTATATTGACGACATACTGATAGGCACCGATACGTTTGAAAAACATGTTCAAGTACTGACATGTATTTTTGAGCGACTGGTCGCATATAATTTCACGTTGAAATTATCAAAATGTATATTTTTTCAAGAAAGTGTACAGTTTTTGGGCTATCATATCTCATCAAAGGGCATAACACCATCACCGCAAAAACTCGAAGTAATATTAAAGTTCGAAGAGCCAAAGAACAAGAGACAGTTGCAACAATTCTTGGGTGTCTGTAATTATTATAGAAAATTGAACGTTAAACATAGTCAGTCAGTCGATTTACTTAGAAAATTATTAACCAAAGATCAACATTGGGATTGGACACCCGCCCATAGCCTCGTGTTTCAACAGATGAAAATAGATTTCAGTAATTGTATTACCCTCAAGCACATCATTCCCGAAACTTCGTTTAAACTTCAGACTG
Source organism: Diplazon laetatorius (assembly GCA_963662125.1). NCBI lineage: Eukaryota > Metazoa > Arthropoda > Insecta > Hymenoptera > Ichneumonidae > Diplazon > Diplazon laetatorius. The sequence goes on along the minus strand of OY759158.1, from coordinate 6,336,730 downwards.
ACGCGAGCGATAATGGCATAGCGGGGATATTGTATCAAATCGATGAGAACGGTGACCACAATGTGATAGACGTTGTTAGTAGATGCTTGAATCGGTGTGAGGTCAATTATACTACGACCGAGAAGGAACTTCTCGCTATCATATATGCAGTTGGAAAATTCCGGGCATATTTGATAGGAGAAAAGTTCGAAATAATCACCGATCATCACAGTCTCACGTTTTTGCAATCGGCACGATTTCAGAATGCTAGAATCACTCGCTGGATTTTGCTTCTACAGCAATATTCATTTACGGTTAGTCATTGTCGAGGTATCGATAACGCGGTCGCAGATTTTTTTAGTCGGCACCCCGAAGGAAAATTCACCGAAGAAAAAACGGAAAACATTTTGATATCCTCATTGAATCGATGGCTCGCTCCGAATAAAGATGATGCTGATACATCATTGTTCATTATGGCCATGAAAAATTATGATGCGGAGCTCGTTAAAAATCTCAAATCATTGAGTGAATTACAGCACAATGATTTGAATTTGAAGCGAATCATCGATGCGTGTGAGAAGATAGGGGGGGAGTCGAATTATATCATCTACGAAAACATCTTGTTCCATCGGGGAAACGATAGCGAAAGATGGAGAATCGTGGTACCAAAAAAATTGCAAGTCTTGATAATCGATGCAATACATACGAAATTAGGTCATCCGGGGGTATTTAAAACGTTAAGTTATCTGAAACAATTTTATTATTGGAGGGCGATGGCTAGTCAAGTGAAAAGATTTGTTCTCTGCTGCGATATGTGTCAACGAGTAAAATACTTAACGATCTCAATGGAGGGTGAATACAATTTCGTTGAATCAGATGGACCGAATGAGTTAGTGACGGTTGATTTTTATGGTCCGCTTCCGATGGGTAGAGGGGGCGTCCAATATATTTTTGTAATGATCGATGCATTTTCTAAATATGTCAGTTTATACACGTTGAAGAAAGCGACAGCTCGAATATGCATAAAGAAAATCATGGAAAATTTTGTACCGAAATTCGGAAAGCCAAAACGCATTTTATCGGATCATGGTAGCCAATTCACATCGGGCATGTGGCGAACGAGGTTAGAGGCTGAGGGCATAAAAGTATTGTTTAGCTCAATTCGACATCCGCAATCTAATCCCACCGAACGCGTTATGCGCGAACTGGGTAGATTGTTTAGGACATTATGTTCGGAAAAGCATACGAAGTGGGCGGAAGTCGTACCTCAAATCGAGGAAACGTTGAATATCACTGTCCATCAAAGCACCAAAATGACCCCTCAGGAGTTACATTTCGGTAAACCTGTTCAAGATCAAATCCATAAACTCGTAAAATTTCCTGAAAATAAAGAATCGTCACATAAATATATAATAATGCTCGCTAAAGAAAACCTGAAAAAGAGCTTCGAAAGAAGGAAAAAGGGACAAAAAATAATATCAAAAGTAAAATTGGTTGTTGGTGACTTGGTATTATTACGTGTAAGGCATCTGTCCAATGCTTTAGATAAAGTAACCCAAAAGTTTTTCCATCTCTTCGAAGGCCCGTATAAAATATCTCGGCGTATTGGTGAAAACGCATTTTTATTAGTTGATCCTGAAAATGAAACAGTAGAAATCGGGACTTATAATCGTCTCAATCTCCGAAAGTATTACAAGTAAAATATAAATCAACACAGTAACAGCTAACGGTAATTTGTCCAGGCTCTCTCGATCGACAATTAGCGGAATATCATTCGTAAAAGATTAAAAAAGAAATGTAAAAATGTAAATTGGCAAAAATTTGTTTTATAATAATGTATGTAAGCATGACTATTGGAATGAAATATTAATAAGATTGTAGCGTGATTGACGGATCAAAAAATGGCGATGGGATGACATAAGTATGTTCTATGAAAATATTGTAAAAAAAAAAAAAAAAAAAAAAAAAAAAAGTGTATAATCGAATGGATGAATGAGTGAAATGTAGCGAATACTATCGACGTGGATAAGAGGGTCCTAGCTCAGATCGATTTAATAATGAAGGTCACGAAAACTCGTCTCGGGGTGATTTATGCTTAAAGTTGTCGAAAAAACGTGTCGCATAAAAGGGGGGGATTTGTAAGGTGCACGAGTCTGCCGTGACCGTTGCCCGCCCCGCGCATGCGTTATACCGCGAAATGACACGCGGATGATCGAGGATTATCGACCATCGATCGTGCGTACAGCACAAGGTCGCCGGGTCTTTGGCCTACCTTGCGCGTGCGTAATTCTTCGAAACACAAGTGCGCATGACAAGTGATCTCGATGAGGGATCGACGGAACATTTCGCGAAGACTCGGCCTCTTTCGTTCCGGGAACCTCGCTCTATCAACACGTTCCGACAACAAGATCTTCTCTCCCCCATCGGCCACGTTCTGCTGCAGAAGGACTTGACACGACCAAGCATTTCAAGGGGTTGGAAATCTGCGGATCACCGTGCATCGCAACGAGGGGGTTCTCGGGGACAAACGAAAGAGCCACCGAGAATACGCCATCGAATTAAAAGATGAGTAAAATGAATTGTTAATAATAATATATACGTATATATATATATCATGACACTCGCATCCTGTTTTTGTATCTATTACCCATATAGCATTTTGACATACATTTGATATCCATTGTATATACTCCTGAGGATATTGAATATCCTATGTATATACCGATATACGGCAGCGTATATCTAATGGATATCCATTGTATCAGCAAAGGAGACACTTTCTTATATCCATTGCATATACATTGTATATACTCGCGTATATACATAGTATGTCCATCGGATATACGGTATATACGCGTATATCCGATGAACATACTCTGCATATACACGGGGACATCATATGTATATACAATGTACTAAAAAACTGTCTCGCAGGTATATAAAGAAAGGAAAAAAAATAGGAGACGCGGGGACTCGATCCAGGGTTCTCGCGGTTACTAGTCCGGCGCGCTGCTCACTGCGCTACGCCGACTTCGATAAATATGGTATTATTGATCTCTCATAAAAGCTAACCATTGTGACTTAGGAACTTCGCGAAGTAAAGTCGGAGTTCGCATGTACAAGTATATATGGACTATATACAGACCATGTCGTCTATATATAGAGTTTATATAGTCTATATATAGACTATATAGAGTCTATAAATAACCTATATATAAATTGTATTTTCCCAATTCCATATATAGTTTATATATAATTTTCTTACTTGGGTGTTGATAGCTTGATTTTTTTTATGGACATGTATAGATATACATATTATATGATATGAATATGTCGATGAAACACGTTCACATAAGAGTATTTGACGTATATCCATATCATGTGCAATGGACACCCGTGCAGCTATATACATGCATGTAAGTCGTATAGATATCCATAGAACACCTTTTCCGGTATGTCGACATAAGAGTTTTTGCCGCATGTCCATACAATATATTTTGAACGTTCGTGCATGTATATACATGTATGTAAATCGTATGGATATCCATAGAACATCCGGTGCTGTATGTCCACATAAGGGTATTTTCCGTATATCCATACAATGTGCTTTAAACGTTCGTGCATGTACATACATGCATGTAAGTCGTATGGATATCCATGGAACATCTGGTGCTGTATGTCCACTTAAGGGTATTTTCCGTATATCCATACAATGTGCTTTAAACGTTCGTGCATGTACATACATGCATGTAAGTCGTATGGATATCCATAGGATATACAGGATATCTTTTTCACATTATGGATATCCAATGGATATACATGGAACATTTGGTGCTATATGGGTATTCGACAAGAGTGATCCGTGTTTGATTTCAAGTATATAACTATACGTTGTTGTACGAATTTTGTTGCCACATTGGCAAGGCGTTTAGCCGAATATTAAATTCAATTTATTGTATCTATAAACGTTCCACGGGGACACGATTTTTATGGACCACGTGGCAGACGAGAAAAACGTAATCGATTTGGTATGTGTGTGCAATGTGTGTGTTGAATGAGGATGAGTGTGATAATAAAACGTCGTATAAAATATAAATTATACAAATAAAGTTCATCTTCCATCCTCCAGAATTAATATTCTCGTTTGACAACCCCTCAAAACTCACAATCTCGAATTTCCGTCCTTTTCGTCTAAAACTCATTATTTAAGGAGATAAATGAGAAAAAAGAATCTACCGATGTTCCGAGCTTCCTCAAGGCTCTATTCGATGTGTCTCTCCATGCTGAACACGAAACTGAACGAGTTTAAGCGATACGACCGGTGGAACGGAAGATTCGATCGGAAAACCACGGTGATCTCGAATTTTCGTCCTTTTCGTCTAAAACCCATTATTTAAGGAGATAAATGAGAAAAAAGAATCTACCGATGTTCCGAGCTTCCTCAAGGCTCTATTCAATGTGTTTCTTCATGCTGAACACGAAACTGAACGAGTTTAAGTGATACGACCGGTAGAACGGAAGATTCGATCGGAAAACCACGGTGATCTCGAATTTTCGTCCTTTTCGTCTAAAACCCATTATTTAAGGAGATAAATGAGAAAAAAGAATCTACCGATGTTCCGAGCTTCCTCAAGGCTCTATTCAATGTGTTTCTTCATGCTGAACACAAAACTGAACGAGTTTAAGCGATACGACCGGTAGAACGGAAGATTCGATCGGAAAACCACGGTGATCTCGAATTTTCGTCCTTTTCGTCTAAAACCCATTATTTAAGGAGATAAATGAGAAGAAAGAATCTACCGATGTTCCGAGCTTCCTCAAGGCTCTATTCAATGTGTTTCTTCATGCTGAACACGAAACTGAACGAGTTTAAGCGATACGACCGGTAGAACGGAAGATTTGATCGGAAAACCACGGTGATCTCGAATTTCCGTCCTTTTCGTCTAAAACCCATTATTTAAGGAGATAAATGAGAAAAAAGAATCTACCGATGTTCCAAGCTTCCTCAAGGCTCTATTCGTTTTCTTTCTTCATGCTGAACACGGAACTGAACGAGTTTGAGCGATACGACCGGTAGAACGGAAGATACGATCGAAAAACCACGGTGATCTCGAATTTTCGTCCTTTTCGTCTAAAACCCATTATTTAAGGAGATAAATGAGAAAAAAGAATCTACCGATGTTCCGAGCTTCCTCAAGACTCTATTCGATGTGTCTCTTCATGCCGAACACGAAACTGAACGAGTTTAAGCGATACGACCGGTAGAACGGAAGATACGATCGAAAAACCACGGTGATCTCGAATTTTCGTCCTTTTCGTCTAAAACCCATTATTTAAGGAGATAAATGAGAAAAAAGAATCTACCGATGTTCCGAGCTTCCTTAAGGCTCTATTCGATGTGTCTCTTCATGCCGAACACGAAACTGAACGAGTTTAAGCGATACGACCGGTAGAACGGAAGATACGATCGAAAAACCACGGTGATCTCGAATTTTCGTCCTTTTCGTCTAAAACCCATTATTCAAGGAGATAAATGAGAAAAAAGAATCTACCGATGTTCCGAGCTTCCTCAAGGCTCTATTCGTTTTCTTTCTTTATGCTGAACACGAAACTGAACGAGTTTGAGCGATACGACCGGTAGAACGGAAGATACGATTGAAAAACCACGGTGATCTCGAATTTTCGTCCTTTTCGTCTAAAACCCATTATTCAAGGAGATAAATGAGAAAAAAGAATCTACCGATGTTCCGAGCTTCCTCAAGGCTCTATTCGGTGTGTTTCTTCATGCTGAACACGGAACTGAACGAGTTTGAGCGATACGACCGGTAGAACGGAAGATACGATCGAAAAACCACGGTGATCTCGAATTTTCGTCCTTTTCGTCTAAAACCCATTATTTAAGGAGATAAATGAGAAAAAAGAATCTACCGATGTTGAGAGCTTCCTCAAGGCTCTATTCAATGTGTTTCTTCATGCTGAACACGAAACTGAACGAGTTTGAGCGATACGACCGGTAGAACGGAAGATTCGATCGAAAACCACGGTGATCTCGAATTTTCGTCCTTTTCGTCTAAAACCCATTATTTAAGGAGATAAATGAGAAAAAAGAATCTACCGATGTTCCGAGCTTCCTCAAGGCTCTATTCGATGTGTTTCTTCATGCTGAACACGAAACTGAACGAGTTCAAGCGATACGACCGGTAGAACGGAAGATACGATCGAAAAACCACGGTGATCTCGAAGTTTCGTCCTTTTCGTCTAAAACCCATTATTTAAGGAGATAAATGAGAAAAAAGAATCTACTGATGTTCCGAGCTTCCTCAAGGCTCTATTCGATGTGTCTCTTCATGCTGAACACGAAACTGGACGAGTTCAAGCGATACGACCGGTAGAACGGAAGATACGATCGAAAAACCACGGTGATCTCGAATTTTCGTCCTTTTCGTCTAAAACCCATTATTTAAGGAGATAAATGAGAAAAAAGAATTTACCGATGTTCCGAGCTCCCTTAAGGCTCTATTCAATGTGTTTCTTCATGCTGAACACGAAACTGAACGAATTTGAGCGATACGACCGGTAGAACGGAAGATACGACTGAAAAACCACGGGGATCTCGAATTTTCGTCCTTTTCGTCTAAAACCCATTATTTAAGGAGATAAATGAGAAAAAAGAATCTACCGATGTTCCGAGCTTCCTCAAGGCTCAATTCGATGTGTTTCTTCATGCTGAACACGAAACTGAACGAGTTCAAGCGATACGACCGGTAGAACGAAAGATACGATCGGAAAACCACGGTGATCTCGAATTTTCGTCCTTTTCGTCTAAGACCCATTATTTAAGGAGATAAATGAGAAAAAAGAATCTACCGAAGTTCCGAGCTTCCTCAAGGCTTTATTTGGTGTGTTTCTTCATGCTGAACACGGAACTGAACGAGTTTGAGCGATACGACCGGTAGAACGGAAGATACGATCGAAAAACCACGGTGATCTCGAATTTTCGTCCTTTTCGTCTAAAACCCATTATTTAAGGAGATAAATGAGAAAAAAGAATCTACCGATGTTCCGAGCTTCCTCAAGACTCTATTCGATGTGTCTCTTCATGCCGAACACGAAACTGAACGAGTTTAAGCGATACGACCGGTAGAACGGAAGATACGATCGAAAAACCACGGTGATCTCGAATTTTCGTCCTTTTCGTCTAAAACCCATTATTTAAGGAGATAAATGAGAAAAAAGAATCTACCGATGTTCCGAGCTTCCTTAAGGCTCTATTCGATGTGTCTCTTCATGCCGAACACGAAACTGAACGAGTTTAAGCGATACGACCGGTAGAACGGAAGATACGATCGAAAAACCACGGTGATCTCGAATTTTCGTCCTTTTCGTCTAAAACCCATTATTCAAGGAGATAAATGAGAAAAAAGAATCTACCGATGTTCCGAGCTTCCTCAAGGCTCTATTCGTTTTCTTTCTTTATGCTGAACACGAAACTGAACGAGTTTGAGCGATACGACCGGTAGAACGGAAGATACGATTGAAAAACCACGGTGATCTCGAATTTTCGTCCTTTTCGTCTAAAACCCATTATTCAAGGAGATAAATGAGAAAAAAGAATCTACCGATGTTCCGAGCTTCCTCAAGGCTCTATTCGGTGTGTTTCTTCATGCTGAACACGGAACTGAACGAGTTTGAGCGATACGACCGGTAGAACGGAAGATACGATCGAAAAACCACGGTGATCTCGAATTTTCGTCCTTTTCGTCTAAAACCCATTATTTAAGGAGATAAATGAGAAAAAAGAATCTACCGATGTTGAGAGCTTCCTCAAGGCTCTATTCAATGTGTTTCTTCATGCTGAACACGAAACTGAACGAGTTTGAGCGATACGACCGGTAGAACGGAAGATTCGATCGAAAACCACGGTGATCTCGAATTTTCGTCCTTTTCGTCTAAAACCCATTATTTAAGGAGATAAATGAGAAAAAAGAATCTACCGATGTTCCGAGCTTCCTCAAGGCTCTATTCGATGTGTTTCTTCATGCTGAACACGAAACTGAACGAGTTCAAGCGATACGACCGGTAGAACGGAAGATACGATCGAAAAACCACGGTGATCTCGAAGTTTCGTCCTTTTCGTCTAAAACCCATTATTTAAGGAGATAAATGAGAAAAAAGAATCTACTGATGTTCCGAGCTTCCTCAAGGCTCTATTCGATGTGTCTCTTCATGCTGAACACGAAACTGGACGAGTTCAAGCGATACGACCGGTAGAACGGAAGATACGATCGAAAAACCACGGTGATCTCGAATTTTCGTCCTTTTCGTCTAAAACCCATTATTTAAGGAGATAAATGAGAAAAAAGAATTTACCGATGTTCCGAGCTCCCTTAAGGCTCTATTCAATGTGTTTCTTCATGCTGAACACGAAACTGAACGAATTTGAGCGATACGACCGGTAGAACGGAAGATACGACTGAAAAACCACGGGGATCTCGAATTTTCGTCCTTTTCGTCTAAAACCCATTATTTAAGGAGATAAATGAGAAAAAAGAATCTACCGATGTTCCGAGCTTCCTCAAGGCTCAATTCGATGTGTTTCTTCATGCTGAACACGAAACTGAACGAGTTCAAGCGATACGACCGGTAGAACGAAAGATACGATCGGAAAACCACGGTGATCTCGAATTTTCGTCCTTTTCGTCTAAGACCCATTATTTAAGGAGATAAATGAGAAAAAAGAATCTACCGAAGTTCCGAGCTTCCTCAAGGCTTTATTTGGTGTGTTTCTTCATGCTGAACACGAAACTGAACGAGTTTAAGCGATACGACCGGTAGAACGGAAAATACGATCGAAAAACCACGGTGATCTCGAATTTTCGTCCTTTTCGTCTAAAACCCATTATTTAAGGAGATAAATGAGAAAAAAGAATCTACCGATGTTCCGAGCTTCCTCAAGGCTCTATTCAATGTGTTTTTTCATGCTGAACACGAAACTGAACGAGTTTAAGCGATACGACCGGTAGAACGGAAGATTCGATCGGAAAACCACGGTGATCTCGAATTTTCGTCCTTTTCGTCTAAAACCCATTATTTAAGGAGATAAATGAGAAAAAAGAATCTACCGATGTTCCGAGCTTCCTCAAGGCTCTATTCGATGTGTTTCTTCATGCTGAACACGAAACTGAACGAGTTTAAGCGATACGACCGGTAGACCGGAAGATTCGATCGGAAAACCACGGTGATCTCGAATTTTCGTCCTTTTCGTCTAAAACCCATTATTTAAGGAGATAAATGAGGAAAAAGAATCTACCGATGTTCCGAGCTTCCTCAAGGCTCTATTCGTTTTCTTTCTTTATGCTGAACACGAAACTGAACGAGTTCAAGCGATACGACCGGTAGAACGGAAGATACGATCGAAAAACCACGGTGATCTCGAATTTTCGTCCTTTTCGTCTAAGACCCATTATTTAAGGAGATAAATGAGAAAAAAGAATCTACCGATGTTCCGAGCTTCCTCAATGCTCTATTCGATGTGTTTCTTCATGCTGAACACGAAACTGAACGAGTTTGAGCGATACGACCGGTAGAATGGAAGATACGATTGAAACACCACGGTGATCTCGAATTTTCGTCCTTTTCGTCTAAAACCCATTATTTAAGGAGATGAATGAGAAAAAAGAATCTACCGATGTTCCGAGCTTCCTCAAGGCTCTATTCAATGTGTTTCTTCATGCTGAACACGAAACTGAACGAGTTTGAGCGATACGACCGGTAGAACGGAAGATTCGATCGAAAACCACGGTGATCTCGAATTTTCGTCCTTTTCGTCTAAAACCCATTATTTAAGGAGATAAATGAGAAAAAAGAATCTACCGATGTTCCGAGCTTCCTCAAGGCTCTATTCGATGTGTTTCTTCATGCTGAACACGAAACTGAACGAGTTCAAGCGATACGACCGGTAGAACGGAAGATACGATCGAAAAACCACGGTGATCTCGAAGTTTCGTCCTTTTCGTCTAAAACCCATTATTTAAGGAGATAAATGAGAAAAAAGAATCTACTGATGTTCCGAGCTTCCTCAAGGCTCTATTCGATGTGTCTCTTCATGCTGAACACGAAACTGGACGAGTTCAAGCGATACGACCGGTAGAACGGAAGATACGATCGAAAAACCACGGTGATCTCGAATTTTCGTCCTTTTCGTCTAAAACCCATTATTTAAGGAGATAAATGAGAAAAAAGAATTTACCGATGTTCCGAGCTCCCTTAAGGCTCTATTCAATGTGTTTCTTCATGCTGAACACGAAACTGAACGAATTTGAGCGATACGACCGGTAGAACGGAAGATACGACTGAAAAACCACGGGGATCTCGAATTTTCGTCCTTTTCGTCTAAAACCCATTATTTAAGGAGATAAATGAGAAAAAAGAATCTACCGATGTTCCGAGCTTCCTCAAGGCTCAATTCGATGTGTTTCTTCATGCTGAACACGAAACTGAACGAGTTCAAGCGATACGACCGGTAGAACGAAAGATACGATCGGAAAACCACGGTGATCTCGAATTTTCGTCCTTTTCGTCTAAGACCCATTATTTAAGGAGATAAATGAGAAAAAAGAATCTACCGAAGTTCCGAGCTTCCTCAAGGCTTTATTTGGTGTGTTTCTTCATGCTGAACACGAAACTGAACGAGTTTAAGCGATACGACCGGTAGAACGGAAAATACGATCGAAAAACCACGGTGATCTCGAATTTTCGTCCTTTTCGTCTAAAACCCATTATTTAAGGAGATAAATGAGAAAAAAGAATCTACCGATGTTCCGAGCTTCCTCAAGGCTCTATTCAATGTGTTTTTTCATGCTGAACACGAAACTGAACGAGTTTAAGCGATACGACCGGTAGAACGGAAGATTCGATCGGAAAACCACGGTGATCTCGAATTTTCGTCCTTTTCGTCTAAAACCCATTATTTAAGGAGATAAATGAGAAAAAAGAATCTACCGATGTTCCGAGCTTCCTCAAGGCTCTATTCGATGTGTTTCTTCATGCTGAACACGAAACTGAACGAGTTTAAGCGATACGACCGGTAGACCGGAAGATTCGATCGGAAAACCACGGTGATCTCGAATTTTCGTCCTTTTCGTCTAAAACCCATTATTTAAGGAGATAAATGAGGAAAAAGAATCTACCGATGTTCCGAGCTTCCTCAAGGCTCTATTCGTTTTCTTTCTTTATGCTGAACACGAAACTGAACGAGTTCAAGCGATACGACCGGTAGAACGGAAGATACGATCGAAAAACCACGGTGATCTCGAATTTTCGTCCTTTTCGTCTAAGACCCATTATTTAAGGAGATAAATGAGAAAAAAGAATCTACCGATGTTCCGAGCTTCCTCAATGCTCTATTCGATGTGTTTCTTCATGCTGAACACGAAACTGAACGAGTTTGAGCGATACGACCGGTAGAATGGAAGATACGATTGAAACACCACGGTGATCTCGAATTTTCGTCCTTTTCGTCTAAAACCCATTATTTAAGGAGATGAATGAGAAAAAAGAATCTACCGATGTTCCGAGCTTCCTCAAGGCTCTATTCGATGTGTTTCTTCATGCTGAACACGAAACTGAACGAGTTTAAGCAATACGACCGGTAGAACGGAAGATACGATCGAAAAACCACGGTGATCTCGATTTTCCGTCCTTTTCGTCTAAAACCCATTATTTAAGGAGATAAATGAGAAAAAAGAATCTACCGATGTTCCGAGCTTCCTCAAGGCTCTATTCGTTTCCTTTCTTTATGCTGAACACGAAACTGAACGAGTTTGAGCGATACGACCGGTAGAACGAAAGATACGATTGAAAAACCACGGTGATCTCGAATTTTCGTCCTTTTCGTCTAAAACCCATTATTTAAGGAGATAAATGAGAAAAAAGAATCTACCGATTTTCCGAGCTTCCTCGAGGCTCTATTCGATGTGTTTCTTCATGCTGTCCACGAAACTGAACGAGTTCAAGCGATACGACCGGTAGAACGGAAGATACGATCGAAAACTCACGGTGATCTCGAATTTTCGTCCTTTTCGTCTAAAACCCATTATTTAAGGAGATAAATGAGAAAAAAGAATCTACCGATGTTCCGAGCTTCCTCAATGCTCTATTCGATGTGTTTCTTCATGCTGAACACGAAACTGAACGAGTTTGAGCGATACGACCGGTAGAACGGAAGATACGATTGAAACACCACGGTGATCTCGAATTTTCGTCCTTTTCGTCTAAAACCCATTATTTAAGGAGATAAATGAGAAAAAAGAATCTACCGATGTTCCGAGCTTCCTCAAGGCTCTATTCGATGTGTTTCTTCATGCTGAACACGAAACTGAACGAGTTTGAGCGATACGACCGGTAGAACGGAAGATACGATTGAAAAACCACGGTGATCTCGAATTTTCGTCCTTTTCGTCTAAAACCCATTATTTAAGGAGATAAATGGGAAAAAAGAATCTACCGATGTTCCGAGCTTCCTTAAGGCTCTATTCGATGTGTTTCTTCATGCTGAACACGAAACTGAACGAGTTTAAGTGATACGACCGGTAGAACGGAAGATTCGATCGGAAAACCACGGTGATCTCGAATTTTCGTCCTTTTCGTCTAAAACCCATTATTTAAGGAGATAAATGAGAAAAAAGAATCTACCGATGTTCCGAGCTTCCTCAAGGCTCTATTCAATGTGTTTCTTCATGCTGAACACAAAACTGAACGAGTTTAAGCGATACGACCGGTAGAACGGAAGATTCGATCGGAAAACCACGGTGATCTCGAATTTTCGTCCTTTTCGTCTAAAACCCATTATTTAAGGAGATAAATGAGAAGAAAGAATCTACCGATGTTCCGAGCTTCCTCAAGGCTCTATTCAATGTGTTTCTTCATGCTGAACACGAAACTGAACGAGTTTAAGCGATACGACCGGTAGAACGGAAGATTTGATCGGAAAACCACGGTGATCTCGAATTTCCGTCCTTTTCGTCTAAAACCCATTATTTAAGGAGATAAATGAGAAAAAAGAATCTACCGATGTTCCAAGCTTCCTCAAGGCTCTATTCGTTTTCTTTCTTCATGCTGAACACGGAACTGAACGAGTTTGAGCGATACGACCGGTAGAACGGAAGATACGATCGAAAAACCACGGTGATCTCGAATTTTCGTCCTTTTCGTCTAAAACCCATTATTTAAGGAGATAAATGAGAAAAAAGAATCTACCGATGTTCCGAGCTTCCTCAAGACTCTATTCGATGTGTCTCTTCATGCCGAACACGAAACTGAACGAGTTTAAGCGATACGACCGGTAGAACGGAAGATACGATCGAAAAACCACGGTGATCTCGAATTTTCGTCCTTTTCGTCTAAAACCCATTATTTAAGGAGATAAATGAGAAAAAAGAATCTACCGATGTTCCGAGCTTCCTTAAGGCTCTATTCGATGTGTCTCTTCATGCCGAACACGAAACTGAACGAGTTTAAGCGATACGACCGGTAGAACGGAAGATACGATCGAAAAACCACGGTGATCTCGAATTTTCGTCCTTTTCGTCTAAAACCCATTATTCAAGGAGATAAATGAGAAAAAAGAATCTACCGATGTTCCGAGCTTCCTCAAGGCTCTATTCGTTTTCTTTCTTTATGCTGAACACGAAACTGAACGAGTTTGAGCGATACGACCGGTAGAACGGAAGATACGATTGAAAAACCACGGTGATCTCGAATTTTCGTCCTTTTCGTCTAAAACCCATTATTCAAGGAGATAAATGAGAAAAAAGAATCTACCGATGTTCCGAGCTTCCTCAAGGCTCTATTCGGTGTGTTTCTTCATGCTGAACACGGAACTGAACGAGTTTGAGCGATACGACCGGTAGAACGGAAGATACGATCGAAAAACCACGGTGATCTCGAATTTTCGTCCTTTTCGTCTAAAACCCATTATTTAAGGAGATAAATGAGAAAAAAGAATCTACCGATGTTGAGAGCTTCCTCAAGGCTCTATTCAATGTGTTTCTTCATGCTGAACACGAAACTGAACGAGTTTGAGCGATACGACCGGTAGAACGGAAGATTCGATCGAAAACCACGGTGATCTCGAATTTTCGTCCTTTTCGTCTAAAACCCATTATTTAAGGAGATAAATGAGAAAAAAGAATCTACCGATGTTCCGAGCTTCCTCAAGGCTCTATTCGATGTGTTTCTTCATGCTGAACACGAAACTGAACGAGTTCAAGCGATACGACCGGTAGAACGGAAGATACGATCGAAAAACCACGGTGATCTCGAAGTTTCGTCCTTTTCGTCTAAAACCCATTATTTAAGGAGATAAATGAGAAAAAAGAATCTACTGATGTTCCGAGCTTCCTCAAGGCTCTATTCGATGTGTCTCTTCATGCTGAACACGAAACTGGACGAGTTCAAGCGATACGACCGGTAGAACGGAAGATACGATCGAAAAACCACGGTGATCTCGAATTTTCGTCCTTTTCGTCTAAAACCCATTATTTAAGGAGATAAATGAGAAAAAAGAATTTACCGATGTTCCGAGCTCCCTTAAGGCTCTATTCAATGTGTTTCTTCATGCTGAACACGAAACTGAACGAATTTGAGCGATACGACCGGTAGAACGGAAGATACGACTGAAAAACCACGGGGATCTCGAATTTTCGTCCTTTTCGTCTAAAACCCATTATTTAAGGAGATAAATGAGAAAAAAGAATCTACCGATGTTCCGAGCTTCCTCAAGGCTCAATTCGATGTGTTTCTTCATGCTGAACACGAAACTGAACGAGTTCAAGCGATACGACCGGTAGAACGAAAGATACGATCGGAAAACCACGGTGATCTCGAATTTTCGTCCTTTTCGTCTAAGACCCATTATTTAAGGAGATAAATGAGAAAAAAGAATCTACCGAAGTTCCGAGCTTCCTCAAGGCTTTATTTGGTGTGTTTCTTCATGCTGAACACGAAACTGAACGAGTTTAAGCGATACGACCGGTAGAACGGAAAATACGATCGAAAAACCACGGTGATCTCGAATTTTCGTCCTTTTCGTCTAAAACCCATTATTTAAGGAGATAAATGAGAAAAAAGAATCTACCGATGTTCCGAGCTTCCTCAAGGCTCTATTCAATGTGTTTTTTCATGCTGAACACGAAACTGAACGAGTTTAAGCGATACGACCGGTAGAACGGAAGATTCGATCGGAAAACCACGGTGATCTCGAATTTTCGTCCTTTTCGTCTAAAACCCATTATTTAAGGAGATAAATGAGAAAAAAGAATCTACCGATGTTCCGAGCTTCCTCAAGGCTCTATTCGATGTGTTTCTTCATGCTGAACACGAAACTGAACGAGTTTAAGCGATACGACCGGTAGACCGGAAGATTCGATCGGAAAACCACGGTGATCTCGAATTTTCGTCCTTTTCGTCTAAAACCCATTATTTAAGGAGATAAATGAGGAAAAAGAATCTACCGATGTTCCGAGCTTCCTCAAGGCTCTATTCGTTTTCTTTCTTTATGCTGAACACGAAACTGAACGAGTTCAAGCGATACGACCGGTAGAACGGAAGATACGATCGAAAAACCACGGTGATCTCGAATTTTCGTCCTTTTCGTCTAAGACCCATTATTTAAGGAGATAAATGAGAAAAAAGAATCTACCGATGTTCCGAGCTTCCTCAATGCTCTATTCGATGTGTTTCTTCATGCTGAACACGAAACTGAACGAGTTTGAGCGATACGACCGGTAGAATGGAAGATACGATTGAAACACCACGGTGATCTCGAATTTTCGTCCTTTTCGTCTAAAACCCATTATTTAAGGAGATGAATGAGAAAAAAGAATCTACCGATGTTCCGAGCTTCCTCAAGGCTCTATTCGATGTGTTTCTTCATGCTGAACACGAAACTGAACGAGTTTAAGCAATACGACCGGTAGAACGGAAGATACGATCGAAAAACCACGGTGATCTCGATTTTCCGTCCTTTTCGTCTAAAACCCATTATTTAAGGAGATAAATGAGAAAAAAGAATCTACCGATGTTCCGAGCTTCCTCAAGGCTCTATTCGTTTCCTTTCTTTATGCTGAACACGAAACTGAACGAGTTTGAGCGATACGACCGGTAGAACGAAAGATACGATTGAAAAACCACGGTGATCTCGAATTTTCGTCCTTTTCGTCTAAAACCCATTATTTAAGGAGATAAATGAGAAAAAAGAATCTACCGATTTTCCGAGCTTCCTCGAGGCTCTATTCGATGTGTTTCTTCATGCTGTCCACGAAACTGAACGAGTTCAAGCGATACGACCGGTAGAACGGAAGATTCGATCGGAAAACCACGGTGATCTCGAATTTTCGTCCTTTTCGTCTAAAACCCATTATTTAAGGAGATAAATGAGAAAAAAGAATCTACCGATGTTCCGAGCTTCCTCAAGGCTCTATTCGATGTGTTTCTTCATGCTGAACACGAAACTGAACGAGTTTAAGCGATACGACCGGTAGACCGGAAGATTCGATCGGAAAACCACGGTGATCTCGAATTTTCGTCCTTTTCGTCTAAAACCCATTATTTAAGGAGATAAATGAGGAAAAAGAATCTACCGATGTTCCGAGCTTCCTCAAGGCTCTATTCGTTTTCTTTCTTTATGCTGAACACGAAACTGAACGAGTTCAAGCGATACGACCGGTAGAACGGAAGATACGATCGAAAAACCACGGTGATCTCGAATTTTCGTCCTTTTCGTCTAAGACCCATTATTTAAGGAGATAAATGAGAAAAAAGAATCTACCGATGTTCCGAGCTTCCTCAATGCTCTATTCGATGTGTTTCTTCATGCTGAACACGAAACTGAACGAGTTTGAGCGATACGACCGGTAGAATGGAAGATACGATTGAAACACCACGGTGATCTCGAATTTTCGTCCTTTTCGTCTAAAACCCATTATTTAAGGAGATGAATGAGAAAAAAGAATCTACCGATGTTCCGAGCTTCCTCAAGGCTCTATTCGATGTGTTTCTTCATGCTGAACACGAAACTGAACGAGTTTAAGCAATACGACCGGTAGAACGGAAGATACGATCGAAAAACCACGGTGATCTCGATTTTCCGTCCTTTTCGTCTAAAACCCATTATTTAAGGAGATAAATGAGAAAAAAGAATCTACCGATGTTCCGAGCTTCCTCAAGGCTCTATTCGTTTCCTTTCTTTATGCTGAACACGAAACTGAACGAGTTTGAGCGATACGACCGGTAGAACGAAAGATACGATTGAAAAACCACGGTGATCTCGAATTTTCGTCCTTTTCGTCTAAAACCCATTATTTAAGGAGATAAATGAGAAAAAAGAATCTACCGATTTTCCGAGCTTCCTCGAGGCTCTATTCGATGTGTTTCTTCATGCTGTCCACGAAACTGAACGAGTTCAAGCGATACGACCGGTAGAACGGAAGATACGATCGAAAACTCACGGTGATCTCGAATTTTCGTCCTTTTCGTCTAAAACCCATTATTTAAGGAGATAAATGAGAAAAAAGAATCTACCGATGTTCCGAGCTTCCTCAATGCTCTATTCGATGTGTTTCTTCATGCTGAACACGAAACTGAACGAGTTTGAGCGATACGACCGGTAGAACGGAAGATACGATTGAAACACCACGGTGATCTCGAATTTTCGTCCTTTTCGTCTAAAACCCATTATTTAAGGAGATAAATGAGAAAAAAGAATCTACCGATGTTCCGAGCTTCCTCAAGGCTCTATTCGATGTGTTTCTTCATGCTGAACACGAAACTGAACGAGTTTGAGCGATACGACCGGTAGAACGGAAGATACGATTGAAAAACCACGGTGATCTCGAATTTTCGTCCTTTTCGTCTAAAACCCATTATTTAAGGAGATAAATGGGAAAAAAGAATCTACCGATGTTCCGAGCTTCCTTAAGGCTCTATTCGATGTGTTTCTTCATGCTGAACACGAAACTGAACGAGTTTAAGCAATACGACCGGTAGAACGGAAGATACGATCGAAAAACCACGGTGATCTCGAATTTTCGTCCTTTTCGTCTAAAACCCATTATTTAAGGAGATAAATGAGAAAAAAGAATCTACCGATGTTCCGAGCTTCCTCAATGCTCTATTCGATGTGTTTCTTCATGCTGAACACGAAACTGAACGAGTTTGAGCGATACGACCGGTAGAACGGAAGATACGATTGAAACACCACGGTGATCTCGAATTTTCGTCCTTTTCGTCTAAAACCCATTATTTAAGGAGATGAATGAGAAAAAAGAATCTACCGATGTTCCGAGCTTCCTCAAGGCTCTATTCGATGTGTTTCTTCATGCTGAACACGAAACTGAACGAGTTTAAGCAATACGACCGGTAGAACGGAAGATACGATCGAAAAACCACGGTGATCTCGAATTTTCGTCCTTTTCGTCTAAAACCCATTATTTAAGGAGATAAATGAGAAAAAAGAATCTACCGATGTTCCGAGCCTCCTCAAGGCTCTATTCGTTTCCTTTCTTTATGCTGAACACGAAACTGAACGAGTTTGAGCGATACGACCGGTAGAACGAAAGATACGATTGAAAAACCACGGTGATCTCGAATTTTCGTCCTTTTCGTCTAAAACCCATTATTTAAGGAGATAAATGAGAAAAAAGAATCTACCGATTTTCCGAGCTTCCTCGAGGCTCTATTCGATGTGTTTCTTCATGCTGTCCACGAAACTGAACGAGTTCAAGCGATACGACCGGTAGAACGGAAGATACGATCGAAAACTCACGGTGATCTCGAATTTTCGTCCTTTTCGTCTAAAACCCATTATTTAAGGAGATAAATGAGAAAAAAGAATCTACCGATGTTCCGAGCTTCCTCAATGCTCTATTCGATGTGTTTCTTCATGCTGAACACGAAACTGAACGAGTTTGAGCGATACGACCGGTAGAACGGAAGATACGATTGAAACACCACGGTGATCTCGAATTTTCGTCCTTTTCGTCTAAAACCCATTATTTAAGGAGATAAATGAGAAAAAAGAATCTACCGATGTTCCGAGCTTCCTCAAGGCTCTATTCGATGTGTTTCTTCATGCTGAACACGAAACTGAACGAGTTTAAGCAATACGACCGGTAGAACGGAAGATACGATCGAAAAACCACGGTGATCTCGAATTTTCGTCCTTTTCGTCTAAAACCCATTATTTAAGGAGATAAATGAGAAAAAAGAATCTACCGATGTTCCGAGCTTCCTCAAGGCTCTATTCGTTTCCTTTCTTTATGCTGAACACGAAACTGAACGAGTTTGAGCGATACGACCGGTAGAACGAAAGATACGATTGAAAAACCACGGTGATCTCGAATTTTCGTCCTTTTCGTCTAAAACCCATTATTTAAGGAGATAAATGAGAAAAAAGAATCTACCGATTTTCCGAGCTTCCTCGAGGCTCTATTCGATGTGTTTCTTCATGCTGTCCACGAAACTGAACGAGTTCAAGCGATACGACCGGTAGAACGGAAGATACGATCGAAAACTCACGGTGATCTCGAATTTTCGTCCTTTTCGTCTAAAACCCATTATTTAAGGAGATCAATGAGAAAAAAAAATCTACCGATGTTTCGAGCTTCCTCAAGGCTCAATTCGATGTGTTTCTTCATGCTGAACACGAAACTGAACGAGTTCAAGCGATACGACCGGTAGAACGAAAGATACGATCGGAAAACCACGGTGATCTCGAATTTTCGTCCTTTTCGTCTAAGACCCATTATTTAAGGAGATAAATGAGAAAAAAGAATCTACCGAAGTTCCGAGCTTCCTCAAGGCTCTATTTGGTGTGTTTCTTCATGCTGAACACGAAACTGAACGAGTTTAAGCGATACGACCGGTAGAACGGAAAATACGATCGAAAAACCACGGTGATCTCGAATTTTCGTCCTTTTCGTCTAAAACCCATTATTTAAGGAGATAAATGAGAAAAAAGAATCTACCGATGTTCCGAGCTTCCTCAAGGCTCTATTCAATGTGTTTTTTCATGCTGAACACGAAACTGAACGAGTTTAAGCGATACGACCGGTAGAACGGAAGATTCGATCGGAAAACCACGGTGATCTCGAATATTCGTCCTTTTCGTCTAAAACCCATTATTTAAGGAGATAAATGAGAAAAAAGAATCTACCGATGTTGAGAGCTTCCTCAAGGCTCTATTCAACGTGTTTTTTCATGCTGAACACGAAACTAAAGGAGTTTAAGCGTTACGACCGGTAGAACGGAAGATACGATCGAAAAACCAAGGTGATCTCGAATTTTCGTCCTTTTCGTCTAAAACCCATTATTTAAGGAGATAAATGAGAAAAAAGAATCTACCGATGTTCCGAGCTTCCTCAAGGCTCTATTCGATGTGTTTTTTCATGCTGAACACGAAACTGAACGAGTTTAAGCGATACGACCGGTAGACCGGAAGATTCGATCGGAAAACCACGGTGATCTCGAATTTTCGTCCTTTTCGTCTAAAACCCATTATTTAAGGAGATAAATGAGGAAAAAGAATCTACCGATGTTCCGAGCTTCCTCAAGGCTCTATTCGTTTTCTTTCTTCATGCTGAACACGAAACTGAACGAGTTCAAGCGATACGACCGGTAGAACGGAAGATACGTCCGAAAAACCACGGTGATCTCGAATTTTCGTCCTTTCCGTCCAAAACCCATTATTTAAGGAGATAAATGAGAAAAAAGAGACTACCGATGTTCCGAGCTTCCTCAATGCTCTATTCGTTTCCTTTCTTTATGCTGAACACGAAACTGAACGAGTTTGAGCGATACGACCGGTAGAACGGAAGATACGATTGAAAAACCACGGTGATCTCGAATTTTCGTCCTTTTCGTCTAAAACCCATTATTTAAGGAGATAAATGGGAAAAAAGAATCTACCGATGTTCCGAGCTTCCTTAAGGCTCTATTCGATGTGTTTCTTCATGCTGAACACGAAACTGAACGAGTTTAAGCAATACGACCGGTAGAACGGAAGATACGATCGAAAAACCACGGTGATCTCGAATTTTCGTCCTTTTCGTCTAAAACCCATTATTTAAGGAGATAAATGAGAAAAAAGAATCTACCGATGTTCCGAGCTTCCTCAATGCTCTATTCGATGTGTTTCTTCATGCTGAATACGAAACTGAACGAGTTTGAGCGATACGACCGGTAGAACGGAAGATACGATTGAAACACCACGGTGATCTCGAATTTTCGTCCTTTTCGTCTAAAACCCATTATTTAAGGAGATGAATGAGAAAAAAGAATCTACCGATGTTCCGAGCTTCCTCAAGGCTCTATTCGATGTGTTTCTTCATGCTGAACACGAAACTGAACGAGTTTAAGCAATACGACCGGTAGAACGGAAGATACGATCGAAAAACCACGGTGATCTCGATTTTCCGTCCTTTTCGTCTAAAACCCATTATTTAAGGAGATAAATGAGAAAAAAGAATCTACCGATGTTCCGAGCTTCCTCAAGGCTCTATTCGTTTCCTTTCTTTATGCTGAACACGAAACTGAACGAGTTTGAGCGATACGACCGGTAGAACGAAAGATACGATTGAAAAACCACGGTGATCTCGAATTTTCGTCCTTTTCGTCTAAAACCCATTATTTAAGGAGATAAATGAGAAAAAAGAATCTACCGATTTTCCGAGCTTCCTCGAGGCTCTATTCGATGTGTTTCTTCATGCTGTCCACGAAACTGAACGAGTTCAAGCGATACGACCGGTAGAACGGAAGATACGATCGAAAACTCACGGTGATCTCGAATTTTCGTCCTTTTCGTCTAAAACCCATTATTTAAGGAGATAAATGAGAAAAAAGAATCTACCGATGTTCCGAGCTTCCTCAATGCTCTATTCGATGTGTTTCTTCATGCTGAACACGAAACTGAACGAGTTTGAGCGATACGACCGGTAGAACGGAAGATACGATTGAAACACCACGGTGATCTCGAATTTTCGTCCTTTTCGTCTAAAACCCATTATTTAAGGAGATAAATGAGAAAAAAGAATCTACCGATGTTCCGAGCTTCCTCAAGGCTCTATTCGATGTGTTTCTTCATGCTGAACACGAAACTGAACGAGTTTGAGCGATACGACCGGTAGAACGGAAGATACGATTGAAAAACCACGGTGATCTCGAATTTTCGTCCTTTTCGTCTAAAACCCATTATTTGAGGAGATAAATGGGAAAAAAGAATCTACCGATGTTCCGAGCTTCCTTAAGGCTCTATTCGATGTGTTTCTTCATGCTGAACACGAAACTGAACGAGTTTAAGCAATACGACCGGTAGAACGGAAGATACGATCGAAAAACCACGGTGATCTCGAATTTTCGTCCTTTTCGTCTAAAACCCATTATTTAAGGAGATAAATGAGAAAAAAGAATCTACCGATGTTCCGAGCTTCCTCAATGCTCTATTCGATGTGTTTCTCCATGCTGAACACGAAACTGAACGAGTTTAAGCGATACGACCGGTAGAACGGAAGATACGATTGAAACACCACGGTGATCTCGAATTTTCGTCCTTTTCGTCTAAAACCCATTATTTAAGGAGATGAATGAGAAAAAAGAATCTACCGATGTTCCGAGCTTCCTCAAGGCTCTATTCGATGTGTTTCTTCATGCTGAACACGAAACTGAACGAGTTTAAGCAATACGACCGGTAGAACGGAAGATACGATCGAAAAACCACGGTGATCTCGAATTTTCGTCCTTTTCGTCTAAAACCCATTATTTAAGGAGATAAATGAGAAAAAAGAATCTACCGATGTTCCGAGCTTCCTCAAGGCTCTATTCGTTTCCTTTCTTTATGCTGAACACGAAACTGAACGAGTTTGAGCGATACGACCGGTAGAACGAAAGATACGATTGAAAAACCACGGTGATCTCGAATTTTCGTCCTTTTCGTCTAAAACCCATTATTTAAGGAGATAAATGAGAAAAAAGAATCTACCGATTTTCCGAGCTTCCTCGAGGCTCTATTCGATGTGTTTCTTCATGCTGTCCACGAAACTGAACGAGTTCAAGCGATACGACCGGTAGAACGGAAGATACGATCGAAAACTCACGGTGATCTCGAATTTTCGTCCTTTTCGTCTAAAACCCATTATTTAAGGAGATAAATGAGAAAAAAGAATCTACCGATGTTCCGAGCTTCCTCAAGGCTCTATTCGTTTCCTTTCTTTATGCTGAACACGAAACTGAACGAGTTTGAGCGATACGACCGGTAGAACGAAAGATACGATTGAAAAACCACGGTGATCTCGAATTTTCGTCCTTTTCGTCTAAAACCCATTATTTAAGGAGATAAATGAGAAAAAAGAATCTACCGATTTTCCGAGCTTCCTCGAGGCTCTATTCGATGTGTTTCTTCATGCTGTCCACGAAACTGAACGAGTTCAAGCGATACGACCGGTAGAACGGAAGATACGATCGAAAACTCACGGTGATCTCGAATTTTCGTCCTTTTCGTCTAAAACCCATTATTTAAGGAGATCAATGAGAAAAAAAAATCTACCGATGTTCCGAGCTTCCTCAAGGCTCAATTCGATGTGTTTCTTCATGCTGAACACGAAACTGAACGAGTTCAAGCGATACGACCGGTAGAACGAAAGATACGATCGGAAAACCACGGTGATCTCGAATTTTCGTCCTTTTCGTCTAAGACCCATTATTTAAGGAGATAAATGAGAAAAAAGAATCTACCGAAGTTCCGAGCTTCCTCAAGGCTCTATTTGGTGTGTTTCTTCATGCTGAACACGAAACTGAACGAGTTTAAGCGATACGACCGGTAGAACGGCAGATTCGATCGGAAAACCACGGTGATCTCGAATTTTTGTCCTTTTCGTCTAAAACCCATTATTTAAGGAGATAAATGAGAAAAAAGAATCTACCGATGTTCCGAGCTTCCTCAAGGCTCTATTCAATGTGTTTTTTCATGCTGAACACGAAACTGAACGAGTTTAAGCGATACGACCGGTAGAACGGAAGATTCGATCGGAAAACCACGGTGATCTCGAATTTTCGTCCTTTTCGTCTAAAACCCATTATTTAAGGAGATAAATGAGGAAAAAGAATCTACCGATGTTCCGAGCTTCCTCAAGGCTCTATTCGTTTTCTTTCTTCATGCTGAACACGAAACTGAACGAGTTCAAGCGATACGACCGGTAGAACGGAAGATACGTCCGAAAAACCACGGTGATCTCGAATTTTCGTCCTTTCCGCCCAAAACCCATTATTTAAGGAGATAAATGAGAAAAAAGAGACTACCGATGTTCCGAGCTTCCTCAAGGCTCTATTCGTTTTCCTTCTTTATATTGAACACGAAACTGAACGAGTTTGAGCGATACGACCGGTAGAACGGAAGATACGATCGGAAAACCACGGTGATCTCGAATTTTCGTCCTTTTCGTCTAAAACCCATTATTTAAGGAGATAAATGAGAAAAAAGAATCTACCGATGTTCCGAGCTTCCTCAAGGCTCTATTTGATGTGTTTCTTCATGCTGAACACGAAACTGAACGAGTTTAAGCGATACGACCGGTAGAGCGGAAGATACGATCGGAAAACCACGGTGATCTCGAATTTTCGTCCTTTTCGTCTAAAACCCATTATTTAAGGAGATAAATGAGAAAAAAGAATCTACCGATGTTCCGAGCTTCCTCAAGGCTCTATTCGTTTCCTTTCTTTATGCTGAACACGAAACTGAACGAGTTTGAGCGATACGACCGGTAGAACGGAAGATACGATTGAAAAACCACGGTGATCTCGAATTTTCGTCCTTTTCGTCTAAAACCCATTATTTAAGGAGATAAATGGGAAAAAAGAATCTACCGATGTTCCGAGCTTCCTTAAGGCTCTATTCGATGTGTTTCTTCATGCTGAACACGAAACTGAACGAGTTTAAGCAATACGACCGGTAGAACGGAAGATACGATCGAAAAACCACGGTGATCTCGAATTTTCGTCCTTTTCGTCTAAAACCCATTATTTAAGGAGATAAATGAGAAAAAAGAATCTACCGATGTTCCGAGCTTCCTCAATGCTCTATTCGATGTGTTTCTTCATGCTGAACACGAAACTGAACGAGTTTGAGCGATACGACCGGTAGAACGGAAGATACGATTGAAACACCACGGTGATCTCGAATTTTCGTCCTTTTCGTCTAAAACCCATTATTTAAGGAGATGAATGAGAAAAAAGAATCTACCGATGTTCCGAGCTTCCTCAAGGCTCTATTCGATGTGTTTCTTCATGCTGAACACGAAACTGAACGAGTTTAAGCAATACGACCGGTAGAACGGAAGATACGATCGAAAAACCACGGTGATCTCGATTTTCCGTCCTTTTCGTCTAAAACCCATTATTTAAGGAGATAAATGAGAAAAAAGAATCTACCGATGTTCCGAGCTTCCTCAAGGCTCTATTCGTTTCCTTTCTTTATGCTGAACACGAAACTGAACGAGTTTGAGCGATACGACCGGTAGAACGAAAGATACGATTGAAAAACCACGGTGATCTCGAATTTTCGTCCTTTTCGTCTAAAACCCATTATTTAAGGAGATAAATGAGAAAAAAGAATCTACCGATTTTCCGAGCTTCCTCGAGGCTCTATTCGATGTGTTTCTTCATGCTGTCCACGAAACTGAACGAGTTCAAGCGATACGACCGGTAGAACGGAAGATACGATCGAAAACTCACGGTGATCTCGAATTTTCGTCCTTTTCGTCTAAAACCCATTATTTAAGGAGATAAATGAGAAAAAAGAATCTACCGATGTTCCGAGCTTCCTCAAGGCTCTATTCGTTTCCTTTCTTTATGCTGAACACGAAACTGAACGAGTTTGAGCGATACGACCGGTAGAGCGAAAGATACGATTGAAAAACCACGGTGATCTCGAATTTTCGTCCTTTTCGTCTAAAACCCATTATTTAAGGAGATAAATGAGAAAAAAGAATCTACCGATTTTCCGAGCTTCCTCGAGGCTCTATTCGATGTGTTTCTTCATGCTGAACACGAAACTGAACGAGTTTGAGCGATACGACCGGTAGAACGAAAGATACGATTGAAAAACCACGGTGATCTCGAATTTTCGTCCTTTTCGTCTAAAACCCATTATTTAAGGAGATAAATGAGAAAAAAGAATCTACCGATGTTCCGAGCTTCCTCAAGGCTCTATTCGTTTCCTTTCTTTATGCTGAACACGAAACTGAACGAGTTTGAGCGATACGACCGGTAGAACGAAAGATACGATTGAAAAACCACGGTGATCTCGAATTTTCGTCCTTTTCGTCTAAAACCCATTATTTAAGGAGATAAATGAGAAAAAAGAATCTACCGATTTTCCGAGCTTCCTCGAGGCTCTATTCGATGTGTTTCTTCATGCTGTCCACGAAACTGAACGAGTTCAAGCGATACGACCGGTAGAACGGAAGATACGATCGAAAACTCACGGTGATCTCGAATTTTCGTCCTTTTCGTCTAAAACCCATTATTTAAGGAGATAAATGAGAAAAAAGAATCTACCGATGTTCCGAGCTTCCTCAAGGCTCTATTCGTTTCCTTTCTTTATGCTGAACACGAAACTGAACGAGTTTGAGCGATACGACCGGTAGAACGAAAGATACGATTGAAAAACCACGGTGATCTCGAATTTTCGTCCTTTTCGTCTAAAACCCATTATTTAAGGAGATAAATGAGAAAAAAGAATCTACCGATTTTCCGAGCTTCCTCGAGGCTCTATTCGATGTGTTTCTTCATGCTGTCCACGAAACTGAACGAGTTCAAGCGATACGACCGGTAGAACGGAAGATACGATCGAAAACTCACGGTGATCTCGAATTTTCGTCCTTTTCGTCTAAAACCCATTATTTAAGGAGATCAATGAGAAAAAAAAATCTACCGATGTTCCGAGCTTCCTCAAGGCTCAATTCGATGTGTTTCTTCATGCTGAACACGAAACTGAACGAGTTCAAGCGATACGACCGGTAGAACGAAAGATACGATCGGAAAACCACGGTGATCTCGAATTTTCGTCCTTTTCGTCTAAGACCCATTATTTAAGGAGATAAATGAGAAAAAAGAATCTACCGAAGTTCCGAGCTTCCTCAAGGCTCTATTTGGTGTGTTTCTTCATGCTGAACACGAAACTGAACGAGTTTAAGCGATACGACCGGTAGAACGGAAAATACGATCGAAAAACCACGGTGATCTCGAATTTTCGTCCTTTTCGTCTAAAACCCATTATTTAAGGAGATAAATGAGAAAAAAGAATCTACCGATGTTCCGAGCTTCCTCAAGGCTCTATTCAATGTGTTTTTTCATGCTGAACACGAAACTGAACGAGTTTAAGCGATACGACCGGTAGAACGGAAGATTCGATCGGAAAACCACGGTGATCTCGAATTTTCGTCCTTTTCGTCTAAAACCCATTATTTAAGGAGATAAATGAGAAAAAAGAATCTACCGATGTTGAGAGCTTCCTCAAGGCTCTATTCAATGTGTTTTTTCATGCTGAACACGAAACTAAAGGAGTTTAAGCGTTACGACCGGTAGAACGGAAGATACGATCGAAAAACCAAGGTGATCTCGAATTTTCGTCCTTTTCGTCTAAAACCCATTATTTAAGGAGATAAATGAGAAAAAAGAATCTACCGATGTTCCGAGCTTCCTCAAGGCTCTATTCGATGTGTTTCTTCATGCTGAACACGAAACTGAACGAGTTTAAGCGATACGACCGGTAGAACGGCAGATTCGATCGGAAAACCACGGTGATCTCGAATTTTTGTCCTTTTCGTCTAAAACCCATTATTTAAGGAGATAAATGAGAAAAAAGAATCTACCGATGTTTCGAGCTTCCTCAAGGCTCTATTCAATGTGTTTTTTCATGCTGAACACGAAACTGAACGAGTTTAAGCGATACGACCGGTAGACCGGAAGATTCGATCGGAAAACCACGGTGATCTCGAATTTTCGTCCTTTTCGTCTAAAACCCATTATTTAAGGAGATAAATGAGGAAAAAGAATCTACCGATGTTCCGAGCTTCCTCAATGCTCTATTCGATGTGTTTCTTCATGCTGAACACGAAACTGAACGAGTTTGAGCGATACGACCGGTAGAACGGAAGATACGATTGAAACACCACGGTGATCTCGAATTTTCGTCCTTTTCGTCTAAAACCCATTATTTAAGGAGATGAATGAGAAAAAAGAATCTACCGATGTTCCGAGCTTCCTCAAGGCTCTATTCGATGTGTTTCTTCATGCTGAACACGAAACTGAACGAGTTTAAGCAATACGACCGGTAGAACGGAAGATACGATCGAAAAACCACGGTGATCTCGATTTTCCGTCCTTTTCGTCTAAAACCCATTATTTAAGGAGATAAATGAGAAAAAAGAATCTACCGATGTTCCGAGCTTCCTCAAGGCTCTATTCGTTTCCTTTCTTTATGCTGAACACGAAACTGAACGAGTTTGAGCGATACGACCGGTAGAACGAAAGATACGATTGAAAAACCACGGTGATCTCGAATTTTCGTCCTTTTCGTCTAAAACCCATTATTTAAGGAGATAAATGAGAAAAAAGAATCTACCGATTTTCCGAGCTTCCTCGAGGCTCTATTCGATGTGTTTCTTCATGCTGTCCACGAAACTGAACGAGTTCAAGCGATACGACCGGTAGAACGGAAGATACGATCGAAAACTCACGGTGATCTCGAATTTTCGTCCTTTTCGTCTAAAACCCATTATTTAAGGAGATAAATGAGAAAAAAGAATCTACCGATGTTCCGAGCTTCCTCAAGGCTCTATTCGTTTTCTTTCTTTATGCTGAACACGAAACTGAACGAGTTTGAGCGATACGACCGGTAGAACGAAAGATACGATTGAAAAACCACGGTGATCTCGAATTTTCGTCCTTTTCGTCTAAAACCCATTATTTAAGGAGATAAATGAGAAAAAAGAATCTACCGATTTTCCGAGCTTCCTCGAGGCTCTATTCGATGTGTTTCTTCATGCTGTCCACGAAACTGAACGAGTTCAAGCGATACGACCGGTAGAACGGAAGATACGATCGAAAACTCACGGTGATCTCGAATTTTCGTCCTTTTCGTCTAAAACCCATTATTTAAGGAGATCAATGAGAAAAAAAAATCTACCGATGTTCCGAGCTTCCTCAAGGCTCAATTCGATGTGTTTCTTCATGCTGAACACGAAACTGAACGAGTTCAAGCGATACGACCGGTAGAACGAAAGATACGATCGGAAAACCACGGTGATCTCGAATTTTCGTCCTTTTCGTCTAAGACCCATTATTTAAGGAGATAAATGAGAAAAAAGAATCTACCGAAGTTCCGAGCTTCCTCAAGGCTCTATTTGGTGTGTTTCTTCATGCTGAACACGAAACTGAACGAGTTTAAGCGATACGACCGGTAGAACGGAAAATACGATCGAAAAACCACGGTGATCTCGAATTTTCGTCCTTTTCGTCTAAAACCCATTATTTAAGGAGATAAATGAGAAAAAAGAATCTACCGATGTTCCGAGCTTCCTCAAGGCTCTATTCAATGTGTTTTTTCATGCTGAACACGAAACTGAACGAGTTTAAGCGATACGACCGGTAGAACGGAAGATTCGATCGGAAAACCACGGTGATCTCGAATTTTCGTCCTTTTCGTCTAAAACCCATTATTTAAGGAGATAAATGAGAAAAAAGAATCTACCGATGTTGAGAGCTTCCTCAAGGCTCTATTCAATGTGTTTTTTCATGCTGAACACGAAACTAAAGGAGTTTAAGCGTTACGACCGGTCGAACGGAAGATACGATCGAAAAACCAAGGTGATCTCGAATTTTCGTCCTTTTCGTCTAAAACCCATTATTTAAGGAGATAAATGAGAAAAAAGAATCTACCGATGTTCCGAGCTTCCTCAAGGCTCTATTCGATGTGTTTCTTCATGCTGAACACGAAACTGAACGAGTTTAAGCGATACGACCGGTAGAACGGCAGATTCGATCGGAAAACCACGGTGATCTCGAATTTTTGTCCTTTTCGTCTAAAACCCATTATTTAAGGAGATAAATGAGAAAAAAGAATCTACCGATGTTTCGAGCTTCCTCAAGGCTCTATTCAATGTGTTTTTTCATGCTGAACACGAAACTGAACGAGTTTAAGCGATACGACCGGTAGACCGGAAGATTCGATCGGAAAACCACGGTGATCTCGAATTTTCGTCCTTTTCGTCTAAAACCCATTATTTAAGGAGATAAATGAGGAAAAAGAATCTACCGATGTTCCGAGCTTCCTCAAGGCTCTATTCGTTTTCTTTCTTCATGCTGAACACGAAACTGAACGAGTTCAAGCGATACGACCGGTAGAACGGAAGATACGTCCGAAAAACCACGGTGATCTCGAATTTTCGTCCTTTCCGCCCAAAACCCATTATTTAAGGAGATAAATGAGAAAAAAGAGACTACCGATGTTCCGAGCTTCCTCAAGGCTCTATTCGTTTTCCTTCTTTATATTGAACACGAAACTGAACGAGTTTGAGCGATACGACCGGTAGAACGGAAGATACGATCGGAAAACCACGGTGATCTCGAATTTTCGTCCTTTTCGTCTAAAACCCATTATTTAAGGAGATAAATGAGAAAAAAGAATCTACCGATGTTCCGAGCTTCCTCAAGGCTCTATTTGATGTGTTTCTTCATGCTGAACACGAAACTGAACGAGTTTAAGCGATACGACCGGTAGAGCGGAAGATACGATCGGAAAACCACGGTGATCTCGAATTTTCGTCCTTTTCGTCTAAAACCCATTATTTAAGGAGATAAATGAGAAAAAAGAATCTACCGATGTTCCGAGCTTCCTCAAGGCTCTATTCGTTTCCTTTCTTTATGCTGAACACGAAACTGAACGAGTTTGAGCGATACGACCGGTAGAACGGAAGATACGATTGAAAAACCACGGTGATCTCGAATTTTCGTCCTTTTCGTCTAAAACCCATTATTTAAGGAGATAAATGGGAAAAAAGAATCTACCGATGTTCCGAGCTTCCTTAAGGCTCTATTCGATGTGTTTCTTCATGCTGAACACGAAACTGAACGAGTTTAAGCAATACGACCGGTAGAACGGAAGATACGATCGAAAAACCACGGTGATCTCGAATTTTCGTCCTTTTCGTCTAAAACCCATTATTTAAGGAGATAAATGAGAAAAAAGAATCTACCGATGTTCCGAGCTTCCTCAATGCTCTATTCGATGTGTTTCTTCATGCTGAACACGAAACTGAACGAGTTTGAGCGATACGACCGGTAGAACGGAAGATACGATTGAAACACCACGGTGATCTCGAATTTTCGTCCTTTTCGTCTAAAACCCATTATTTAAGGAGATGAATGAGAAAAAAGAATCTACCGATGTTCCGAGCTTCCTCAAGGCTCTATTCGATGTGTTTCTTCATGCTGAACACGAAACTGAACGAGTTTAAGCAATACGACCGGTAGAACGGAAGATACGATCGAAAAACCACGGTGATCTCGATTTTCCGTCCTTTTCGTCTAAAACCCATTATTTAAGGAGATAAATGAGAAAAAAGAATCTACCGATGTTCCGAGCTTCCTCAAGGCTCTATTCGTTTCCTTTCTTTATGCTGAACACGAAACTGAACGAGTTTGAGCGATACGACCGGTAGAACGAAAGATACGATTGAAAAACCACGGTGATCTCGAATTTTCGTCCTTTTCGTCTAAAACCCATTATTTAAGGAGATAAATGAGAAAAAAGAATCTACCGATTTTCCGAGCTTCCTCGAGGCTCTATTCGATGTGTTTCTTCATGCTGTCCACGAAACTGAACGAGTTCAAGCGATACGACCGGTAGAACGGAAGATACGCTCGAAAACTCACGGTGATCTCGAATTTTCGTCCTTTTCGTCTAAAACCCATTATTTAAGGAGATAAATGAGAAAAAAGAATCTACCGATGTTCCGAGCTTCCTCAATGCTCTATTCGATGTGTTTCTTCATGCTGAACACGAAACTGAACGAGTTTGAGCGATACGACCGGTAGAACGGAAGATACGATTGAAACACCACGGTGATCTCGAATTTTCGTCCTTTTCGTCTAAAACCCATTATTTAAGGAGATAAATGAGAAAAAAGAATCTACCGATGTTCCGAGCTTCCTCAAGGCTCTATTCGATGTGTTTCTTCATGCTGAACACGAAACTGAACGAGTTTGAGCGATACGACCGGTAGAACGGAAGATACGATTGAAAAACCACGGTGATCTCGAATTTTCGTCCTTTTCGTCTAAAACCCATTATTTAAGGAGATAAATGGGAAAAAAGAATCTACCGATGTTCCGAGCTTCCTTAAGGCTCTATTCGATGTGTTTCTTCATGCTGAACACGAAACTGAACGAGTTTAAGCAATACGACCGGTAGAACGGAAGATACGATCGAAAAACCACGGTGATCTCGAATTTTCGTCCTTTTCGTCTAAAACCCATTATTTAAGGAGATAAATGAGAAAAAAGAATCTACCGATGTTCCGAGCTTCCTCAATGCTCTATTCGATGTGTTTCTTCATGCTGAACACGAAACTGAACGAGTTTGAGCGATACGACCGGTAGAACGGAAGATACGATTGAAACACCACGGTGATCTCGAATTTTCGTCCTTTTCGTCTAAAACCCATTATTTAAGGAGATGAATGAGAAAAAAGAATCTACCGATGTTCCGAGCTTCCTCAAGGCTCTATTCGATGTGTTTCTTCATGCTGAACACGAAACTGAACGAGTTTAAGCAATACGACCGGTAGAACGGAAGATACGATCGAAAAACCACGGTGATCTCGAATTTTCGTCCTTTTCGTCTAAAACCCATTATTTAAGGAGATAAATGAGAAAAAAGAATCTACCGATGTTCCGAGCTTCCTCAAGGCTCTATTCGTTTCCTTTCTTTATGCTGAACACGAAACTGAACGAGTTTGAGCGATACGACCGGTAGAACGAAAGATACGATTGAAAAACCACGGTGATCTCGAATTTTTGTCCTTTTCGTCTAAAACCCATTATTTAAGGAGATAAATGAGAAAAAAGAATCTACCGATTTTCCGAGCTTCCTCGAGGCTCTATTCGATGTGTTTCTTCATGCTGTCCACGAAACTGAACGAGTTCAAGCGATACGACCGGTAGAACGGAAGATACGATCGAAAACTCACGGTGATCTCGAATTTTCGTCCTTTTCGTCTAAAACCCATTATTTAAGGAGATAAATGAGAAAAAAGAATCTACCGATGTTCCGAGCTTCCTCAATGCTCTATTCGATGTGTTTCTTCATGCTGAACACGAAACTGAACGAGTTTGAGCGATACGACCGGTAGAACGGAAGATACGATTGAAACACCACGGTGATCTCGAATTTTCGTCCTTTTCGTCTAAAACCCATTATTTAAGGAGATAAATGAGAAAAAAGAATCTACCGATGTTCCGAGCTTCCTCAAGGCTCTATTCGATGTGTTTCTTCATGCTGAACACGAAACTGAACGAGTTTAAGCAATACGACCGGTAGAACGGAAGATACGATCGAAAAACCACGGTGATCTCGAATTTTCGTCCTTTTCGTCTAAAACCCATTATTTAAGGAGATAAATGAGAAAAAAGAATCTACCGATGTTCCGAGCTTCCTCAAGGCTCTATTCGTTTCCTTTCTTTATGCTGAACACGAAACTGAACGAGTTTGAGCGATACGACCGGTAGAACGGAAGATTCGATCGGAAAACCACGGTGATCTCGAATTTTCGTCCTTTTCGTCTAAAACCCATTATTTAAGGAGATAAATGAGGAAAAAGAATCTACCGATGTTCCGAGCTTCCTCAAGGCTCTATTCGTTTTCTTTCTTCATGCTGAACACGAAACTGAACGAGTTCAAGCGATACGACCGGTAGAACGGAAGATACGTCCGAAAAACCACGGTGATCTCGAATTTTCGTCCTTTCCGCCCAAAACCCATTATTTAAGGAGATAAATGAGAAAAAAGAGACTACCGATGTTCCGAGCTTCCTCAAGGCTCTATTCGTTTTCCTTCTTTATATTGAACACGAAACTGAACGAGTTTGAGCGATACGACCGGTAGAACGGAAGATACGATCGGAAAACCACGGTGATCTCGAATTTTCGTCCTTTTCGTCTAAAACCCATTATTTAAGGAGATAAATGAGAAAAAAGAATCTACCGATGTTCCGAGCTTCCTCAAGGCTCTATTTGATGTGTTTCTTCATGCTGAACACGAAACTGAACGAGTTTAAGCGATACGACCGGTAGAGCGGAAGATACGATCGGAAAACCACGGTGATCTCGAATTTTCGTCCTTTTCGTCTAAAACCCATTATTTAAGGAGATAAATGAGAAAAAAGAATCTACCGATGTTCCGAGCTTCCTCAAGGCTCTATTCGTTTCCTTTCTTTATGCTGAACACGAAACTGAACGAGTTTGAGCGATACGACCGGTAGAACGGAAGATACGATTGAAAAACCACGGTGATCTCGAATTTTCGTCCTTTTCGTCTGAAACCCATTATTTAAGAAGATAAATGGGAAAAAAGAATCTACCGATGTTCCGAGCTTCCTTAAGGCTCTATTCGATGTGTTTCTTCATGCTGAACACGAAACTGAACGAGTTTAAGCAATACGACCGGTAGAACGGAAGATACGATCGAAAAACCACGGTGATCTCGAATTTTCGTCCTTTTCGTCTAAAACCCATTATTTAAGGAGATAAATGAGAAAAAAGAATCTACCGATGTTCCGAGCTTCCTCAATGCTCTATTCGATGTGTTTCTTCATGCTGAACACGAAACTGAACGAGTTTGAGCGATACGACCGGTAGAACGGAAGATACGATTGAAACACCACGGTGATCTCGAATTTTCGTCCTTTTCGTCTAAAACCCATTATTTAAGGAGATGAATGAGAAAAAAGAATCTACCGATGTTCCGAGCTTCCTCAAGGCTCTATTCGATGTGTTTCTTCATGCTGAACACGAAACTGAACGAGTTTAAGCAATACGACCGGTAGAACGGAAGATACGATCGAAAAACCACGGTGATCTCGATTTTCCGTCCTTTTCGTCTAAAACCCATTATTTAAGGAGATAAATGAGAAAAAAGAATCTACCGATGTTCCGAGCTTCCTCAAGGCTCTATTCGTTTCCTTTCTTTATGCTGAACACGAAACTGAACGAGTTTGAGCGATACGACCGGTAGAACGAAAGATACGATTGAAAAACCACGGTGATCTCGAATTTTCGTCCTTTTCGTCTAAAACCCATTATTTAAGGAGATAAATGAGAAAAAAGAATCTACCGATTTTCCGAGCTTCCTCGAGGCTCTATTCGATGTGTTTCTTCATGCTGTCCACGAAACTGAACGAGTTCAAGCGATACGACCGGTAGAACGGAAGATACGATCGAAAACTCACGGTGATCTCGAATTTTCGTCCTTTTCGTCTAAAACCCATTATTTAAGGAGATAAATGAGAAAAAAGAATCTACCGATGTTCCGAGCTTCCTCAAGGCTCTATTCGTTTCCTTTCTTTATGCTGAACACGAAACTGAACGAGTTTGAGCGATACGACCGGTAGAGCGAAAGATACGATTGAAAAACCACGGTGATCTCGAATTTTCGTCCTTTTCGTCTAAAACCCATTATTTAAGGAGATAAATGAGAAAAAAGAATCTACCGATTTTCCGAGCTTCCTCGAGGCTCTATTCGATGTGTTTCTTCATGCTGAACACGAAACTGAACGAGTTTGAGCGATACGACCGGTAGAACGGAAGATTCGATCGGAAAACCACGGTGATCTCGAATTTTCGTCCTTTTCGTCTAAAACCCATTATTTAAGGAGATAAATGAGAAGAAAGAATCTACCGATGTTCCGAGCTTCCTCAAGGCTCTATTCAATGTGTTTCTTCATGCTGAACACGAAACTGAACGAGTTTAAGCGATACGACCGGTAGAACGGAAGATTTGATCGGAAAACCACGGTGATCTCGAATTTCCGTCCTTTTCGTCTAAAACCCATTATTTAAGGAGATAAATGAGAAAAAAGAATCTACCGATGTTCCAAGCTTCCTCAAGGCTCTATTCGTTTTCTTTCTTCATGCTGAACACGGAACTGAACGAGTTTGAGCGATACGACCGGTAGAACGGAAGATACGATCGAAAAACCACGGTGATCTCGAATTTTCGTCCTTTTCGTCTAAAACCCATTATTTAAGGAGATAAATGAGAAAAAAGAATCTACCGATGTTCCGAGCTTCCTCAAGACTCTATTCGATGTGTCTCTTCATGCCGAACACGAAACTGAACGAGTTTAAGCGATACGACCGGTAGAACGGAAGATACGATCGAAAAACCACGGTGATCTCGAATTTTCGTCCTTTTCGTCTAAAACCCATTATTTAAGGAGATAAATGAGAAAAAAGAATCTACCGATGTTCCGAGCTTCCTTAAGGCTCTATTCGATGTGTCTCTTCATGCCGAACACGAAACTGAACGAGTTTAAGCGATACGACCGGTAGAACGGAAGATACGATCGAAAAACCACGGTGATCTCGAATTTTCGTCCTTTTCGTCTAAAACCCATTATTCAAGGAGATAAATGAGAAAAAAGAATCTACCGATGTTCCGAGCTTCCTCAAGGCTCTATTCGTTTTCTTTCTTTATGCTGAACACGAAACTGAACGAGTTTGAGCGATACGACCGGTAGAACGGAAGATACGATTGAAAAACCACGGTGATCTCGAATTTTCGTCCTTTTCGTCTAAAACCCATTATTCAAGGAGATAAATGAGAAAAAAGAATCTACCGATGTTCCGAGCTTCCTCAAGGCTCTATTCGGTGTGTTTCTTCATGCTGAACACGGAACTGAACGAGTTTGAGCGATACGACCGGTAGAACGGAAGATACGATCGAAAAACCACGGTGATCTCGAATTTTCGTCCTTTTCGTCTAAAACCCATTATTTAAGGAGATAAATGAGAAAAAAGAATCTACCGATGTTGAGAGCTTCCTCAAGGCTCTATTCAATGTGTTTCTTCATGCTGAACACGAAACTGAACGAGTTTGAGCGATACGACCGGTAGAACGGAAGATTCGATCGAAAACCACGGTGATCTCGAATTTTCGTCCTTTTCGTCTAAAACCCATTATTTAAGGAGATAAATGAGAAAAAAGAATCTACCGATGTTCCGAGCTTCCTCAAGGCTCTATTCGATGTGTTTCTTCATGCTGAACACGAAACTGAACGAGTTCAAGCGATACGACCGGTAGAACGGAAGATACGATCGAAAAACCACGGTGATCTCGAAGTTTCGTCCTTTTCGTCTAAAACCCATTATTTAAGGAGATAAATGAGAAAAAAGAATCTACTGATGTTCCGAGCTTCCTCAAGGCTCTATTCGATGTGTCTCTTCATGCTGAACACGAAACTGGACGAGTTCAAGCGATACGACCGGTAGAACGGAAGATACGATCGAAAAACCACGGTGATCTCGAATTTTCGTCCTTTTCGTCTAAAACCCATTATTTAAGGAGATAAATGAGAAAAAAGAATTTACCGATGTTCCGAGCTCCCTTAAGGCTCTATTCAATGTGTTTCTTCATGCTGAACACGAAACTGAACGAATTTGAGCGATACGACCGGTAGAACGGAAGATACGACTGAAAAACCACGGGGATCTCGAATTTTCGTCCTTTTCGTCTAAAACCCATTATTTAAGGAGATAAATGAGAAAAAAGAATCTACCGATGTTCCGAGCTTCCTCAAGGCTCAATTCGATGTGTTTCTTCATGCTGAACACGAAACTGAACGAGTTCAAGCGATACGACCGGTAGAACGAAAGATACGATCGGAAAACCACGGTGATCTCGAATTTTCGTCCTTTTCGTCTAAGACCCATTATTTAAGGAGATAAATGAGAAAAAAGAATCTACCGAAGTTCCGAGCTTCCTCAAGGCTTTATTTGGTGTGTTTCTTCATGCTGAACACGAAACTGAACGAGTTTAAGCGATACGACCGGTAGAACGGAAAATACGATCGAAAAACCACGGTGATCTCGAATTTTCGTCCTTTTCGTCTAAAACCCATTATTTAAGGAGATAAATGAGAAAAAAGAATCTACCGATGTTCCGAGCTTCCTCAAGGCTCTATTCAATGTGTTTTTTCATGCTGAACACGAAACTGAACGAGTTTAAGCGATACGACCGGTAGAACGGAAGATTCGATCGGAAAACCACGGTGATCTCGAATTTTCGTCCTTTTCGTCTAAAACCCATTATTTAAGGAGATAAATGAGAAAAAAGAATCTACCGATGTTCCGAGCTTCCTCAAGGCTCTATTCGATGTGTTTCTTCATGCTGAACACGAAACTGAACGAGTTTAAGCGATACGACCGGTAGACCGGAAGATTCGATCGGAAAACCACGGTGATCTCGAATTTTCGTCCTTTTCGTCTAAAACCCATTATTTAAGGAGATAAATGAGGAAAAAGAATCTACCGATGTTCCGAGCTTCCTCAAGGCTCTATTCGTTTTCTTTCTTTATGCTGAACACGAAACTGAACGAGTTCAAGCGATACGACCGGTAGAACGGAAGATACGATCGAAAAACCACGGTGATCTCGAATTTTCGTCCTTTTCGTCTAAGACCCATTATTTAAGGAGATAAATGAGAAAAAAGAATCTACCGATGTTCCGAGCTTCCTCAATGCTCTATTCGATGTGTTTCTTCATGCTGAACACGAAACTGAACGAGTTTGAGCGATACGACCGGTAGAATGGAAGATACGATTGAAACACCACGGTGATCTCG
This sequence comes from Diplazon laetatorius, assembly GCA_963662125.1. Taxonomy (NCBI): domain Eukaryota; kingdom Metazoa; phylum Arthropoda; class Insecta; order Hymenoptera; family Ichneumonidae; genus Diplazon; species Diplazon laetatorius. Next base: position 6,297,803 of record OY759158.1, on the reverse strand, counting down.
AATTTTCGTCCTTTTCGTCTAAAACCCATTATTTAAGGAGATGAATGAGAAAAAAGAATCTACCGATGTTCCGAGCTTCCTCAAGGCTCTATTCGATGTGTTTCTTCATGCTGAACACGAAACTGAACGAGTTTAAGCAATACGACCGGTAGAACGGAAGATACGATCGAAAAACCACGGTGATCTCGATTTTCCGTCCTTTTCGTCTAAAACCCATTATTTAAGGAGATAAATGAGAAAAAAGAATCTACCGATGTTCCGAGCTTCCTCAAGGCTCTATTCGTTTCCTTTCTTTATGCTGAACACGAAACTGAACGAGTTTGAGCGATACGACCGGTAGAACGAAAGATACGATTGAAAAACCACGGTGATCTCGAATTTTCGTCCTTTTCGTCTAAAACCCATTATTTAAGGAGATAAATGAGAAAAAAGAATCTACCGATTTTCCGAGCTTCCTCGAGGCTCTATTCGATGTGTTTCTTCATGCTGTCCACGAAACTGAACGAGTTCAAGCGATACGACCGGTAGAACGGAAGATACGATCGAAAACTCACGGTGATCTCGAATTTTCGTCCTTTTCGTCTAAAACCCATTATTTAAGGAGATAAATGAGAAAAAAGAATCTACCGATGTTCCGAGCTTCCTCAATGCTCTATTCGATGTGTTTCTTCATGCTGAACACGAAACTGAACGAGTTTGAGCGATACGACCGGTAGAACGGAAGATACGATTGAAACACCACGGTGATCTCGAATTTTCGTCCTTTTCGTCTAAAACCCATTATTTAAGGAGATAAATGAGAAAAAAGAATCTACCGATGTTCCGAGCTTCCTCAAGGCTCTATTCGATGTGTTTCTTCATGCTGAACACGAAACTGAACGAGTTTGAGCGATACGACCGGTAGAACGGAAGATACGATTGAAAAACCACGGTGATCTCGAATTTTCGTCCTTTTCGTCTAAAACCCATTATTTAAGGAGATAAATGGGAAAAAAGAATCTACCGATGTTCCGAGCTTCCTTAAGGCTCTATTCGATGTGTTTCTTCATGCTGAACACGAAACTGAACGAGTTTAAGTGATACGACCGGTAGAACGGAAGATTCGATCGGAAAACCACGGTGATCTCGAATTTTCGTCCTTTTCGTCTAAAACCCATTATTTAAGGAGATAAATGAGAAAAAAGAATCTACCGATGTTCCGAGCTTCCTCAAGGCTCTATTCAATGTGTTTCTTCATGCTGAACACAAAACTGAACGAGTTTAAGCGATACGACCGGTAGAACGGAAGATTCGATCGGAAAACCACGGTGATCTCGAATTTTCGTCCTTTTCGTCTAAAACCCATTATTTAAGGAGATAAATGAGAAGAAAGAATCTACCGATGTTCCGAGCTTCCTCAAGGCTCTATTCAATGTGTTTCTTCATGCTGAACACGAAACTGAACGAGTTTAAGCGATACGACCGGTAGAACGGAAGATTTGATCGGAAAACCACGGTGATCTCGAATTTCCGTCCTTTTCGTCTAAAACCCATTATTTAAGGAGATAAATGAGAAAAAAGAATCTACCGATGTTCCAAGCTTTCTCAAGGCTCTATTCGTTTTCTTTCTTCATGCTGAACACGGAACTGAACGAGTTTGAGCGATACGACCGGTAGAACGGAAGATACGATCGAAAAACCACGGTGATCTCGAATTTTCGTCCTTTTCGTCTAAAACCCATTATTTAAGGAGATAAATGAGAAAAAAGAATCTACCGATGTTCCGAGCTTCCTCAAGACTCTATTCGATGTGTCTCTTCATGCCGAACACGAAACTGAACGAGTTTAAGCGATACGACCGGTAGAACGGAAGATACGATCGAAAAACCACGGTGATCTCGAATTTTCGTCCTTTTCGTCTAAAACCCATTATTTAAGGAGATAAATGAGAAAAAAGAATCTACCGATGTTCCGAGCTTCCTTAAGGCTCTATTCGATGTGTCTCTTCATGCCGAACACGAAACTGAACGAGTTTAAGCGATACGACCGGTAGAACGGAAGATACGATCGAAAAACCACGGTGATCTCGAATTTTCGTCCTTTTCGTCTAAAACCCATTATTCAAGGAGATAAATGAGAAAAAAGAATCTACCGATGTTCCGAGCTTCCTCAAGGCTCTATTCGTTTTCTTTCTTTATGCTGAACACGAAACTGAACGAGTTTGAGCGATACGACCGGTAGAACGGAAGATACGATTGAAAAACCACGGTGATCTCGAATTTTCGTCCTTTTCGTCTAAAACCCATTATTCAAGGAGATAAATGAGAAAAAAGAATCTACCGATGTTCCGAGCTTCCTCAAGGCTCTATTCGGTGTGTTTCTTCATGCTGAACACGGAACTGAACGAGTTTGAGCGATACGACCGGTAGAACGGAAGATACGATCGAAAAACCACGGTGATCTCGAATTTTCGTCCTTTTCGTCTAAAACCCATTATTTAAGGAGATAAATGAGAAAAAAGAATCTACCGATGTTGAGAGCTTCCTCAAGGCTCTATTCAATGTGTTTCTTCATGCTGAACACGAAACTGAACGAGTTTGAGCGATACGACCGGTAGAACGGAAGATTCGATCGAAAACCACGGTGATCTCGAATTTTCGTCCTTTTCGTCTAAAACCCATTATTTAAGGAGATAAATGAGAAAAAAGAATCTACCGATGTTCCGAGCGTCCTCAAGGCTCTATTCGATGTGTTTCTTCATGCTGAACACGAAACTGAACGAGTTCAAGCGATACGACCGGTAGAACGGAAGATACGATCGAAAAACCACGGTGATCTCGAAGTTTCGTCCTTTTCGTCTAAAACCCATTATTTAAGGAGATAAATGAGAAAAAAGAATCTACTGATGTTCCGAGCTTCCTCAAGGCTCTATTCGATGTGTCTCTTCATGCTGAACACGAAACTGGACGAGTTCAAGCGATACGACCGGTAGAACGGAAGATACGATCGAAAAACCACGGTGATCTCGAATTTTCGTCCTTTTCGTCTAAAACCCATTATTTAAGGAGATAAATGAGAAAAAAGAATTTACCGATGTTCCGAGCTCCCTTAAGGCTCTATTCAATGTGTTTCTTCATGCTGAACACGAAACTGAACGAATTTGAGCGATACGACCGGTAGAACGGAAGATACGACTGAAAAACCACGGGGATCTCGAATTTTCGTCCTTTTCGTCTAAAACCCATTATTTAAGGAGATAAATGAGAAAAAAGAATCTACCGATGTTCCGAGCTTCCTCAAGGCTCAATTCGATGTGTTTCTTCATGCTGAACACGAAACTGAACGAGTTCAAGCGATACGACCGGTAGAACGAAAGATACGATCGGAAAACCACGGTGATCTCGAATTTTCGTCCTTTTCGTCTAAGACCCATTATTTAAGGAGATAAATGAGAAAAAAGAATCTACCGAAGTTCCGAGCTTCCTCAAGGCTTTATTTGGTGTGTTTCTTCATGCTGAACACGAAACTGAACGAGTTTAAGCGATACGACCGGTAGAACGGAAAATACGATCGAAAAACCACGGTGATCTCGAATTTTCGTCCTTTTCGTCTAAAACCCATTATTTAAGGAGATAAATGAGAAAAAAGAATCTACCGATGTTCCGAGCTTCCTCAAGGCTCTATTCAATGTGTTTTTTCATGCTGAACACGAAACTGAACGAGTTTAAGCGATACGACCGGTAGAACGGAAGATTCGATCGGAAAACCACGGTGATCTCGAATTTTCGTCCTTTTCGTCTAAAACCCATTATTTAAGGAGATAAATGAGAAAAAAGAATCTACCGATGTTCCGAGCTTCCTCAAGGCTCTATTCGATGTGTTTCTTCATGCTGAACACGAAACTGAACGAGTTTAAGCGATACGACCGGTAGACCGGAAGATTCGATCGGAAAACCACGGTGATCTCGAATTTTCGTCCTTTTCGTCTAAAACCCATTATTTAAGGAGATAAATGAGGAAAAAGAATCTACCGATGTTCCGAGCTTCCTCAAGGCTCTATTCGTTTTCTTTCTTTATGCTGAACACGAAACTGAACGAGTTCAAGCGATACGACCGGTAGAACGGAAGATACGATCGAAAAACCACGGTGATCTCGAATTTTCGTCCTTTTCGTCTAAGACCCATTATTTAAGGAGATAAATGAGAAAAAAGAATCTACCGATGTTCCGAGCTTCCTCAATGCTCTATTCGATGTGTTTCTTCATGCTGAACACGAAACTGAACGAGTTTGAGCGATACGACCGGTAGAATGGAAGATACGATTGAAACACCACGGTGATCTCGAATTTTCGTCCTTTTCGTCTAAAACCCATTATTTAAGGAGATGAATGAGAAAAAAGAATCTACCGATGTTCCGAGCTTCCTCAAGGCTCTATTCGATGTGTTTCTTCATGCTGAACACGAAACTGAACGAGTTTAAGCAATACGACCGGTAGAACGGAAGATACGATCGAAAAACCACGGTGATCTCGATTTTCCGTCCTTTTCGTCTAAAACCCATTATTTAAGGAGATAAATGAGAAAAAAGAATCTACCGATGTTCCGAGCTTCCTCAAGGCTCTATTCGATGTGTTTCTTCATGCTGAACACGAAACTGAACGAGTTCAAGCGATACGACCGGTAGAACGGAAGATACGATCGAAAACTCACGGTGATCTCGAATTTTCGTCCTTTTCGTCTAAAACCCATTATTTAAGGAGATAAATGAGAAAAAAGAATCTACCGATGTTCCGAGCTTCCTCAATGCTCTATTCGATGTGTTTCTTCATGCTGAACACGAAACTGAACGAGTTTGAGCGATACGACCGGTAGAACGGAAGATACGATTGAAACACCACGGTGATCTCGAATTTTCGTCCTTTTCGTCTAAAACCCATTATTTAAGGAGATAAATGAGAAAAAAGAATCTACCGATGTTCCGAGCTTCCTCAAGGCTCTATTCGATGTGTTTCTTCATGCTGAACACGAAACTGAACGAGTTTGAGCGATACGACCGGTAGAACGGAAGATACGATTGAAAAACCACGGTGATCTCGAATTTTCGTCCTTTTCGTCTAAAACCCATTATTTAAGGAGATAAATGGGAAAAAAGAATCTACCGATGTTCCGAGCTTCCTTAAGGCTCTATTCGATGTGTTTCTTCATGCTGAACACGAAACTGAACGAGTTTAAGCAATACGACCGGTAGAACGGAAGATACGATCGAAAAACCACGGTGATCTCGAATTTTCGTCCTTTTCGTCTAAAACCCATTATTTAAGGAGATAAATGAGAAAAAAGAATCTACCGATGTTCCGAGCTTCCTCAATGCTCTATTCGATGTGTTTCTTCATGCTGAACACGAAACTGAACGAGTTTGAGCGATACGACCGGTAGAACGGAAGATACGATTGAAACACCACGGTGATCTCGAATTTTCGTCCTTTTCGTCTAAAACCCATTATTTAAGGAGATGAATGAGAAAAAAGAATCTACCGATGTTCCGAGCTTCCTCAAGGCTCTATTCGATGTGTTTCTTCATGCTGAACACGAAACTGAACGAGTTTAAGCAATACGACCGGTAGAACGGAAGATACGATCGAAAAACCACGGTGATCTCGAATTTTCGTCCTTTTCGTCTAAAACCCATTATTTAAGGAGATAAATGAGAAAAAAGAATCTACCGATGTTCCGAGCCTCCTCAAGGCTCTATTCGTTTCCTTTCTTTATGCTGAACACGAAACTGAACGAGTTTGAGCGATACGACCGGTAGAACGAAAGATACGATTGAAAAACCACGGTGATCTCGAATTTTCGTCCTTTTCGTCTAAAACCCATTATTTAAGGAGATAAATGAGAAAAAAGAATCTACCGATTTTCCGAGCTTCCTCGAGGCTCTATTCGATGTGTTTCTTCATGCTGTCCACGAAACTGAACGAGTTCAAGCGATACGACCGGTAGAACGGAAGATACGATCGAAAACTCACGGTGATCTCGAATTTTCGTCCTTTTCGTCTAAAACCCATTATTTAAGGAGATAAATGAGAAAAAAGAATCTACCGATGTTCCGAGCTTCCTCAATGCTCTATTCGATGTGTTTCTTCATGCTGAACACGAAACTGAACGAGTTTGAGCGATACGACCGGTAGAACGGAAGATACGATTGAAACACCACGGTGATCTCGAATTTTCGTCCTTTTCGTCTAAAACCCATTATTTAAGGAGATAAATGAGAAAAAAGAATCTACCGATGTTCCGAGCTTCCTCAAGGCTCTATTCGATGTGTTTCTTCATGCTGAACACGAAACTGAACGAGTTTAAGCAATACGACCGGTAGAACGGAAGATACGATCGAAAAACCACGGTGATCTCGAATTTTCGTCCTTTTCGTCTAAAACCCATTATTTAAGGAGATAAATGAGAAAAAAGAATCTACCGATGTTCCGAGCTTCCTCAAGGCTCTATTCGTTTCCTTTCTTTATGCTGAACACGAAACTGAACGAGTTTGAGCGATACGACCGGTAGAACGAAAGATACGATTGAAAAACCACGGTGATCTCGAATTTTCGTCCTTTTCGTCTAAAACCCATTATTTAAGGAGATAAATGAGAAAAAAGAATCTACCGATTTTCCGAGCTTCCTCGAGGCTCTATTCGATGTGTTTCTTCATGCTGTCCACGAAACTGAACGAGTTCAAGCGATACGACCGGTAGAACGGAAGATACGATCGAAAACTCACGGTGATCTCGAATTTTCGTCCTTTTCGTCTAAAACCCATTATTTAAGGAGATCAATGAGAAAAAAAAATCTACCGATGTTTCGAGCTTCCTCAAGGCTCAATTCGATGTGTTTCTTCATGCTGAACACGAAACTGAACGAGTTCAAGCGATACGACCGGTAGAACGAAAGATACGATCGGAAAACCACGGTGATCTCGAATTTTCGTCCTTTTCGTCTAAGACCCATTATTTAAGGAGATAAATGAGAAAAAAGAATCTACCGAAGTTCCGAGCTTCCTCAAGGCTCTATTTGGTGTGTTTCTTCATGCTGAACACGAAACTGAACAAGTTTAAGCGATACGACCGGTAGAACGGAAAATACGATCGAAAAACCACGGTGATCTCGAATTTTCGTCCTTTTCGTCTAAAACCCATTATTTAAGGAGATAAATGAGAAAAAAGAATCTACCGATGTTCCGAGCTTCCTCAAGGCTCTATTCAATGTGTTTTTTCATGCTGAACACGAAACTGAACGAGTTTAAGCGATACGACCGGTAGAACGGAAGATTCGATCGGAAAACCACGGTGATCTCGAATTTTCGTCCTTTTCGTCTAAAACCCATTATTTAAGGAGATAAATGAGAAAAAAGAATCTACCGATGTTGAGAGCTTCCTCAAGGCTCTATTCAATGTGTTTTTTCATGCTGAACACGAAACTAAAGGAGTTTAAGCGTTACGACCGGTAGAACGGAAGATACGATCGAAAAACCAAGGTGATCTCGAATTTTCGTCCTTTTCGTCTAAAACCCATTATTTAAGGAGATAAATGAGAAAAAAGAATCTACCGATGTTCCGAGCTTCCTCAAGGCTCTATTCGATGTGTTTTTTCATGCTGAACACGAAACTGAACGAGTTTAAGCGATACGACCGGTAGACCGGAAGATTCGATCGGAAAACCACGGTGATCTCGAATTTTCGTCCTTTTCGTCTAAAACCCATTATTTAAGGAGATAAATGAGGAAAAAGAATCTACCGATGTTCCGAGCTTCCTCAAGGCTCTATTCGTTTTCTTTCTTCATGCTGAACACGAAACTGAACGAGTTCAAGCGATACGACCGGTAGAACGGAAGATACGTCCGAAAAACCACGGTGATCTCGAATTTTCGTCCTTTCCGTCCAAAACCCATTATTTAAGGAGATAAATGAGAAAAAAGAGACTACCGATGTTCCGAGCTTCCTCAATGCTCTATTCGTTTCCTTTCTTTATGCTGAACACGAAACTGAACGAGTTTGAGCGATACGACCGGTAGAACGGAAGATACGATTGAAAAACCACGGTGATCTCGAATTTTCGTCCTTTTCGTCTAAAACCCATTATTTAAGGAGATAAATGGGAAAAAAGAATCTACCGATGTTCCGAGCTTCCTTAAGGCTCTATTCGATGTGTTTCTTCATGCTGAACACGAAACTGAACGAGTTTAAGCAATACGACCGGTAGAACGGAAGATACGATCGAAAAACCACGGTGATCTCGAATTTTCGTCCTTTTCGTCTAAAACCCATTATTTAAGGAGATAAATGAGAAAAAAGAATCTACCGATGTTCCGAGCTTCCTCAATGCTCTATTCGATGTGTTTCTTCATGCTGAATACGAAACTGAACGAGTTTGAGCGATACGACCGGTAGAACGGAAGATACGATTGAAACACCACGGTGATCTCGAATTTTCGTCCTTTTCGTCTAAAACCCATTATTTAAGGAGATGAATGAGAAAAAAGAATCTACCGATGTTCCGAGCTTCCTCAAGGCTCTATTCGATGTGTTTCTTCATGCTGAACACGAAACTGAACGAGTTTAAGCAATACGACCGGTAGAACGGAAGATACGATCGAAAAACCACGGTGATCTCGATTTTCCGTCCTTTTCGTCTAAAACCCATTATTTAAGGAGATAAATGAGAAAAAAGAATCTACCGATGTTCCGAGCTTCCTCAAGGCTCTATTCGTTTCCTTTCTTTATGCTGAACACGAAACTGAACGAGTTTGAGCGATACGACCGGTAGAACGAAAGATACGATTGAAAAACCACGGTGATCTCGAATTTTCGTCCTTTTCGTCTAAAACCCATTATTTAAGGAGATAAATGAGAAAAAAGAATCTACCGATTTTCCGAGCTTCCTCGAGGCTCTATTCGATGTGTTTCTTCATGCTGTCCACGAAACTGAACGAGTTCAAGCGATACGACCGGTAGAACGGAAGATACGATCGAAAACTCACGGTGATCTCGAATTTTCGTCCTTTTCGTCTAAAACCCATTATTTAAGGAGATAAATGAGAAAAAAGAATCTACCGATGTTCCGAGCTTCCTCAATGCTCTATTCGATGTGTTTCTTCATGCTGAACACGAAACTGAACGAGTTTGAGCGATACGACCGGTAGAACGGAAGATACGATTGAAACACCACGGTGATCTCGAATTTTCGTCCTTTTCGTCTAAAACCCATTATTTAAGGAGATAAATGAGAAAAAAGAATCTACCGATGTTCCGAGCTTCCTCAAGGCTCTATTCGATGTGTTTCTTCATGCTGAACACGAAACTGAACGAGTTTGAGCGATACGACCGGTAGAACGGAAGATACGATTGAAAAACCACGGTGATCTCGAATTTTCGTCCTTTTCGTCTAAAACCCATTATTTGAGGAGATAAATGGGAAAAAAGAATCTACCGATGTTCCGAGCTTCCTTAAGGCTCTATTCGATGTGTTTCTTCATGCTGAACACGAAACTGAACGAGTTTAAGCAATACGACCGGTAGAACGGAAGATACGATCGAAAAACCACGGTGATCTCGAATTTTCGTCCTTTTCGTCTAAAACCCATTATTTAAGGAGATAAATGAGAAAAAAGAATCTACCGATGTTCCGAGCTTCCTCAATGCTCTATTCGATGTGTTTCTCCATGCTGAACACGAAACTGAACGAGTTTAAGCGATACGACCGGTAGAACGGAAGATACGATTGAAACACCACGGTGATCTCGAATTTTCGTCCTTTTCGTCTAAAACCCATTATTTAAGGAGATGAATGAGAAAAAAGAATCTACCGATGTTCCGAGCTTCCTCAAGGCTCTATTCGATGTGTTTCTTCATGCTGAACACGAAACTGAACGAGTTTAAGCAATACGACCGGTAGAACGGAAGATACGATCGAAAAACCACGGTGATCTCGAATTTTCGTCCTTTTCGTCTAAAACCCATTATTTAAGGAGATAAATGAGAAAAAAGAATCTACCGATGTTCCGAGCTTCCTCAAGGCTCTATTCGTTTCCTTTCTTTATGCTGAACACGAAACTGAACGAGTTTGAGCGATACGACCGGTAGAACGAAAGATACGATTGAAAAACCACGGTGATCTCGAATTTTCGTCCTTTTCGTCTAAAACCCATTATTTAAGGAGATAAATGAGAAAAAAGAATCTACCGATTTTCCGAGCTTCCTCGAGGCTCTATTCGATGTGTTTCTTCATGCTGTCCACGAAACTGAACGAGTTCAAGCGATACGACCGGTAGAACGGAAGATACGATCGAAAACTCACGGTGATCTCGAATTTTCGTCCTTTTCGTCTAAAACCCATTATTTAAGGAGATAAATGAGAAAAAAGAATCTACCGATGTTCCGAGCTTCCTCAAGGCTCTATTCGTTTCCTTTCTTTATGCTGAACACGAAACTGAACGAGTTTGAGCGATACGACCGGTAGAACGAAAGATACGATTGAAAAACCACGGTGATCTCGAATTTTCGTCCTTTTCGTCTAAAACCCATTATTTAAGGAGATAAATGAGAAAAAAGAATCTACCGATTTTCCGAGCTTCCTCGAGGCTCTATTCGATGTGTTTCTTCATGCTGTCCACGAAACTGAACGAGTTCAAGCGATACGACCGGTAGAACGGAAGATACGATCGAAAACTCACGGTGATCTCGAATTTTCGTCCTTTTCGTCTAAAACCCATTATTTAAGGAGATCAATGAGAAAAAAAAATCTACCGATGTTCCGAGCTTCCTCAAGGCTCAATTCGATGTGTTTCTTCATGCTGAACACGAAACTGAACGAGTTCAAGCGATACGACCGGTAGAACGAAAGATACGATCGGAAAACCACGGTGATCTCGAATTTTCGTCCTTTTCGTCTAAGACCCATTATTTAAGGAGATAAATGAGAAAAAAGAATCTACCGAAGTTCCGAGCTTCCTCAAGGCTCTATTTGGTGTGTTTCTTCATGCTGAACACGAAACTGAACGAGTTTAAGCGATACGACCGGTAGAACGGCAGATTCGATCGGAAAACCACGGTGATCTCGAATTTTTGTCCTTTTCGTCTAAAACCCATTATTTAAGGAGATAAATGAGAAAAAAGAATCTACCGATGTTCCGAGCTTCCTCAAGGCTCTATTCAATGTGTTTTTTCATGCTGAACACGAAACTGAACGAGTTTAAGCGATACGACCGGTAGAACGGAAGATTCGATCGGAAAACCACGGTGATCTCGAATTTTCGTCCTTTTCGTCTAAAACCCATTATTTAAGGAGATAAATGAGGAAAAAGAATCTACCGATGTTCCGAGCTTCCTCAAGGCTCTATTCGTTTTCTTTCTTCATGCTGAACACGAAACTGAACGAGTTCAAGCGATACGACCGGTAGAACGGAAGATACGTCCGAAAAACCACGGTGATCTCGAATTTTCGTCCTTTCCGCCCAAAACCCATTATTTAAGGAGATAAATGAGAAAAAAGAGACTACCGATGTTCCGAGCTTCCTCAAGGCTCTATTCGTTTTCCTTCTTTATATTGAACACGAAACTGAACGAGTTTGAGCGATACGACCGGTAGAACGGAAGATACGATCGGAAAACCACGGTGATCTCGAATTTTCGTCCTTTTCGTCTAAAACCCATTATTTAAGGAGATAAATGAGAAAAAAGAATCTACCGATGTTCCGAGCTTCCTCAAGGCTCTATTTGATGTGTTTCTTCATGCTGAACACGAAACTGAACGAGTTTAAGCGATACGACCGGTAGAGCGGAAGATACGATCGGAAAACCACGGTGATCTCGAATTTTCGTCCTTTTCGTCTAAAACCCATTATTTAAGGAGATAAATGAGAAAAAAGAATCTACCGATGTTCCGAGCTTCCTCAAGGCTCTATTCGTTTCCTTTCTTTATGCTGAACACGAAACTGAACGAGTTTGAGCGATACGACCGGTAGAACGGAAGATACGATTGAAAAACCACGGTGATCTCGAATTTTCGTCCTTTTCGTCTAAAACCCATTATTTAAGGAGATAAATGGGAAAAAAGAATCTACCGATGTTCCGAGCTTCCTTAAGGCTCTATTCGATGTGTTTCTTCATGCTGAACACGAAACTGAACGAGTTTAAGCAATACGACCGGTAGAACGGAAGATACGATCGAAAAACCACGGTGATCTCGAATTTTCGTCCTTTTCGTCTAAAACCCATTATTTAAGGAGATAAATGAGAAAAAAGAATCTACCGATGTTCCGAGCTTCCTCAATGCTCTATTCGATGTGTTTCTTCATGCTGAACACGAAACTGAACGAGTTTGAGCGATACGACCGGTAGAACGGAAGATACGATTGAAACACCACGGTGATCTCGAATTTTCGTCCTTTTCGTCTAAAACCCATTATTTAAGGAGATGAATGAGAAAAAAGAATCTACCGATGTTCCGAGCTTCCTCAAGGCTCTATTCGATGTGTTTCTTCATGCTGAACACGAAACTGAACGAGTTTAAGCAATACGACCGGTAGAACGGAAGATACGATCGAAAAACCACGGTGATCTCGATTTTCCGTCCTTTTCGTCTAAAACCCATTATTTAAGGAGATAAATGAGAAAAAAGAATCTACCGATGTTCCGAGCTTCCTCAAGGCTCTATTCGTTTCCTTTCTTTATGCTGAACACGAAACTGAACGAGTTTGAGCGATACGACCGGTAGAACGAAAGATACGATTGAAAAACCACGGTGATCTCGAATTTTCGTCCTTTTCGTCTAAAACCCATTATTTAAGGAGATAAATGAGAAAAAAGAATCTACCGATTTTCCGAGCTTCCTCGAGGCTCTATTCGATGTGTTTCTTCATGCTGTCCACGAAACTGAACGAGTTCAAGCGATACGACCGGTAGAACGGAAGATACGATCGAAAACTCACGGTGATCTCGAATTTTCGTCCTTTTCGTCTAAAACCCATTATTTAAGGAGATAAATGAGAAAAAAGAATCTACCGATGTTCCGAGCTTCCTCAAGGCTCTATTCGTTTCCTTTCTTTATGCTGAACACGAAACTGAACGAGTTTGAGCGATACGACCGGTAGAGCGAAAGATACGATTGAAAAACCACGGTGATCTCGAATTTTCGTCCTTTTCGTCTAAAACCCATTATTTAAGGAGATAAATGAGAAAAAAGAATCTACCGATTTTCCGAGCTTCCTCGAGGCTCTATTCGATGTGTTTCTTCATGCTGAACACGAAACTGAACGAGTTTGAGCGATACGACCGGTAGAACGAAAGATACGATTGAAAAACCACGGTGATCTCGAATTTTCGTCCTTTTCGTCTAAAACCCATTATTTAAGGAGATAAATGAGAAAAAAGAATCTACCGATGTTCCGAGCTTCCTCAAGGCTCTATTCGTTTCCTTTCTTTATGCTGAACACGAAACTGAACGAGTTTGAGCGATACGACCGGTAGAACGAAAGATACGATTGAAAAACCACGGTGATCTCGAATTTTCGTCCTTTTCGTCTAAAACCCATTATTTAAGGAGATAAATGAGAAAAAAGAATCTACCGATTTTCCGAGCTTCCTCGAGGCTCTATTCGATGTGTTTCTTCATGCTGTCCACGAAACTGAACGAGTTCAAGCGATACGACCGGTAGAACGGAAGATACGATCGAAAACTCACGGTGATCTCGAATTTTCGTCCTTTTCGTCTAAAACCCATTATTTAAGGAGATAAATGAGAAAAAAGAATCTACCGATGTTCCGAGCTTCCTCAAGGCTCTATTCGTTTCCTTTCTTTATGCTGAACACGAAACTGAACGAGTTTGAGCGATACGACCGGTAGAACGAAAGATACGATTGAAAAACCACGGTGATCTCGAATTTTCGTCCTTTTCGTCTAAAACCCATTATTTAAGGAGATAAATGAGAAAAAAGAATCTACCGATTTTCCGAGCTTCCTCGAGGCTCTATTCGATGTGTTTCTTCATGCTGTCCACGAAACTGAACGAGTTCAAGCGATACGACCGGTAGAACGGAAGATACGATCGAAAACTCACGGTGATCTCGAATTTTCGTCCTTTTCGTCTAAAACCCATTATTTAAGGAGATCAATGAGAAAAAAAAATCTACCGATGTTCCGAGCTTCCTCAAGGCTCAATTCGATGTGTTTCTTCATGCTGAACACGAAACTGAACGAGTTCAAGCGATACGACCGGTAGAACGAAAGATACGATCGGAAAACCACGGTGATCTCGAATTTTCGTCCTTTTCGTCTAAGACCCATTATTTAAGGAGATAAATGAGAAAAAAGAATCTACCGAAGTTCCGAGCTTCCTCAAGGCTCTATTTGGTGTGTTTCTTCATGCTGAACACGAAACTGAACGAGTTTAAGCGATACGACCGGTAGAACGGAAAATACGATCGAAAAACCACGGTGATCTCGAATTTTCGTCCTTTTCGTCTAAAACCCATTATTTAAGGAGATAAATGAGAAAAAAGAATCTACCGATGTTCCGAGCTTCCTCAAGGCTCTATTCAATGTGTTTTTTCATGCTGAACACGAAACTGAACGAGTTTAAGCGATACGACCGGTAGAACGGAAGATTCGATCGGAAAACCACGGTGATCTCGAATTTTCGTCCTTTTCGTCTAAAACCCATTATTTAAGGAGATAAATGAGAAAAAAGAATCTACCGATGTTGAGAGCTTCCTCAAGGCTCTATTCAATGTGTTTTTTCATGCTGAACACGAAACTAAAGGAGTTTAAGCGTTACGACCGGTAGAACGGAAGATACGATCGAAAAACCAAGGTGATCTCGAATTTTCGTCCTTTTCGTCTAAAACCCATTATTTAAGGAGATAAATGAGAAAAAAGAATCTACCGATGTTCCGAGCTTCCTCAAGGCTCTATTCGATGTGTTTCTTCATGCTGAACACGAAACTGAACGAGTTTAAGCGATACGACCGGTAGAACGGCAGATTCGATCGGAAAACCACGGTGATCTCGAATTTTTGTCCTTTTCGTCTAAAACCCATTATTTAAGGAGATAAATGAGAAAAAAGAATCTACCGATGTTTCGAGCTTCCTCAAGGCTCTATTCAATGTGTTTTTTCATGCTGAACACGAAACTGAACGAGTTTAAGCGATACGACCGGTAGACCGGAAGATTCGATCGGAAAACCACGGTGATCTCGAATTTTCGTCCTTTTCGTCTAAAACCCATTATTTAAGGAGATAAATGAGGAAAAAGAATCTACCGATGTTCCGAGCTTCCTCAAGGCTCTATTCGTTTTCTTTCTTCATGCTGAACACGAAACTGAACGAGTTCAAGCGATACGACCGGTAGAACGGAAGATACGTCCGAAAAACCACGGTGATCTCGAATTTTCGTCCTTTCCGCCCAAAACCCATTATTTAAGGAGATAAATGAGAAAAAAGAGACTACCGATGTTCCGAGCTTCCTCAAGGCTCTATTCGTTTTCCTTCTTTATATTGAACACGAAACTGAACGAGTTTGAGCGATACGACCGGTAGAACGGAAGATACGATCGGAAAACCACGGTGATCTCGAATTTTCGTCCTTTTCGTCTAAAACCCATTATTTAAGGAGATAAATGAGAAAAAAGAATCTACCGATGTTCCGAGCTTCCTCAAGGCTCTATTTGATGTGTTTCTTCATGCTGAACACGAAACTGAACGAGTTTGAGCGATACGACCGGTAGAGCGGAAGATACGATCGGAAAACCACGGTGATCTCGAATTTTCGTCCTTTTCGTCTAAAACCCATTATTTAAGGAGATAAATGAGAAAAAAGAATCTACCGATGTTCCGAGCTTCCTCAAGGCTCTATTCGTTTCCTTTCTTTATGCTGAACACGAAACTGAACGAGTTTGAGCGATACGACCGGTAGAACGGAAGATACGATTGAAAAACCACGGTGATCTCGAATTTTCGTCCTTTTCGTCTAAAACCCATTATTTAAGGAGATAAATGGGAAAAAAGAATCTACCGATGTTCCGAGCTTCCTTAAGGCTCTATTCGATGTGTTTCTTCATGCTGAACACGAAACTGAACGAGTTTAAGCAATACGACCGGTAGAACGGAAGATACGATCGGAAAACCACGGTGATCTCGAATTTTCGTCCTTTTCGTCTAAAACCCATTATTTAAGGAGATAAATGAGAAAAAAGAATCTACCGATGTTCCGAGCTTCCTCAATGCTCTATTCGATGTGTTTCTTCATGCTGAACACGAAACTGAACGAGTTTGAGCGATACGACCGGTAGAACGGAAGATACGATTGAAACACCACGGTGATCTCGAATTTTCGTCCTTTTCGTCTAAAACCCATTATTTAAGGAGATGAATGAGAAAAAAGAATCTACCGATGTTCCGAGCTTCCTCAAGGCTCTATTCGATGTGTTTCTTCATGCTGAACACGAAACTGAACGAGTTTAAGCAATACGACCGGTAGAACGGAAGATACGATCGAAAAACCACGGTGATCTCGATTTTCCGTCCTTTTCGTCTAAAACCCATTATTTAAGGAGATAAATGAGAAAAAAGAATCTACCGATGTTCCGAGCTTCCTCAAGGCTCTATTCGTTTCCTTTCTTTATGCTGAACACGAAACTGAACGAGTTTGAGCGATACGACCGGTAGAACGAAAGATACGATTGAAAAACCACGGTGATCTCGAATTTTCGTCCTTTTCGTCTAAAACCCATTATTTAAGGAGATAAATGAGAAAAAAGAATCTACCGATTTTCCGAGCTTCCTCGAGGCTCTATTCGATGTGTTTCTTCATGCTGTCCACGAAACTGAACGAGTTCAAGCGATACGACCGGTAGAACGGAAGATACGATCGAAAACTCACGGTGATCTCGAATTTTCGTCCTTTTCGTCTAAAACCCATTATTTAAGGAGATAAATGAGAAAAAAGAATCTACCGATGTTCCGAGCTTCCTCAAGGCTCTATTCGTTTCCTTTCTTTATGCTGAACACGAAACTGAACGAGTTTGAGCGATACGACCGGTAGAACGAAAGATACGATTGAAAAACCACGGTGATCTCGAATTTTCGTCCTTTTCGTCTAAAACCCATTATTTAAGGAGATAAATGAGAAAAAAGAATCTACCGATTTTCCGAGCTTCCTCGAGGCTCTATTCGATGTGTTTCTTCATGCTGTCCACGAAACTGAACGAGTTCAAGCGATACGACCGGTAGAACGGAAGATACGATCGAAAACTCACGGTGATCTCGAATTTTCGTCCTTTTCGTCTAAAACCCATTATTTAAGGAGATCAATGAGAAAAAAAAATCTACCGATGTTCCGAGCTTCCTCAAGGCTCAATTCGATGTGTTTCTTCATGCTGAACACGAAACTGAACGAGTTCAAGCGATACGACCGGTAGAACGAAAGATACGATCGGAAAACCACGGTGATCTCGAATTTTCGTCCTTTTCGTCTAAGACCCATTATTTAAGGAGATAAATGAGAAAAAAGAATCTACCGAAGTTCCGAGCTTCCTCAAGGCTCTATTTGGTGTGTTTCTTCATGCTGAACACGAAACTGAACGAGTTTAAGCGATACGACCGGTAGAACGGAAAATACGATCGAAAAACCACGGTGATCTCGAATTTTCGTCCTTTTCGTCTAAAACCCATTATTTAAGGAGATAAATGAGAAAAAAGAATCTACCGATGTTCCGAGCTTCCTCAAGGCTCTATTCAATGTGTTTTTTCATGCTGAACACGAAACTGAACGAGTTTAAGCGATACGACCGGTAGAACGGAAGATTCGATCGGAAAACCACGGTGATCTCGAATTTTCGTCCTTTTCGTCTAAAACCCATTATTTAAGGAGATAAATGAGAAAAAAGAATCTACCGATGTTGAGAGCTTCCTCAAGGCTCTATTCAATGTGTTTTTTCATGCTGAACACGAAACTAAAGGAGTTTAAGCGTTACGACCGGTCGAACGGAAGATACGATCGAAAAACCAAGGTGATCTCGAATTTTCGTCCTTTTCGTCTAAAACCCATTATTTAAGGAGATAAATGAGAAAAAAGAATCTACCGATGTTCCGAGCTTCCTCAAGGCTCTATTCGATGTGTTTCTTCATGCTGAACACGAAACTGAACGAGTTTAAGCGATACGACCGGTAGAACGGCAGATTCGATCGGAAAACCACGGTGATCTCGAATTTTTGTCCTTTTCGTCTAAAACCCATTATTTAAGGAGATAAATGAGAAAAAAGAATCTACCGATGTTTCGAGCTTCCTCAAGGCTCTATTCGATGTGTTTCTTCATGCTGAACACGAAACTGAACGAGTTTAAGCGATACGACCGGTAGAACGGCAGATTCGATCGGAAAACCACGGTGATCTCGAATTTTTGTCCTTTTCGTCTAAAACCCATTATTTAAGGAGATAAATGAGAAAAAAGAATCTACCGATGTTTCGAGCTTCCTCAAGGCTCTATTCAATGTGTTTTTTCATGCTGAACACGAAACTGAACGAGTTTAAGCGATACGACCGGTAGACCGGAAGATTCGATCGGAAAACCACGGTGATCTCGAATTTTCGTCCTTTTCGTCTAAAACCCATTATTTAAGGAGATAAATGAGGAAAAAGAATCTACCGATGTTCCGAGCTTCCTCAAGGCTCTATTCGTTTTCTTTCTTCATGCTGAACACGAAACTGAACGAGTTCAAGCGATACGACCGGTAGAACGGAAGATACGTCCGAAAAACCACGGTGATCTCGAATTTTCGTCCTTTCCGCCCAAAACCCATTATTTAAGGAGATAAATGAGAAAAAAGAGACTACCGATGTTCCGAGCTTCCTCAAGGCTCTATTCGTTTTCCTTCTTTATATTGAACACGAAACTGAACGAGTTTGAGCGATACGACCGGTAGAACGGAAGATACGATCGGAAAACCACGGTGATCTCGAATTTTCGTCCTTTTCGTCTAAAACCCATTATTTAAGGAGATAAATGAGAAAAAAGAATCTACCGATGTTCCGAGCTTCCTCAAGGCTCTATTTGATGTGTTTCTTCATGCTGAACACGAAACTGAACGAGTTTAAGCGATACGACCGGTAGAGCGGAAGATACGATCGGAAAACCACGGTGATCTCGAATTTTCGTCCTTTTCGTCTAAAACCCATTATTTAAGGAGATAAATGAGAAAAAAGAATCTACCGATGTTCCGAGCTTCCTCAAGGCTCTATTCGTTTCCTTTCTTTATGCTGAACACGAAACTGAACGAGTTTGAGCGATACGACCGGTAGAACGGAAGATACGATTGAAAAACCACGGTGATCTCGAATTTTCGTCCTTTTCGTCTAAAACCCATTATTTAAGGAGATAAATGGGAAAAAAGAATCTACCGATGTTCCGAGCTTCCTTAAGGCTCTATTCGATGTGTTTCTTCATGCTGAACACGAAACTGAACGAGTTTAAGCAATACGACCGGTAGAACGGAAGATACGATCGAAAAACCACGGTGATCTCGAATTTTCGTCCTTTTCGTCTAAAACCCATTATTTAAGGAGATAAATGAGAAAAAAGAATCTACCGATGTTCCGAGCTTCCTCAATGCTCTATTCGATGTGTTTCTTCATGCTGAACACGAAACTGAACGAGTTTGAGCGATACGACCGGTAGAACGGAAGATACGATTGAAACACCACGGTGATCTCGAATTTTCGTCCTTTTCGTCTAAAACCCATTATTTAAGGAGATGAATGAGAAAAAAGAATCTACCGATGTTCCGAGCTTCCTCAAGGCTCTATTCGATGTGTTTCTTCATGCTGAACACGAAACTGAACGAGTTTAAGCAATACGACCGGTAGAACGGAAGATACGATCGAAAAACCACGGTGATCTCGATTTTCCGTCCTTTTCGTCTAAAACCCATTATTTAAGGAGATAAATGAGAAAAAAGAATCTACCGATGTTCCGAGCTTCCTCAAGGCTCTATTCGTTTCCTTTCTTTATGCTGAACACGAAACTGAACGAGTTTGAGCGATACGACCGGTAGAACGAAAGATACGATTGAAAAACCACGGTGATCTCGAATTTTCGTCCTTTTCGTCTAAAACCCATTATTTAAGGAGATAAATGAGAAAAAAGAATCTACCGATTTTCCGAGCTTCCTCGAGGCTCTATTCGATGTGTTTCTTCATGCTGTCCACGAAACTGAACGAGTTCAAGCGATACGACCGGTAGAACGGAAGATACGCTCGAAAACTCACGGTGATCTCGAATTTTCGTCCTTTTCGTCTAAAACCCATTATTTAAGGAGATAAATGAGAAAAAAGAATCTACCGATGTTCCGAGCTTCCTCAATGCTCTATTCGATGTGTTTCTTCATGCTGAACACGAAACTGAACGAGTTTGAGCGATACGACCGGTAGAACGGAAGATACGATTGAAACACCACGGTGATCTCGAATTTTCGTCCTTTTCGTCTAAAACCCATTATTTAAGGAGATAAATGAGAAAAAAGAATCTACCGATGTTCCGAGCTTCCTCAAGGCTCTATTCGATGTGTTTCTTCATGCTGAACACGAAACTGAACGAGTTTGAGCGATACGACCGGTAGAACGGAAGATACGATTGAAAAACCACGGTGATCTCGAATTTTCGTCCTTTTCGTCTAAAACCCATTATTTAAGGAGATAAATGGGAAAAAAGAATCTACCGATGTTCCGAGCTTCCTTAAGGCTCTATTCGATGTGTTTCTTCATGCTGAACACGAAACTGAACGAGTTTAAGCAATACGACCGGTAGAACGGAAGATACGATCGAAAAACCACGGTGATCTCGAATTTTCGTCCTTTTCGTCTAAAACCCATTATTTAAGGAGATAAATGAGAAAAAAGAATCTACCGATGTTCCGAGCTTCCTCAATGCTCTATTCGATGTGTTTCTTCATGCTGAACACGAAACTGAACGAGTTTGAGCGATACGACCGGTAGAACGGAAGATACGATTGAAACACCACGGTGATCTCGAATTTTCGTCCTTTTCGTCTAAAACCCATTATTTAAGGAGATGAATGAGAAAAAAGAATCTACCGATGTTCCGAGCTTCCTCAAGGCTCTATTCGATGTGTTTCTTCATGCTGAACACGAAACTGAACGAGTTTAAGCAATACGACCGGTAGAACGGAAGATACGATCGAAAAACCACGGTGATCTCGAATTTTCGTCCTTTTCGTCTAAAACCCATTATTTAAGGAGATAAATGAGAAAAAAGAATCTACCGATGTTCCGAGCTTCCTCAAGGCTCTATTCGTTTCCTTTGTTTATGCTGAACACGAAACTGAACGAGTTTGAGCGATACGACCGGTAGAACGAAAGATACGATTGAAAAACCACGGTGATCTCGAATTTTTGTCCTTTTCGTCTAAAACCCATTATTTAAGGAGATAAATGAGAAAAAAGAATCTACCGATTTTCCGAGCTTCCTCGAGGCTCTATTCGATGTGTTTCTTCATGCTGTCCACGAAACTGAACGAGTTCAAGCGATACGACCGGTAGAACGGAAGATACGATCGAAAACTCACGGTGATCTCGAATTTTCGTCCTTTTCGTCTAAAACCCATTATTTAAGGAGATAAATGAGAAAAAAGAATCTACCGATGTTCCGAGCTTCCTCAATGCTCTATTCGATGTGTTTCTTCATGCTGAACACGAAACTGAACGAGTTTGAGCGATACGACCGGTAGAACGGAAGATACGATTGAAACACCACGGTGATCTCGAATTTTCGTCCTTTTCGTCTAAAACCCATTATTTAAGGAGATAAATGAGAAAAAAGAATCTACCGATGTTCCGAGCTTCCTCAAGGCTCTATTCGATGTGTTTCTTCATGCTGAACACGAAACTGAACGAGTTTAAGCAATACGACCGGTAGAACGGAAGATACGATCGAAAAACCACGGTGATCTCGAATTTTCGTCCTTTTCGTCTAAAACCCATTATTTAAGGAGATAAATGAGAAAAAAGAATCTACCGATGTTCCGAGCTTCCTCAAGGCTCTATTCGTTTCCTTTCTTTATGCTGAACACGAAACTGAACGAGTTTGAGCGATACGACCGGTAGAACGGAAGATTCGATCGGAAAACCACGGTGATCTCGAATTTTCGTCCTTTTCGTCTAAAACCCATTATTTAAGGAGATAAATGAGGAAAAAGAATCTACCGATGTTCCGAGCTTCCTCAAGGCTCTATTCGTTTTCTTTCTTCATGCTGAACACGAAACTGAACGAGTTCAAGCGATACGACCGGTAGAACGGAAGATACGTCCGAAAAACCACGGTGATCTCGAATTTTCGTCCTTTCCGCCCAAAACCCATTATTTAAGGAGATAAATGAGAAAAAAGAGACTACCGATGTTCCGAGCTTCCTCAAGGCTCTATTCGTTTTCCTTCTTTATATTGAACACGAAACTGAACGAGTTTGAGCGATACGACCGGTAGAACGGAAGATACGATCGGAAAACCACGGTGATCTCGAATTTTCGTCCTTTTCGTCTAAAACCCATTATTTAAGGAGATAAATGAGAAAAAAGAATCTACCGATGTTCCGAGCTTCCTCAAGGCTCTATTTGATGTGTTTCTTCATGCTGAACACGAAACTGAACGAGTTTAAGCGATACGACCGGTAGAGCGGAAGATACGATCGGAAAACCACGGTGATCTCGAATTTTCGTCCTTTTCGTCTAAAACCCATTATTTAAGGAGATAAATGAGAAAAAAGAATCTACCGATGTTCCGAGCTTCCTCAAGGCTCTATTCGTTTCCTTTCTTTATGCTGAACACGAAACTGAACGAGTTTGAGCGATACGACCGGTAGAACGGAAGATACGATTGAAAAACCACGGTGATCTCGAATTTTCGTCCTTTTCGTCTAAAACCCATTATTTAAGGAGATAAATGGGAAAAAAGAATCTACCGATGTTCCGAGCTTCCTTAAGGCTCTATTCGATGTGTTTCTTCATGCTGAACACGAAACTGAACGAGTTTAAGCAATACGACCGGTAGAACGGAAGATACGATCGAAAAACCACGGTGATCTCGAATTTTCGTCCTTTTCGTCTAAAACCCATTATTTAAGGAGATAAATGAGAAAAAAGAATCTACCGATGTTCCGAGCTTCCTCAATGCTCTATTCGATGTGTTTCTTCATGCTGAACACGAAACTGAACGAGTTTGAGCGATACGACCGGTAGAACGGAAGATACGATTGAAACACCACGGTGATCTCGAATTTTCGTCCTTTTCGTCTAAAACCCATTATTTAAGGAGATGAATGAGAAAAAAGAATCTACCGATGTTCCGAGCTTCCTCAAGGCTCTATTCGATGTGTTTCTTCATGCTGAACACGAAACTGAACGAGTTTAAGCAATACGACCGGTAGAACGGAAGATACGATCGAAAAACCACGGTGATCTCGATTTTCCGTCCTTTTCGTCTAAAACCCATTATTTAAGGAGATAAATGAGAAAAAAGAATCTACCGATGTTCCGAGCTTCCTCAAGGCTCTATTCGTTTCCTTTCTTTATGCTGAACACGAAACTGAACGAGTTTGAGCGATACGACCGGTAGAACGAAAGATACGATTGAAAAACCACGGTGATCTCGAATTTTCGTCCTTTTCGTCTAAAACCCATTATTTAAGGAGATAAATGAGAAAAAAGAATCTACCGATTTTCCGAGCTTCCTCGAGGCTCTATTCGATGTGTTTCTTCATGCTGTCCACGAAACTGAACGAGTTCAAGCGATACGACCGGTAGAACGGAAGATACGATCGAAAACTCACGGTGATCTCGAATTTTCGTCCTTTTCGTCTAAAACCCATTATTTAAGGAGATAAATGAGAAAAAAGAATCTACCGATGTTCCGAGCTTCCTCAAGGCTCTATTCGTTTCCTTTCTTTATGCTGAACACGAAACTGAACGAGTTTGAGCGATACGACCGGTAGAGCGAAAGATACGATTGAAAAACCACGGTGATCTCGAATTTTCGTCCTTTTCGTCTAAAACCCATTATTTAAGGAGATAAATGAGAAAAAAGAATCTACCGATTTTCCGAGCTTCCTCGAGGCTCTATTCGATGTGTTTCTTCATGCTGAACACGAAACTGAACGAGTTTGAGCGATACGACCGGTAGAACGAAAGATACGATTGAAAAACCACGGTGATCTCGAATTTTCGTCCTTTTCGTCTAAAACCCATTATTTAAGGAGATAAATGAGAAAAAAGAATCTACCGATGTTCCGAGCTTCCTCAAGGCTCTATTCGTTTCCTTTCTTTATGCTGAACACGAAACTGAACGAGTTTGAGCGATACGACCGGTAGAACGAAAGATACGATTGAAAAACCACGGTGATCTCGAATTTTCGTCCTTTTCGTCTAAAACCCATTATTTAAGGAGATAAATGAGAAAAAAGAATCTACCGATTTTCCGAGCTTCCTCGAGGCTCTATTCGATGTGTTTCTTCATGCTGTCCACGAAACTGAACGAGTTCAAGCGATACGACCGGTAGAACGGAAGATACGATCGAAAACTCACGGTGATCTCGAATTTTCGTCCTTTTCGTCTAAAACCCATTATTTAAGGAGATAAATGAGAAAAAAGAATCTACCGATGTTCCGAGCTTCCTCAAGGCTCTATTCGTTTCCTTTCTTTATGCTGAACACGAAACTGAACGAGTTTGAGCGATACGACCGGTAGAACGAAAGATACGATTGAAAAACCACGGTGATCTCGAATTTTCGTCCTTTTCGTCTAAAACCCATTATTTAAGGAGATAAATGAGAAAAAAGAATCTACCGATTTTCCGAGCTTCCTCGAGGCTCTATTCGATGTGTTTCTTCATGCTGTCCACGAAACTGAACGAGTTCAAGCGATACGACCGGTAGAACGGAAGATACGATCGAAAACTCACGGTGATCTCGAATTTTCGTCCTTTTCGTCTAAAACCCATTATTTAAGGAGATCAATGAGAAAAAAAAATCTACCGATGTTCCGAGCTTCCTCAAGGCTCAATTCGATGTGTTTCTTCATGCTGAACACGAAACTGAACGAGTTCAAGCGATACGACCGGTAGAACGAAAGATACGATCGGAAAACCACGGTGATCTCGAATTTTCGTCCTTTTCGTCTAAGACCCATTATTTAAGGAGATAAATGAGAAAAAAGAATCTACCGAAGTTCCGAGCTTCCTCAAGGCTCTATTTGGTGTGTTTCTTCATGCTGAACACGAAACTGAACGAGTTTAAGCGATACGACCGGTAGAACGGAAAATACGATCGAAAAACCACGGTGATCTCGAATTTTCGTCCTTTTCGTCTAAAACCCATTATTTAAGGAGATAAATGAGAAAAAAGAATCTACCGATGTTCCGAGCTTCCTCAAGGCTCTATTCAATGTGTTTTTTCATGCTGAACACGAAACTGAACGAGTTTAAGCGATACGACCGGTAGAACGGAAGATTCGATCGGAAAACCACGGTGATCTCGAATTTTCGTCCTTTTCGTCTAAAACCCATTATTTAAGGAGATAAATGAGAAAAAAGAATCTACCGATGTTGAGAGCTTCCTCAAGGCTCTATTCAATGTGTTTTTTCATGCTGAACACGAAACTAAAGGAGTTTAAGCGTTACGACCGGTAGAACGGAAGATACGATTGAAACACCACGGTGATCTCGAATTTTCGTCCTTTTCGTCTAAAACCCATTATTTAAGGAGATGAATGAGAAAAAAGAATCTACCGATGTTCCGAGCTTCCTCAAGGCTCTATTCGATGTGTTTCTTCATGCTGAACACGAAACTGAACGAGTTTAAGCAATACGACCGGTAGAACGGAAGATACGATCGAAAAACCACGGTGATCTCGATTTTCCGTCCTTTTCGTCTAAAACCCATTATTTAAGGAGATAAATGAGAAAAAAGAATCTACCGATGTTCCGAGCTTCCTCAAGGCTCTATTCGTTTCCTTTCTTTATGCTGAACACGAAACTGAACGAGTTTGAGCGATACGACCGGTAGAACGAAAGATACGATTGAAAAACCACGGTGATCTCGAATTTTCGTCCTTTTCGTCTAAAACCCATTATTTAAGGAGATAAATGAGAAAAAAGAATCTACCGATTTTCCGAGCTTCCTCGAGGCTCTATTCGATGTGTTTCTTCATGCTGTCCACGAAACTGAACGAGTTCAAGCGATACGACCGGTAGAACGGAAGATACGATCGAAAACTCACGGTGATCTCGAATTTTCGTCCTTTTCGTCTAAAACCCATTATTTAAGGAGATAAATGAGAAAAAAGAATCTACCGATGTTCCGAGCTTCCTCAAGGCTCTATTCGTTTCCTTTCTTTATGCTGAACACGAAACTGAACGAGTTTGAGCGATACGACCGGTAGAGCGAAAGATACGATTGAAAAACCACGGTGATCTCGAATTTTCGTCCTTTTCGTCTAAAACCCATTATTTAAGGAGATAAATGAGAAAAAAGAATCTACCGATTTTCCGAGCTTCCTCGAGGCTCTATTCGATGTGTTTCTTCATGCTGAACACGAAACTGAACGAGTTTGAGCGATACGACCGGTAGAACGAAAGATACGATTGAAAAACCACGGTGATCTCGAATTTTCGTCCTTTTCGTCTAAAACCCATTATTTAAGGAGATAAATGAGAAAAAAGAATCTACCGATGTTCCGAGCTTCCTCAAGGCTCTATTCGTTTCCTTTCTTTATGCTGAACACGAAACTGAACGAGTTTGAGCGATACGACCGGTAGAACGAAAGATACGATTGAAAAACCACGGTGATCTCGAATTTTCGTCCTTTTCGTCTAAAACCCATTATTTAAGGAGATAAATGAGAAAAAAGAATCTACCGATTTTCCGAGCTTCCTCGAGGCTCAATTCGATGTGTTTCTTCATGCTGAACACGAAACTGAACGAGTTCAAGCGATACGACCGGTAGAACGAAAGATACGATCGGAAAACCACGGTGATCTCGAATTTTCGTCCTTTTCGTCTAAGACCCATTATTTAAGGAGATAAATGAGAAAAAAGAATCTACCGAAGTTCCGAGCTTCCTCAAGGCTCTATTTGGTGTGTTTCTTCATGCTGAACACGAAACTGAACGAGTTTAAGCGATACGACCGGTAGAACGGAAAATACGATCGAAAAACCACGGTGATCTCGAATTTTCGTCCTTTTCGTCTAAAACCCATTATTTAAGGAGATAAATGAGAAAAAAGAATCTACCGATGTTCCGAGCTTCCTCAAGGCTCTATTCAATGTGTTTTTTCATGCTGAACACGAAACTGAACGAGTTTAAGCGATACGACCGGTAGAACGGAAGATTCGATCGGAAAACCACGGTGATCTCGAATTTTCGTCCTTTTCGTCTAAAACCCATTATTTAAGGAGATAAATGAGAAAAAAGAATCTACCGATGTTGAGAGCTTCCTCAAGGCTCTATTCAATGTGTTTTTTCATGCTGAACACGAAACTAAAGGAGTTTAAGCGTTACGACCGGTAGAACGGAAGATACGATCGAAAAACCAAGGTGATCTCGAATTTTCGTCCTTTTCGTCTAAAACCCATTATTTAAGGAGATAAATGAGAAAAAAGAATCTACCGATGTTCCGAGCTTCCTCAAGGCTCTATTCGATGTGTTTCTTCATGCTGAACACGAAACTGAACGAGTTTAAGCGATGCGACCGGTAGAACGGCAGATTCGATCGGAAAACCACGGTGATCTCGAATTTTTGTCCTTTTCGTCTAAAACCCATTATTTAAGGAGATAAATGAGAAAAAAGAATCTACCGATGTTTCGAGCTTCCTCAAGGCTCTATTCAATGTGTTTTTTCATGCTGAACACGAAACTGAACGAGTTTAAGCGATACGACCGGTAGACCGGAAGATTCGATCGGAAAACCACGGTGATCTCGAATTTTCGTCCTTTTCGTCTAAAACCCATTATTTAAGGAGATAAATGAGGAAAAAGAATCTACCGATGTTCCGAGCTTCCTCAAGGCTCTATTCGTTTTCTTTCTTCATGCTGAACACGAAACTGAACGAGTTCAAGCGATACGACCGGTAGAACGGAAGATACGTCCGAAAAACCACGGTGATCTCGAATTTTCGTCCTTTCCGCCCAAAACCCATTATTTAAGGAGATAAATGAGAAAAAAGAGACTACCGATGTTCCGAGCTTCCTCAAGGCTCTATTCGTTTTCCTTCTTTATATTGAACACGAAACTGAACGAGTTTGAGCGATACGACCGGTAGAACGGAAGATACGATCGGAAAACCACGGTGATCTCGAATTTTCGTCCTTTTCGTCTAAAACCCATTATTTAAGGAGATAAATGAGAAAAAAGAATCTACCGATGTTCCGAGCTTCCTCAAGGCTCTATTTGATGTGTTTCTTCATGCTGAACACGAAACTGAACGAGTTTAAGCGATACGACCGGTAGAGCGGAAGATACGATCGGAAAACCACGGTGATCTCGAATTTTCGTCCTTTTCGTCTAAAACCCATTATTTAAGGAGATAAATGAGAAAAAAGAATCTACCGATGTTCCGAGCTTCCTCAAGGCTCTATTCGTTTCCTTTCTTTATGCTGAACACGAAACTGAACGAGTTTGAGCGATACGACCGGTAGAACGGAAGATACGATTGAAAAACCACGGTGATCTCGAATTTTCGTCCTTTTCGTCTAAAACCCATTATTTAAGGAGATAAATGGGAAAAAAGAATCTACCGATGTTCCGAGCTTCCTTAAGGCTCTATTCGATGTGTTTCTTCATGCTGAACACGAAACTGAACGAGTTTAAGCAATACGACCGGTAGAACGGAAGATACGATCGAAAAACCACGGTGATCTCGAATTTTCGTCCTTTTCGTCTAAAACCCATTATTTAAGGAGATAAATGAGAAAAAAGAATCTACCGATGTTCCGAGCTTCCTCAATGCTCTATTCGATGTGTTTCTTCATGCTGAACACGAAACTGAACGAGTTTGAGCGATACGACCGGTAGAACGGAAGATACGATTGAAACACCACGGTGATCTCGAATTTTCGTCCTTTTCGTCTAAAACCCATTATTTAAGGAGATGAATGAGAAAAAAGAATCTACCGATGTTCCGAGCTTCCTCAAGGCTCTATTCGATGTGTTTCTTCATGCTGAACACGAAACTGAACGAGTTTAAGCAATACGACCGGTAGAACGGAAGATACGATCGAAAAACCACGGTGATCTCGATTTTCCGTCCTTTTCGTCTAAAACCCATTATTTAAGGAGATAAATGAGAAAAAAGAATCTACCGATGTTCCGAGCTTCCTCAAGGCTCTATTCGTTTCCTTTCTTTATGCTGAACACGAAACTGAACGAGTTTGAGCGATACGACCGGTAGAACGAAAGATACGATTGAAAAACCACGGTGATCTCGAATTTTCGTCCTTTTCGTCTAAAACCCATTATTTAAGGAGATAAATGAGAAAAAAGAATCTACCGATTTTCCGAGCTTCCTCGAGGCTCTATTCGATGTGTTTCTTCATGCTGTCCACGAAACTGAACGAGTTCAAGCGATACGACCGGTAGAACGGAAGATACGATCGAAAACTCACGGTGATCTCGAATTTTCGTCCTTTTCGTCTAAAACCCATTATTTAAGGAGATAAATGAGAAAAAAGAATCTACCGATGTTCCGAGCTTCCTCAAGGCTCTATTCGTTTCCTTTCTTTATGCTGAACACGAAACTGAACGAGTTTGAGCGATACGACCGGTAGAACGAAAGATACGATTGAAAAACCACGGTGATCTCGAATTTTCGTCCTTTTCGTCTAAAACCCATTATTTAAGGAGATAAATGAGAAAAAAGAATCTACCGATTTTCCGAGCTTCCTCGAGGCTCTATTCGATGTGTTTCTTCATGCTGTCCACGAAACTGAACGAGTTCAAGCGATACGACCGGTAGAACGGAAGATACGATCGAAAACTCACGGTGATCTCGAATTTTCGTCCTTTTCGTCTAAAACCCATTATTTAAGGAGATCAATGAGAAAAAAAAATCTACCGATGTTCCGAGCTTCCTCAAGGCTCAATTCGATGTGTTTCTTCATGCTGAACACGAAACTGAACGAGTTCAAGCGATACGACCGGTAGAACGAAAGATACGATCGGAAAACCACGGTGATCTCGAATTTTCGTCCTTTTCGTCTAAGACCCATTATTTAAGGAGATAAATGAGAAAAAAGAATCTACCGAAGTTCCGAGCTTCCTCAAGGCTCTATTTGGTGTGTTTCTTCATGCTGAACACGAAACTGAACGAGTTTAAGCGATACGACCGGTAGATCGGAAAATACGATCGAAAAACCACGGTGATCTCGAATTTTCGTCCTTTTCGTCTAAAACCCATTATTTAAGGAGATAAATGAGAAAAAAGAATCTACCGATGTTCCGAGCTTCCTCAAGGCTCTATTCAATGTGTTTTTTCATGCTGAACACGAAACTGAACGAGTTTAAGCGATACGACCGGTAGAACGGAAGATTCGATCGGAAAACCACGGTGATCTCGAATTTTCGTCCTTTTCGTCTAAAACCCATTATTTAAGGAGATAAATGAGAAAAAAGAATCTACCGATGTTGAGAGCTTCCTCAAGGCTCTATTCAATGTGTTTTTTCATGCTGAACACGAAACTAAAGGAGTTTAAGCGTTACGACCGGTCGAACGGAAGATACGATCGAAAAACCAAGGTGATCTCGAATTTTCGTCCTTTTCGTCTAAAACCCATTATTTAAGGAGATAAATGAGAAAAAAGAATCTACCGATGTTCCGAGCTTCCTCAAGGCTCTATTCGATGTGTTTCTTCATGCTGAACACGAAACTGAACGAGTTTAAGCGATACGACCGGTAGAACGGCAGATTCGATCGGAAAACCACGGTGATCTCGAATTTTTGTCCTTTTCGTCTAAAACCCATTATTTAAGGAGATAAATGAGAAAAAAGAATCTACCGATGTTTCGAGCTTCCTCAAGGCTCTATTCAATGTGTTTTTTCATGCTGAACACGAAACTGAACGAGTTTAAGCGATACGACCGGTAGACCGGAAGATTCGATCGGAAAACCACGGTGATCTCGAATTTTCGTCCTTTTCGTCTAAAACCCATTATTTAAGGAGATAAATGAGGAAAAAGAATCTACCGATGTTCCGAGCTTCCTCAAGGCTCTATTCGTTTTCTTTCTTCATGCTGAACACGAAACTGAACGAGTTCAAGCGATACGACCGGTAGAACGGAAGATACGTCCGAAAAACCACGGTGATCTCGAATTTTCGTCCTTTCCGCCCAAAACCCATTATTTAAGGAGATAAATGAGAAAAAAGAGACTACCGATGTTCCGAGCTTCCTCAAGGCTCTATTCGTTTTCCTTCTTTATATTGAACACGAAACTGAACGAGTTTGAGCGATACGACCGGTAGAACGGAAGATACGATCGGAAAACCACGGTGATCTCGAATTTTCGTCCTTTTCGTCTAAAACCCATTATTTAAGGAGATAAATGAGAAAAAAGAATCTACCGATGTTCCGAGCTTCCTCAAGGCTCTATTTGATGTGTTTCTTCATGCTGAACACGAAACTGAACGAGTTTAAGCGATACGACCGGTAGAGCGGAAGATACGATCGGAAAACCACGGTGATCTCGAATTTTCGTCCTTTTCGTCTAAAACCCATTATTTAAGGAGATAAATGAGAAAAAAGAATCTACCGATGTTCCGAGCTTCCTCAAGGCTCTATTCGTTTCCTTTCTTTATGCTGAACACGAAACTGAACGAGTTTGAGCGATACGACCGGTAGAACGGAAGATACGATTGAAAAACCACGGTGATCTCGAATTTTCGTCCTTTTCGTCTAAAACCCATTATTTAAGGAGATAAATGGGAAAAAAGAATCTACCGATGTTCCGAGCTTCCTTAAGGCTCTATTCGATGTGTTTCTTCATGCTGAACACGAAACTGAACGAGTTTAAGCAATACGACCGGTAGAACGGAAGATACGATCGAAAAACCACGGTGATCTCGAATTTTCGTCCTTTTCGTCTAAAACCCATTATTTAAGGAGATAAATGAGAAAAAAGAATCTACCGATGTTCCGAGCTTCCTCAATGCTCTATTCGATGTGTTTCTTCATGCTGAACACGAAACTGAACGAGTTTGAGCGATACGACCGGTAGAACGGAAGATACGATTGAAACACCACGGTGATCTCGAATTTTCGTCCTTTTCGTCTAAAACCCATTATTTAAGGAGATGAATGAGAAAAAAGAATCTACCGATGTTCCGAGCTTCCTCAAGGCTCTATTCGATGTGTTTCTTCATGCTGAACACGAAACTGAACGAGTTTAAGCAATACGACCGGTAGAACGGAAGATACGATCGAAAAACCACGGTGATCTCGAATTTTCGTCCTTTTCGTCTAAAACCCATTATTTAAGGAGATAAATGAGAAAAAAGAATCTACCGATGTTCCGAGCTTCCTCAAGGCTCTATTCGTTTCCTTTCTTTATGCTGAACACGAAACTGAACGAGTTTGAGCGATACGACCGGTAGAACGAAAGATACGATTGAAAAACCACGGTGATCTCGAATTTTTGTCCTTTTCGTCTAAAACCCATTATTTAAGGAGATAAATGAGAAAAAAGAATCTACCGATTTTCCGAGCTTCCTCGAGGCTCTATTCGATGTGTTTCTTCATGCTGTCCACGAAACTGAACGAGTTCAAGCGATACGACCGGTAGAACGGAAGATACGATCGAAAACTCACGGTGATCTCAAATTTTCGTCCTTTTCGTCTAAAACCCATTATTTAAGGAGATAAATGAGAAAAAAGAATCTACCGATGTTCCGAGCTTCCTCAATGCTCTATTCGATGTGTTTCTTCATGCTGAACACGAAACTGAACGAGTTTGAGCGATACGACCGGTAGAACGGAAGATACGATTGAAACACCACGGTGATCTCGAATTTTCGTCCTTTTCGTCTAAAACCCATTATTTAAGGAGATAAATGAGAAAAAAGAATCTACCGATGTTCCGAGCTTCCTCAAGGCTCTATTCGATGTGTTTCTTCATGCTGAACACGAAACTGAACGAGTTTAAGCAATACGACCGGTAGAACGGAAGATACGATCGAAAAACCACGGTGATCTCGAATTTTCGTCCTTTTCGTCTAAAACCCATTATTTAAGGAGATAAATGAGAAAAAAGAATCTACCGATGTTCCGAGCTTCCTCAAGGCTCTATTCGTTTCCTTTCTTTATGCTGAACACGAAACTGAACGAGTTTGAGCGATACGACCGGTAGAACGAAAGATACGATTGAAAAACCACGGTGATCTCGAATTTTCGTCCTTTTCGTCTAAAACCCATTATTTAAGGAGATAAATGAGAAAAAAGAATCTACCGATGTTTCGAGCTTCCTCAAGGCTCTATTCAATGTGTTTTTTCATGCTGAACACGAAACTGAACGAGTTTAAGCGATACGACCGGTAGACCGGAAGATTCGATCGGAAAACCACGGTGATCTCGAATTTTCGTCCTTTTCGTCTAAAACCCATTATTTAAGGAGATAAATGAGGAAAAAGAATCTACCGATGTTCCGAGCTTCCTCAAGGCTCTATTCGTTTTCTTTCTTCATGCTGAACACGAAACTGAACGAGTTCAAGCGATACGACCGGTAGAACGGAAGATACGTCCGAAAAACCACGGTGATCTCGAATTTTCGTCCTTTCCGTCCAAAACCCATTATTTAAGGAGATAAATGAGAAAAAAGAGACTACCGATGTTCCGAGCTTCCTCAAGGCTCTATTCGTTTTCTTTCTTTATGCTGAACACGAAACTGAACGAGTTTGAGCGATACGACCGGTAGAACGGGAGATACGATTGAAAACCACGGTGATCTTGAATTTTCGTCCTTTTCGTCTAAAACCCATTATTTAAGGAGATAAATGAGAAAAAAGAATCTACCGATGTTCCGAGCTTCCTCAAGGCTCTATTCGATGTGTTTCTTCATGCTGAACACGAAACTGAACGAGTTTAAGCGATACGACCGGTAGAACGGCAGATACGATCGGAAAACCACGGTGATCTCGAATTTCCGTCCTTTTCGTCTAAAACCCATTATTTAAGGACATAAATGAGAAAAAAGAATCTACCGATGTTCCGAGCTTCCTCAAGGCTCTATTCGTTTTCTTTCTTTATGCTGAACACGAAACTGAACGAGTTTGAGCGATACGACCGGTAGAACGGAAGATACGATCGAAAAACCACGGTGATCTCGAATTTTCGTCCTTTTCGTCTAAAACCCATTATTTAAGAAGATAAATGAGAAAAAAGAATCTACCGATGTTCCGAGCTTCCTCAAGGCTCTATTCGATGTGTTTCTTCATGCTGAACACGAAACTGAACGAGTTCAAGCGATACGACCGGTAGAACGGAAGATACAATCGAAAAACCACGGTGATCTCGAATTTTCGTCCTTTTCGTCTAAAACCCATTATTTAAGGAGATAATTGAGAAACAAGAATCTACCGATGTTCCGAGCTTCCTCAAGGCTCTCCTCCATGTGTTTCTTCATGCTGGACACGAAACTGAACGAGTTCAAGCGATACGACCGGTAGAACGGAAGATACGATCGGAAAACCACGGTGATCTCGAATTTTCGTCCTTTTCGTCTAAAACCCATTATTTAAGGAGATAAATGAGAAAAAAGAATCTACCGATGTTCCGAGCTTCCTCAAGGCTCTATTCAATGTGTTTTTTCATGCTGAACACGAAACTGAACGAGTTTAAGCGATACGACCGGTAGAACGGAAGATGCGATCGGAAAACCACGGTGATCTCGAATTTTCGTCCTTTTCGTCTAAAACCCATTATTTAAGGAGATCAATGAGAAAAAAAAATCTACCGATGTTCCGAGCTTCCTCAAGGCTCAATTCGATGTGTTTCTTCATGCTGAACACGAAACTGAACGAGTTCAAGCGATACGACCGGTAGAACGGGAGATACAATCGAAAAACCACGGTGATCTCGAATTTTCGTCCTTTTCGTCTAAAACCCATTATTTAAGGAGATAATTGAGAAACAAGAATCTACCGATGTTCCGAGCTTCCTCAAGGCTCTCCTCCATGTGTTTCTTCATGCTGGACACGAAACTGAACGAGTTCAAGCGATACGACCGGTAGAACGGAAGATACGATCGGAAAACCACGGTGATCTCGAATTTTCGTCCTTTTCGTCTAAAACCCATTATTTAAGGAGATAAATGAGAAAAAAGAATCTACCGATGTTCCGAGCTTCCTCAATGCTCTATTCGATGTGTTTCTTCATGCTGAACACGAAACTGAACGAGTTGGAGCGATACGACCGGTAGAACGGAAGATACGATCGAAAAACCACGGTGATCTCGAATTTTCGTCCTTTTCGTCTAAAACCCATTATTTAAGGAGATAAATGAGAAAAAAGAATCTACCGATGTTCCGAGCTTCCTCAAGGCTCTATTCGATGTGTTTCTTCATGCTGAACACGAAACTGAACGAGTTTAAGCGTTACGACCGGTAGAACGGAAGATACGATCGAAAAACCACGGTGATCTCGAATTTTCGTCCTTTTCGTCTAAAACCCATTATTTAAGGAGATAAATGAGAAAAAAGAATCTACCGATGTTCCGAGCTTCCTCAAGGCTCTATTCAATGTGTTTTTTCATGCTGAACACGAAACTGAACGAGTTTAAGCGATACGACCGGTAGAACGGAAGATGCGATCGGAAAACCACGGTGATCTCGAATTTTCGTCCTTTTCGTCTAAAACCCATTATTTAAGGAGATCAATGAGAAAAAAGAATCTACCGATGTTCCGAGCTTCCTCAAGGCTCTATTCGATGTGTTTCTTCATGCTGAACACGAAACTGAACGAGTTTAAGCGTTACGACCGGTAAAACGGAAGATACGATTGAAACACCACGGTGATCTCGAATTTTCGTCCTTTTCGTCTAAAACCCATTATTTAAGGAGATAAATGAGAAAAAAGAATCTACCGATGTTCCGAGCTTCCTCAAGGCTCTATTCAATGTGTTTTTTCATGCTGAACACGAAACTGAACGAGTTTAAGCGATACGACCGGTAGAACGGAAGATGCGATCGGAAAACCACGGTGATCTCGAATTTTCGTCCTTTTCGTCTAAAACCCATTATTTAAGGAGATCAATGAGAAAAAAAAATCTACCGATGTTCCGAGCTTCCTCAAGGCTCAATTCGATGTGTTTCTTCATGCTGAACACGAAACTGAACGAGTTCAAGCGATACGACCGGTAGAACGGGAGATACAATCGAAAAACCACGGTGATCTCGAATTTTCGTCCTTTTCGTCTAAAACCCATTATTTAAGGAGATAATTGATAAACAAGAATCTACCGATGTTCCGAGCTTCCTCAAGGCTCTCCTCCATGTGTTTCTTCATGCTGGACACGAAACTGAACGAGTTCAAGCGATACGACCGGTAGAACGGAAGATACGATCGGAAAACCACGGTGATCTCGAATTTTCGTCCTTTTCGTCTAAATCCCATTATTTAAGGAGATAAATGAGAAAAAAGAATCTACCGATGTTCCGAGCTTCCTCAAGGCTCTATTTGATGTGTTTCTTCATGCTGAACACGAAACTGAACGAGTTTAAGCGTTACGACCGGTAGAACGGAAGATACGATCGAAAAACCACGTTGATCTCGAATTTTCGTCCTTTTCGTCTAAATCCCATTATTTAAGGAGATAAATGAGAAAAAAGAATCTACCGATGTTCCGAGCTTCCTCAAGGCTCTATTCGTTTCCTTTCGTTATGCTGAACACGAAACTGAACGAGTTTAAGCGATACGACCGGTAGAACGGAAGATACGATCGAAAAACCACGGTGATCTCGAATTTTCGTCCTTTTCGTCTAAAACCCATTATTTAAGGAGATCAATGAGAAAAAAAAATCTACCGATGTTCCGAGCTTCCTCAAGGCTCAATTCGATGTGTTTCTTCATGCTGAACACGAAACTGAACGAGTTCAAGCGATACGACCGGTAGAACGAAAGATACGATCGGAAAACCACGGTGATTTCGAATTTTCGTCCTTTTCGTCTAAGACCCATTATTTAAGGAGATAAATGAGAAAAAAGAATCTACCGAAGTTCCGAGCTTCCTCAAGGCTCTATTCGATGTGTTTCTTCATGCTGAACACGAAACTGAACGAGTTCAAGCGATACGACCGGTAGAACGGAAGATTCGATCGGAAAACCACGGTGATCTCGAATTTTCGTCCTTTTCGTCTAAAACCCATTATTTAAGGAGATAAATGAGAAAAAAGAATCTACCGATGTTCCGAGCTTCCTCAAGGCTCTATTCAATGTGTTTCTTCATGCTGAACACGAAACTGAACGAGTTTAAGCGATACGACCGGTAGAACGGAAGGTTCGATCGGAAAACCACGGTGATCTCGAATTTTCGTCCTTTTCGTCTAAAACCCATTATTTAAGGAGATAAATGAGGAAAAAGAATCTACCGATGTTCCGAGCTTCCTCAAGGCTCTATTCGTTTTCTTTCTTTATGCTGAACACGAAACTGAACGAGTTCAAGCGATACGACCGGTAGAACGGAAGATACGTCCGAAAAACCACGGTGATCTCGAATTTTCGTCCTTTCCGTCTAAAACCCATTATTTAAGGAGATAAATGAGAAAAAAGAGACTACCGATGTTCCGAGCTTCCTCAAGGCTCTATTCGTTTTCCTTCTTTATATTGAACACGAAACTGAACGAGTTTGAGCGATACGACCGGTAGAACGGAAGATACGATCGGAAAACCACGGTGATCTCGAATTGTCGTCCTTTTCGTCTAAAACCAATTATTTGAGGAGATAAATGAGAAAAAAGAATCTACCGATGTTCCGAGCTTCCTCAAGGCTCTATTCGTTTCCTTTCTTTATGCTGAACACGAAACTGAACGAGTTTGAGCGATACGACCGGTAGAACGGGAGATACGCTTGAAAACCACGGTGATCTTGAATTTTTGTCCTTTTCGTCTAAAACCCATTATTTAAGGAGATAAATGAGAAAAAAGAATCTACCGATGTTCCGAGCTTCCTCAAGGCTCTATTTGATGTGTTTCTTCATGCTGAACACGAAACTGAACGAGTTTAAGCGATACGACCGGTAGAACGGAAGATACGATCGGAAAACCACGGTGATCTCGAATTTTCGTCCTTTTCGTCTAAAACCCATTATTTAAGGAGATAAATGAGAAAAAAGAATCTACCGATGATCCGAGCTTCCTCAAGGCTCTATTCGTTTCCTTTCTTTATGCTGAACACGAAACTGAACGAGTTTGAGCGATACGACCGGTAGAACGGAAGATACGACTGAAAAACCACGGTGATCTCGAATTTTCGTCCTTTTCGTCTAAAACCCATTATTTAAGGAGATAAATGGGAAAAAAGAATCTACCGATGTTCCGAGCTTCCTTAAGGCTCTATTCGATGTGTTTCTTCATGCTGAACACGAAACTGAACGAGTTTAAGCAATACGACCGGTAGAACGGAAGATACGATCGAAAAACCACGGTGATCTCGAATTTTCGTCCTTTTCGTCTAAAACCCATTATTTAAGGAGATAAATGAGAAAAAAGAATCTACCGATGTTCCGAGCTTTCTCAAGGCTCTATTCAATGTGTTTTTTCATGCTGAACACGAAACTGAACGAGTTTAAGCGATACGACCGGTAGAACGGAAGATTCGATCGGAAAACCACGGTGATCTCGAATTTTCGTCCTTTTCGTCTAAAACCCATTATTTAAGGAGATAAATGAGAAAAAAGAATCTACCGATGTTCCGAGCTTTCTCAAGGCTCTATTCGTTTTCTTTCTTTATGCTGAACACGAAACTGAACGAGATTGAGCGATACGACCGGTAGAACGGAAGATGCGATCGGAAAACCACGGTGATCTCGAATTTTCGTCCTTTTCGTCTAAAACCCATTATTTAAGGAGATAAATGAGAAAAAAGAATCTACCGATGTTCCGAGCTTCCTCAAGGCTCTATTCGATGTGTTTCTTCATGCTGAACACGAAACTGAACGAGTTTAAGCAATACGACCGGTAGAACGGAAGATACGATCGAAAAACCACGGTGATCTCGAATTTTCGTCCTTTTCGTCTAAAACCCATTATTTAAGGAGATAAATGAGAAAAAAGAATCTACCGATGTTCCGAGCTTCCTCAAGGCCCTATTCGTTTTCTTTCTGTATGCTGAAAACGAAACTGAACGAGTTCAAGCGATACGACCGGTAGAACGGAAGATACGATCGAAAAACCACGGTGATCTCGAATTTTCGTCCTTTTCGTCTAAAACCCATTATTTAAGGAGGAAAATGAGAAAAAAGAATCTACCGATTTTCCGAGCTTCCTCGAGGCTCCATTCGATGTGTTTCTTCATGCTGAACACGAAACCGAACGAGTTTAAGCGATACGACCGGTAGAACGGAAGATACGATTGAAAAACCACGGTGATCTCGAATTTTCGTCCTTTTCGTCTAAAACCCATTATTTAAGGAGATAAATGAGAAAAAAGAATCTACCGATTTTCCGAGCTTCCTCGAGGCTCTATTCGATGTGTTTCTTCATGCTGAACACGAAACCGAACGAGTTTAAGCGATACGACCGGTAGAACGGAAGATACGATTGAAAAACCACGGTGATCTCGAATTTTCGTCCTTTTCGTCTAAAACCCATTATTTAAGGAGATAAATGAGAAAAAAGAATCTACCGATTTTCCGAGCTTCCTCGAGGCTCTATTCGATGTGTTTCTTCATGCTGAACACGAAACCGAACGAGTTTAAGCGATACGACCGGTAGAACGGAAGATACGATTGAAAATCCACGGTGATCTCGAATTTTCGTCCTTTTCGTCTAAAACCCATTATTTAAGGAGATAAATGAGAAAAAAGAATCTACCGATTTTCCGAGCTTCCTCGAGGCTCTATTCGATGTGTTTCTTCATGCTGAACACGAAACCGAACGAGTTTAAGCGATACGACCAGTAGAACGGAAGATACGATTGAAAAACCACGGTGATCTCGAATTTTCGTCCTTTTCGTCTAAAACCCATTATTTAAGGAGATAAATGAGAAAAAAGAATCTACCGATGTTCTGAGATTTCTCAAGGCTCTATTCGGTGTGTTTCTTCATGCTGAACACGAAACTGAACGAGTTTAAGCGATACGACCGGTAGAACGGAAGATACGATCGAAAAACCACGGTGATCTCGAATTTTCGTCCTTTTCGTCTAAAACCCATTATTTAAGGAGATAAATGAGAAAAAAGAATCTACCGATGTTCCGAGCTTCCTCAATGCTCTATTCGATGTGTTTCTTCATGCTGAACACGAAACTG
Organism: Diplazon laetatorius; assembly: GCA_963662125.1. Lineage (NCBI taxonomy): Eukaryota > Metazoa > Arthropoda > Insecta > Hymenoptera > Ichneumonidae > Diplazon > Diplazon laetatorius. Next base: position 6,257,261 of record OY759158.1, on the reverse strand, counting down.
AACGAGTTTGAGCGATACGACCGGTAGAACGGAAGATACGATTGAAACACCACGGTGATCTCGAATTTTCGTCCTTTTCGTCTAAAACCCATTATTTAAGGAGATAAATGAGAAAAAAGAATCTACCGATGTTCCGAGCTTCCTCAAGGCTCTATTCGATGTGTTTCTTCATGCTGAACACGAAACTGAACGAGTTTAAGCAATACGACCGGTAGAACGGAAGATACGATCGAAAAACCACGGTGATCTCGAATTTTCGTCCTTTTCGTCTAAAACCCATTATTTAAGGAGATAAATGAGAAAAAAGAATCTACCGATGTTCCGAGCTTCCTCAAGGCTCTATTCGTTTCCTTTCTTTATGCTGAACACGAAACTGAACGAGTTTGAGCGATACGACCGGTAGAACGAAAGATACGATTGAAAAATCACGGTGATCTCGAATTTTCGTCCTTTTCGTCTAAAACCCATTATTTAAGGAGATAAATGAGAAAAAAGAATCTACCGATGTTCCGAGCTTCCTCAAGGCTCTATTCGATGTGTTTCTTCATGCTGAACACGAAACTGAACGAGTTTGAGCGATACGACCGGTAGAACGGAAGATACGATCGAAAAAACACGGTGATCTCGAATTTTCGTCCTTTTCGTCTAAAACCCATTATTTAAGGAGATCAATGAGAAAAAAGAATCTACCGATGTTCCGAGCTTCCTCAAGGCTCTATTCGTTTTCTTTCTTTATGCTGAACACGAAACTGATAAGGAGATAAATGAGAAAAAAGAATCTACCGATTTTCCGAGCTTCCTCGAGGCTCTATTCGATGTGTTTCTTCATGCTGAACACGAAACCGAACGAGTTTAAGCGATACGACCGGTAGAACGGAAGATACGATTGAAAAACCACGGTGATCTCGAATTTTCGTCCTTTTCGTCTAAAACCCATTATTTAAGGAGATAAATGAGAAAAAAGAATCTACCGATTTTCCGAGCTTCCTCGAGGCTCTATTCGATGTGTTTCTTCATGCTGAACACGAAATCGAACGAGTTTAAGCGATACGACCGGTAGAACGGAAGATACGATTGAAAAACCACGGTGATCTCGAATTTTCGTCCTTTTCGTCTAAAACCCATTATTTAAGGAGATAAATGAGAAAAAAGAATCTACCGATGTTCCGAGCTTCCTCAAGGCCCTATTCGTTTTCTTTCTGTATGCTGAAAACGAAACTGAACGAGTTCAAGCGATACGACCGGTAGAACGGAAGATACGATCGAAAAACCACGGTGATCTCGAATTTTCGTCCTTTTCGTCTAAAACCCATTATTTAAGGAGATAAATGAGAAAAAAGAATCTACCGATTTTCCGAGCTTCCTCGAGGCTCTATTCGATGTGTTTCTTCATGCTGAACACGAAACCGAACGAGTTTAAGCGATACGACCGGTAGAACGGAAGATACGATTGAAAAACCACGGTGATCTCGAATTTTCGTCCTTTTCGTCTAAAACCCATTATTTAAGGAGATAAATGAGAAAAAAGAATCTACCGATGTTCCGAGCTTTCTCAAGGCTCTATTCGGTGTGTTTCTTCATGCTGAACACGAAACTGAACGAGTTTAAGCGATACGATCGGTAGAACGGAAGATACGATCGAAAAACCACGGTGATCTCGAATTTTCGTCCTTTTCGTCTAAAACCCATTATTTAAGGAGATAAATGAGAAAAAAGAATCTACCGATGTTCCGAGCTTCCTCAATGCTCTATTCGATGTGTTTCTTCACGCTGAACACGAAACTGAACGAGTTTGAGCGATACGACCGGTAGAACGGAGGATACGATTGAAACACCACGGTGATCTCGAATTTTCGTCCTTTTCGTCTAAAACCCATTATTTAAGGAGATAAATGAGAAAAAAGAATCTACCGATGTTCCGCGCTTCCTCAAGGCTCTATTCGATGTGTTTCTTCATGCTGAACACGAAACTGATCGAGTTTAAGCAATACGACCGGTAGAACGGAAGATACGATCGAAAAACCACGGTGATCTCGAATTTTCGTCCTTTTCGTCTAAAACCCATTATTTAAGGAGATAAATGAGAAAAAAGAATCTACCGATGTTCCGAGCTTCCTCAAGGCTCTATTCGTTTCTTTTCTTTATGCTGAACACGAAACTGAACGAGTTTGAGCCATACGACCGGTAGAACGAAAGATACGATTGAAAAACCACGGTGATCTCGAATTTTCGTCCTTTTCGTCTAAAACCCATTATTTAAGGAGATAAATGAGAAAAAAGAATCTACCGATGTTCCGAGCTTCCTCAAGGCTCTATTCGATGTGTTTCTTCATGCTGAACACGAAACTGAACGAGTTTGAGCGATACGACCGGTAGAACGGAAGATACGATCGAAAAAACACGGTGATCTCGAATTTTCGTCCTTTTCGTCTAAAACCCATTATTTAAGGAGATCAATGAGAAAAAAGAATCTACCGATGTTCCGAGCTTCCTCAAGGCTCTATTCGTTTTCTTTCTTTATGCTGAACACGAAACTGAACGAGTTTGAGCGATACGACCGGTAGAACGAAAGATACGATTGAAAAACCACGGTGATCTCGAATTTTCGTCCTTTTCGTCTAAAACCCATTATTTAAGGAGATAAATGAGAAAAAAGAATCTACCGATGTTCCGAGCTTCCTCAAGGCTCTATTCGATGTGTTTCTTCATGCTGAACACGAAAGTGAACGAGTTCGAGCGATACGACCGGTAGAACGGAAGATACGATCGAAAAACCACGCAGATCTCGAATTTTCGTCCTTTTCGTCTAAAACCCATTATTTAAGGATATAAATGAGAAAAAAGAATCTACCGAAGTTCCGAGCTTCCTCAAGGCTCTATTCGATGTGTTTCTTCATGCTGAACACGAAACTGAACGAGTTTAAGCGTTACGACCGGTAGAACGGAAGATACGATCGAAAAACCACGGTGATCTCGAATTTTCGTCCTTTTCGTCTAAATCCCATTATTTAAGGAGATAAATGAGAAAAAAGAATCTACCGATGTTCCGAGCTTCCTCAAGGCTCTATTTGATGTGTTTCTTCATGCTGAACACGAAACTGAACGAGTTTAAGCGTTACGACCGGTAGAACGGAAGATACGATCGGAAAACCACGTTGATCTCGAATTTTCGTCCTTTTCGTCTAAATCCCATTATTTAAGGAGATAAATGAGAAAAAAGAATCTACCGATGTTCCGAGCTTCCTCAAGGCTCTATTCGTTTCCTTTCGTTATGCTGAACACGAAACTGAACGAGTTTAAGCGATACGACCGGTAGAACGGAAGATACGATCGAAATACCACGGTGATCTCGAATTTTCGTCCTTTTCGTCTAAAACCCATTATTTAAGGAGATCAATGAGAAAAAAAAATCTACCGATGTTCCGAGCTTCCTCAAGGCTCAATTCGATGTGTTTCTTCATGCTGAACACGAAACTGAACGAGTTCAAGCGATACGACCGGTAGAACGGAAGATTCGATCGGAAAACCACGGTGATCTCGAATTTTCGTCCTTTTCGTCTAAAACCCATTATTTAAGGAGATAAATGAGAAAAAAGAATCTACCGATGTTCCGAGCTTCCTCAAGGCTCTATTCAATGTGTTTCTTCATGCTGAACACGAAACTGAACGAGTTTAAGCGATACGACCGGTAGAACGGAAGGTTCGATCGGAAAACCACGGTGATCTCGAATTTTCGTCCTTTTCGTCTAAAACCCATTATTTAAGGAGATAAATGAGGAAAAAGAATCTACCGATGTTCCGAGCTTCCTCAAGGCTCTATTCGTTTTCTTTCTTTATGCTGAACACGAAACTGAACGAGTTCAAGCGATACGACCGGTAGAACGGAAGATACGTCCGAAAAACCACGGTGATCTCGAATTTTCGTCCTTTCCGTCTAAAACCCATTATTTAAGGAGATAAATGAGAAAAAAGAGACTACCGATGTTCCGAGCTTCCTCAAGGCTCTATTCGTTTTCCTTCTTTCTATTGAACACGAAACTGAACGAGTTTGAGCGATACGACCGGTAGAACGGAAGATACGATCGGAAAACCACGGTGATCTCGAATTGTCGTCCTTTTCGTCTAAAACCAATTATTTGAGGAGATAAATGAGAAAAAAGAATCTACCGATGTTCCGAGCTTCCTCAAGGCTCTATTCGTTTCCTTTCTTTATGCTGAACACGAAACTGAACGAGTTTGAGCGATACGACCGGTAGAACGGGAGATACGCTTGAAAACCACGGTGATCTTGAATTTTTGTCCTTTTCGTCTAAAACCCATTATTTAAGGAGATAAATGAGAAAAAAGAATCTACCGATGTTTCGAGCTTCCTCAAGGCTCTATTTGATGTGTTTCTTCATGCTGAACACGAAACTGAACGAGTTTAAGCGATACGACCGGTAGAACGGAAGATACGATCGGAAAACCACGGTGATCTCGAATTTTCGTCCTTTTCGTCTAAAACCCATTATTTAAGGAGATAAATGAGAAAAAAGAATCTACCGATGTTCCGAGCTTCCTCAAGGCTCTATTCGTTTCCTTTCTTTATGCTGAACACGAAACTGAACGAGTTTGAGCGATACGACCGGTAGAACGGAAGATACGACTGAAAAACCACGGTGATCTCGAATTTTCGTCCTTTTCGTCTAAAACCCATTATTTAAGGAGATAAATGGGAAAAAAGAATCTACCGATGTTCCGAGCTTCCTTAAGGCTCTATTCGATGTGTTTCTTCATGCTGAACACGAAACTGAACGAGTTTAAGCAATACGACCGGTAGAACGGAAGATACGATCGAAAAACCACGGTGATCTCGAATTTTCGTCCTTTTCGTCTAAAACCCATTATTTAAGGAGATAAATGAGAAAAAAGAATCTACCGATGTTCCGAGCTTCCTCAAGGCTCTATTCAATGTGTTTTTTCATGCTGAACACGAAACTGAACGAGTTTAAGCGATACGACCGGTAGAACGGAAGATTCGATCGGAAAACCACGGTGATCTCGAATTTTCGTCCTTTTCGTCTAAAACCCATTATTTAAGGAGATAAATGAGAAAAAAGAATCTACCGATGTTCCGAGCTTTCTCAAGGCTCTATTCGTTTTTTTTCTTTATGCTGAACACGAAACTGAACGAGATTGAGCGATACGACCGGTAGAACGGAAGATGCGATCGGAAAACCACGGTGATCTCGAATTTTCGTCCTTTTCGTCTAAAACCCATTATTTAAGGAGATAAATGAGAAAAAAGAATCTACCGATGTTCCGAGCTTTCTCAAGGCTCTATTCGATGTGTTTCTTCATGCTGAACACGAAACTGAACGAGTTTAAGCAATACGACCGGTAGAACGGAAGATACGATCGAAAAACCACGGTGATCTCGAATTTTCGTCCTTTTCGTCTAAAACCCATTATTTAAGGAGATAAATGAGAAAAAAGAATCTACCGATGTTCCGAGCTTCCTCAAGGCCCTATTCGTTTTCTTTCTGTATGCTGAAAACGAAACTGAACGAGTTCAAGCGATACGACCGGTAGAACGGAAGATACGATCGAAAAACCACGGTGATCTCGAATTTTCGTCCTTTTCGTCTAAAACCCATTATTTAAGGAGGAAAATGAGAAAAAAGAATCTACCGATTTTCCGAGCTTCCTCGAGGCTCCATTCGATGTGTTTCTTCATGCTGAACACGAAACCGAACGAGTTTAAGCGATACGACCGGTAGAACGGAAGATACGATTGAAAAACCACGGTGATCTCGAATTTTCGTCCTTTTCGTCTAAAACCCATTATTTAAGGAGATAAATGAGAAAAAAGAATCTACCGATTTTCCGAGCTTCCTCGAGGCTCTATTCGATGTGTTTCTTCATGCTGAACACGAAACCGAACGAGTTTAAGCGATACGACCGGTAGAACGGAAGATACGATTGAAAAACCACGGTGATCTCGAATTTTCGTCCTTTTCGTCTAAAACCCATTATTTAAGGAGATAAATGAGAAAAAAGAATCTACCGATTTTCCGAGCTTCCTCGAGGCTCTATTCGATGTGTTTCTTCATGCTGAACACGAAACCGAACGAGTTTAAGCGATACGACCGGTAGAACGGAAGATACGATTGAAAATCCACGGTGATCTCGAATTTTCGTCCTTTTCGTCTAAAACCCATTATTTAAGGAGATAAATGAGAAAAAAGAATCTACCGATTTTCCGAGCTTCCTCGAGGCTCTATTCGATGTGTTTCTTCATGCTGAACACGAAACCGAACGAGTTTAAGCGATACGACCAGTAGAACGGAAGATACGATTGAAAAACCACGGTGATCTCGAATTTTCGTCCTTTTCGTCTAAAACCCATTATTTAAGGAGATAAATGAGAAAAAAGAATCTACCGATGTTCCGAGATTTCTCAAGGCTCTATTCGGTGTGTTTCTTCATGCTGAACACGAAACTGAACGAGTTTAAGCGATACGACCGGTAGAACGGAAGATACGATCGAAAAACCACGGTGATCTCGAATTTTCGTCCTTTTCGTCTAAAACCCATTATTTAAGGAGATAAATGAGAAAAAAGAATCTACCGATGTTCCGAGCTTCCTCAAGGCTCTATTCGTTTTCTTTCTTTATGCTGAACACGAAACTGAACGAGTTCAAGCGATACGACCGGTAGAACGGAAGATACGTCCGAAAAACCACGGTGATCTCGAATTTTCGTCCTTTCCGTCTAAAACCCATTATTTAAGGAGATAAATGAGAAAAAAGAGACTACCGATGTTCCGAGCTTCCTCAAGGCTCTATTCGTTTTCCTTCTTTCTATTGAACACGAAACTGAACGAGTTTGAGCGATACGACCGGTAGAACGGAAGATACGATCGGAAAACCACGGTGATCTCGAATTGTCGTCCTTTTCGTCTAAAACCAATTATTTGAGGAGATAAATGAGAAAAAAGAATCTACCGATGTTCCGAGCTTCCTCAAGGCTCTATTCGTTTCCTTTCTTTATGCTGAACACGAAACTGAACGAGTTTGAGCGATACGACCGGTAGAACGGGAGATACGCTTGAAAACCACGGTGATCTTGAATTTTTGTCCTTTTCGTCTAAAACCCATTATTTAAGGAGATAAATGAGAAAAAAGAATCTACCGATGTTTCGAGCTTCCTCAAGGCTCTATTTGATGTGTTTCTTCATGCTGAACACGAAACTGAACGAGTTTAAGCGATACGACCGGTAGAACGGAAGATACGATCGGAAAACCACGGTGATCTCGAATTTTCGTCCTTTTCGTCTAAAACCCATTATTTAAGGAGATAAATGAGAAAAAAGAATCTACCGATGTTCCGAGCTTCCTCAAGGCTCTATTCGTTTCCTTTCTTTATGCTGAACACGAAACTGAACGAGTTTGAGCGATACGACCGGTAGAACGGAAGATACGACTGAAAAACCACGGTGATCTCGAATTTTCGTCCTTTTCGTCTAAAACCCATTATTTAAGGAGATAAATGGGAAAAAAGAATCTACCGATGTTCCGAGCTTCCTTAAGGCTCTATTCGATGTGTTTCTTCATGCTGAACACGAAACTGAACGAGTTTAAGCAATACGACCGGTAGAACGGAAGATACGATCGAAAAACCACGGTGATCTCGAATTTTCGTCCTTTTCGTCTAAAACCCATTATTTAAGGAGATAAATGAGAAAAAAGAATCTACCGATGTTCCGAGCTTCCTCAAGGCTCTATTCAATGTGTTTTTTCATGCTGAACACGAAACTGAACGAGTTTAAGCGATACGACCGGTAGAACGGAAGATTCGATCGGAAAACCACGGTGATCTCGAATTTTCGTCCTTTTCGTCTAAAACCCATTATTTAAGGAGATAAATGAGAAAAAAGAATCTACCGATGTTCCGAGCTTTCTCAAGGCTCTATTCGTTTTTTTTCTTTATGCTGAACACGAAACTGAACGAGATTGAGCGATACGACCGGTAGAACGGAAGATGCGATCGGAAAACCACGGTGATCTCGAATTTTCGTCCTTTTCGTCTAAAACCCATTATTTAAGGAGATAAATGAGAAAAAAGAATCTACCGATGTTCCGAGCTTTCTCAAGGCTCTATTCGATGTGTTTCTTCATGCTGAACACGAAACTGAACGAGTTTAAGCAATACGACCGGTAGAACGGAAGATACGATCGAAAAACCACGGTGATCTCGAATTTTCGTCCTTTTCGTCTAAAACCCATTATTTAAGGAGATAAATGAGAAAAAAGAATCTACCGATGTTCCGAGCTTCCTCAAGGCCCTATTCGTTTTCTTTCTGTATGCTGAAAACGAAACTGAACGAGTTCAAGCGATACGACCGGTAGAACGGAAGATACGATCGAAAAACCACGGTGATCTCGAATTTTCGTCCTTTTCGTCTAAAACCCATTATTTAAGGAGGAAAATGAGAAAAAAGAATCTACCGATTTTCCGAGCTTCCTCGAGGCTCCATTCGATGTGTTTCTTCATGCTGAACACGAAACCGAACGAGTTTAAGCGATACGACCGGTAGAACGGAAGATACGATTGAAAAACCACGGTGATCTCGAATTTTCGTCCTTTTCGTCTAAAACCCATTATTTAAGGAGATAAATGAGAAAAAAGAATCTACCGATTTTCCGAGCTTCCTCGAGGCTCTATTCGATGTGTTTCTTCATGCTGAACACGAAACCGAACGAGTTTAAGCGATACGACCGGTAGAACGGAAGATACGATTGAAAAACCACGGTGATCTCGAATTTTCGTCCTTTTCGTCTAAAACCCATTATTTAAGGAGATAAATGAGAAAAAAGAATCTACCGATTTTCCGAGCTTCCTCGAGGCTCTATTCGATGTGTTTCTTCATGCTGAACACGAAACCGAACGAGTTTAAGCGATACGACCGGTAGAACGGAAGATACGATTGAAAATCCACGGTGATCTCGAATTTTCGTCCTTTTCGTCTAAAACCCATTATTTAAGGAGATAAATGAGAAAAAAGAATCTACCGATTTTCCGAGCTTCCTCGAGGCTCTATTCGATGTGTTTCTTCATGCTGAACACGAAACCGAACGAGTTTAAGCGATACGACCAGTAGAACGGAAGATACGATTGAAAAACCACGGTGATCTCGAATTTTCGTCCTTTTCGTCTAAAACCCATTATTTAAGGAGATAAATGAGAAAAAAGAATCTACCGATGTTCCGAGATTTCTCAAGGCTCTATTCGGTGTGTTTCTTCATGCTGAACACGAAACTGAACGAGTTTAAGCGATACGACCGGTAGAACGGAAGATACGATCGAAAAACCACGGTGATCTCGAATTTTCGTCCTTTTCGTCTAAAACCCATTATTTAAGGAGATAAATGAGAAAAAAGAATCTACCGATGTTCCGAGCTTCCTCAATGCTCTATTCGATGTGTTTCTTCATGCTGAACACGAAACTGAACGAGTTTGAGCGATACGACCGGTAGAACGGAAGATACGATTGAAACACCACGGTGATCTCGAATTTTCGTCCTTTTCGTCTAAAACCCATTATTTAAGGAGATAAATGAGAAAAAAGAATCTACCGATGTTCCGAGCTTCCTCAAGGCTCTATTCGATGTGTTTCTTCATGCTGAACACGAAACTGAACGAGTTTAAGCAATACGACCGGTAGAACGGGAGATACGATCGAAAAACCACGGTGATCTCGAATTTTCGTCCTTTTCGTCTAAAACCCATTATTTAAGGAGATAAATGAGAAAAAAGAATCTACCGATGTTCCGAGCTTCCTCAAGGCTCTATTCGTTTCCTTTCTTTATGCTGAACACGAAACTGAACGAGTTTGAGCGATACGACCGGTAGAACGAAAGATACGATTGAAAAATCACGGTGATCTCGAATTTTCGTCCTTTTCGTCTAAAACCCATTATTTAAGGAGATAAATGAGAAAAAAGAATCTACCGATGTTCCGAGCTTCCTCAAGGCTCTATTCGATGTGTTTCTTCATGCTGAACACGAAACTGAACGAGTTTGAGCGATACGACCGGTAGAACGGAAGATACGATCGAAAAAACACGGTGATCTCGAATTTTCGTCCTTTTCGTCTAAAACCCATTATTTAAGGAGATCAATGAGAAAAAAGAATCTACCGATGTTCCGAGCTTCCTCAAGGCTCTATTCGTTTTCTTTCTTTATGCTGAACACGAAACTGATAAGGAGATAAATGAGAAAAAAGAATCTACCGATTTTCCGAGCTTCCTCGAGGCTCTATTCGATGTGTTTCTTCATGCTGAACACGAAACCGAACGAGTTTAAGCGATACGACCGGTAGAACGGAAGATACGATTGAAAAACCACGGTGATCTCGAATTTTCGTCCTTTTCGTCTAAAACCCATTATTTAAGGAGATAAATGAGAAAAAAGAATCTACCGATTTTCCGAGCTTCCTCGAGGCTCTATTCGATGTGTTTCTTCATGCTGAACACGAAACCGAACGAGTTTAAGCGATACGACCGGTAGAACGGAAGATACGATTGAAAAACCACGGTGATCTCGAATTTTCGTCCTTTTCGTCTAAAACCCATTATTTAAGGAGATAAATGAGAAAAAAGAATCTACCGATGTTCCGAGCTTCCTCAAGGCCCTATTCGTTTTCTTTCTGTATGCTGAAAACGAAACTGAACGAGTTCAAGCGATACGACCGGTAGAACGGAAGATACGATCGAAAAACCACGGTGATCTCGAATGTTCGTCCTTTTCGTCTAAAACCCATTATTTAAGGAGATAAATGAGAAAAAAGAATCTACCGATTTTCCGAGCTTCCTCGAGGCTCTATTCGATGTGTTTCTTCATGCTGAACACGAAACCGAACGAGTTTAAGCGATACGACCGGTAGAACGGAAGATACGATTGAAAAACCACGGTGATCTCGAATTTTCGTCCTTTTCGTCTAAAACCCATTATTTAAGGAGATAAATGAGAAAAAAGAATCTACCGATGTTCCGAGCTTTCTCAAGGCTCTATTCGGTGTGTTTCTTCATGCTGAACACGAAACTGAACGAGTTTAAGCGATACGATCGGTAGAACGGAAGATACGATCGAAAAACCACGGTGATCTCGAATTTTCGTCCTTTTCGTCTAAAACCCATTATTTAAGGAGATAAATGAGAAAAAAGAATCTACCGATGTTCCGAGCTTCCTCAATGCTCTATTCGATGTGTTTCTTCATGCTGAACACGAAACTGAACGAGTTTGAGCGATACGACCGGTAGAACGGAGGATACGATTGAAACACCACGGTGATCTCGAATTTTCGTCCTTTTCGTCTAAAACCCATTATTTAAGGAGATAAATGAGAAAAAAGAATCTACCGATGTTCCGCGCTTCCTCAAGGCTCTATTCGATGTGTTTCTTCATGCTGAACACGAAACTGATCGAGTTTAAGCAATACGACCGGTAGAACGGAAGATACGATCGAAAAACCACGGTGATCTCGAATTTTCGTCCTTTTCGTCTAAAACCCATTATTTAAGGAGATAAATGAGAAAAAAGAATCTACCGATGTTCCGAGCTTCCTCAAGGCTCTATTCGTTTCTTTTCTTTATGCTGAACACGAAACTGAACGAGTTTGAGCGATACGACCGGTAGAACGAAAAATACGATTGAAAAACCACGGTGATCTCGAATTTTCGTCCTTTTCGTCTAAAACCCATTATTTAAGGAGATAAATGAGAAAAAAGAATCTACCGATGTTCCGAGCTTCCTCAAGGCTCTATTCGATGTGTTTCTTCATGCTGAACACGAAACTGAACGAGTTTGAGCGATACGACCGGTAGAACGGAAGATACGATCGAAAAAACACGGTGATCTCGAATTTTCGTCCTTTTCGTCTAAAACCCATTATTTAAGGAGATCAATGAGAAAAAAGAATCTACCGATGTTCCGAGCTTCCTCAAGGCTCTATTCGTTTTCTTTCTTTATGCTGAACACGAAACTGAACGAGTTTGAGCGATACGACCGGTAGAACGAAAGATACGATTGAAAAACCACGGTGATCTCGAATTTTCGTCCTTTTCGTCTAAAACCGATTATTTAAGGAGATAAATGAGAAAAAAGAATCTACCGATGTTCCGAGCTTCCTCAAGGCTCTATTCGATGTGTTTCTTCATGCTGAACACGAAAGTGAACGAGTTCGAGCGATACGACCGGTAGAACGGAAGATACGATCGAAAAACCAGGCAGATCTCGAATTTTCGTCCTTTTCGTCTAAAACCCATTATTTAAGGAGATAAATGAGAAAAAAGAATCTACCGATGTTCCGAGCTTCCTCAAGGCTCTATTCGTTTTCTTTCTTTATGCTGAACACGAAACTGAACGAGTTTGAGCGATACGACCGGTAGAACGGAAGATTCGATCGGAAAACCACGGTGATCTCGAATTTTCGTCCTTTTCGTCTAAAAACCCATTATTTAAGGAGATAAATGAGAAAAAAGAATCTACCGATGTTCCGAGCTTCCTCAAGGCTCTATTCGTTTTCTTTCTTTATGCTGAACACGAAACTGAACGAGTTTGAGCGATACGACCGGCAGAACGGAAGATACGATTGAAAAACCACGGTGATCTCGAATTTTCGTCCTTTTCGTCTAAAACCCATTATTTAAGGAGATAAATGAGAAAAAAGAATCTACCGATGTTCCGAGCTTCCTCAGGCTCTATTCGTTTCCTTTCTTTATGCTGAACACGAAACTGAACGAGTTTGAGCGATACGACCGGTAGAACGGAAGATACGATTGAAAAACCACGGTGATCTCGAATTTTCGTCCTTTTCGTCTAAAACCCATTATTTAAGGAGATGAATGAGAAAAAAGAATCTACCGATGTTCCGAGCTTCCTCAAGCCTCTATTCGATGTGTTTCTTCATGCTGTCCACGAAACTGAACGAGTTCAAGCGATAGGACCGGTAGAACGGAAGATACGATCGAAAAACCACGGTGATCTCGAATTTTCGTCCTTTTCGTCTAAAACCCATTATTTAAGGAGATAAATGAGAAAAATGAATCTACCGAAGTACCGAGCTTCCTCAAGGCTCTATTCGATGTGTTTCTTCATGCTGAACACGAAACTGAACGAGTTTGAGCGATACGACCGGTAGAACGGAAGATACGATTGAAACACCACGGTGATCTCGAATTTTCGTCCTTTTCGTCTAAAACCCATTATTTAAGGAGATAAATGAGAAAAAAGAATCTACCGATGTTCCGAGCTTCCTCAAGGCTCTATTCGATGTGTTTCTTCATGCTGAACACGAAACTGAACGAGTTTGAGCGATACGACCGGTAGAACGGAAGATACGATTGAAAAACCACGGTGATCTCGAATTTTCGTCCTTTTCGTCTAAAACCCATTATTTAAGGAGATAAATGGGAAAAAAGAATCTACCGATGTTCCGAGCTTCCTTAAGGCTCTATTCGATGTGTTTCTTCATGCTGAACACGAAACTGAACGAGTTTAAGCAATACGACCGGTAGAACGGAAGATACGATCGGAAAACCACGGTGATCTCGAATTTTCGTCCTTTTCGTCTAAAACCCATTATTTAAGGAGATAAATGAGAAAAAAGAATCTACCGATGTTCCGAGCTTCCTCAAGGCTCTATTCGTTTTCTTTCTTTATGCTGAACACGAAACTGAACGAATTTGAGCAATACGACCGGTAGAACGGAAGATACGATCGAAAAACCACGGTGATCTCGAATTTTCGTCCTTTTCGTCTAAAACCCATTATTTAAGGAGATAAATGAGAAAAAAGAATCTACCGATGTTCCGAGCTTCCTCAAGGCTCTATTCGTTTTCTTTCTTTATGCTGAACACGAAACTGAACGAATTTGAGCGATACGACCGGTAGAACGGAAGATACGATTGAAAAACCACGGTGATCTCGAATTTTCGTCCTTTTCGTCTAAAACCCATTATTTAAGGAGATAAATGAGAAAAAAGAATCTACCGATGTTTGTAGCTTCCTCAAGGCTCTATTCGATGTGTTTCTTCATGCTGAACACGAAACTGAACGAGTTCAAGCGATACGACCGGTAGAACGGAAGATACGATCGAAAAACCACGGTGATCTCGAATTTTCGTCCTTTTCGTTTAAAACCCATTATTTAAGGAGATAAATGAGAAAAAAGAATCTACCGATGTTCCGAGCTTCCTCAAGGCTCTATTCGATGTGTTTCTTCATGGTGAACACGAAACTGAACGAGTTTAAGCGATACGACCGGTAGAACGGAAGATACGATTGAAACACCTCGGTGATCTCGAATTTTCGTCCTTTTCGTCTAAAACCCATTATTTAAGGAGATAAATGAGAAAAAAGAATCTACCGATGTTCCGAGCTTCCTCAAGGCTCTATTCGGTGTGTTTCTTCATGCTGAACACGGAACTGAACGAGTTTGAGCGATACGACCGGTAGAACGGAAGATACGATCGAAAAACCACGGTGATCTCGAATTTTCGTCCTTTTCGTCTAAAACCCATTATTTAAGGAGATAAATGAGAAAAAAGAATCTACCGATGTTGAGAGCTTCCTCAAGGCTCTATTCAATGTGTTTCTTCATGCTGAACACGAAACTGAACGAGTTTGGGCGATACGACCGGTAGAACGGAGGATTCGATCGAAAACCACGGTGATCTCGAATTTTCGTCCTTTTCGTCTAAAACCCATTATTTAAGGAGATAAATGAGAAAAAAGAATCTACCGATGTTCCGAGCTTCCTCAAGGATCCATTCGTTTTCTTTCTTTATGCTGAACACGAAACTGAACGAGTTTGAGCGATACGACCGGTAGAACGGAAGATACGATTGAAAAACCACGGTGATCTCGAATTTTCGTCCTTTTCGTCTAAAACCCATTATTTAAGGAGATAAATGAGAAAAAAGAATCTACCGATGTTCCGAGCTTCCTCAAGGCTCTATTCGGTGTGTTTCTTCATGCTGAACACGGAACTGAACGAGTTCGAGCGATACTACCGGTAGAACGGAAGATACGATCGAAAAACCACGGTGATCTCGAATTTTCGTCCTTTTCGTCTAAAACCTATTATTTAAGGAGATAAATGAGAAAAAAGAATCTACCGATGTTCCGAGCTTCCTTAAGGCTCTGTTCAATGTTTTTCTTCATGCTGAACACGAAACTGAACGAGTTTAAGCGATACGACCGGTAGAACGGAAGATTCGATCGGAAAACCACGGTGATCTCGAATTTCCGTCCTTTTCGTCTAAAACCCATTATTTAAGGAGATAAATCAGAAAAAAGAATCTACCGATGTTCCGAGCTTCCTCAAGGCTCTATTCGTTTTCTTTCTTCATGCTGAACACGAAACTGAACGAGTTTAAGCGATACGACCGGTAGAACGGAAGATACGATCGAAAAACCACGGTGATCTCGAATTTTTGTCCTTTTCGTCTAAAACCCATTATTTAAGGAGATGAATGAGAAAAAAGAATCTACCGATGTTCCGAGCTTCCTCAAGGCTCTATTCGTTTTCTTTCTTTATGCTGAACACGAAACTGAACGAGTTTGAGCGATACGACCGGCAGAACGGAAGATACGATTGAAAAACCACGGTGATCTCGAATTTTCGTCCTTTTCGTCTAAAACCCATTATTTAAGGAGATAAATGAGAAAAAAGAATCTACCGATGTTCCGAGCTTCCTCAAGGCTCTATTCGTTTTCTTTCTTTATGCTGAACACGAAACTGAACGAGTTTGAGCGATACGACCGGTAGAACGGAAGATACGATCGAAAAACCACGGTGATCTCGAATTTTCGTCCTTTTCGTCTAAAACCCATTATTTAAGGAGATAAATGAGAAAAATGAATCTACCGAAGTACCGAGCTTCCTCAAGGCTCTATTCGATGTGTTTTTTCATGCTGAACACGAAACTGAACGAGTTCAAGCGATACGACCGGTAGAACGGAAGATACGATTGAAAAACCACGGTGATCTCGAATTTTCGTCCTTTTCGTCTAAAACCCATTATTTAAGGAGATAAATGAGAAAAAAGAATCTACCGATGTTCCGAGCTTCCTCAAGGCTCTATTCGTTTTCTTTCTTTATGCTGAACACGAAACTGAACGAGTTTGAGCGATACGACCGGTAGAACGGAAGATACGATTGAAAAACCACGGTGATCTCGAATTTTCGTCCTTTCCGTCTAAAACCCATTATTTAAGGAGATAAATGAGAAAAAAGAATCTACCGATGTTCCGAGCTTCCTCAAGGCTCTATTCGTTTTCTTTCTTTATGCTGAACACGAAACTAAACGAGTTCAAGCGATACGACCGGTAGAACGGAAGATACGATCGGAAAACCACGGTGATCTCGAATTTTCGTCCTTTTCGTCTAAAACCCATTATTTAAGGAGATAAATGAGAAAAAAGAATCTACCGATGTTCCGAGCTTCCTCAAGGCTCTATTCGTTTTCTTTCTTTATGCTGAACACGAAACTGAACGAATTTGAGCGATACGACCGGTAGAACGGAAGATACGATCGGAAAACCACGGTGATCTCGAATTTTCGTCCTTTTCGTCTAAAACCCATTATTTAAGGAGATAAATGAGAAAAAAGAATCTACCGATGTTCCGAGCTTCCTCAAGGCTCTATTCGTTTTCTTTCTTTATGCTGAACACGAAACTGAACGAATTTGAGCGATACGACCGGTAGAACGGAAGATACGATCGAAAAACCACGGTGATCTCGAATTTTCGTCCTTTTCGTCTAAAACTCATTATTTAAGGAGATAAATGAGAAAAAAGAATCTACCGATGTTCCGAGCTTCCTCAAGGCTCTATTCAATGTGTTTCTTCATGCTGAACACGAAACTGAACGAGTTTAAGCGATACGACCGGTAGAACGGAAGATACGATCGAAAAACCACGGTGATCTCGAATTTTCGTCCTTTTCGTCTAAAACCCATTGTTTAAGGAAATAAATGAGAAAAAAGAATCTACCGATGTTCCGAGCTTCCTCAAGGCTCTATTCGATGTGTCTCTTTATGCTGAACACGAAACTGAACGAGTTTAAGCGATACGACCGGTAGAACGGAAGATACGATCAAAAACCACGGTGATCTCGAATTTTCGTCCTTTTCGTCCAAAACCCATTATTTAAGGAGATAAATGAGAAAAAAGAATCTACCGATGTTCCGAGCTTCCTTAAGGCTCTATTCGATGTGTCTCTTCATGCTGAACACAAAACTGAACGAGTTTAAGCGATACGACCGGTAGAACGGAAGATACGATCGAAAAACCACGGTGATCTCGAATTTTCGTCCTTTTCGTTTAAAACCCATTATTTAAGGAGATAAATGAGAAAAAAGAATCTACCGATGTTCCGAGCTTCCTCAAGGCTCTATTCGATGTGTTTCTTCATGGTGAACACGAAACTGAACGAGTTTAAGCGATACGACCGGTAGAACGGAAGATACGATTGAAACACCTCGGTGATCTCGAATTTTCGTCCTTTTCGTCTAAAACCCATTATTTAAGGAGATAAATGAGAAAAAAGAATCTACCGATGTTCCGAGCTTCCTCAAGGCTCTATTCGGTGTGTTTCTTCATGCTGAACACGGAACTGAACGAGTTTGAGCGATACGACCGGTAGAACGGAAGATACGATCGAAAAACCACGGTGATCTCGAATTTTCGTCCTTTTCGTCTAAAACCCATTATTTAAGGAGATAAATGAGAAAAAAGAATCTACCGATGTTGAGAGCTTCCTCAAGGCTCTATTCAATGTGTTTCTTCATGCTGAACACGAAACTGAACGAGTTTGGGCGATACGACCGGTAGAACGGAGGATTCGATCGAAAACCACGGTGATCTCGAATTTTCGTCCTTTTCGTCTAAAACCCATTATTTAAGGAGATAAATGAGAAAAAAGAATCTACCGATGTTCCGAGCTTCCTCAAGGATCCATTCGTTTTCTTTCTTTATGCTGAACACGAAACTGAACGAGTTTGAGCGATACGACCGGTAGAACGGAAGATACGATTGAAAAACCACGGTGATCTCGAATTTTCGTCCTTTTCGTCTAAAACCCATTATTTAAGGAGATAAATGAGAAAAAAGAATCTACCGATGTTCCGAGCTTCCTCAAGGCTCTATTCGGTGTGTTTCTTCATGCTGAACACGGAACTGAACGAGTTCGAGCGATACGACCGGTAGAACGGAAGATACGATCGAAAAACCATGGTGATCTCGAATTTTCGTCCTTTTCGTCTAAAACCTATTATTTAAGGAGATAAATGAGAAAAAAGAATCTACCGATGTTCCGAGCTTCCTTAAGGCTCTGTTCAATGTTTTTCTTCATGCTGAACACGAAACTGAACGAGTTTAAGCGATACGACCGGTAGAACGGAAGATTCGATCGGAAAACCACGGTGATCTCGAATTTCCGTCCTTTTCGTCTAAAACCCATTATTTAAGGAGATAAATCAGAAAAAAGAATCTACCGATGTTCCGAGCTTCCTCAAGGCTCTATTCGTTTTCTTTCTTCATGCTGAACACGAAACTGAACGAGTTTAAGCGATACGACCGGTAGAACGGAAGATACGATCGAAAAACCACGGTGATCTCGAATTTTTGTCCTTTTCGTCTAAAACCCATTATTTGCGGAGATGAATGAGAAAAAAGAATCTACCGATGTTCCGAGCTTCCTCAAGGCTCTATTCGTTTTCTTTCTTTATGCTGAACACGAAACTGAACGAATTTGAGCGATACGACCGGTAGAACGGAAGATACGATCGAAAAACCACGGTGATCTCGAATTTTCGTCCTTTTCGTCTAAAACCCATTATTCAAGGAGATAAATGAGAAAAAAGAATCTACCGATGTTCCGAGCTTCCTCAAGGCTCTATTCGTTTTCTTTCTTTATGCTGAACACGAAACTGAACGAGTTTGAGCGATACGACCGGCAGAACGGAAGATACGATTGAAAAACCACGGTGATCTCGAATTTTCGTCCTTTTCGTCTAAAACTCATTATTTAAGGAGATAAATGAGAAAAATGAATCTACCGAAGTACCGAGCTTCCTCAAGGCTCTATTCGATGTGTTTTTTCATGCTGAACACGAAACTGAACGAGTTTAAGCGATACGACCGGTAGAACGGAAGATACGATCGAAAAACCACGGTGATCTCGAATTTTCGTCCTTTTCGTCTAAAACCCATTGTTTAAGGAAATAAATGAGAAAAAAGAATCTACCGATGTTCCGAGCTTCCTCAAGGCTCTATTCGATGTGTCTCTTTATGCTGAACACGAATCTGAACGAGTTTAAGCGATACGACCGGTAGAACGGAAGATACGATCAAAAACCACGGTGATCTCGAATTTTCGTCCTTTTCGTCCAAAACCCATTATTTAAGGAGATAAATGAGAAAAAAGAATCTACCGATGTTCCGAGCTTCCTTAAGGCTCTATTCGATGTGTCTCTTCATGCTGAACACAAAACTGAACGAGTTTAAGCGATACGACCGGTAGAACGGAAGATACGATCGAAAAACCACGGTGATCTCGAATTTTAGTCCTTTTCGTCTAAAACCCATTATTCAAGGAGATAAATGAAAAAAAAGAATCTACCGATGTTCCGAGCTTCCTCAAGGCTCTATTCGGTTTCTTACTTCATGCTGAACACGAAACTGAACGAGTTTAAGCGATACGACCGGTAGAACGGAAGATTCGATCGGAAAACCACGGTGATCTCGAATTTCCGTCCTTTTCGTCTAAAACCCATTATTTAAGGAGATAAATCAGAAAAAAGAATCTACCGATGTTATGAGCTTCCTCAAGGCTCTATTCGTTTTCTTTCTTTATGCTGAACACGAAACTGAACGAGTTTGAGCGATACGACCGGTAGAACGGAAGATACGATCGAAAAACCACGGTGATCTCGAATTTTCGTCCTTTTCGTCTAAAACCCATTATTTAAGGAGATAAATGAGAAATAAGAATCTACCGATGTTCCGAGCTTCCTCAAAGCTCTATTCGATGTGTTTCTTCATGCTGAACACGAAACTGAACGAGTTTAAGCGATACGACTGGTAGAACGGCAGATTCGATCGGAAAACCACGGTGATCTCGAATTTTCGTCCTTTTCGTCTAAAACTCATTATTTAAGGAGATAAATAAGAAAAAATAATCTACCGATGTTCCGAGCTTCCTCAAGGCTCTATTCGATGTGTCTCTTCATGCTGAACACGAAACTGAACGAGTTTAAGCGATACGACCGGTGGAACGGAAGATTCGATCGGAAAACCACGGTGATCTCGAATTTCCGTCCTTTTCGTCTAAAACCCATTATTTAAGGAGATAAATGAGAAAAAAGAATCTACCGATGTTCCGAGCTTCCTCAAGGCTCTATTCGTTTTCTTTCTTTATGCTGAACACGAAACTAAACGAGTTTGAGCGATACGACCGGTAGAACGGAAGATACGATTGAAAAACCACGGTGATCTCGAATTTTCGTCCTTTTCGTCTAAAACCCATTATTTAAGGAGATAAATGAGAAAAAAGAATCTACCGATGTTCCGAGCTTCCACAAGGCTCTATTCGTTTTCTTTCTTTATGCTGAACACGAAAATGAACGAGTTTGAGCGATACGACCGGTAGAACGGAAGATACGATCGAAAAACCACGGTGATCTCGAATTTTCGTCCTTTTCGTCTAAAACCCATTATTTAAGGAGATAAATGAGAAAAAAGAATCTACCGATGTTCCGAGCTTCCTCAAGGCTCTATTCAATGTGTTTCTTCATGCTGAACACGAAACTGAACGAGTTTAAGCGATACGACTGGTAGAACGGCAGATTCGATCGGAAAACCACGGTGATCTCGAATTTTCGTCCTTTTCGTCTAAAACTCATTATTTAAGGAGATAAATAAGAAAAAAGAATCTACCGATGTTCCGAGCTTCCTCAAGGCTCTATTCAATGTGTTTCTTCATGCTGAACACGAAACTGAACGAGTTTAAGCGATACGACCGGTAGAACGGAAGATACGATCGAAAAACCACGGTGATCTCGAATTTTCGTCCTTTTCGTCTGAAACCCATTGTTTAAGGAGATAAATAAGGAAAAAGAATCTACCGATGTTCCGAGCTTCCTCAAGGCTCTATTCGTTTTCTTTCTTTATGCTGAACACGAAACTGAACGAGTTTGAGCGATACGACCGGTAGAACGGAAGATACGATTGAAAAACCACGGTGATCTCGAATTTTCGTCCTTTTCGTCTAAAACCCATTATTTAAGGAGATAAATGAGAAAAAAGAATCTACCGATGTTCCGAGCTCCCTCAAGGCTCTATTCAATGTGTTTCTTCATGCTGAACACGAAACTGAACGAGTTTAAGCGATACGACCGGTAGAACGGAAGATTCGATCGGAAAACCACGGTGATCTCGAATTTCCGTCCTTTTCGTCTAAAACCCATTATTTAAGGAGATAAATCAGAAAAAAGAATCTACCGATGTTCCGAGCTCCCTCAAGGCTCTATTCGTTTTCTTTCTTTATGCTGAACACGAAACTGAACGAGTTTGAGCGATACGACCGGTAGAACGGAAGATACGATTGAAAAACCACGATGATCTCGAATTTTCGTCCTTTTCGTCTAAAACCCATTATTTAAGGAGATAAATGAGAAAAAAGAATCTACCGATGTTCCGAGCTTCCTCAAGGCTCTATTCAATGTGTTTCTTCATGCTGAACACGAAACTGAACGAGTTTAAGCGATACGACCGGTAGAACGGAAGATTCGATCGGAAAACCACGGTGATCTCGAATTTCCGTCCTTTTCGTCTAAAACTCATTATTTAAGGAGATAAATAAGAAAAAAGAATCTACCGATGTTCCGAGCTTCCTCAAGGCTCTATTTAATGTGTTTCTTTATGCTGAACACGAAACTGAACGAGTTTAAGCGATACGACCGGTAGAACGGAAGATACGATCGAAAAACCACGGTGATCTCGAATTTTCGTCCTTTTCGTCTAAAACCCATTATTTAAGGGGATAAATGAGAAATAAGAATCTACCGATGTTCCGAGCTTCCTCAAGGCTCTATTCGATGTGTTTCTTCATGCTGAACACGAAACTGAACGAGTTCAAGCAATACGACCGGTAGAACGGAAGATACGATCGAAAAACCACGGTGATCTCGAATTTTCGTCCTGTTCGTCTAAAACCCATTATTCAAGGAGATAAATGAGAAAAAAGAATCTACCGATGTTCCGAGCTTCCTCAAGGCTCTATTCGTTTTCTTTCTTTATGCTGAACACGAAACTGAACGAGTTTGAGCGATACGACCGGCAGAACGGAAGATACGATTGAAAAACCACGGTGATCTCGAATTTTCGTCCTTTTCGTCTAAAACTCATTATTTAAGGAGATAAATAAGAAAAAAGAAACTACCGATGTTCCGAGCTTCCTCAAGGCTCTATTTAATGTGTTTCTTCATGCTGAACACGAAACTGAACGAGTTTAAGCGATACGACCGGTAGAACGGAAGATACGATCGAAAAACCACGGTGATCTCGAATTTTCGTCTTTTTCGTCTGAAACCCATTGTTTAAGGAGATAAATGAGAAAAAAGAATCTACCGATGTTCCGAGCTTCCTCAAGGCTCTATTCGTTTTCTTTCTTTATGCTGAACACGAAACTGAACGAGTTTGAGCGATACGACCGGTAGAACGGAAGATACGATCGAACAACCACGGTGATCTCGAATTTTCGTCCTTTTCGTCTGAAACCAATTATTTAAGGAGATAAATGAGAAATAAGAATCTACCGATGTTCCGAGCTTCCTCAAGGCTCTATTCGATGTGTTTCTTCATGCTGAACACGAAACTGAACGAGTTTAAGCGATACGACCGGTAGAACGGAAGATACGATCGAAAAACTACGGTGATCTCGAATTTTCGTCCTTTTCGTCTAAAACCCATTATTTAAGGAGATAAATGAGAAATAAGAATCTACCGATGTTCCGAGCTTCCTCAAGGCTCTATTCGATGTGTTTCTTCATGCTGAACACGAAACTGAACGAGTTCAAGCGATACGACCGGTAGAACGGAAGATACGATCGAAAAACCACGGTGATCTCGAATTTTCGTCCTTTTCGTCTAAAACCCATTATTCAAGGAGATAAATGAGAAAAAAGAATCTACCGATGTTCCGAGCTTCCTCAAGGCTCTTTTCGTTTTCTTTCTTTATGCTGAACACGAAACTGAACGAGTTTGAGCGATACGACCGGCAGAACGGAAGATACGATTGAAAAACCACGGTGATCTCGAATTTTCGTCCTTTTCGTCTAAAACTCATTATTTAAGGAGATAAATAAGAAAAAAGAATCTACCGATGTTCCGAGCTTCCTCAAGGCTCTATTTAATGTGTTTCTTCATGCTGAACACGAAACTGAACGAGTTTAAGCGATACGACCGGTAGAACGGAAGATACGATCGAAAAACCACGGTGATCTCGAATTTTCGTCCTTTTCGTCTGAAACCCATTGTTTAAGGAGATAAATGAGAAAAAAGAATCTACCGATGTTCCGAGCTTCCTCAAGGCTCTATTCGTTTTCTTTCTTTATGCTGAACACGAAACTGAACGAGTTTGAGCGATACGACCGGTAGAACGGAAGATACGATCGAAAAACCACGGTGATCTCGAATTTTCGTCCTTTTCGTCTAAAACCCATTATTTAAGGAGATAAATGAGAAATAAGAATCTACCGATGTTCCGAGCTTCCTCAAAGCTCTATTCGATGTGTTTCTTCATGCTGAACACAAAACTGAACGAGTTTAAGCGATACGACCGGTAGAACGGAAGATACGATCGAAAAACTACGGTGATCTCGAATTTTCGTCCTTTTCGTCTAAAACCCATTATTCAAGGAGATAAATGAGAAAAAAGAATCTACCGATGTTCCGAGCTTCCTTAAGGCTCTATTCAATGTGTTTCTTCATGCTGAATACGAAACTGAACGAGTTTAAGCGATATGACCGGTAGAACGGAAGATTCGATCGGAAAACCACGGTGATCTCGAATTTCCGTCCTTTTCGTCTAAAACCCATTATTTAAGGAGATAAATCAGAAAAAAGAATCTACCGATGTTCCGAGCTTCCTCAAGGTTCTATTCAATGTGTTTCTTCATGCTGAACACGAAACTGAACGAGTTTAAGCGATACGACCGGTGGAACGGAAGATTCGATCGGAAAACCACGGTGATCTCGAATTTTCGTCCTTTTCGTCTAAAACCCATTATTTAAGGAGATAAATGAGAAAAAAGAATCTACCGATCTTCCGAGCTTGCTCAAGGCTCTATTCAATGTGTTTCTTCATGCTGAACACGAAACTGAACGAGTTTAAGTGATACGACCGGTAGAACGGAAGATTCGGTCGGAAAACCACGGTGATCTCGAATTTTCGTCCTTTTCGTCTAAAACCCATTATTTAAGGAGATAAACGAGAAATAAGAATCTACCGATTTTCCGAGCTTCCTCGAGGCTCTATTCGATCCGTTTCTTCATGCTGAACACGAAACTGAACGAGTTTAAGCGATACGACCGGTAGAACGGAAGATACGATCGAAAACCACGGTGATCTCGAATTTTCGTCCTTTTCGTCTAAAACCCATTATTTAAGGAGATAAATGAGAAAAAAGAATCTACCGATGTTCCGAGCTTCCTCAAGGCTCTATTCGATGTGTTTCTTCATGCTGAACACGAAACTGAACGAGTTCAAGCGATACGACCGGTAGAACGGAAGATACGATCGGAAAACCACGGTGATCTCGA
The DNA here is from genome assembly GCA_963662125.1 of Diplazon laetatorius. Taxonomy (NCBI): domain Eukaryota; kingdom Metazoa; phylum Arthropoda; class Insecta; order Hymenoptera; family Ichneumonidae; genus Diplazon; species Diplazon laetatorius. The sequence continues at coordinate 6,232,390 of OY759158.1, read as the reverse complement.
ATTTCCGTCCTTTTCGTCTAAAACCCATTATTTAAGGAGATAAATCAGAAAAAAGAATCTACCGATGTTCCGAGCTTCCTCAAGGCTCTATTCGTTTTCTTTCTTTATGCTGAACACGAAACTGAACGAGTTTGAGCGATACGACCGGTAGAACGGAAGATACGATCGAAAAACCACGGTGATCTCGAATTTTCGTCCTTTTCGTCTAAAACCCATTATTTAAGGAGATAAATGAGAAAAAAGAATCTACCGATGTTCCGAGCTCCCTCAAGGCTCTATTCAATGTGTTTCTTCATGCTGAACACGAAACTGAACGAGTTTAAGCGATACGACCGGTAGAATGGAAGATACGATCGAAAAACCACGGTGATCTCGAATTTTCGTCCTTTTCGTCTAAAACCCATTGTTTAAGGAAATAGATGAGAAAAAAGAATCTACCGATGTTCCGAGCTTCCTCAAGGCTCTATTCGATGTGTCTCTTCATGCTGAACACGAAACTGAACGAGTTTAAGCGATACGACCGGTGGAACGGAAGATTCGATCGGAAAACCACGGTGATCTCGAATTTCCGTCCTTTTCGTCTAAAACCCATTATTTGAGGAGATAAATGAGAAATAAGAATCTACCGATGTTCCGAGCTTCCTCAAGGCTCTATTCGATGTGTTTCTTCATGCTGAACACGAAACTGAACGAGTTCAAGCGATACGACCGGTAGAACGGAAGATACGATCGAAAAACCACGGTGATCTCGAATTTTCGTCCTTTTCGTCTAAAACCCATTATTCAAGGAGATAAATGAGAAAAAAGAATCTACCGATGTTCCGAGCTTCCTCAAGGCTCTATTCGTTTTCTTTCTTTATGCTGAACACGAAACTGAACGAGTTTGAGCGATACGACCGGCAGAACGGAAGATACGATTGAAAAACCACGGTGATCTCGAATTTTCGTCCTTTTCGTCTAAAACTCATTATTTAAGGAGATAAATAAGAAAAAAGAATCTACCGATGTTCCGAGCTTCCTCAAGGCTCTATTTAATGTGTTTCTTCATGCTGAACACGAAACTGAACGAGTTTAAGCGATACGACCGGTAGAACGGAAGATACGATCGAAAAACCACGGTGATCTCGAATTTTCGTCCTTTTCGTCTGAAACCCATTGTTTAAGGAGATAAATGAGAAAAAAGAATCTACCGATGTTCCGAGCTTCCTCAAGGCTCTATTCGTTTTCTTTCTTTATGCTGAACACGAAACTGAACGAGTTTGAGCGATACGACCGGTAGAACGGAAGATACGATCGAAAAACCACGGTGATCTCGAATTTTCGTCCTTTTCGTCTAAAACCCATTATTTAAGGAGATAAATGAGAAATAAGAATCTACCGATGTTCCGAGCTTCCTCAAAGCTCTATTCGATGTGTTTCTTCATGCTGAACACGAAACTGAACGAGTTTAAGCGATACGACTGGTAGAACGGCAGATTCGATCGGAAAACCACGGTGATCTCGAATTTTCGTCCTTTTCGTCTAAAACTCATTATTTAAGGAGATAAATAAGAAAAAAGAATCTACCGATGTTCCGAGCTTCCTCAAGGCTCTATTCAATGTGTTTCTTCATGCTGAACACGAAACTGAACGAGTTTAAGCGATACGACCGGTAGAACGGAAGATACGATCGAAAAACCACGGTGATCTCGAATTTTCGTCCTTTTCGTCTGAAACCCATTGTTTAAGGAGATAAATGAGAAAAAAGAATCTACCGATGTTCCGAGCTTCCTCAAGGCTCTATTCGTTTTCTTTCTTTATGCTGAACACGAAACTGAACGAGTTTGAGCGATACGACCGGTAGAACGGAAGATACGATTGAAAAACCACGGTGATCTCGAATTTTCGTCCTTTTCGTCTAAAACCCATTATTTAAGGAGATAAATGAGAAATAAGAATCTACCGATGTTCCGAGCTTCCTCAAGGCTCTATTCGATGTGTTTCTTCATGCTGAACACGAAACTGAACGAGTTCAAGCGATACGACCGGTAAAACGGAAGATACGATCGAAAAACCACGGTGATCTCGAATTTTCGTCCTTTTCGTCTAAAACCCATTATTCAAGGAGATAAATGAGAAAAAAGAATCTACCGATGTTCCGAGCTTCCTCAAGGCTCTATTCGTTTTCTTTCTTTATGCTGAACACGAAACTGAACGAGTTTGAGCGATACGACCGGCAGAACGGAAGATACGATTGAAAAACCACGGTGATCTCGAATTTTCGTCCTTTTCGTCTAAAACCCATTATTTAAGGAGATAAATGAGAAAAAAGAATCTACCGATGTTCCGAGCTCCCTCAAGGCTCTATTCAATGTGTTTCTTCATGCTGAACACGAAACTGAACGAGTTTAAGCGATACGACCGGTAGAATGGAAGATACGATCGAAAAACCACGGTGATCTCGAATTTTCGTCCTTTTCGTCTAAAACCCATTGTTTAAGGAAATAGATGAGAAAAAAGAATCTACCGATGTTCCGAGCTTCCTCAAGGCTCTATTCGATGTGTCTCTTCATGCTGAACACGAAACTGAACGAGTTTAAGCGATACGACCGGTGGAACGGAAGATTCGATCGGAAAACCACGGTGATCTCGAATTTCCGTCCTTTTCGTCTAAAACCCATTATTTGAGGAGATAAATGAGAAATAAGAATCTACCGATGTTCCGAGCTTCCTCAAGGCTCTATTCGATGTGTTTCTTCATGCTGAACACGAAACTGAACGAGTTCAAGCGATACGACCGGTAGAACGGAAGATACGATCGAAAAACCACGGTGATCTCGAATTTTCGTCCTTTTCGTCTAAAACCCATTATTCAAGGAGATAAATGAGAAAAAAGAATCTACCGATGTTCCGAGCTTCCTCAAGGCTCTATTCGTTTTCTTTCTTTATGCTGAACACGAAACTGAACGAGTTTGAGCGATACGACCGGCAGAACGGAAGATACGATTGAAAAACCACGGTGATCTCGAATTTTCGTCCTTTTCGTCTAAAACTCATTATTTAAGGAGATAAATAAGAAAAAAGAATCTACCGATGTTCCGAGCTTCCTCAAGGCTCTATTTAATGTGTTTCTTCATGCTGAACACGAAACTAAACGAGTTTAAGCGATACGACCGGTAGAACGGAAGATACGATCGAAAAACCACGGTGATCTCGAATTTTCGTCCTTTTCGTCTGAAACCCATTGTTTAAGGAGATAAATGAGAAAAAAGAATCTACCGATGTTCCGAGCTTCCTCAAGGCTCTATTCGTTTTCTTTCTTTATGCTGAACACGAAACTGAACGAGTTTGAGCGATACGACCGGTAGAACGGAAGATACGATCGAAAAACCACGGTGATCTCGAATTTTCGTCCTTTTCGTCTAAAACCCATTATTTAAGGAGATAAATGAGAAATAAGAATCTACCGATGTTCCGAGCTTCCTCAAAGCTCTATTCGATGTGTTTCTTCATGCTGAACACGAAACTGAACGAGTTTAAGCGATACGACTGGTAGAACGGCAGATTCGATCGGAAAACCACGGTGATCTCGAATTTTCGTCCTTTTCGTCTAAAACTCATTATTTAAGGAGATAAATAAGAAAAAATAATCTACCGATGTTCCGAGCTTCCTCAAGGCTCTATTCAATGTGTTTCTTCATGCTGAACACGAAACTGAACGAGTTTAAGCGATACGACCGGTAGAACGGAAGATACGATCGAAAAACCACGGTGATCTCGAATTTTCGTCCTTTTCGTCTGAAACCCATTGTTTAAGGAGATAAATGAGAAAAAAGAATCTACCGATGTTCCGAGCTTCCTCAAGGCTCTATTCGTTTTCTTTCTTTATGCTGAACACGAAACTGAACGAGTTTGAGCGATACGACCGGTAGAACGGAAGATACGATTGAAAAACCACGGTGATCTCGAATTTTCGTCCTTTTCGTCTAAAACCCATTATTTAAGGAGATAAATGAGAAATAAGAATCTACCGATGTTCCGAGCTTCCTCAAGGCTCTATTCGATGTGTTTCTTCATGCTGAACACGAAACTGAACGAGTTCAAGCGATACGACCGGTAGAACGGAAGATACGATCGAAAAACCACGGTGATCTCGAATTTTCGTCCTTTTCGTCTAAAACCCATTATTCAAGGAGATAAATGAGAAAAAAGAATCTACCGATGTTCCGAGCTTCCTCAAGGCTCTATTCGTTTTCTTTCTTTATGCTGAACACGAAACTGAACGAGTTTGAGCGATACGACCGGCAGAACGGAAGATACGATTGAAAAACCACGGTGATCTCGAATTTTCGTCCTTTTCGTCTAAAACCCATTATTTAAGGAGATAAATGAGAAAAAAGAATCTACCGATGTTCCGAGCTTCCTCAAGGCTCTATTCAATGTGTTTCTTCATGCTGAACACGAAACTGAACGAGTTTAAGCGATACGACCGGTAGAACGGAAGATTCGATCGGAAAACCACGGTGATCTCGAATTTCCGTCCTTTTCGTCTAAAACCCATTATTTAAGGAGATAAATCAGAAAAAAGAATCTACCGATGTTCCGAGCTCCCTCAAGGCTCTATTCGTTTTCTTTCTTTATGCTGAACACGAAACTGAACGAGTTTGAGCGATACGACCGGTAGAACGGAAGATACGATTGAAAAACCACGATGATCTCGAATTTTCGTCCTTTTCGTCTAAAACCCATTATTTAAGGAGATAAATGAGAAAAAAGAATCTACCGATGTTCCGAGCTTCCTCAAGGCTCTATTTAATGTGTTTCTTTATGCTGAACACGAAACTGAACGAGTTTAAGCGATACGACCGGTAGAACGGAAGATACGATCGAAAAACCACGGTGATCTCGAATTTTCGTCCTTTTCGTCTAAAACCCATTATTTAAGGAGATAAATGAGAAATAAGAATCTACCGATGTTCCGAGCTTCCTCAAGGCTGTATTCGATGTGTTTCTTCATGCTGAACACGAAACTGAACGAGTTGGAGCGATACGACCGGTAGAACGGAAGATACGATCGAAAAACCACGGTGATCTCGAATTTTCGTCCTTTTCGTCTAAAACCCATTATTTAAGGAGATAAATGAGAAAAAAGAATCTACCGATGTTCCGAGCTTCCTCAAGGCTCTATTCGATGTGTTTCTTCATGCTGAACACGAAACTGAACGAATTTAAGCGATACGACCGGTAGAACGGAGGATACGATCGAAAAACCACGGTGATCTCGAATTTTCGTCCTTTTCGTCTGAAACCCATTGTTTAAGGAGATAAATGAGAAAAAAGAATCTACCGATGTTCCGAGCTTCCTCAAGGCTCTATTCGTTTTCTTTCTTTATGCTGAACACGAAACTGAACGAGTTTGAGCGATACGACCGGTAGAACGGAAGATACGATCGCAAAACCACGGTGATCTCGAATTTTCGTCCTTTTCGTCTAAAACCCATTATTTAAGGAGATAAATGAGAAATAAGAATCTACCGATGTTCCGAGCTTCCTCAAGGCTCTATTCAATGTGTTTCTTCATGCTGAATACGAAACTGAACGAGTTTAAGCGATATGACCGGTAGAACGGAAGATTCGATCGGAAAACCACGGTGATCTCGAATTTCCGTCCTTTTCGTCTAAAACCCATTATTTAAGGAGATAAATCAGAAAAAAGAATCTACCGATGTTCCGAGCTTCCTCAAGGTTCTATTCAATGTGTTTCTTCATGCTGAACACGAAACTGAACGAGTTTAAGCGATACGACCGGTGGAACGGAAGATTCGATCGGAAAACCACGGTGATCTCGAATTTTCGTCCTTTTCGTCTAAAACCCATTATTTAAGGAGATAAATGAGAAAAAAGAATCTACCGATCTTCCGAGCTTCCTCAAGGCTCTATTCAATGTGTTTCTTCATGCTGAACACGAAACTGAACGAGTTTAAGTGATACGACCGGTAGAACGGAAGATTCGGTCGGAAAACCACGGTGATCTCGAATTTTCGTCCTTTTCGTCTAAAACCCATTATTTAAGGAGATAAACGAGAAATAAGAATCTACCGATTTTCCGAGCTTCCTCGAGGCTCTATTCGATCCGTTTCTTCATGCTGAACACGAAACTGAACGAGTTTAAGCGATACGACCGGTAGAACGGAAGATACGATCGAAAACCACGGTGATCTCGAATTTTCGTCCTTTTCGTCTAAAACCCATTATTTAAGGAGATAAATGAGAAAAAAGAATCTACCGATGTTCCGAGCTTCCTTAAGGCTCTATTCGATGTGTCTCTTCATGCTGAACACGAAACTGAACGAGTTCAAGCGATACGACCGGTAGAACGGAAGATACGATCGAAAAACCACGGTGATCTCGAATTCTCGTCCTTTTCGTCTAAAACCCATTATTTAAGGAGATAAATGAGAAAAAAGAATCTACCGATGTTCCGAGCTTCCTCAAGGCTCTATTCGTTTTCTTTCTTTATGCTGAACACGAAACTGAACGAGTTTGAGCGATACGACCGGTAGAACGGAAGATACGATTGAAAAACCACGGTGATCTCGAATTTTCGTCCTTTTCGTCTAAAACCCATTATTTAAGGAGATAATCGAGAAAAAAGAATCTACCGATGTTCCGAGCTTCCTCAAGGCTCTATTCGTTTTCTTTCTGTATGCTGAACACGAAACTGAACGAGTTCAAGCGATACGACCGGTAGAACGGAAGATACGATTGAAAAACCGCGGTGATCTCGAATTTTCGTCCTTTTCGTCTAAAACCCATTATTTAAGGAGATAAATGAGAAAAATGAATCTACCGATGTTCCGAGCTTCCTCAAGGCTCTATTCGTTTTCTTTCTTTATGCTGAACACGAAACTGAACGAGTTTAAGCGATACGACCGGTAGAACGGAAGATTCGATCGGAAAACCACGGTGATCTCGAATTTTCGTCCTTTTCGTCTAAAAACCATTATTTAAGGAGATAAATGAGAAAAAAGAATCTACCGATGTTCCGAGGTTCCTCAAGGCTCTATTCGTTTTCTTTCTTTATGCTGAAAACGAAACTGAACGAATTTGAGCGATACGACCGGTAGTACGGAAGATTCGATCGGAAAACCACGGTGATCTCGAATTTTCGTCCTTTTCGTCTAAAACCCATTATTTAAGGAGATAAATGAGAAAAAAGAATCTACCGATGTTCCGAGCTTCCTCAAGGATCCATTCGTTTTCTTTCTTTATGCTGAACACGAAACTGAACGAGTTTGAGCGATACGACCGGTAGAACGGAAGATACGATTGAAAAACCACGGTGATCTCGAATTTTCGTCCTTTTCGTCTAAAACCCATTATTTAAGGAGATAAATGAGAAAAAAGAATCTACCGATGTTCCGAGCTTCCTCAAGGCTCTATTCGATGTGTTTCTTCATGCTGAACACGAAACTGAACGAGTTCAATCGATACGACCGGTAGAACGGAAGATACGATCGAAAAACCACGGTGATCTCGAATTTTCGTCCTTTTCGTCTAAAACCCATTATTTAAGGAGATAAATGAGAAAAAAGAATCTACCGATGTTCCGAGCTTCCTCAGGCTCTATTCAATGTGTTTCTTCATGCTGAACACGAAACTGAACGAGTTTAAGCGATACGACCGGTAGAACGGAAGATTCGATCGGAAAACCACGGTGATCTCGAATTTCCGTCCTTTTCGTCTAAAACTCATTATTTAAGGAGATAAATAAGAAAGAAGAATCTACCGATGTTCCGAGCTTCCTCAAGGCTCTATTCAATGAGTTTCTTCATGCTGAACACGAAACTGAACGAGTTTAAGCGATACGACCGGTAGAACGGAAGATAGGATCGAAAAACGACGGTGATCTCGAATTTTCGTCCTTTTCGTCTGAAACCCATTGTTTAAGGAGATAAATGAGAAAAAAGAATCTACCGATGTTCCGAGCTTCCTCCAGGCTCTATTCGATGTGTCTCTCGATGCTGAACACGAAACTGAACGAGTATTAGCGATACGACCGGTAGAACGGAAGATACGATCGAAAAACCACGGTGATCTCGAATTTTCGTCCTTTTCGTCTAAAACCCATTATTTAAGGAGATAAATGAGAAAAAAGGATCTACCGATGTTCCGAGCTTCCTCAAGGCTCTATTCGATGTGTTTCTTCATGCTGAACACGAAACTGAACGAGTTCAAGCGATACGACCGGTAGAACGGAAGATACGATCGAAAAACCACGGTGATCTCGAAGTTTCGTCCTTTTCGTCTAAAACCCATTATTTAAGGAGATAAATGAGAAAAAAGAATCTACCGATGTTCCGAGCTTCCTTAAGGCTCTATTCGATGTGTCTCTTCATGCTGAACACGAAACTGAACGAGTTCAAGCGATACGACCGGTAGAACGGAAGATACGATCGAAAAACCACGGTGATCTCGAATTCTCGTCCTTTTCGTCTAAAACCCATTATTTAAGGAGATAAATGAGAAAAAAGAATCTACCGATGTTCCGAGCTTCCTCAAGGCTCTATTCGTTTTCTTTCTTTATGCTGAACACGAAACTGAACGAGTTTGAGCGATACGACCGGTAGAACGGAAGATACGATTGAAAAACCACGGTGATCTCGAATTTTCGTCCTTTTCGTCTAAAACCCATTATTTAAGGAGATAATCGAGAAAAAAGAATCTACCGATGTTCCGAGCTTCCTTAAGGCTCTATTCGATGTGTCTCTTCATGCTGAACACGAAACTGAACGAGTTCAAGCGATACGACCGGTAGAACGGAAGATACGATCGAAAAACCACGGTGATCTCGAATTTTCGTCCTTTTCGTCTAAAACCCATTATTTAAGGAGATAAACGAGAAATAAGAATCTACCGATTTTCCGAGCTTCCTCGAGGCTCTATTCGATCCGTTTCTTCATGCTGAACACGAAACTGAACGAGTTTAAGCGATACGACCGGTAGAACGGAAGATACGATCGAAAACCACGGTGATCTCGAATTTTCGTCCTTTTCGTCTAAAACCCATTATTTAAGGAGATAAATGAGAAAAAAGAATCTACCGATGTTCCGAGCTTCCTTAAGGCTCTATTCGATGTGTCTCTTCATGCTGAACACGAAACTGAACGAGTTCAAGCGATACGACCGGTAGAACGGAAGATACGATCGAAAAACCACGGTGATCTCGAATTCTCGTCCTTTTCGTCTAAAACCCATTATTTAAGGAGATAAATGAGAAAAAAGAATCTACCGATGTTCCGAGCTTCCTCAAGGCTCTATTCGTTTTCTTTCTTTATGCTGAACACGAAACTGAACGAGTTTGAGCGATACGACCGGTAGAACGGAAGATACGATTGAAAAACCACGGTGATCTCGAATTTTCGTCCTTTTCGTCTAAAACCCATTATTTAAGGAGATAATCGAGAAAAAAGAATCTACCGATGTTCCGAGCTTCCTCAAGGCTCTATTCGTTTTCTTTCTGTATGCTGAACACGAAACTGAACGAGTTCAAGCGATACGACCGGTAGAACGGAAGATACGATTGAAAAACCGCGGTGATCTCGAATTTTCGTCCTTTTCGTCTAAAACCCATTATTTAAGGAGATAAATGAGAAAAATGAATCTACCGATGTTCCGAGCTTCCTCAAGGCTCTATTCGTTTTCTTTCTTTATGCTGAACACGAAACTGAACGAGTTTAAGCGATACGACCGGTAGAACGGAAGATTCGATCGGAAAACCACGGTGATCTCGAATTTTCGTCCTTTTCGTCTAAAAACCATTATTTAAGGAGATAAATGAGAAAAAAGAATCTACCGATGTTCCGAGGTTCCTCAAGGCTCTATTCGTTTTCTTTCTTTATGCTGAAAACGAAACTGAACGAATTTGAGCGATACGACCGGTAGTACGGAAGATTCGATCGGAAAACCACGGTGATCTCGAATTTTCGTCCTTTTCGTCTAAAACCCATTATTTAAGGAGATAAATGAGAAAAAAGAATCTACCGATGTTCCGAGCTTCCTCAAGGATCCATTCGTTTTCTTTCTTTATGCTGAACACGAAACTGAACGAGTTTGAGCGATACGACCGGTAGAACGGAAGATACGATTGAAAAACCACGGTGATCTCGAATTTTCGTCCTTTTCGTCTAAAACCCATTATTTAAGGAGATAAATGAGAAAAAAGAATCTACCGATGTTCCGAGCTTCCTCAAGGCTCTATTCGATGTGTTTCTTCATGCTGAACACGAAACTGAACGAGTTCAATCGATACGACCGGTAGAACGGAAGATACGATCGAAAAACCACGGTGATCTCGAATTTTCGTCCTTTTCGTCTAAAACCCATTATTTAAGGAGATAAATGAGAAAAAAGAATCTACCGATGTTCCGAGCTTCCTCAGGCTCTATTCAATGTGTTTCTTCATGCTGAACACGAAACTGAACGAGTTTAAGCGATACGACCGGTAGAACGGAAGATTCGATCGGAAAACCACGGTGATCTCGAATTTCCGTCCTTTTCGTCTAAAACTCATTATTTAAGGAGATAAATAAGAAAGAAGAATCTACCGATGTTCCGAGCTTCCTCAAGGCTCTATTCAATGAGTTTCTTCATGCTGAACACGAAACTGAACGAGTTTAAGCGATACGACCGGTAGAACGGAAGATAGGATCGAAAAACGACGGTGATCTCGAATTTTCGTCCTTTTCGTCTGAAACCCATTGTTTAAGGAGATAAATGAGAAAAAAGAATCTACCGATGTTCCGAGCTTCCTCAAGGCTCTATTCGATGTGTCTCTCGATGCTGAACACGAAACTGAACGAGTATTAGCGATACGACCGGTAGAACGGAAGATACGATCGAAAAACCACGGTGATCTCGAATTTTCGTCCTTTTCGTCTAAAACCCATTATTTAAGGAGATAAATGAGAAAAAAGGATCTACCGATGTTCCGAGCTTCCTCAAGGCTCTATTCGATGTGTTTCTTCATGCTGAACACGAAACTGAACGAGTTCAAGCGATACGACCGGTAGAACGGAAGATACGATCGAAAAACCACGGTGATCTCGAAGTTTCGTCCTTTTCGTCTAAAACCCATTATTTAAGGAGATAAATGAGAAAAAAGAATCTACCGATGTTCCGAGCTTCCTCAAGGCTCTATTCGATGTGTCTCTTCATGCTGAACACGAAACTGGACGAGTTCAAGCGATACGACCGGTAGAACGGAAGATACGATCGAAAAACCACGGTGATCTCGAATTTTCGTCCTTTTCGTCTAAAACCCATTATTTAAGGAGATAAATGAGAAAAAAGAATTTACCGATGTTCCGAGCTTCCTTAAGGCTCTATTCAATGTGTTTCTTCATGCTGAACACGAAACTGAACGAATTTGAGCGATACGACCGGTAGAACGGAAGATACGACTGAAAAACCACGGTGATCTCGAATTTTCGTCCTTTTCGTCTAAAACCCATTATTTAAGGAGATAAATGAGAAAAAAGAATCTACCGATGTTCCGAGCTTCCTCAATGCTCTATTCGATGTGTTTCTTCATGCTGAACACGAAACTGAACGAGTTTAAGCGATACGACCGGTAGAACGGAAGATAGGATCGAAAAACGACGGTGATCTCGAATTTTCGTCCTTTTCGTCTGAAACCCATTGTTTAAGGAGATAAATGAGAAAAAAGAATCTACCGATGTTCCGAGCTTCCTCAAGGCTCTATTCGATGTGTCTCTCGATGCTGAACACGAAACTGAACGAGTATTAGCGATACGACCGGTAGAACGGAAGATACGATCGAAAACCACGGTGATCTCGAATTTTCGTCCTTTTCGTCTAAAACCCATTATTTAAGGAGATAAATGAGAAAAAAGAATCTACCGATGTTCCGAGCTTCCTCAAGGCTCTATTCGATGTGTCTCTTCATGCTGGACACGAAACTGAACGAGTTTAAGCGATACTACCGGTAGAACGGAAGATACGATCGAAAAACCACGGTGATCTCGAATTTTCGTCCTTTTCGTCTAAAACCCATTATTTAAGGAGATAAATGAGAAAAAAGAATCTACCGATGTTCCGAGCTTCCTCAAGGCTCTATTCGATGTGTCTCTTCATGCTGGACACGAAACTGAACGAGTTTAAGCGATACTACCGGTAGAACGGAAGATACGATCGAAAAACCACGGTGATCTCGAATTTTCGTCCTTTTCGTCTAAAACCCATTATTTAAGGAGATAAATGAGAAAAAAGGATCTACCGATGTTCCGAGCTTCCTCAAGGCTCTATTCGATGTGTTTCTTCATGCTGAACACGAAACTGAACGAGTTCAAGCGATACGACCGGTAGAACGGAAGATACGATCGAAAAACCACGGTGATCTCGAAGTTTCGTCCTTTTCGTCTAAAACCCATTATTTAAGGAGATAAATGAGAAAAAAGAATCTACTGATGTTCCGAGCTCCCTCAAGGCTCTATTCGATGTGTCTCTTCATGCTGAACACGAAACTGGACGAGTTCAAGCGATACGACCGGTAGAACGGAAGATACGATCGAAAAACCACGGTGATCTCGAATTTTCGTCCTTTTCGTCTAAAACCCATTATTTAAGGAGATAAATGAGAAAAAAGAATTTACCGATGTTCCGAGCTCCCTTAAGGCTCTATTCAATGTGTTTCTTCATGCTGAACACGAAACTGAACGAATTTGAGCGATACGACCGGTAGAACGGAAGATACGACTGAAAAACCACGGTGATCTCGAATTTTCGTCCTTTTCGTCTAAAACCCATTATTTAAGGAGATAAATGAGAAAAAAGAATCTACCGATGTTCCGAGCTTCCTCAATGCTCTATTCGATGTGTTTCTTCATGCTGAACACGAAACTGAACGAGTTGGAGCGATACGACCGGTAGAACGGAAGATACGACTGAAAAACCACGGTGATCTCGAATTTTCGTCCTTTTCGTCTAAAACCCATTATTTAAGGAGATAAATGAGAAAAAAGGATCTACCGATGTTCCGAGCTTCCTCAAGGCTCTATTCGATGTGTTTCTTCATGCTGAACACGAAACTGAACGAGTTCAAGCGATACGACCGGTAGAACGGAAGATACGATCGAAAAACCACGGTGATCTCGAAGTTTCGTCCTTTTCGTCTAAAACCCATTATTTAAGGAGATAAATGAGAAAAAAGAATCTACCGATGTTCCGAGCTTCCTCAAGGCTCTATTCGATGTGTCTCTTCATGCTGAACACGAAACTGGACGAGTTCAAGCGATACGACCGGTAGAACGGAAGATACGATCGAAAAACCACGGTGATCTCGAATTTTCGTCCTTTTCGTCTAAAACCCATTATTTAAGGAGATAAATGAGAAAAAAGAATTTACCGATGTTCCGAGCTTCCTTAAGGCTCTATTCAATGTGTTTCTTCATGCTGAACACGAAACTGAACGAATTTGAGCGATACGACCGGTAGAACGGAAGATACGACTGAAAAACCACGGTGATCTCGAATTTTCGTCCTTTTCGTCTAAAACCCATTATTTAAGGAGATAAATGAGAAAAAAGAATCTACCGATGTTCCGAGCTTCCTCAATGCTCTATTCGATGTGTTTCTTCATGCTGAACACGAAACTGAACGAGTTTAAGCGATACGACCGGTAGAACGGAAGATAGGATCGAAAAACGACGGTGATCTCGAATTTTCGTCCTTTTCGTCTGAAACCCATTGTTTAAGGAGATAAATGAGAAAAAAGAATCTACCGATGTTCCGAGCTTCCTCAAGGCTCTATTCGATGTGTCTCTCGATGCTGAACACGAAACTGAACGAGTATTAGCGATACGACCGGTAGAACGGAAGATACGATCGAAAACCACGGTGATCTCGAATTTTCGTCCTTTTCGTCTAAAACCCATTATTTAAGGAGATAAATGAGAAAAAAGAATCTACCGATGTTCCGAGCTTCCTCAAGGCTCTATTCGATGTGTCTCTTCATGCTGAACACGAAACTGAACGAGTTTAAGCGATACGACCGGTAGAACGGAAGATGCGATCGGAAAACCACGGTGATCTCGAATTTTCGTCCTTTTCGTCTAAAACCCATTATTTAAGGAGATCAATGAGAAAAAAAAATCTACCGATGTTCCGAGCTTCCTCAAGGCTCAATTCGATGTGTTTCTTCATGCTGAACACGAAACTGAACGAGTTCAAGCGATACGACCGGTAGAACGGGAGATACAATCGAAAAACCACGGTGATCTCGAATTTTCGTCCTTTTCGTCTAAAACCCATTATTTAAGGAGATAATTGAGAAACAAGAATCTACCGATGTTCCGAGCTTCCTCAAGGCTCTCCTCCATGTGTTTCTTCATGCTGGACACGAAACTGAACGAGTTCAAGCGATACGACCGGTAGAACGGAAGATACGATCGGAAAACCACGGTGATCTCGAATTTTCGTCCTTTTCGTCTAAATCCCATTATTTAAGGAGATAAATGAGAAAAAAGAATCTACCGATGTTCCGAGCTTCCTCAAGGCTCTATTTGATGTGTTTCTTCATGCTGAACACGAAACTGAACGAGTTTAAGCGTTACGACCGGTAGAACGGAAGATACGATCGAAAAACCACGTTGATCTCGAATTTTCGTCCTTTTCGTCTAAATCCCATTATTTGAGGAGATAAATGAGAAAAAAGAATCTACCGATGTTCCGAGCTTCCTCAAGGCTCTATTCGTTTCCTTTCGTTATGCTGAACACGAAACTGAACGAGTTTAAGCGATACGACCGGTAGAACGGAAGATACGATCGAAAAACCACGGTGATCTCGAATTTTCGTCCTTTTCGTCTAAAACCCATTATTTAAGGAGATCAATGAGAAAAAAAAATCTACCGATGTTCCGAGCTTCCTCAAGGCTCAATTCGATGTGTTTCTTCATGCTGAACACGAAACTGAACGAGTTCAAGCGATACGACCGGTAGAACGAAAGATACGATCGGAAAACCACGGTGATTTCGAATTTTCGTCCTTTTCGTCTAAGACCCATTATTTAAGGAGATAAATGAGAAAAAAGAATCTACCGAAGTTCCGAGCTTCCTCAAGGCTCTATTCGATGTGTTTCTTCATGCTGAACACGAAACTGAACGAGTTCAAGCGATACGACCGGTAGAACGGAAGATTCGATCGGAAAACCACGGTGATCTCGAATTTTCGTCCTTTTCGTCTAAAACCCATTATTTAAGGAGATAAATGAGAAAAAAGAATCTACCGATGTTCCGAGCTTCCTCAAGGCTCTATTCAATGTGTTTCTTCATGCTGAACACGAAACTGAACGAGTTTAAGCGATACGACCGGTAGAACGGAAGGTTCGATCGGAAAACCACGGTGATCTCGAATTTTCGTCCTTTTCGTCTAAAACCCATTATTTAAGGAGATAAATGAGGAAAAAGAATCTACCGATGTTCCGAGCTTCCTCAAGGCTCTATTCGTTTTCTTTCTTTATGCTGAACACGAAACTGAACGAGTTCAAGCGATACGACCGGTAGAACGGAAGATACGTCCGAAAAACCACGGTGATCTCGAATTTTCGTCCTTTCCGTCTAAAACCCATTATTTAAGGAGATAAATGAGAAAAAAGAGACTACCGATGTTCCGAGCTTCCTCAAGGCTCTATTCGTTTTCCTTCTTTATATTGAACACGAAACTGAACGAGTTTGAGCGATACGACCGGTAGAACGGAAGATACGATCGGAAAACCACGGTGATCTCGAATTGTCGTCCTTTTCGTCTAAAACCAATTATTTGAGGAGATAAATGAGAAAAAAGAATCTACCGATGTTCCGAGCTTCCTCAAGGCTCTATTCGATGTGTTTCTTCATGCTGTCCACGAAACTGAACGAGTTCAAGCGATACGACCGGTAGAACGGAAGATACGATCGAGAAACCACGGTGATCTCGAATTTTCGTCCTTTTCGTCTAAAACCCATTATTTAAGGAGATAAATGAGAAAAAAGAATCTACCGATGTTTCGAGCTTCCTCAAGGCTCTATTCGTTTTCTTTCTTTATGCTGAACACGAAACTGAACGAGTTTGAGCGATACGACCGGTAGAACGGGAGATACGATTGAAAACCACGGTGATCTTGAATTTTCGTCCTTTTCGTCTAAAACCCATTATTTAAGGAGATAAATGAGAAAAAAGAATCTACCGATGTTCCGAGCTTCCTCAAGGCTCTATTCGATGTGTTTCTTCATGCTGAACACGAAACTGAACGAGTTTAAGCGATACGACCGGTAGAACGGCAGATACGATCGGAAAACCACGGTGATCTCGAATTTCCGTCCTTTTCGTCTAAAACCCATTATTTAAGGACATAAATGAGAAAAAAGAATCTACCGATGTTCCGAGCTTCCTCAAGGCTCTATTCGATGTGTTTCTTCATGCTGAACACGAAACTGAACGAGTTCAAGCGATACGACCGGTAGAACGGAAGATACAATCGAAAAACCACGGTGATCTCGAATTTTCGTCCTTTTCGTCTAAAACCCATTATTTAAGGAGATAATTGAGAAACAAGAATCTACCGATGTTCCGAGCTTCCTCAAGGCTCTCCTCCATGTGTTTCTTCATGCTGGACACGAAACTGAACGAGTTCAAGCGATACGACCGGTAGAACGGAAGATACGATCGGAAAACCACGGTGATCTCGAATTTTCGTCCTTTTCGTCTAAAACCCATTATTTAAGGAGATAAATGAGAAAAAAGAATCTACCGATGTTCCGAGCTTCCTCAAGGCTCTATTCAATGTGTTTTTTCATGCTGAACACGAAACTGAACGAGTTTAAGCGATACGACCGGTAGAACGGAAGATGCGATCGGAAAACCACGGTGATCTCGAATTTTCGTCCTTTTCGTCTAAAACCCATTATTTAAGGAGATCAATGAGAAAAAAAAATCTACCGATGTTCCGAGCTTCCTCAAGGCTCAATTCGATGTGTTTCTTCATGCTGAACACGAAACTGAACGAGTTCAAGCGATACGACCGGTAGAACGGGAGATACAATCGAAAAACCACGGTGATCTCGAATTTTCGTCCTTTTCGTCTAAAACCCATTATTTAAGGAGATAATTGAGAAACAAGAATCTACCGATGTTCCGAGCTTCCTCAAGGCTCTCCTCCATGTGTTTCTTCATGCTGGACACGAAACTGAACGAGTTTAAGCGATACGACCGGTAGAACGGCAGATACGATCGGAAAACCACGGTGATCTCGAATTTCCGTCCTTTTCGTCTAAAACCCATTATTTAAGGACATAAATGAGAAAGAAGAATCTACCGATGTTCCGAGCTTCCTCAGGGCTCTATTCGTTTTCTTTCTTTATGCTGAACACGAAACTGAACGAGTTTGAGCGATACGACCGGTAGAACGAAAGATACGATTGAAAAACCACGGTGATCTCGAATTTTCGTCCTTTTCGTCTAAAACCCATTATTTAAGGAGATAAATGAGAAAAAAGAATCTACCGATGTTCCGAGCTTCCTCAAGGCTCTATTCAATGTGTTTTTTCATGCTGAACACGAAACTGAACGAGTTTAAGCGATACGACCGGTAGAACGGAAGATGCGATCGGAAAACCACGGTGATCTCGAATTTTCGTCCTTTTCGTCTAAAACCCATTATTTAAGGAGATCAATGAGAAAAAAAAATCTACCGATGTTCCGAGCTTCCTCAAGGCTCAATTCGATGTGTTTCTTCATGCTGAACACGAAACTGAACGAGTTCAAGCGATACGACCGGTAGAACGGGAGATACAATCGAAAAACCACGGTGATCTCGAATTTTCGTCCTTTTCGTCTAAAACCCATTATTTAAGGAGATAATTGAGAAACAAGAATCTACCGATGTTCCGAGCTTCCTCAAGGCTCTCCTCCATGTGTTTCTTCATGCTGGACACGAAACTGAACGAGTTCAAGCGATACGACCGGTAGAACGGAAGATACGATCGGAAAACCACGGTGATCTCGAATTTTCGTCCTTTTCGTCTAAAACCCATTATTTAAGGAGATAAATGAGAAAAAAGAATCTACCGATGTTCCGAGCTTCCTCAATGCTCTATTCGATGTGTTTCTTCATGCTGAACACGAAACTGAACGAGTTGGAGCGATACGACCGGTAGAACGGAAGATACGATCGAAAAACCACGGTGATCTCGAATTTTCGTCCTTTTCGTCTAAAACCCATTATTTAAGGAGATAAATGAGAAAAAAGAATCTACCGATGTTCCGAGCTTCCTCAAGGCTCTATTCGATGTGTTTCTTCATGCTGAACACGAAACTGAACGAGTTTAAGCGTTACGACCGGTAGAACGGAAGAAACGATCGAAAAACCACGGTGATCTCGAATTTTCGTCCTTTTCGTCTAAAACCCATTATTTAAGGAGATAAATGAGAAAAAAGAATCTACCGATGTTCCGAGCTTCCTCAAGGCTCTATTCAATGTGTTTTTTCATGCTGAACACGAAACTGAACGAGTTTAAGCGATACGACCGGTAGAACGGAAGATGCGATCGGAAAACCACGGTGATCTCGAATTTTCGTCCTTTTCGTCTAAAACCCATTATTTAAGGAGATCAATGAGAAAAAAGAATCTACCGATGTTCCGAGCTTCCTCAAGGCTCTATTCGATGTGTTTCTTCATGCTGAACACGAAACTGAACGAGTTTAAGCGTTACGACCGGTAGAACGGAAGATACGATTGAAACACCACGGTGATCTCGAATTTTCGTCCTTTTCGTCTAAAACCCATTATTTAAGGAGATCAATGAGAAAAAAGAATCTACCGATGTTCCGAGCTTCCTCAAGGCTCTATTCAATGTGTTTTTTCATGCTGAACACGAAACTGAACGAGTTTAAGCGATACGACCGGTAGAACGGAAGATGCGATCGGAAAACCACGGTGATCTCGAATTTTCGTCCTTTTCGTCTAAAACCCATTATTTAAGGAGATCAATGAGAAAAAAAAATCTACCGATGTTCCGAGCTTCCTCAAGGCTCAATTCGATGTGTTTCTTCATGCTGAACACGAAACTGAACGAGTTCAAGCGATACGACCGGTAGAACGGGAGATACAATCGAAAAACCACGGTGATCTCGAATTTTCGTCCTTTTCGTCTAAAACCCATTATTTAAGGAGATAATTGAGAAACAAGAATCTACCGATGTTCCGAGCTTCCTCAAGGCTCTCCTCCATGTGTTTCTTCATGCTGGACACGAAACTGAACGAGTTCAAGCGATACGACCGGTAGAACGGAAGATACGATCGGAAAACCACGGTGATCTCGAATTTTCGTCCTTTTCGTCTAAATCCCATTATTTAAGGAGATAAATGAGAAAAAAGAATCTACCGATGTTCCGAGCTTCCTCAAGGCTCTATTTGATGTGTTTCTTCATGCTGAACACGAAACTGAACGAGTTTAAGCGTTACGACCGGTAGAACGGAAGATACGATCGAAAAACCACGTTGATCTCGAATTTTCGTCCTTTTCGTCTAAATCCCATTATTTGAGGAGATAAATGAGAAAAAAGAATCTACCGATGTTCCGAGCTTCCTCAAGGCTCTATTCGTTTCCTTTCGTTATGCTGAACACGAAACTGAACGAGTTTAAGCGATACGACCGGTAGAACGGAAGATACGATCGAAAAACCACGGTGATCTCGAATTTTCGTCCTTTTCGTCTAAAACCCATTATTTAAGGAGATCAATGAGAAAAAAAAATCTACCGATGTTCCGAGCTTCCTCAAGGCTCAATTCGATGTGTTTCTTCATGCTGAACACGAAACTGAACGAGTTCAAGCGATACGACCGGTAGAACGAAAGATACGATCGGAAAACCACGGTGATTTCGAATTTTCGTCCTTTTCGTCTAAGACCCATTATTTAAGGAGATAAATGAGAAAAAAGAATCTACCGAAGTTCCGAGCTTCCTCAAGGCTCTATTCGATGTGTTTCTTCATGCTGAACACGAAACTGAACGAGTTCAAGCGATACGACCGGTAGAACGGAAGATTCGATCGGAAAACCACGGTGATCTCGAATTTTCGTCCTTTTCGTCTAAAACCCATTATTTAAGGAGATAAATGAGAAAAAAGAATCTACCGATGTTCCGAGCTTCCTCAAGGCTCTATTCAATGTGTTTCTTCATGCTGAACACGAAACTGAACGAGTTTAAGCGATACGACCGGTAGAACGGAAGGTTCGATCGGAAAACCACGGTGATCTCGAATTTTCGTCCTTTTCGTCTAAAACCCATTATTTAAGGAGATAAATGAGGAAAAAGAATCTACCGATGTTCCGAGCTTCCTCAAGGCTCTATTCGTTTTCTTTCTTTATGCTGAACACGAAACTGAACGAGTTCAAGCGATACGACCGGTAGAACGGAAGATACGTCCGAAAAACCACGGTGATCTCGAATTTTCGTCCTTTCCGTCTAAAACCCATTATTTAAGGAGATAAATGAGAAAAAAGAGACTACCGATGTTCCGAGCTTCCTCAAGGCTCTATTCGTTTTCCTTCTTTATATTGAACACGAAACTGAACGAGTTTGAGCGATACGACCGGTAGAACGGAAGATACGATCGGAAAACCACGGTGATCTCGAATTGTCGTCCTTTTCGTCTAAAACCAATTATTTGAGGAGATAAATGAGAAAAAAGAATCTACCGATGTTCCGAGCTTCCTCAAGGCTCTATTCGTTTCCTTTCTTTATGCTGAACACGAAACTGAACGAGTTTGAGCGATACGACCGGTAGAACGGGAGATACGCTTGAAAACCACGGTGATCTTGAATTTTTGTCCTTTTCGTCTAAAACCCATTATTTAAGGAGATAAATGAGAAAAAAGAATCTACCGATGTTCCGAGCTTCCTCAAGGCTCTATTTGATGTGTTTCTTCATGCTGAACACGAAACTGAACAAGTTTAAGCGATACGACCGGTAGAACGGAAGATACGATCGGAAAACCACGGTGATCTCGAATTTTCGTCCTTTTCGTCTAAAACCCATTATTTAAGGAGATAAATGAGAAAAAAGAATCTACCGATGTTCCGAGCTTCCTCAAGGCTCTATTCGTTTCCTTTCTTTATGCTGAACACGAAACTGAACGAGTTTGAGCGATACGACCGGTAGAACGGAAGATACGACTGAAAAACCACGGTGATCTCGAATTTTCGTCCTTTTCGTCTAAAACCCATTATTTAAGGAGATAAATGGGAAAAAAGAATCTACCGATGTTCCGAGCTTCCTTAAGGCTCTATTCGATGTGTTTCTTCATGCTGAACACGAAACTGAACGAGTTTAAGCAATACGACCGGTAGAACGGAAGATACGATCGAAAAACCACGGTGATCTCGAATTTTCGTCCTTTTCGTCTAAAACCCATTATTTAAGGAGATAAATGAGAAAAAAGAATCTACCGATGTTCCGAGCTTCCTCAAGGCTCTATTCGATGTGTTTCTTCATGCTGAACACGAAACTGAACGAGTTTAAGCAATACGACCGGTAGAACGGAAGATACGATCGAAAAACCACGGTGATCTCGAATTTTCGTCCTTTTCGTCTAAAACCCATTATTTAAGGAGATAAATGAGAAAAAAGAATCTACCGATGTTCCGAGCTTTCTCAAGGCTCTATTCGTTTTCTTTCTTTATGCTGAACACGAAACTGAACGAGATTGAGCGATACGACCGGTAGAACGGAAGATGCGATCGGAAAACCACGGTGATCTCGAATTTTCGTCCTTTTCGTCTAAAACCCATTATTTAAGGAGATAAATGAGAAAAAAGAATCTACCGATGTTCCGAGCTTCCTCAAGGCTCTATTCGATGTGTTTCTTCATGCTGAACACGAAACTGAACGAGTTTAAGCAATACGACCGGTAGAACGGAAGATACGATCGAAAAACCACGGTGATCTCGAATTTTCGTCCTTTTCGTCTAAAACCCATTATTTAAGGAGATAAATGAGAAAAAAGAATCTACCGATGTTCCGAGCTTCCTCAAGGCCCTATTCGTTTTCTTTCTGTATGCTGAAAACGAAACTGAACGAGTTCAAGCGATACGACCGGTAGAACGGAAGATACGATCGAAAAACCACGGTGATCTCGAATTTTCGTCCTTTTCGTCTAAAACCCATTATTTAAGGAGGAAAATGAGAAAAAAGAATCTACCGATTTTCCGAGCTTCCTCGAGGCTCCATTCGATGTGTTTCTTCATGCTGAACACGAAACCGAACGAGTTTAAGCGATACGACCGGTAGAACGGAAGATACGATTGAAAAACCACGGTGATCTCGAATTTTCGTCCTTTTCGTCTAAAACCCATTATTTAAGGAGATAAATGAGAAAAAAGAATCTACCGATTTTCCGAGCTTCCTCGAGGCTCTATTCGATGTGTTTCTTCATGCTGAACACGAAACCGAACGAGTTTAAGCGATACGACCGGTAGAACGGAAGATACGATTGAAAAACCACGGTGATCTCGAATTTTCGTCCTTTTCGTCTAAAACCCATTATTTAAGGAGATAAATGAGAAAAAAGAATCTACCGATTTTCCGAGCTTCCTCGAGGCTCTATTCGATGTGTTTCTTCATGCTGAACACGAAACCGAACGAGTTTAAGCGATACGACCGGTAGAACGGAAGATACGATTGAAAATCCACGGTGATCTCGAATTTTCGTCCTTTTCGTCTAAAACCCATTATTTAAGGAGATAAATGAGAAAAAAGAATCTACCGATTTTCCGAGCTTCCTCGAGGCTCTATTCGATGTGTTTCTTCATGCTGAACACGAAACCGAACGAGTTTAAGCGATACGACCAGTAGAACGGAAGATACGATTGAAAAACCACGGTGATCTCGAATTTTCGTCCTTTTCGTCTAAAACCCATTATTTAAGGAGATAAATGAGAAAAAAGAATCTACCGATGTTCTGAGATTTCTCAAGGCTCTATTCGGTGTGTTTCTTCATGCTGAACACGAAACTGAACGAGTTTAAGCGATACGACCGGTAGAACGGAAGATACGATCGAAAAACCACGGTGATCTCGAATTTTCGTCCTTTTCGTCTAAAACCCATTATTTAAGGAGATAAATGAGAAAAAAGAATCTACCGATGTTCCGAGCTTCCTCAATGCTCTATTCGATGTGTTTCTTCATGCTAAACACGAAACTGAACGAGTTTGAGCGATACGACCGGTAGAACGGAAGATACGATTGAAACACCACGGTGATCTCGAATTTTCGTCCTTTTCGTCTAAAACCCATTATTTAAGGAGATAAATGAGAAAAAAGAATCTACCGATGTTCCGAGCTTCCTCAAGGCTCTATTCGATGTGTTTCTTCATGCTGAACACGAAACTGAACGAGTTTAAGCAATACGACCGGTAGAACGGAAGATACGATCGAAAAACCACGGTGATCTCGAATTTTCGTCCTTTTCGTCTAAAACCCATTATTTAAGGAGATAAATGAGAAAAAAGAATCTACCGATGTTACGAGCTTCCTCAAGGCTCTATTCGTTTCCTTTCTTTATGCTGAACACGAAACTGAACGAGTTTGAGCGATACGACCGGTAGAACGAAAGATACGATTGAAAAATCACGGTGATCTCGAATTTTCGTCCTTTTCGTCTAAAACCCATTATTTAAGGAGATAAATGAGAAAAAAGAATCTACCGATGTTCCGAGCTTCCTCAAGGCTCTATTCGATGTGTTTCTTCATGCTGAACACGAAACTGAACGAGTTTGAGCGATACGACCGGTAGAACGGAAGATACGATCGAAAAAACACGGTGATCTCGAATTTTCGTCCTTTTCGTCTAAAACCCATTATTTAAGGAGATCAATGAGAAAAAAGAATCTACCGATGTTCCGAGCTTCCTCAAGGCTCTATTCGTTTTCTTTCTTTATGCTGAACACGAAACTGATAAGGAGATAAATGAGAAAAAAGAATCTACCGATTTTCCGAGCTTCCTCGAGGCTCTATTCGATGTGTTTCTTCATGCTGAACACGAAACCGAACGAGTTTAAGCGATACGACCGGTAGAACGGAAGATACGATTGAAAAACCACGCCCATATAGCATTTTGACATACATTTGATATCCATTGTATATACTCCTGAGGATATTGAATATCCTATGTATATACCGATATACCGCAGCGTATATCTAATGGATATCCATTGTATCAGCAAAGGAGACACTTTCTTATATCCATTGCATATACATTGTATATACTCGCGTATATCCATAGTATGTCCATCGGATATACGGTATATACGCGTATATCCGATGAACATACTATGCATATACACGGGGACATCATATGTATATACAATGTACTAACAAAACTGTCTCGCAGGTATATAAAGAAAGGAAAAAAAAATAGGAGACGCGGGGACTCGATCCAGGGTTCTCGCGGTTACTAGCCCGGCGCGCTGCTCACTGCGCTACGCCGACTTCGATGAATATGGTATTATTGATCTGTCATAAAAGCTAACCATTGTGACTTAGGAACTTCGCGAAGTAAAGTCGGAGTTCGCATGTACAAGTATATATGGACTATATACAGACCATGTCGTCTATATATAGACTTTATATAGTCTATATATAGACTATATAGAGTCTATGAATAACCTATATATAAATTGTATTTTCCCAATTCCATATATAGTTTATATATAATTTTCTTACTTGGGTGTTGATAGCTTGATTTTTTTATGGACATGTATAGATATACATTGCATATTACATGAATATGTCGATGAAACACGTTCACATAAGAGTATTTGGCGTATATCCATATAATGTGCAATGGACACCCGTGCAGGTATATACATGCATGTAAGTCGTATAGATATCCATAGAACACCTCTTCCGGTATGTCGACATAAGAGTTTTTGCCGCATGTCCATACAATATATTTTGAACGTTCGTGCATGTATATACATGTATGTAAGTCGTATGGATATCCATAGAACATCCGGTGCTGTATGTCCACATAAGGGTATTTTCCGTATATCCATACAATGTGCTTTAAACGTTCGTGCATGTACATACATGCATGTAAGTCGTATGGATATCCATGGAACATCTGGTGCTGTATGTCCACTTAAGGGTATTTTCCGTATATCCATACAATGTGCTTTAAACGTTCGTGCATGTACATACATGCATGTAAGTCGTATGGATATCCATAGGATATACAGGATATCTTTTTCACATTATGGATATCCAATGGATATACATGGAACATTTGGTGCTATATGGGCGGTGATCTCGAATTTTCGTCCTTTTCGTCTAAAACCCATTATTTAAGGAGATAAATGAGAAAAAAGAATCTACCGATTTTCCGAGCTTCCTCGAGGCTCTATTCGATGTGTTTCTTCATGCTGAACACGAAACCGAACGAGTTTAAGCGATACGACCGGTAGAACGGAAGATACGATTGAAAAACCACGGTGATTTCGAATTTTCGTCCTTTTCGTCTAAGACCCATTATTTAAGGAGATAAATGAGAAAAAAGAATCTACCGAAGTTCCGAGCTTCCTCAAGGCTCTATTCGATGTGTTTCTTCATGCTGAACACGAAACTGAACGAGTTCAAGCGATACGACCGGTAGAACGGAAGATTCGATCGGAAAACCACGGTGATCTCGAATTTTCGTCCTTTTCGTCTAAAACCCATTATTTAAGGAGATAAATGAGAAAAAAGAATCTACCGATGTTCCGAGCTTCCTCAAGGCTCTATTCAATGTGTTTCTTCATGCTGAACACGAAACTGAACGAGTTTAAGCGATACGACCGGTAGAACGGAAGGTTCGATCGGAAAACCACGGTGATCTCGAATTTTCGTCCTTTTCGTCTAAAACCCATTATTTAAGGAGATAAATGAGGAAAAAGAATCTACCGATGTTCCGAGCTTCCTCAAGGCTCTATTCGTTTTCTTTCTTTATGCTGAACACGAAACTGAACGAGTTCAAGCGATACGACCGGTAGAACGGAAGATACGTCCGAAAAACCACGGTGATCTCGAATTTTCGTCCTTTCCGTCTAAAACCCATTATTTAAGGAGATAAATGAGAAAAAAGAGACTACCGATGTTCCGAGCTTCCTCAAGGCTCTATTCGTTTTCCTTCTTTATATTGAACACGAAACTGAACGAGTTTGAGCGATACGACCGGTAGAACGGAAGATACGATCGGAAAACCACGGTGATCTCGAATTGTCGTCCTTTTCGTCTAAAACCAATTATTTGAGGAGATAAATGAGAAAAAAGAATCTACCGATGTTCCGAGCTTCCTCAAGGCTCTATTCGTTTCCTTTCTTTATGCTGAACACGAAACTGAACGAGTTTGAGCGATACGACCGGTAGAACGGGAGATACGCTTGAAAACCACGGTGATCTTGAATTTTTGTCCTTTTCGTCTAAAACCCATTATTTAAGGAGATAAATGAGAAAAAAGAATCTACCGATGTTCCGAGCTTCCTCAAGGCTCTATTTGATGTGTTTCTTCATGCTGAACACGAAACTGAACGAGTTTAAGCGATACGACCGGTAGAACGGAAGATACGATCGGAAAACCACGGTGATCTCGAATTTTCGTCCTTTTCGTCTAAAACCCATTATTTAAGGAGATAAATGAGAAAAAAGAATCTACCGATTTTCCGAGCTTCCTCGAGGCTCTATTCGATGTGTTTCTTCATGCTGAACACGAAACCGAACGAGTTTAAGCGATACGACCGGTAGAACGGAAGATACGACTGAAAAACCACGGTGATCTCGAATTTTCGTCCTTTTCGTCTAAAACCCATTATTTAAGGAGATAAATGGGAAAAAAGAATCTACCGATGTTCCGAGCTTCCTTAAGGCTCTATTCGATGTGTTTCTTCATGCTGAACACGAAACTGAACGAGTTTAAGCAATACGACCGGTAGAACGGAAGATACGATCGCAAAACCACGGTGATCTCGAATTTTCGTCCTTTTCGTCTAAAACCCATTATTTAAGGAGATAAATGAGAAAAAAGAATCTACCGATGTTCCGAGCTTCCTCAAGGCTCTATTCAATGTGTTTTTTCATGCTGAACACGAAACTGAACGAGTTTAAGCGATACGACCGGTAGAACGGAAGATTCGATCGGAAAACCACGGTGATCTCGAATTTTCGTCCTTTTCGTCTAAAACCCATTATTTAAGGAGATAAATGAGAAAAAAGAATCTACCGATGTTCCGAGCTTTCTCAAGGCTCTATTCGTTTTCTTTCTTTATGCTGAACACGAAACTGAACGAGATTGAGCGATACGACCGGTAGAACGGAAGATGCGATCGGAAAACCACGGTGATCTCGAATTCTCGTCCTTTTCGTCTAAAACCCATTATTTAAGGAGATAAATGAGAAAAAAGAATCTACCGATGTTCCGAGCTTCCTCAAGGCTCTATTCGATGTGTTTCTTCATGCTGAACACGAAACTGAACGAGTTTAAGCAATACGACCGGTAGAACGGAAGATACGATCGAAAAACCACGGTGATCTCGAATTTTCGTCCTTTTCGTCTAAAACCCATTATTTAAGGAGATAAATGAGAAAAAAGAATCTACCGATGTTCCGAGCTTCCTCAAGGCCCTATTCGTTTTCTTTCTGTATGCTGAAAACGAAACTGAACGAGTTCAAGCGATACGACCGGTAGAACGGAAGATACGATCGAAAAACCACGGTGATCTCGAATTTTCGTCCTTTTCGTCTAAAACCCATTATTTAAGGAGGAAAATGAGAAAAAAGAATCTACCGATTTTCCGAGCTTCCTCGAGGCTCCATTCGATGTGTTTCTTCATGCTAAACACGAAACCGAACGAGTTTAAGCGATACGACCGGTAGAACGGAAGATACGATTGAAAAACCACGGTGATCTCGAATTTTCGTCCTTTTCGTCTAAAACCCATTATTTAAGGAGATAAATGAGAAAAAAGAATCTACCGATTTTCCGAGCTTCATCGAGGCTCTATTCGATGTGTTTCTTCATGCTGAACACGAAACCGAACGAGTTTAAGCGATACGACCGGTAGAACGGAAGATACGATTGAAAAACCACGGTGATCTCGAATTTTCGTCCTTTTCGTCTAAAACCCATTATTTAAGGAGATAAATGAGAAAAAAGAATCTACCGATTTTCCGAGCTTCCTCGAGGCTCTATTCGATGTGTTTCTTCATGCTGAACACGAAACCGAACGAGTTTAAGCGATACGACCGGTAGAACGGAAGATACGATTGAAAATCCACGGTGATCTCGAATTTTCGTCCTTTTCGTCTAAAACCCATTATTTAAGGAGATAAATGAGAAAAAAGAATCTACCGATTTTCCGAGCTTCCTCGAGGCTCTATTCGATGTGTTTCTTCATGCTGAACACGAAACCGAACGAGTTTAAGCGATACGACCAGTAGAACGGAAGATACGATTGAAAAACCACGGTGATCTCGAATTTTCGTCCTTTTCGTCTAAAACCCATTATTTAAGGAGATAAATGAGAAAAAAGAATCTACCGATGTTCCGAGATTTCTCAAGGCTCTATTCGGTGTGTTTCTTCATGCTGAACACGAAACTGAACGAGTTTAAGCGATACGACCGGTAGAACGGAAGATACGATCGAAAAACCACGGTGATCTCGAATTTTCGTCCTTTTCGTCTAAAACCCATTATTTAAGGAGATAAATGAGAAAAAAGAATCTACCGATGTTCCGAGCTTCCTCAATGCTCTATTCGATGTGTTTCTTCATGCTGAACACGAAACTGAACGAGTTTGAGCGATACGACCGGTAGAACGGAAGATACGATTGAAACACCACGGTGATCTCGAATTTTCGTCCTTTTCGTCTAAAACCCATTATTTAAGGAGATAAATGAGAAAAAAGAATCTACCGATGTTCCGAGCTTCCTCAAGGCTCTATTCGATGTGTTTCTTCATGCTGAACACGAAACTGAACGAGTTTAAGCAATACGACCGGTAGAACGGAAGATACGATCGAAAAACCACGGTGATCTCGAATTTTCGTCCTTTTCGTCTAAAACCCATTATTTAAGGAGATAAATGAGAAAAAAGAATCTACCGATGTTCCGAGCTTCCTCAAGGCTCTATTCGTTTCCTTTCTTTATGCTGAACACGAAACTGAACGAGTTTGAGCGATACGACCGGTAGAACGAAAGATACGATTGAAAAATCACGGTGATCTCGAATTTTCGTCCTTTTCGTCTAAAACCCATTATTTAAGGAGATAAATGAGAAAAAAGAATCTACCGATGTTCCGAGCTTCCTCAAGGCTCTATTCGATGTGTTTCTTCATGCTGAACACGAAACTGAACGAGTTTGAGCGATACGACCGGTAGAACGGAAGATACGATCGAAAAAACACGGTGATCTCGAATTTTCGTCCTTTTCGTCTAAAACCCATTATTTAAGGAGATCAATGAGAAAAAAGAATCTACCGATGTTCCGAGCTTCCTCAAGGCTCTATTCGTTTTCTTTCTTTATGCTGAACACGAAACTGATAAGGAGATAAATGAGAAAAAAGAATCTACCGATTTTCCGAGCTTCCTCGAGGCTCTATTCGATGTGTTTCTTCATGCTGAACACGAAACCGAACGAGTTTAAGCGATACGACCGGTAGAACGGAAGATACGATTGAAAAACCACGGTGATCTCGAATTTTCGTCCTTTTCGTCTAAAACCCATTATTTAAGGAGATAAATGAGAAAAAAGAATCTACCGATTTTCCGAGCTTCCTCGAGGCTCTATTCGATGTGTTTCTTCATGCTGAACACGAAACCGAACGAGTTTAAGCGATACGACCGGTAGAACGGAAGATACGATTGAAAAACCACGGTGATCTCGAATTTTCGTCCTTTTCGTCTAAAACCCATTATTTAAGGAGATAAATGAGAAAAAAGAATCTACCGATGTTCCGAGCTTCCTCAAGGCCCTATTCGTTTTCTTTCTGTATGCTGAAAACGAAACTGAACGAGTTCAAGCGATACGACCGGTAGAACGGAAGATACGATCGAAAAACCACGGTGATCTCGAATTTTCGTCCTTTTCGTCTAAAACCCATTATTTAAGGAGATAAATGAGAAAAAAGAATCTACCGATTTTCCGAGCTTCCTCGAGGCTCTATTCGATGTGTTTCTTCATGCTGAACACGAAACCGAACGAGTTTAAGCGATACGACCGGTAGAACGGAAGATACGATCGAAAAACCATGGTGATCTCGAATTTTCGTCCTTTTCGTCTAAAACCCATTATTTAAGGAGATAAATGAGAAAAAAGAATCTACCGATGTTCCGAGCTTCCTCAATGCTCTATTCGATGTGTTTCTTCATGCTGAACACGAAACTGAACGAGTTTGAGCGATACGACCGGTAGAACGGAGGATACGATTGAAACACCACGGTGATCTCGAATTTTCGTCCTTTTCGTCTAAAACCCATTATTTAAGGAGATAAATGAGAAAAAAGAATCTACCGATGTTCCGCGCTTCCTCAAGGCTCTATTCGATGTGTTTCTTCATGCTGAACACGAAACTGATCGAGTTTAAGCAATACGACCGGTAGAACGGAAGATACGATCGAAAAACCACGGTGATCTCGAATTTTCGTCCTTTTCGTCTAAAACCCATTATTTAAGGAGATAAATGAGAAAAAAGAATCTACCGATGTTCCGAGCTTCCTCAAGGCTCTATTCGTTTCTTTTCTTTATGCTGAACACGAAACTGAACGAGTTTGAGCGATACGACCGGTAGAACGAAAGATACGATTGAAAAACCACGGTGATCTCGAATTTTCGTCCTTTTCGTCTAAAACCCATTATTTAAGGAGATAAATGAGAAAAAAGAATCTACCGATGTTCCGAGCTTCCTCAAGGCTCTATTCGATGTGTTTCTTCATGCTGAACACGAAACTGAACGAGTTTGAGCGATACGACCGGTAGAACGGAAGATACGATCGAAAAAACACGGTGATCTCGAATTTTCGTCCTTTTCGTCTAAAACCCATTATTTAAGGAGATCAATGAGAAAAAAGAATCTACCGATGTTCCGAGCTTCCTCAAGGCTCTATTCGTTTTCTTTCTTTATGCTGAACACGAAACTGAACGAGTTTGAGCGATACGACCGGTAGAACGAAAGATACGATTGAAAAACCACGGTGATCTCGAATTTTCGTCCTTTTCGTCTAAAACCCATTATTTAAGGAGATAAATGAGAAAAAAGAATCTACCGAAGTTCCGAGCTTCCTCAAGGCTCTATTCGTTTTCTTTCTTTATGCTGAACACGAAACTGAACGAGTTTGAGCGATACGACCGGTAGAACGGAAGATTCGATCGGAAAACCACGGTGATCTCGAATTTTCGTCCTTTTCGTCTAAAAACCCATTATTTAAGGAGATAAATGAGAAAAAAGAATCTACCGAAGTTCCGAGCTTCCTCAAGGCTCTATTCGATGTGTTTCTTCATGCTGAACACGAAACTGAACGAGTTCAAGCGATACGACCGGTAGAACGGAAGATACGATCGAAAAACCACGGTGATCTCGAATTTTCGTCCTTTTCGTCTAAAACCCATTATTTAAGGAGATAAATGAGAAAAAAGAATCTACCGATGTTCCGAGCTTCTTCAAGGCTCTATTCGATGTGTTTCTTCATGCTGAACACGAAACTGAACGAGTTAAAGCGATACGACCGGTAGAACGGAAGATACGATCGAAAAACCACGGTGATCTCGAATTTTCGTCCTTTTCGTCTAAAACCCATTATTTAAGGAGATAAATGAGAGAAAAGAATCTACCGATGTTCCGAGCTTCCTCAAGGCTCTATTCGGTGTGTTTCTTCATGCTGAACACGAAACTGAACGAGTTCAAGCGATACGACCGGTAGATCGGACGATACGATCGAAAAACCACGGTGATCTCGAATTTTCGTCCTTTTCGTCTAAAACCCATTATTTAAGGAGATAAATGAGAAAAAAGAATCTACCGATGTTCCGAGCTTCCTCAAGGCTCTATTCCATGTGTTTCTTCATGCTGAACACGAAACTGAACGAGTTTAAGCGATACGACCGGTAGAACGGAAGATACGTCCGAAAAACCACGGTGATCTCGAATTTTCGTCCTTTCCGTCTAAAACCCATTATTTAAGGAGATAAATGAGAAAAACGAATCTACCGATGTCCCGAGCTTCCTCAAGGCTCTATTCGATGTGTTTCTTCACGCTGAACATGAAACTGGTAAACATAGCTACAATGTAAGCGAAAGGCGCGACTGGATTGTCGCGAGCGAGACGCAAACGGCAAAAAAATTCTAACCGAAGCCATCATCCACACGCATCTACGTGCGCGCGAGCTATATCAAATATCGATCGACTACGTCGGTAACTTTCCGGTTGGATTATTCACGCTGACGGTGTGCGCGCGAGCTCAATACAAAAAGCGTCCAAGATTGCTTGGTTGAGAAGCATCAGCACCTACGGGCATCTATCTCGGAGTTTCGAATTTTGCCACCAGGTTCGCACGGTCTCCCATCGTAACCACTGAAAAGGCCTCCATCAGACATCTCCCAACTCATCTCTGGTGCTGGCCATGTCTGATCGCAGATTCGCCACAGCGTTGCCATTTTTGGCGACTTTACGCCAAATTGGCGAATTCGGAAATTCATTTGCCGCCAGAAATTTTGATTGTCATCTTCGCGATGTTTTGGCGACTTTTCGATTTACATTTTGAGCGGGTGGAGTTTACCGGTAATCGGTTAAGGTCACGCGCCCTTCGATTTGTCCAGAGATTCACCCACAGAGGTCTTTCTGTGATATTGAAATTGTCTCGTCCTCGGTATCCCGGTTGGTACCAACTACCAACATCTCCAAGCCCAAAGCTAACCTATGCCGTGAGGAACAGATTGTATATAAAAGAGGTTAGGAATAACAAAGTGGAATTTAGAAAAAACAAAAATAAAGCTAGTAGATGATAAATATCAATAAATAGTAAAACACAGTTGAGTCCTGAGCTTTATGGCCCTTCTTTACCCCTTTCCATTGACAAATGGTCCCTCGAGCACGTAAGAACGTGGTTACAGTAATGAACTACATAACTGAGCGAGTTCTCTCTCGCTCCGCAGCGAGCGCCGATGGCCCTATCTCTCTCGCACTCGGAAATGTGAGTCCATCACCTTAGGATCGAATGTGATCGATGAGTTGGCGAGACAGGTCCCCTTCCCCCCAAGTCCATCAAACCGGAACTCTCGGTACAAAAAAATGTTCTTCAATCTTCCTCATCTTCTTCATATATATACGATTGATTCTGGCTCGGGCTTTGACCATACTTCCACGAACGAAAACCCACGAAAAATCTCTGGGTATAGAATCGAAGTTGCGCGCATGCGCCTCGCGCCCCCGGGTCCGCCATGTGCCACCTACGCATAACGCGAGAGAGAGAGACTGCATATCTCGCTTATCCCTCAAACCCGTGCAACTCGTGCAACAATGGAACAGTGCAGCCGCGCCGACCAATGCGGCGTATGCGCCCGTATGTGTGTGTGTGTGTTTATCCCGTGTGAAACGTTGAACGATGATTGGACGTCGTAAGTTCCGGAAAATCACCTATCGAGCGCCGACAGTGCCGACCACTCGCCGATGAGTCACCCAGAGCAGGTGGCTTCTTCTCTACCTCAACCAGTTGGTCAACGTTTGTCCGACGAAGCGGTCGTGATCGTCGACGTTTCGCGACGTTCGTCGTCGTAAGCGCGGTGTTCGCGCAGCTTCCCCAATCAAACTCGAATCTTCAATCCGATCCCGGTTTGGTTATACAGCAGCATCCTCCCCCCCCCCTCCCGCATCGTACCAAACCCCTCGTTATCATCCACGACAAAAAGAAAAAAACAAAAAAAAAACTGGAAAAAAGAAACGACTATCGTACGTTCGTGCCCGTGGTTATATTATCGAAAAATCTTACGGAATCGAACAATGTCATGTCGGGACATGTGTGTGACACATGAAAATATGTGAATTATTGTGATATCGTAGAAATATATACATAGATATACGTATATATAAATATGTATATATATTGATTCGTGTTTACGACTCACAAATCTACGATATGTTATCAGAATGATTATGACAAAGATTAATGAGGTGAATAACGATGATGCTTCGTACAACGCATGGCTGCGGATAACTTTGCATAAATGTGTGTAAGTACATACTACCGATTGTACTATACACTGGGTGCCACTACCTGATACTACTACTACTACTACTACTATCACCACCCCTGCCCCTCTACTACACTACTATACTACAAATACCACTACCGCCACTACCACCACCATCGCAGACTATCCACGACGATATACGCCATTTTCTTTCCTCTCCTTTCCACCCTCCCCACCCTCGACGACGTTCGGTTTCCATTCGTTTCCTCGGATCTTACGAGAGACGTCAAAGATGGCTCGTGTGACTATTGCCATTGTCGCAAACATATCCCATCGTGCCGGGGGTTGATAAGTCAGGATCTTTCATAGCCTGTCGATTATGTCGTTCGTTTCAAGTGCCTCGGCCGTTTGGCCCATTATATACGAAATAATATAATTCACGGTATTAATCGTTCGACGACGAATAATTTTCAAGATGTTGATTGGTCGCAGATTCGGGCTGACATCCGGTCACCACGTATAATTTGACAAGTAACTATTTTTTTTTTTTTTTAAATGTATATATATATGCATCGTTATCGCCTCGCTGATATTGTTTCATCGCGGAGGCGCATGGGCGTGCGTGTCAGGCATGGGGGATTATTGCAATAACGATGTCAGACATCGCGTTTTTTTCACTCGTCTCGTCAATTGGAAATAAAATTATCGGCAATAACGAAATTCCGTGAAATAAATCCGACGAACGTGAATTATATAAAAAAGGATTTAAAAAACAGGAAATAAAGAAAGAACAAAAAAAAAAAAATTTACGAAAACCCACCTCGCCCCGATCACACGGTCTTTGAAGTTGGCTTTTACTCGACGTTCCCACGCGTATCGGCGAAAACCAGTTTCATTTATCATTAGAATTATTCATCGAAACTGCAATACGCTGTCAATCACCGTGGATATTGCTATGTGTGCAACAATCCAACTTTGGAAACATTTTTTTTTCTTTTTTTTTTTTTTTCGTGCCTTGTTGGGAATTTTTTTATTGTAAATCACACAGTGTGCACTGGTTTGTCGAGTCCATAGTTGGTTTGTGAAGTTGGTCGACGCGACAATTACAAACGATACCGAGGTAACGAGCGTTGTGAGATGCACGTGGCACGACGTTGATGAGCCGTGTAGTATCGACCGTACAACTATTCGGGCTGCGTCGTGAGTGCGCGCTTCTGTTTTTTCTCACAATCTTTCTATAAATTGCAGATGTGAATTTTGGGAGAGCCTACGTACGGGATTGCGATATCCAAGAAGATGCGTGAAATCGTACGGATCGTAATGGACCGTACGATCGGCCGTCCTATTGAAGTATTCGCAGTCGAGATTAGGTTGTCCGCCTTCGTCGCCCATAATTGTTATTCTCAGGTGAGAAATTGCGACTGTTACTCGTTGCAACGAGGTAGAATGTGA
Organism: Diplazon laetatorius; assembly: GCA_963662125.1. Lineage (NCBI taxonomy): Eukaryota > Metazoa > Arthropoda > Insecta > Hymenoptera > Ichneumonidae > Diplazon > Diplazon laetatorius. Next base: position 6,196,686 of record OY759158.1, on the reverse strand, counting down.
GGTTGCGATTGGGATAGATGATTTTTTATAGGTTATCAAGATACTTTCTGTTGCGAAATGTTCGGTGATAGAATTATGGGTTGTTGTGTTTTTACGCTTCGGTTTAATGAGTCGCGTGGAATAATCATTGGTAATTCTGCGATTGCAGGTAACAATGTGGATTCGAAGAAAATCGTCAAAACTCGTCGAGATCCTTTAAAAAGGGGCATTGTTAGAATAAATTGTACAATCATGGATTCACCGCCTTCGTGTTCGCTCAGCGCTACCGGGCCGCTCAGCGAATTTGGCAGCAGCGGACTGGGTGGTTCGATATCCAGCGATTCGGTGCGAGCGCATCTCGCCATAGAGGTAATCTCTCTCATTCTATTTTCCATTCCTATTGCCGATGTCGCAATCGACTTACAATCTCAATTTCGCTCAGCAAAGTATTCCAATCGTGAAAATTTCAAGTTTCTTTTCGAAATTACGATCTGCTATTGAAGAATGTTAACCTCGTTATATCATCGTTCCTCGATCTCGATGAAACTCAAAATTGTCGACAACGACGAACAACACAACGATACGATAATGTAAAATTTGTATGTGATTCGACGTATGTCGCAGGAGAGCGACATAGAAAGTAAATCGTTGTCGCAAGATTCGTTCGACTATTCGGACGGAATGTGCGGTCAGAATTTCAACACGTTGAAGAAGGGTCCGGGTTGGACGGATTTGGACGGAAAGTTGGAAGTCGAGGTGGTGGATGTGGCAATAAAGCCACCGCCCGAATTCCAAGACAGTCCATCGCCACCCGATTCCGTGAGTTCGAATCGTCCGATGATTCGTTGCGGTCGTGGTCGCGGTATGAGATTCACAGCGCCCAGATGGATACAAGAACTCGCCGACAGTCTGGTTCATCAGATAATCGAGGAAGCTCTGGCCATTTCTTGTCGCATATCTTGGCCCGAGGGTCGAATAGCTCCCATACCCGATCCAGCACCGGCTTTGACAACCGGTCTTCATCACACTTCCAAACGTTTTTGGACGTCGGATTTCGTTCCGTTATCGTCGTCGCGTCAGGGTACCGCGACAATCACCATAACGCCCTACAACACGCTCAATAGACCAAATTCACGTTGCTCATTGGCCTCGTCGCGTCTGTCGAGTTCTCACAATTCCATCAACACAACCGGTCTCAGCAACAAAGCCGACGACAGCAGTTTCATCACATCGGCCATGTCCCACGATGTTCTCACAACGAGCGAGATAAGCGACATGTACAACGTGCCCTTTGATTCCGACATCTACACCGTGCCCATAGACATGGTGAGACCTCTTCACGAGCTTCGTACCCCACAGAGACCCAAACGTCATCGTCATCATCGCAAACGTCGAAGAAACGTTTCGGCATCGTCGCAGAGCGAGCTCGAAGCACACATACAACAGGCCCGACACTATTGCGGCAAACCACGAGCCATAACTCACGTTATTAAATCGCAAAGATTGCTCGCCGAAGTTTGTTGCAACGACAGTGGCAATGGAAAACGTCACAGCGTACCCGGAACATCGGGACGTCACGGTTCCCACACGTCTACCAGTCACGGTCACAATATCGGTGAACCCATACACATGACCCTCCACGAAGTTCGACAGTATCTCGAAACTTTGTACTCGAGTTCCAGCGACTCGAGCGAAAATAAAATAAAACGTGAAAAACCGTTGTTACAGACTAACCAAACACCGATAAACATTGGAATTCCAAAGGTTATAAGTGTAAATAATAATAATAGCAGATATAGCAATTTGCACACGGATTCTTCGACGGACACTCCGGTGTCCAACAAGACCACGACCAACGGACTGATTAACAATAACAATAATAACGGTAATAATTTGCGAAAGCATAAAAAAAATATTCTCGTTAACGCGAAGCACAATAAAAAGGTTAAGGACGACGGTCATAAGGAAAAAACGGATGCCGATCGCGATAAGATGAAGAAGAGTCAACGAAATTTTTCGTTGAATTTGAAACAGACGTTGTGCAATATATTTAGGTTCAAGAGGCTCGGTTCGCCCGATCATTTTGTGGAGAAGCGAAACAGCATCGTTCAGGGTGACATTGTCGAGGAGGACGAGGGGGATTCCGATCAGCAGCAACAGCAACAGCCACAGCAGCAACAGCAGCAACAACATCATCATCATCATCATCATCATCGTCATCAACACGCTGATAATAACAATACGACGACGGACGTCGAATCGACCGTTCAGAAATTGCCTTTTTTCAAACGCGCATTGCCACCATTGCCGCGAAGCAACGGGCAAATAAACGTCGAACAGGGCGAGGATGCGCTGGCTGCTATAGTGTCGAAACCCGATTCACCGTCGTCGGTTCAACACTCGACACCACCGCGCGAGGACGACGAAGCGGCCGAAGACACGAGCATGGATTTTGCCGCCAGTATTGAAAAAGTCAAAGACGTGAGTTTTTGTGGAAATACATTTATCGTGAGATTTTGTTATTTTATTTTGTGACAATGGGAGTGTTTTTTTTTAAATCGAATTCGGTTGCATGGATGTTTAATATTAACCCTCAGTCCGTAAACCATAAATATAATTGTATAAAAAATATATTTGAAAAATTAATTTTTTCATAATTTTATGATTGGGACTTTTAATTGGAGGCTTGAAGAAGCTTCGTGAATTTTTTCAGATTTTTCGCAGCCGTTTAAATGTTTTAAAAAAAAAGGGCAACGACGAAAACGACCCTGGTTTACGGATTGAAGGTGCCGAAAAAACGTTTACGGACTGAGGTTTAACAAAATTAACACACATGAATACAACACAAGCATATTAGTCATTGATTAATAACGGTCCATTTGGAAATAACGCAAGGAACGAGAATAAATTGTAGAATGTTCATTTCGAACAGTAAAAATGATTTGAACAAAATTTTTCTTTTCAAATTTGAAAATCAATAATGCCAAGGACATATTCTTCGAATAAATTTACGAACGAATTGACAGTGCGATTCACAATCGGGTGAATTGATAGTGTGCAAAAGAACGCAACCCAAAAGGGGAACAAAAAATTCCAAAGAACCCAGAAGACCCAAAAAGAATCGAGAAAAACTCGAACAACACAAAATAATCGGAAGAATTAAAAATACATATGTTTAATTGTTAGTTGAGAAAGATCATGTTAATAAAAATGTAGAAATGCATTTTTTTCACTTTTATTAATACAAATAAAAAAATAATGTCGGAGTAAACATAGTTGAATCTGTAGTTGTTGAAGTCAACATTTGTCAAACAGACCGATCCTCGCCAAACTCGATGGCATCGACTACTTTTTTTTTTGGTGATGATTTCGTGTTTTTTTCACAGTATGGCTGGTACTGGGGACCGATGTCCGGGGAAGCGGCGGAAAAAATATTATCCAACGAACCGGACGGCTCGTTCATCGTTCGAGACAGCAGCGACGATCATTACATATTTTCACTTTCATTCAGGCTGAACAGTTGCGTCCGACACGTGAGGATAGAGCACGATCAGGGTGAGACATCAAACACGTCGACAATGTCGATCGATCGATTCAAATAATCAATTGAATTGCCATTCGATTATAACGATTGTTGTTGTTGTTTTTTTTTCTTAAATCGCAGGTAACTTTAGTTTTGGAAGCTGCACGAAATTCAAATCTCACACGATAGTTGATTTCATCGAGAACGCGGTCGAGCATTCGCGAAGCGGACGTTATCTGTTTTTTCTTCATCGACGACCGGTTCTCGGTCCGATGAGGGTACAACTGTTGCATCCGGTATCGAGATTCAAACAGGTACAGAGTTTGCAACACACGTGCAGATTCGTCATCCTCAAAATGGTGCGGAGAGATTTGATACCGACGTTACCGTTGCCACGACGATTGATCGATTATCTTAGCACCCCGCATTACTACAGCGAACAATTGGCCGAGCAGGACGATCGGGCCGAATCTCCGGTTAGTTCGTCGACCGGTGAATTAGAAAAAATTTGTTTTACACCGCAAGGCCTATCGTGAGGTACGAAAACGTAATTCGTTATTCGCTCGTATTTACACATGTAACATATATATTACGATAAGATTAATTCGCAAGAACAATTAATCGATTATACGAGCGACATCTTTTTTTTTTTTTTTTTTAATGTTTTAAACATTTCTTTCGGCCGTTGAGTCTCGGGTCGACAGAGCGGTACGGATTGTGAGTCAAGGGGTAACGTCACTTTGGAGATTAAAAGAAAAGAATAGACTAATTTTAATCATTTTTTTATAACAGTACGGTGCATGCAACGGGATATCTTTTTGAAGGTATTTATTTCGATATACATATTTAAAGATCGTTGACAATTTTCCGATAAATTATTTTCAACAAAATTTCGACGACAGAGTTTGGCCAAAGTGACCTCAGATCGACTGCATTTTTAATTTTTCAACTGAAACAAAGAAACATTTTTTTTTCATTCGATTTTTATGCAAGATCGGCTGGAGAATAGTTTAGCGGGTTTGACAAATATCGTTTTTTCCTTGTAGAAATGGCGCACGATCGAAAAAAAAAAATTTCAATTTTCGGACGAAAAATTACTCACCTGAAATTGATCATTTCATGCTCTTTCATAGTTTATGTATAACCATTTTTTTTATTACATTCTTTGAATATTCTAGAGTGGCGTTACCCCTTTAACCATTGAGTGAGAATACCCTGACAGTGAACAAGCAAGAGTGCGATAGATAAACTCGGAATCGCATTGAATTATTAAATGGTAAATCGTTTTACGATCGATTAACGAATTTTGTGGCCCGAATTCGAAATCCAACGGTTAACGGATCGTACGAAAACCGTGCGAAAGGGTCGATGTCGAGTCAATCGCGATTACGGACCAGCATCGATTAAAAAAAAAAAAAAATAATTTTTGTTTTTAATCTTACGATATGTATATTGATTGGAAAGTCAATGGGCGGGAGGGGAAAATAACCAGAAAAAAAACAACAAAACATTATGGTACGGTAGAATTTTAATATATTGATTCAAACGGGATGCTGCTGAAAAACACGTATTACGAGCGTTATAGCAGCTTTTTACTTTTTTTGTTTCCAAGATTCAACAATAGATAGTGACGATGGGAATAAAAAAATGGTCACACGTGCTATGTGAGAAAAGTGTGGTTAAGCACACGAGATGAGCTTTCCTCGCAATTGTATTTATCACGAAAACGTTTCATTAACCAAAAAAAAAAAAAAAACTTAATTCGATAGCCAAAAGAAATCACGATTCACGCTGGGCCCAAAAAACTCTGATTATTCGCATTAAACAAGTCTTTCGTTGCGGCTCTATTTCTTCTTAGGATAAATAACATAAATTCAATCGTACATGACGTAAATTCTTGCAGCTGGTTCTTATTACGATTTTTATACGACGTATCCGGTAGACTATTATTTTTTTTTATTTTTGTTACATTTAAATTAAATTATCATCTGTTCCTAAATATGTTAATTCCAGACGTTAATTCGCTGTTTGTTGTGCCATATATGTTCGTTCGGCGGGGGAGGGGGAGGGGGCGGGGCGGGATCGTAAAAACGATGATATTATCGATTTATTCATCGTCGGTTCTTCAAAACGATTTCCCACTTTTTTTTTTTGGTTCAAGAACGAACACGATTTTTTGCTTACGCACAGCAGCAAAATTTCGATTGTTTTTGTATCGATAATTCTTTTTTTTCTTCGTGCAATGGGTGTGCATTGAATTGATAAAAACACCTCGTAATTTCGTAAAAATGCCAAAGATGTATATATATATAAAAAATCGTCGCAATACATCAACCTAACTTATAACTAATGACAACTCGGACGTTAGGACATTCATTTTTACGTTTTTTTAAAAATACTTTATTTCGTACTATTGTCTATTTGAATATTGTTGAAATAATTTGTTTTTAAATAATAATAACGCGAAATTTCGTAAAGCCACGAAAACAGCGATTGGCACAAACGAAGCAACGATCGTGATAATGATGAAACTATCAACGATTAATGAAGGCCAGGAGGTATGGGTTGATTGTTTTTATAACCTCCTGCTTTTCGTTTTCGTTCGACGACAACCGGCCCGGTGGAAAATTGAAAAAAATACAGAAAAAAGAGAGAAAGAAAAAAAAATGAAAATGGCTGATAGCTAGGTTTTATCGAAATGTTATTTCAATAATCCCATATAGTATATTGAACGATTAAAACGCCGAATCACGCTAGGTTACTGAGAAAAACAAAAACAGAAAAAAAACCCAAAAAACAAAACGAAAAAAAAATACAAACCACGACGATTGAAAGTAATAATGAAAAGAAGACTATAAATAATTCGCCTTCACGACACGCGAGAAAGGCTGTGAAATCTCATTGTCACCTTCCATCGCGATCAATTTCTTCTCGTTCGCGAAAAAAAAAGAGTGTCGAAAGGATAACGACAGACGCACGTTTTAAATCGCCCGAATCGCGATCGTTTGGACAAAACATTTTTTTAATAGTCTCTCCTATCTGAAACCTACAAAAGAAAAAAAAAGACGAAGAAGAAAAAAAAAGTCACAACGTTGAAGTGTAACTTATCGATTGTCTGAATTTATTATACGAACTGTGATGATGCTTGGTGTGAAAGATCGAAACACGAATATGTCAAATGTGAGCGAACAAACATTTTCTTTAAATTTGTACGTTCGTGATTTTTATTGCTGGTTGAATTTTCAAAAAAAGAAATTAAAATAAAAAAAAAAAACTAAAGGAGCGAATGTGCCGCGACACGGTTGAGCTACGATCAAATTACGAATCATGGAATTTGATCGAAGATCCCGTCGATGGGTCCCCCAAACGCTCGTTGTTAATAATTGTTACGACGAATGTAACGTACTAGTCATAAAAACGTTGTATTTAAGATTGGGCATCGGAACGACGAATCAATCGATCTTAATCCCGCGGATTGCTGGACAATCGTATGTCTAACAATTTCTTTATTATCATTTTTTTTCACCTCTCGAATCAGGAGACAATGTTATTTTTTCATTTTAACTTTTTTTTTCTTTTTTTTTTTCAATCATATGCGACGAGAAAGTCGCGTCTGAGCTCTTCCGTCCCATGGACGGGTTCACTCTGTTAGCCGGCTGAGTTCGATCCCGAAGTCCCAGATTAAATATTGTTTTTTTTTTTTTTTTTTTTTTTTTGGTTCACTATTATTTCACACAATGAATTATTTAATCGTTGTTTAAATCGAAGTACACGTGAAACGTAACGTACCTCTCGTACTTAATGATTCAACGTATGTAAAACATCCTCGATATTAACATTAATTTTAAATTCATAAAATCACACGATTAAAATAATATATATAAATATATATATATATATCTATATATATTATGTTCGAGTTTTATTGTTATGTAAACGACATTAAAGTATATTGAACGGTTATTCTCTGGACATCGAGAGCGAGAGATAGAGAGCAGCCCGATTTAAATATTACTGTCGCAGTTGTTTGAAGGTTTGTCCGCCTCGTTTAACGCGGTGATTATCATTCTACGGCTATCCGGATCTTCTAGTCTTAAAGATTATTACCGTTTTATCACCAAGTTCGATCGCCACAAGCATTAATTTAATATCGATGGAAAGAAAAATGTTCTTTTCTTTTTTTTTTTTCAAAACGAAGAAAAAAAATTGTAATCATCTTGAAAATCTTTTGATTGTCACATACGTTCGGATTAAAGTCAAGTAAACCGCTCGTCGAGATAAACAATTTTCGTTTATTCGATGTATCTCGTTTCAATTGCGATTGCACGCCCATTGAAAATTTTACAACCATGAGTTTTTCAAATATTTATTCGAACGAGCTGCGAAAGATGTTTTCTCAGGAGATGGATGTAAAATGCGGATCAACGGCGTGAAAAAAAAAAAAACAAAAAAATCTTTTATATACTTCACATTGCACCAAGCTATAATAAATTATATAACACTGTGACATTTGAATGAAAAAAAACTGAAAAAAAAATCTAATGTATCGTGGCCGGAGGTGATGAAAGATGAAAATTCTACGATTAACCGGATGATGTGAGAATCGAGGTAAAAAAAACGAAAAGCGACGTGAATATTCGCACATGTAATTTTATTTCATCTATTTCATAGAAAACGTGACATTAGTGTAGTTGATGATAATAAGAGAAAAGAAAAAACCAACACTTAATTATAGGATACAACAACTGGATCAGAATTATGTGGACAAAGGGACAACAATATTCTCTGGAAAAAAAAATAATCAATGTATCCAACATGAGAATCGTGGTAGTTACGTGACTGCGGATATGAAAAAAAAAAAATTGCGAAACGCATTATTAACGCATAAATAATTCATTCGACGATTATGTGCGACTGATTGCTTTGAAATACATATAAAAATATTGTATGCACATCCATCCATACAGAAACTTAAACTGCAATGATAAGACAAAGATGAGTAAGGAAAATAAAAAATAAATAAATGAAAAAACAACAACAACCAATGACGACAAACAAAAAGAAAAGAAGAAAGGAAAAAGAAGAAAAAAACTGATAAAAGCACGGGCATAATAAGCCCATTCTTACAATAACAATTAATTTATTGATACGACGGAGATGATTAATCTAAGCCTAATTGAATACGCATGTAGTTGATTAACAACGTTTGTACTGCAATGTTGACAATGAAATAAATTTTTGAGACCAATATCTCGTAATCGCGGATTTTGGATCTCGAAGTTGCCGCGCGGAATTCCCGAACGTGGATTTGAATTTGCCGCCGAAATGTGAACGCGTGGTTGTCACACCGAGGGGACTGAAATGTGTTTGGGCAAGCCCGTAACGATTACCGGCGTGGTGGGGCGTGGGCTGAGAAAGATGGCGAAGCTGTGAAGTCCGTCTCGCTCGCACCGCGTACAGTCAGTTACAAAATGTTAGGTCCAGTTCGTCCAGCTAGATACATTTTAGAAGCCGCAATCATGGGGGTGACACACAACACGCTCGCATGCATCCTTAATGTAGCTGGCCGCTAGTGGCGCTGGCATCCACGAGACCGGTGCGGCGGCTACAGCTGTATCGGACGTATAGGCAAAAATAAAACATACGCCGTTGTTCTCTCGACGATGTTCTCTCATTTTTTTTCGTTTCTATCCGAAATTCGTTTTCGTTACTGAAAATGGTGAGGTGGTAGAGTTGGAAAAAAACCGAAAATCTCGATCGAAAAAATATATAAAATTTATTGGAATTATACGTATAGTGTATAACAATGCGGTTTAACAAAAAATCAGGTTTTTTCAGTGATGCAAAACTTAGATGTTTGATTTTCATGATGACTTTCGATCGTAACCGGATGTGCAACCCGGCACGATGCACGTCGGTATCGTAGTCTGACGATGCACACAACACTCAAGTTTTCTTTTTAATAACAATTTACTCGATTTACTGAATCGTCGTCGTGTTTTCCCTGGAGTTAGGGCGGTTAGGACTTTGCGGCCGGCGTCTGAAGACGAGATTCAAACAAATCGGTTACGTGACACCCAGCGCCACACTTCGGGACAGCTTCGACGGCTACATTAAGAATGCAAGTTTTCGTATCAGAATAAACGCGTGTGTCACCCCCATGGCCGCAATCCGTCGTGCGGCTCGAATATTCTCACCCGACTGTACAGACGAAGACAGACGCTCACGGCTCGGCCATCTCCGTCGGCTCGCGCATGCGCCGCCCCCACCACGGCGGTAAGCGTTCCAGGTCTGCCTAAACCAATATTTCAGTGACAACGAAGCTTCCCACGTCCTACTTCTTATACCGTGGCATCAGCTGGCCGACGAGGAGACACACGCATCGGGTGTCCGGTCCGAATTTAAACTCCCGGTAACAAATTTCGTCATTGTCTACAGTAAAATCTCTCAATGGTCGAACTCGCGTTGGTCCAAAACGTGGCGCCCTCTCGCGGAATATTTTGCGATTGAATACAGTTATTCTCCAATCGGAGTAATTTTGAACCAACACAAATACATCGAGGCGTTTGGCTATTGGTCGATCGATCGAGCCACGCGTTAACAGTTCGATCCCGCCCATTTGCACCTTCGATTTTGGACTATTGAGAGGTTTCTCTGTATCCCATTTTGGGTAACCCGCACTGACTCCCACGCTGCAGTCCCCGGTCCATAGTGGTCCGAAGTGGTCCTCAGCGGTCCGTGATCTTTTCCAAATCGACTTGATAAAACCATTTCATTATATTCTACGAAAAGGTAAAATAATTTGCTCATTACATCAACGTAAAACTTTAATCACAAATTCACAATGTTTATTAATTGTACGAGAAAAAATAAAATTTGGTCGATGCGCGCGCATGAGGTTCTTCGGTACTCTTCTTTTTTCCCATTACTTTTTCCAAACCCGTCTTTTCTATTTTTTTAAAAATAGTGTAGCAAAAATTAACAAAAGCCAGATAGGAAAGATGTCCTCGTGCTTAGTCGATTGCAAATTAAAAAAATAAGTTTGTGAAGTTAATTTCTAGAAATTTATAAAACCTAGGATTTTTGTTATGACTTTCAGGTGAACTTCAAGTAAGGCGTTTAATTTCCCTGATTTAAAAAAAAATAATTTAAGACCAGTAGTTTGGGAAATCAGAAGGGGGATGCTTTATTTATTTCTGCATATTTTTCGGAATATCTTTTTGAATATGCTGTTGGAAATTATATTAAAAAATGTATGATTTTGTATTCCACATAACAAGCCCTTTAAAATGATACCCCACATGATACATAAAATTAAATAATTTTTTTTTAAGTACCTCATTTGTCACCTCTTCAAGGCTGATATAAATATTTCGAAGTGTCAAATAGTGCAAAATTTGTGGGTTAATAGCGTAGCAATTGTTGCATCTCGAAATTACGAAAAAGACTAACATAATTTTTTTTCAAGTGCAAACATTATTTTTCGTCTCTGTTTCAGTGATTCGTTTCAAGTGGATTGGAGTGAGGCATGTTAAGCTCCATTGACACTAGAATGAAGTACTGAAAATTACAAAGAAATTTTACGTCCGATAAGTAAACAACAAACGAAGAAAAAAATGTATTTGGAACTGATTTCCAATGTTTTGAGTGTCATAACCATAACGTCGTGCTTCGTGCTCAAAGTTCCGCAAATAATTAATTTAATTAAATTGAAGACAGCCGCAGGAATTTCCATGCTGGGTTTGTTGTTGGAGCTCACAAGGTATGAACATTGCAAATTAATCGAAGCATCAATATAACGTTCATACACCATGCTCCCCAGTTTATGTGCATAATCATATGTTTCATTATTTTTTTTCACTCAGCTACACCGTGATGACCAGTTACAACTACACCAACGAATATTCCATACTATCTTACATGGAATATCCCGTGATACTTGTTCAAGAATTTGTTTTAATATATTTCGTTTTGAAATATCTCAATCAATTGAACGCCCGTTCTTTAGCCATGGCCACGGTTTATTTCTCATTGACCGCTTGCTTGATATTTCAAATTATACCCAAATACGTTCTCACTTTTTTGGCGGTACGTACGAAAAAAAAAAATTGTTCGTTCTTAAACTGCGCTACGATATGTAATAATAAATATTATTTTTCAGCCCATGTGCACTCCAATCTCAGCGTCGAGTAAAATAGTTCAATTATTGACAATTTTACGAGCGAAAAATGCCGATTCCGTTTCCATAATGACGTGGTTCATATCTACTTTTACAAATCTGAGTGAGTAATCGTTGACAGTCGTAACGATCATTCGACTCGAATTTTGTTTCGACATTCGCAATTAATTGTAATTTATAGAAATATTGTTGATACAATACTCGGTCGTTATTTTTATCATTATGTATTTTTTTTTTTGCAGCAAGGGTGTTCACTATTTGGATGGATTCGCGGGATATTCTTTTGTTGGGAAATTTCATAATATCGGTAGGATTGAGCTCGAGCATCATGTTCGCGACTATTTATTACAAGAAATCTTACAAACGAGAATGAACCTCGAGAAATTCTATTTTTGTGTACGAGCGTTGCACGTTGTGCTTATTAATATATATTGTCCGGGTAATGAAGCAGCTCGGTGTAAAAAAATGTATGCGTTACACATTTTTATCGATGGTACCACTGTTAAAGCAATTTACGTACTCTCGTGCAGCCTCGTTGTATGAAAGAAAGAAAAAAAATACGTGGGTGGTTTTTATATCGATATCAGTGATGGTGAAGATGTTGTTATCGCGGACGGAATAAATATTATTGTTTTTCTAAAGTTGTAATATTTTATTTAATGAGATCGTTGCGAATGTAGAAAATGTAATACGTTGTTGACTTGAATAATTAATGAAAATATTGTACAGTAAAACCTTTGAACAGTCGAACTCGCAATAATTCAGAATGTAGCGCCCCCTCGCGGAATATCGTGTTATTAAATGATTAAATTTCTGAATCTTAATTCAGCAATACTCAGTTCTCCAAATTTGTAGCAATTTTTCACTTCAAACAGTTATAGATTTAAATAAAACAATTAGAGGTTAATTGTTTCAATTATTTAACTTAATTGTACAGAAACAAATTCAAAATAATTTGTTTTTGTGTTTTCAATGTGTTTATGCAGTTGACTCTTCTTGAATGGGCAATTTGTAGGTGAGGTTTTCACAAAATCGGACATTTCGGAATAGTTACAGAAAATCGTGTTTATTTTCAACTTACACATAACATTTTTTTCGATTACTTCGATCAGTAAATTATTATTTTACTGTAAATTCACAGCCAATCCAGAAGCTACAAAATGCCTTGAGAGTCACTGGCTTCATATCTGTTTTGCTATTGGCCAATCGATTCACCCTCCCAACAGTCCAATCCCGTCCATTTGTACCCCCTGATTTTGAACTACTGAGAGCTACTACTGTATTTGTGTTATTATTAGTCGGTAATCATTTTTAACAGAGCGTACCCTCTATGTTCGTGGGGTATAAAATAATTATCGACCTACCACCGATGATACTGTCGGGCTCGTCCAAAGTGTAGGTTCCGTCTCGTTGTTGATGACACACCTTCGACAGGTAATGCCGTCAACGAAAAAAAATATATATCTATATCAAGTCAAGTTTATCGTCATTATTTATTCATATATATACAATCATTTTACAACTTGCATATGATAAACCGTTTTACATGCGTAATAAGTTTCGCAATCGTCGTTTTTCACGGTCACACAGCGTAAGATGCGAGAGACAGTATCAAAGTTAAAAAACTAATTGGGATTCGGCCCCTCGCGCAACCTTTTTTCATTCGACCAAAACCGAGACGCGATTAATTGTAAGAAAAACGAAGAAAAAAGAAAAGAAAACGGTCGCGCGGTTGAGGGGTTCGTAATTGTAATTAAATAAAACGGTAAAATTTATTCGACCGAAATGTCAAATCAAGAAGCATATAAAATCGGGTATAACATCGGATTTCAACCAGATTGATTTATGCTGATTCGACATTTTTTCATAACTTGGCAGTAGTTGTAGTCGTAGTCGCAAAATGCACGAAGATAATTATCACGCATGATTATTCAACTTTTATTTCGCGTGCTCAGTGATTATTTATTGCGATTTATGTATCAATTATCGAATGAACCACCCAAGCTCGGTACAGGCTACGATTCGATTAATATATATGTATACATATTTGTTTGTTTTTTTTTTCGTTTATCCCTTTTTATTGCCAAGTTCAATGATATGCGAAGAATTAATTTTTATCTTTAACAGAATTAGAAGATTTTTTAAAATCGTATTTCGTGAAACAATGAAAATGTTTTTATCAACAAATTATTTATCAAAAATGACGTATTTGAATTTTCAAGCGTTGCCGAAATAAGCATCTCAGGATCGTATAAAATAATAATAATAATAATGATAATAATAATAATGATGAATAAATTAAGTTTGGAAGGACTGCGTATGCAAGATAAGTACCAGCACTCTTATCACCCACATAACGTCCTACGTGCTCGATAGGTTCGATAAAAAATGCCAGTTTTGGAAGCGATGAGAGGTTTTTACATTGACGGAAGATCCAATGGGCAAGCGATAATCACACCAATGAAATTAACGCTTTATTTTCTTACGAATTAAATTTCGTTAGTCGAGTTTATCACTCGACCGATTCGATTTCGTCAATAAATGTATTTACTGGCCGTAATCGTTGAATCATCGATCGATTGGATATGCATCGTGAATTAAAAAAAAAAGTTTAAATACTCGATTGTGCTGGATATGTGAGAATTTCGTCGTTAATCTCGCGGTTCACGGGATCGAATGTTGTCGGTAAAATTTAAATTAAAAAAAAAAATTATTTATTTATTTAAACATTTTTTTTTTTGCTTTTTCGCAACGACACGTCAAGTATTATATATTACCTATATTCGTTGCTCATGACAGAAAAGATGATAATTAGCCGGTGTCTTGGCAATTGTGAAACTTTTTTCTTTTTTTTTTCGATTAAACGTTGCGTGTCTGTTGAATTTTTTTTCACTGTCTCCCGGACGAATTAATTATACTTTTATGGTCAAACAAATTTACGATGCACCGGACGACAATCGTTCTACCGTATTCAACAGGCCCCTCGTTTATCAACTCAACGTTCATGGATTACAAACTATCGATATTTCCGTCATTAAGAAGCATATATATATATATATATATATATATATAAGTTCTGGTATTCGTGTGTAATCATCAACAATCTCGGAATGTCCAGCCATAAATTTCAGTGTAAAAAATAAAAAAAATAAAAAAATTTTAACACGAAAGTGAATCAATAATGAGCCTATATACCGATGTAAAAGCCAAAATGATATGTCGACTTTCGTCCGCTTCACACAAATATTTTTTTTGTCCAATTGTGAATAATTATCGATGCATTGTGGATTAATTCGCACGATAGTGCAATGTCAGCGTTATATTGAGAATAGATCGTCTCGTAATTATCAACGATTATAATCTTCTTCTTTTTTTTCTTTTCATTGCGTTGCCGTAATAAATTATTCGCTCTTGGCTTACGTACAATTCGTCATCAGTATCATCCATTACACGGTATAATCGTATAATATATATATATGTATATTATATATATATATATATATATATATATATATATATATATATATATATATATATTTATATTCATATATTTATATATAATATCATCTATATTTCTTTGCGCATTTATAAAAAGCTTCTCCTACCTCAAACAATGTAATCTACTGGCATAAATCAACGTTTTCTTAAAAATACATGTCTATTTGAGAATTCACAATGTTAAATCTCTCTACCGTACACTCAAACATAACACCGATTTTTCAATATCATTTTATCATCGTTATTATTTTTTTTTATATTATCGTTATTATTATTATTATTATCTCGTTATAATAATCGTACGTCTTTACCTTTCTCATCAATCAACGTTGTCCGTATTAGTCAGTCTTGGTATTATATTTATAACGTTTAGGTGTGTTTTTTATTTTTTTTATTTTTTTTTATAAATTACGATCAACTTGATACGATTGCGAGCCAAGCTATTCGTATATTACGTACTCGATCGTTCGATCTTCGTCGTTGATTATTGTTCTTCTCTCACACCGCAAAACTCGAAATTTTCAGTTGAATTTTATTACATTTAATTTTTCATACGACGCGTCTTAAAATTTTCACTTAAAATATATATTATTATTATTGTCCTTGGATGAAAACTCAACTCACTTCGAGCTTTCCTCGTTTGTTTTTTCTTGTTGTTGTTTTTTTTTTTTTTCAATTTTTTTTCTTCACCGAACCTCGGATTAATACCGTTATCGTTCAACTTTCTTTTTTTTCTTCCGATTCGTTGTCACGATATATTTAACCAGATGTCTCTTTTACCCTCCACGGATTGTCACTATTTTTAAAAATGTTTTATATATATATGTATATATATATTTTTTTTTTTATCGCAAGCCGTTGTGCGAAATCGGTATATTCAAAATAACATCCATCGTCGTTTAATTGTCACGACCTCGCACAAAATAATCGAAGCCCTTTTCACTTGATACGTCATCGAGTATCGTACTTATTGAATTATATATATATTTATTTTTATATATTTATTTTTAATATATATATATATTTATTTATATTTATTTATATTTATAGGCTAATTATGTTCTTGTGGAACACGAAAATCGGTTAAACGGATGATTCATTCGAGTCAATGGGTTGTTTCCGTTAACTGGTAACATTGGCGATGATTCGCTGTTGCGCAGCCGATAAGCTCAATGTGCGGTTCGATGAGTGATACGACATCCCGGTTGTCAAATCCTTGGGATGATCGAATTGGTATCATACGTCGTTGTCGTGACAAAACTTGATTTTTCGTCTGGCCAGTGGCAATCGTCGTTTGTCTATGAAAAAATCTGTCATGCAACCTTTGAACCCTCGATGACCCGGTTTACCACCGACGAACAATTTTCCATTTGTCACAAGGAGCGTCGGTTCCGTCGTTATCTTCATCGGTTGATCGTCGTCGATTTGTATTATCGTTGCTCGTCGCTTTCTAAATGCTTTTACGTGATGAAATAAACCGTCGTCGATTTTCACCTGCGATAAAAAAAGAAACAAACATTAAAAAAAAAAACAACAAAACATTATGAAATATACGTGACATAAAAATTAACACTCATTATGGAATTAAATGTGTAATTTTATCATTTTAAAATCTATCACTCGTTTCGTAATTAAATATGTAATTTTATCATTCAAGGTATTACTGGATGGATATGGAGAAATGTCAGAAATTCTTGAAAATTTGAGGAATGATGGTGTTCTTGTTGGAATAATACATAAATTATTATTTCAGAATTTTTCCCTGAATAATTTAGTAGTTATAAATTTATGAATTTACTGGCATTTAACACGGTCCTTTATGGGAAAACTGGTTCTGCAGACGTTAATGGTTGCAAAATGAATAAAACTAAATGTCAGTAAATTTTGAAAATATTATATCATCAAGAATTAGGATCGAACGATTGATTACGCTAAGTTTCAAATGAATCGACTATAGTTGTAGTGTAATCGTATGTAGTTGTTGAGAAATTAGTCAAACTAATGAGGCATATTGGTTTTTTTATGAATCGTTGCAGTTGAAACAGTTGAATAAGACGTACAGTCACTGACAGTACCCTCAGTAGAGCACACGCAAATATCGTCGAATTTGACATAAATTATTATTGAGTCTTAAATTATTAAAAATATAAATAAAATTATATTATTTATATTTTTAATAATTTATCATTAAAAATTATTATTTTAAATAATTTATTTATATTGTAAATTATTAAAAATATAAACAAATTATCAAAAATGTTATTAAGTGGCAAATTGACATAACCAAGTGTCAATTTATTATCTGGATTGATAAATCCACGATTCACCCATTTTTGACTAACTTTTTGCCAGATTTTGTCTATCCAGAAAGACCTTAATTTCAAAGAATTTTTTACAATTTTTTTAACGAATTAATGTCCAATTACCCTGCTTTTAAGTGAAATTTCATCGGTCTTGGTTCGATGAGTGAGAACAACGTAGCCCTCGTGCAACGAGAGTACAAGATGTTCCATCTTGCCTCTACCGATCCAAGCTATCAAACCTTCCGGATGGACCGTACGTATGTTCAGCTCGAACTTGTTCGATTGTTGTCCCTTTCGTCTGTGTAACAAAAATTTTAATTATAAGTCACACGCATATTCGTTTGCACAACGAAAAAGAGACCGAGGGGGCCAAGAGGAATGAAAGAAAGTCAATCGAGGAAATTAAAATTTAACTCTCCGATAACTTACTCGGCGTAGTCATAATTTTCATAATCAATGTCAACGTCCTCCTCGAATTCGTAGTCGGAATAAGTTTCATCGAAATACTCGGCGGCGGGAGTGGTGTTAGTAGCGTGAGTAATGTTAGCACTACAGAGATGATTAGTAATTATGTAAAATAATTTTTTTCCATAATGCATTGAAAGTGATGTAAGAGTCGTTTTGGCTCGTTCTCACTCGCTCTGAAGCGAGCACCGATGGAGCTATTTTTGGCGCCCTCATGGTCGAACGTAACGTACTCTTACATCGCCACAAATGTTAGTTGTTAAAATAACCAATCGTTAAATACGATTTTTTATAACGTTAAACTTTAAATGCGTTTTGTTTGGAAACAGGATTTTTCAGCATTTTTCAATATTGAATGAAAATTCAATCTGCGGGGCCACAAGGCAGGGAGTTTCGTCAAAAATTTGTTTAGAAATATTTTTTGTCGTTCGCTGAAGCAAAAAAAAGGGCGAAAAAAAATTCGGCTTATTTTTTCCTCAAACGGCTGCAAAGAAAATATTAAAAAATGCGGCCGCGCATATTTTTTCTGAGTTAACGATGTTAAGCCCCCAGTTCAGTTTTAGATGAATTTGCCAAGGCTCCATCTTGGATTTTCTTTTGTTACAAATAGAATTGAAATTTATTCATTGTTGATGAAAGAACGAAATACGTTGAAACCCATTTCCAAAAGCATTTATTGTATATGAAAAAATATATTCCCCGAAGTTCATGCATTTTTTCATGCTTCTCGAGGGTAATCCTCCCTTAAGTTAAGCAGTTATACTGCATCCACAATACTGACCTTCTGCCATAGCGATGTTTGAATTGCAAAAAATTGTCGCCATCGAAACGCACCGGTTTCTCGATCTTATCACCGCTGGAAACATCGTAACCCATAACTGCAAATAAAAAATTCAACAACAATGATCATTTATTTTTTTCAAAGAAAAACGAGATTGATAATAAATATATAAAAAATAGTAATTTTTTTATTGTGTTTCAGTTTGAAAAAAAAATCTTACAAATTTTACAGTGCAGTGTGAAATTGTAATTTTTTTGTTTTGTTTCAGTTAAAAAAAAAGAAAAATTATAATTTTTTTGTTTCGTTTCGGTTAAAAAAAAAAACTTACAAAATTCACAGTGCAGTCCGTTGTAATTGTTTGGACATTTGCACAGATAACTGTTCAACAATGGCAAACAAACTCCACCGTTGTGACAAGGATTCTCATTGTTGGGACATGGCAAACCGTCGTAGATTTCCGTATTGTGTTGAGTCACGTTGACCGCAAGATTCTGATAAGTCTTGCCGTTAACCATCAATCGTTGAACAGCCCCGACGAGTCCGGACCAAGCTTCGGCGAGTTGATGTACTTGACGCCAGTGTCTGAATCAACGGACATGCGGGTGATAAATGATGGTCGCGATGTTGGTGGTAAGGATTAATATACAAAGTTTGGAGAGGCCTGTCATCGATTTGCCATCAACGGATTTAAGGGCGGGGTAAGGTATTAATTGTTTTATTTTGTATTTTTTTTTTCATTTTTTCAACCGAATGCATCTCAAGAATATTGTGTCGAAAATTTCAAGTCGATTGGAGCAAAATTGACGACGTTATGAGTGCACAAAACTTCAAAGCGTTCAAACTTCAAGCTATTTTTTCACATAATCCACCGAGTATTGTCGAGAGCTTTTTTAAAAAATAATTATTAATTTTACAGCAAGAAATTAGCTGATTTTTGTAGCGAAAAATCGGTTTTTTTGCTTCCAAGTGCTACGAAAAAATCAAAAAAAAAAAATCCCCTGGTGATTACCTCGAGAAACATCCCCTTCAACAAATGCATTTTGATTTTTTTGTTTCAGATGATTTTTTTGGGAGTTATGATGAACACCGCAAAGCAACTTTTTTTCGAGGCGCCTTCGGAGATTCACTGTCACCCGCTTAATTTTTAATATTTTCGAATGAGAATTTACGAAAATATTGTTCAAATGATGTATTATTATATGAAAATTGATTGAATAAATTGACACTATTTGTATCACTCGAAAAAAATGTCGAAAACATGCTCAATTTTCTCCAAATTAACCTTATCACGCCCTTAACGATCGGACCGAAAAATCGATCTGGGTCGCACCGAACTCGAATATGAGCGATCGACTGTTACTCACTTGACACCTCCGACGTAAAGTGGCATTTCGAGATTGAGTTCGGTCAGTGGATTGCCGGAAAATCCTCGGGCTACTGTGCCGTCGTCCAATTGCAAAAGACCCTCTCTGCCGAGTCTGCTTATTCTCACGCAGTGCCAAGTGTTCGGAGTGACCGTGTCGGGTGAGGTGATGTTCGCTATACCGCTGCCAAGATTGAATCTGAATTGCAGTTTACCCCCGACCAGATTCAAACTTATGAAATCACCACGGCCGTTGTTCAATTGTCCGTTGTACAACAACAGACCCTCGGTCGTGCGCGTGAGAAACCACAGTTCTATGGAAAAAGCTTTGGCCACACCGTCCAGACACGGTAGTTCCAAAAAACCGTCGCCGGTCAATTCGGGAATGAGCAGCTCCTTCAGTTCGGAATCGACTGTAAAATATTAATTTGTTATTGGTATTTTTTTTCGGTTGTTTTCGACACGAAAAAAATGAGGATTCAGTACAGCATTTTTTTTCGTATTACTTTTTCTAGCCTCGTCTTATCTTTTTTACGTTTTTTTTTACATTACTTTTTCTAGTCTCCTCTTATCTTTTTTTTCGCTTTTTTTTACATTACTTTTTCTAACCTCCGCTTATCTTTTTTTCCGCATATTTTTTACATTAATTTTTCTAGCCTCCTCTTAATTTTTTCTTTCCAAATGAATGTAGCATACAAAAATTTACAAAATCACAAATGAGCCTATTTCTGCTGTTTGCAGTCGACCGAAAATTAAAAAAAAAGAAAATAATAATAAGTTTGTAAAATTAATTTTTTAGAATTCTGCAAGACCTAGGATTTTGGTCATAATTTTTCGGTCAACTTTGACCAAGGAGTTACATGCCCTGATTTTTACAAAATTTTACGTTCGGAAGTTTCGGAAATAACGCGGGGGGATGCTTTATTGTCCCACATTTTTCAGTATAATAACTTCTTAAATATGCTGTTCAAAATTATGAAAAAAATATATATATTTTTGCATTCCACATAACAAGCCCTTTCAAACGATACCACACATGATACATGAGATTACATTATTTTTTTCTTTTCGAGTATCTCACTTGCCACTTCTTAAATTCTCATATGAATATTTCAAACTTTAAACTAGTGCAAAATTAGTGTCAAATTTGTTAAAGTTTAAAGTTTCTACGTCGCATGGTTTCCGAGAAAAGTCATCTCACAAGGGTTTCGTTTTTTTTCCCCGAACCCACGGAAACCCTAAAAAAACGAAAAAAATATATATATATTAAAAAAAATAAGAAGCTATACTTACGAATTTCGCAATGTACACCGGCCCTGCCAGGTGGACACTTGCACACATATCCACCCTGTGGCAATATGTCGCAGGTCGCACCGTGCTGACAGGGTTCCCCCATGCAGGGATCCAACGATTGTTGACAATTTTCCCCGGTGTACTGGGGCGGACAAACGCACCTGTAACTCGGTGGCTCACTCTCATCATCGTTATCGTAATCGACGGCTCGATCGAATTCGCAATCCGCACCGGCGCAACGAATTCTCGATGATTTCGAACGATTATGCTTCTTCGAACGTTTTTCTTTCTTCGCCACAGCCGTGCATCTCGAACCCTTGCTGCATCTCACGATATTCACACTTCCCTTGTTGCCGTCGTTGTTGTTATTGTTGTTGTTATTATTTTTATTTTTGTTTTTTCTCTTGACGTTGGTTTTTTTCGAGACGTTCGAAGTTTGACATTCACGACCGTTGCACAAATCTTCGTGAAAAATCGGTTGGCAAGTCGCGCCATTTTGACATGGCAAATTTGCACAACCGTTGTCACGACATTCCTTGACTCTGTAAGTTTCCTTGATATCCTCGTGCTTTCCAACATGAAGATCCAGTGTCACACGATCGATTTTTAATTTTCTGATGCATCCGAGAAGTCCTTGATTCGTTCCAATGTTATCGTATACCCTGATTCGTGATTATAATTATTGATGATTATCGTTTGAATTTCGTTTTTTTTTTTTCATACACACAACGTTTTGTGATTTTATCGATGATTGTTGATTACCTGGTGTAATTAGTCGGTACGTTACCGACGAACGTGTCCTGATTGAGATCCAAAGATTTGAGAATTCCCTGACTCTGACCGGCCACGTCGTCACCGTCGTTGAATATCAAAACACCGTCTTTGTGATAACGTTTTGCAACTATACGGTGATAATTTTTCATCGTTACTTTTTCCGGTGATGTCAACAGCACAGGACCGTTGCCGAGATTGTAACGAAATTGAACGAATCTGCGAATAAAATGATAATAATGATAATAATATTGTTGGGCAATGGTCAATAATATAAAATACGATAATATAATAAATTGTCAACCGACCCATCGACCACAGCAAGGGACAAAAAATCTCCGGTTCCATCGTTCTTCTGTTGATTGTACAATATAATTCCATTTTCCGCATAAGTTTTGAATTCCAATTCAATGTTGAATTTGTGATAGGCCTTCAAACGGGCCATTCGAACGTAACTTTTTCCATCGAACGATGGGATTTCGTAATCGCGTTTGTCGATCTCTTCGTCGCACAGCAAACCGGTAAAATTCGGACGGCATATGCAGACGAACGTCGAACTCGGCAGATCGATGCAAGTAGCTGACGCGTGACACGGCGATGACAGACAAGCTTGAAATTCTTCGGGCGGTGTCACCGAATCGTAGTTGATTGCTGAAACATTTACGAATTACCGAATTTTTCGTGATTTTCGACGGTACGTGACCTCTTACGGACAAGAGGCTCGTTTGGCCGTAAATTTATATATATATATAAGTGTATATTCGTTTACCAAAGCATTCTTGTCTGTCGCTCGATTCGGCAAAACCATCGGAACACATGCATCCCCCGTTTACACACTCGCTGTTTGATATTGTGCAATCTTTGCTTTCGTTGCACAAATCACCGAGAAGAGCCGAAACTACCCTTATCGTGGCTGGTGTTGGTCGGGAAGCAGCTGCCACTCCTGTCATATGGGACATTCGATGACGAATTATTATAAGTTTTTTTTTTACCTTCTGTCCAATTTACAATTAAGGGTCAACGCTACTGTAGAATTTTCGAAAATGGAAACCTTTTTTTTTCGCTTGAAAAAAAAAGTTTCCAATTTTACTCGAATCATAATTTTTATTACCTCAAAGGATAATTTTTGCTCGAGGTTTTGAGGAATGAGGTGAAATAAGTTTTGTGGAGGGGTGAAGATTTCAAATGGTGATTTCGGGTACCATTGCTAAGCTCATTTTCAACGTGTCTTCATGTCCCTATACTGATCCTACTTATGGGAATGATTAAACGGGCCAACTAGCTCGGGGAATTCTAAGATACATGAGAAGTAAGAAATCCGAAAGAATTTTGATATTGGACGCAAATTGTATAGAGCAGGCATCGCCGACGAGAGAGGTAAATACGAAATTTTCATCAAATAACGTGTTACGTAAAACTTCGAACGCGTTTATCACGAAACAACAATTTTTCAAACTGACCGGACAAATTACTTTGACGAATCTTCAAACGATTTACTTGGAATTTTTTATCGTAGCTTTCACATTGACAACATTAACATTATTCAGAGAAGCACGTAAGATTTTTGTGATATTTATATTAACTTCATTTTGTACAAACAATTTTCAGCGTTATTTTTTCGTGAAAAATCGAAATAGCTAATCTTTCATAGAACTCGAAGAAACAATTTTTTTTTGTTGTTCCAGGTGAAAAATTGGAGGAAAGAAAAGTCCAGCCACGGGACACACTGCAGTCGATCGGAGGTCCCTTCGTCTCAGCTGTGGCGTCGCCATTTTGTTGAAAATAATATTTTGAAAAATGTTTCAATGATATTCAAAGTTCTATCCAATAAACACCCGCAAACAAATTTTGCGTTGCATGTATCGTATTGTTATGAAAAAAATTCTCAAAGTTAGTCCATTGTTTTTTTTTTCATCTCTGGAGTGGCGTTATCCGTTAATTTCGTCGATCGCATGGATTTTATTACCGTGTTTGAGATTATCGCGATCAATGGTAATGGTTTCTTGTTGGCCGCGATGTGTATAGTAGTAACGAGCATCGGGTTCGGGACCCAAAAGATGTCTCGTTGATTTCGACAACGGTGATATTGCTGCGGCCGGTTGTGTGTACTGAACCGCGGTATATCTCTTGACCGGAAAATCCGTGTTGGCCATAGGATCGTCTGCAATTCAATAATCATTTTTTTTTTATCGTGCAATCGTCAGGGCTGAAAAATAATTGAGAGTTCTCGACGGTGGGAGACAGATCATAGCGATAATACGAGGTGGGGCGAGGCCTCGTATGAAAAACATTTTTATCTCTCGTGTCATAATAGATAGCTGTGGGGGAGTTGCCACAAGAGATAACCGAGGTTTTAAGGATGTATGACACTGACACATACAATCCCACCCGAAAATAATGTTAATGTGAATAATCACGATTCCAACTAGTTTTTAGATGCTAGAGAAATTCATAATCATCGATCAATCAATCAAATCGAGTTTTATTTGCACAAGTTTGAATTTTTTTTTTACATAACAATTCATCATTATCGAATATCGCAAAATAGATGTTATAAAATTTTGCATCATGATTTGTCGTCACCTCTTTCAATCGCTTATATTGAATATTGAAACATTGAAAGTCGATCTATCTGCATTTTTTTGTGGACATTCATCGATCCGTACTCAAATAAATAAAAAACTTTATTTCCATGCATTTTATCTTCCATATTTGGAATCGCAATGTGTTTTTTTCCACATAAGAACACATGTCAAATTTCACACATCTGTCGAAACTTTCGAACGAGTAGGTTGAGACATTTTGAAACTTTGCAAATTTTTTCGCAATGATATAAAACCTAGAAGGTCTGTGAAAATTTATGAATTTTTATTATATTACGACACCCTGTGTCATACATCCCTAAGCTTGTGCTCTTGGCGCCACCCTCTTTTTTTTTCTCATCGCTTCTCGAAAAATTACGATATGTATTATTCACGCATTACCAACAACCTTGCGAACGAGGCAAAATGTTTTTCTCGTTTTTTTTATCATCATATGTCGTGTGTCAATAACGTTCGAGTTTGTTCAATTTGATTCTTTGTTGTTGTTGTTATTGTTATTTCATCGAATAATAACTCAATTTAGGATATATTGTCGTCCATTTTTTTTTTTTTTCGATTGCATAGGTCTCGGGTATTTCGAGTAATTTTCAACATTTCCGGATAGTAAATTGTCGCCGGGCATATCGAATCTCAAGAGAGAGAGAGAGAGAGAGAGAGAGAGAGAGAGAGAGAGAGAGAGAGAGAGAGAGAGAGAGAGAGAGAGAGAGAGAGAGAGAGAGAGAGACAGAAACCGGCTTCGAAGTAATCTAATTTGTATTCAACTTGCCGAAAGACGTGACTCGAGAACCTTCCCTTATCCCCCCTCCCCCACCAACCGTGATGGTCGGGGGTGGAAAAAAAAAACTTTTCCAACGTATTGACTCGCGTGGCTGTGCTTGTGTCGCCCATCGCAATCGGGAATAAGAAACGGCCCGTTGGATTTAATAGATTTTATCGAGACCGATTTTACGCATTGGGGGTTGGGGATGGGTGGGAGGGGGGAGGGTTGGGCAATACCCGGCGATTCTCCGCTCAGCGACGAATAGCCAAGTGACTTGAAAAACTTTTTCACGATCGTTTTGTTGCTTCGACGAGTCACATTTACCGTAAACCCCCACTCTCCAATCTTCCACCCCCGCCCTCACCGAGTTACCAACTTTTCCAATGGCAATCAACTAATCGGAGTTGAGAAATCCCGGGAAAAATAGTCAAACCGTTATTTTTCCACCAAATTTATTCGACCAAATTTCTGTATTATCGAACGAGTTTTTTTTTCATCATCTGCATCTTTTTTTTTCGAATCCTCATTCTCGTTTGTCTGAACTAACGTTCGTCAACAGCTATGGAAGCAACGAAAAAGAATAAGATAATTTGTCTATCAGTCGAAGCAGTTTTCGGTAATTGAAAGAAAAATTGAAAAAAAAAATTATATATTTTGTTTTCTGAACGTAAAATAACGCGACTTGTTGAATTATTCGAACGTGATAACATGAATCATTCAGCGTCCAGCGTAGCCTTGCCAGGGAGATGAGCCGATTCGTTCGAAAGCTCCGGCCAAGTTGCTTCGGGCAGTACCTCGAAAAAACCAACAATCAAGAATTCAAGAATCAACAACCCCCAGCCGATTTACTCGAGTTGACCATGTCGAGTTGATGTCGCACAGACTCTCGACAATTTACCCACCGAGTTATCGTGAATATTTAAAGAAACCTGCGATATTTCATTAGCGATTTACTTATCATCGTTTCACATACCTGCGTCACGGAAACTCACGATGAAAGATTAAAAAAAAAATAAAATAAAATAAAATAGAATAAAAGCGTTGGAATAATGGTACTTGGGACAAAACTTGAACAGTTTTATTTTATGGTTTTTCTTTTTTCGTGTTTTTTTTGTTGCGATACAATTGATTGATCGTTGATTGGTAATCGATTATCGAAATTATCATTTCTTTTTTTTTTTTTGCTAAAATTCAATTTTGGTCCAGACGATTGTTGTAACGTTTTGGATTATAATAACACAATACAAACGGACTATGGAAGATCGGAGAGCGTAGCACTGTCCGCGGACAATATTCCATACAGGCCTGTGACACTATTTCATTCCAGATTAGTCCGATTAGTCTGGTATAGAAAATATATATGTATGTATGTATATATATATATATAGATGGAAGCGCTGGACCCCACGTACACGATGCTACGATGAATTATCATTATTATTATCATTATCATCATAATTATTATAACGCGATAAAAGCACCGATCGAACGCAGACGACGCAGACGTTTATCGCTCGAAGATGCAATGTTGCTACTGCTACCGCTTAGTCCGGCCTCGTTGACGTATATCGTTTGTTTGTTTGTTCGTTCGTTTTTTTTTTTTAATTCGTTAAAAAAAAAAATTGTTAATTAGTATCGCGACATGTAAAGCGGAATGTAAGGCGAACGTTCGGTAAACCCACCTCTGCAGTGACCAAACGCCTGTGTAACGACATCGGCTTGATGACGACACGAATAAAGACGCAATTCGCACTCGTTGTCATAAGTCTGTCCGTCGCTTCCGCAAACGGGAACGGACGGCAGATCGGCCGGACAACCGGTCGGACAAACGCAATGGGGACCCCCGAGTTCGGAACACTGACCGCCCGAGTAACATTCCAACTCGTTGCAGTTTGTTCCTATTGACGGGCTCGTGTCGGCTGAAAATCGTCAAACGTACAAACGTCCGATTGTCGATCTGTTCTTTCGATCGAACAATATGTCCCGAGTCGGGATGGGCATCCATTCAATGAAAATGTGATTCCAAATACTTTTTCAAACAAATAACTATGATTAATTATCATGCGAGAATAAATATTTTCACATTTATGTGGTAATTATGATCGATTTACGTAAATTATTATGATACGATGAATTTAAATATTTAATAAATCCGCGAAAATTCATTATCATTCGGTTTGAAAAGTATTTGAAATACATTTTTAATGAATGAACAATATTACCTGCGTAACATCCGGTCGACGTCAATATTTTGTTGTGATCCGTGCATATGGTGCACTTGTGACCTTGAATTTCGGGTTTGCAAACGCAACGGCCGGTCATTTGTTCGCAATCTTCTCTGACCGAGCCAAACAGTGAGCAGCCACAAGCTGTGTACAAATAACATGTAAAGAAACAAAAAAAAATAGGAAAAGATAATATTTAACTCGATACAACGATGAAATAGATGAGTTTTTGGACTCACGTATGCATCCCTGATGACCTTTGCTTATTTTGGAAAGACCCCAGTAGCCGGGCATGCATCTGTCGCATTTCAAACCTCCCACACCGGGTCTGCACTCGCACTCTCCGGTTTCCGGATTGCAAGTGTCCGAAAGACTGCCCAAACGATTGCAATTGCAGGTGCTCGGACAACCGGCGCCTTTCGGGCCAAGCGCCGCGGTTATTCCATCCGGGCAACAACCGTGCCAGGCGTCGGAACACTTGATCACCTGAATTCCTTGAACTGAAACGTGCGGCCAAAAAAAAAAAACCAGCCGTCAGTCTCGTCGACACAAATTTTTCGCACCATTGATAAAAAAAAAATGAATTGTTAAATAAAAGGACGAACCTTTCTTGCAGCAGCGAGCGAATCGGGTTGTCTGATGACAATAGTTGTTGGTGGGACAGTCACGTCTGTCAGGGCCGCTTCCGCAATCGTATTCCTTGCCTTCGGCATCGGTCAATGGTGCATCACCGTTGCACGGTTTAACCTCCATGCCTGAGTTTCCATAAAATTGGTTTTGGATAAAGAAATCATCATCAACAACAACAACAACAACAACAACAAAAGGTATGAAAGACGCATGCAAAAAGCCGGGACGGGATTGTCGTAATTAAAATCGTTGAATAAAACGAGTTTACTTTGTTGGTGAGTTGCTTTGGTCGTACTATTTTTATAGTATTTACGTTGTGTGATGTTGTTAACGTGCTTTGACGAAGAGCGAACTTGTTATAGATGTAATTTCGTAAGATTATTTTCCTCTCTTGGTCTGAGAGCGAGAACCCTACCTTACCGATATTTTCGGATTCCTATTTATTTTTTTATAAATTAATTGCTCAAGAATTATCTGAGCAATTAATTCGTCACTCTTCGTCGCTCTTCGTCAATGCACGTTAACAACATCACATAAAGTAAATACTATGAAACGAGTTTACACATTTTTCCTTTTTCAGCGAGAACCTAATGGCAAAAGTGTTGTATAGACTAATTTGGGATTGCTGAGAAAGAAAGTGACACTCGATGATTTTTCCAAAGAAGCGTTATCGAGATTTTAGCGAAAAACATGCTTTTCGGTTTTTCTTTTTTTTATTATGAAAGGCATATTCTTTTCATTCACGACAATATACTTTTAGTATCAACCAAGATGGTATTTGTTGAATCAAAGTTGCTGAAATTGAAAAAATTGAATTTTTCAAGTTTTTTCGAAAATTACACAATGTTCTCATTTGCTCTTTTCAGTTGAAATTTTTTTTCTTTACAGGTTTTGATGATGAGCAAGTGACAGGTTATTTCATTAATGATTTCTGAATAAAGCTTCTCTGGAAAAATAGATGAGGATAATTTTCTTTTTTAGCGACCCCGAAGTTAGGTCTGAAAAAACACTTTTCCCACGATGTTCATTTTTGCATTCGTGGCAAACTAGCGTAATTCGTCAGAATGTCGATCCCCGAACCTTGACACAGGTCCAACGGTCTAAGCCTGAGTTCCCGTTGTCTCTGGCAGGCTTCCATCTTCATCGCGCATATAGACGGATATGTCTTCAAATCGCTTCCGCACACGGGTATAGCGTTTTCCGGGGGTACCGATGCGCAATCGAATTTACAGCTGCATCTTGGAAACCCATCGGGTCCGAGTTCACAAGTGGCCTCGAAGTCGCAATGAATGTCCTTGCAAGCTTCGCGTTCCTGGGTGCTGGTAACTTCGGCTATCGTCGTTGGCAAACGACTCACCGCGAGCGGGGTTGACAACGTTGCTGTCATTCGAACACCCAAAGCACCCGTCGTTAGTTGTTAGTCAGGCGGAAAGGGTCACGATGATGGCCAGAAGGGCCAAAAGGGTCTGTTAGTGCGTTTGTTAGTGCCAGGGACTTGTTTTTTTTTGTTTGTTACAGCGTTACAACGAACATCTGATTGTTTCAGAATCTTGGATGGATTATTTACATTTTCACGGGAGGGGGGGGGGGGGGGCATTACTTACTCAACGCGGCAACGGCAAATTTTTCTCCGCATTCGCCGTAAAACACGACACGAAGAGCCGGGGTTCCGACATTGTCGTCTCTGTCGCAAGCCGCGCGTTGCAACTCACACTCGGAACGATAAGTTTTCGCGTCGCTTCCGCAAACCGTTTCACCGGAATTTTCCGGACAGCTTTCCGGACAAATGCAATTGCCGGCTACGCAACGCGAACCGTGTTCGCACACCACGTTGGAACACAGTTCTGCAAACGTCGAGAAATTGTTTAGTTTCGAAAGCTTCTTAAATAACTAATGGGAAGAAAGAAGAAAATGAAAAAAATAAATAAAAATGAACAAAAAAGAAAAAGAAAAAGAAAACAGGGATCGACTCTCACCGCAATCGCCTCTATAATTCACGGCAATGTGAGTCTTGGCGGCGCACGAAGCTTTCTTCATGGCGCACTCACTGATGTAAGTCACACCGTCGGTTGCGCACACTTTCGTGTCGGCCTCATTGTCCTTTGTCTGTGAATTAGGAGACAAAGGCATACATTGATTGTTCACCCTACATGACTCTATTTTTTTATCTTCAAACGCATGAATGGGGTCTGGACACACCCCACGATTTTATTGATCGATATTGATTGAAACGTTCCTATGCTGATGGACGGGGTTTCTTGTACAGGGTTTCCTTCGTTTTTTCATAAGTAAGAGGATGGTGGACGAGAAATCTGATTTTATTAACATTAAGCTGATGAAAAACCCATTTTGAGACTGAAAAACTGAAGAAATCAGCGAAAAACTCATTTTTTCATTATTTCAAAGTTTCCGTGGGGTGCGTTCGGACCCCAGTCATGAGTTTCAGGGTTAAAATATATTTCCATGTTCATCGGTTTCCGGATAAATAACATTTCTGACAATATGCGACAACTTACGACTTATTCCTCAACGTTGCGTTATAAACGGAAACATGACAATAACTCACCGGTTCATCGCAATCGGTCGGACAAACGCATTTCGCCTCGCCGGAACTGTCACTCTCGCATATTCCATAGTGTTCGCACTTTTTGTTCTCGCAACCATCTGCAAAGTTATCGAAGAACAAATTTGTATTATACATCGATGGAAGTGCGAAAAAAAAAAACGTTGCAAAGCGTGTGAAATATAATGGTGTTCACGAGTTTTATTAATTGAGGATTAATTGAGCTCGAGTGAATCGAGTCGACGCTAACTCCGACCTTCTCCAGAGGTTCATCCCTCGTTTCTGGCGTACAACGTAAAATTGTTTCAACCCCCCATTTTCCGTATTCAAAGTGGGCATTAATAAAGATTCCGCGATATTTCCATAAATGCAACGCTCGTCGGCCTCGCGGCTAATTAGTTAGGCACTGGTTGGGCTTCGGAGCGCGCGCGCGCGGGATAAACACAAGTGTGTGATGAATAACGGCAAAAATTTGCAACTCGATCGTCGCTGTCACGATGTAAAATAATTTTTAAAAAATACGAAAAAACAAAGGAAAAAAATTCGTAAAAAGTTTACGAAGAAATTGGATAATAACCGGTACGAAGGGAACCCGAGTGGAAACTTTTACCCTGGATTTCAACTTGTTTCGTCTTATACGTCCGAATTACAAGGTGGAGTGAGTCTGGAATTTTTTTTTGCATCTACTTTTCAACCTCAATGTGGTATCGACGTTTGTTTCATCTTCGTTCGACTTTCCGAGTGAGGATCAAATTTTGTTCTTTTGTTATTTCATCCTCGTTCTACCATCCAAACTTGAAAATCCGGAAATAACTTTAGGTTGTTAGGATAAAATGAAGTGAAAATGCTTGAATGAATTTCTCATAACTTCATCCTACTTTCAACCTCTTTTACTCTGAGAGTCAAGGTTGTTGTCGGGTTAGGCCGAAATGATGCCACTGAGATGGAATTTTTCGTTAACGTTCATGATCCCGTTACTAATCAACCTGTGAAATTTCAAAACATTTCACAGTACAGTTATTTAGAAAAAAAAATCGCAAAGTTGGGGTATTTTGTGTGCTTATTACATTATGCTTATGGGAATGTTCCGAACATTGTTCAGTATACTATATATATCTGCCGAAACCATGATGCCACGAAGTTGAAAAATCAGATACGGTTAAATGGAATATCGGACAAACTTTTGGTGCCTGGAAAATAATAATTAACAGTACCGATTCAAAGTTATCCATGATTTTAATCGCAAATTTTCCAGTAACTGAGCACACAAAATATAAGGCTCCGAAAGCATGGCAACGGCATAGCCGGCATAAGCGCTCCCTACCTTAGCGATATTTGATAATTATGAATGTGGCCATCAAGTTAATTCAGACAGGAATTTTTTTTCCGGACCGATGTTCATGGTTGATAAACAAACACTCCGCTTTTGAGGCTAGGAACGGAGCGCGTATATGACAGCTGTGCAACACTGCTGCTCAACCCAAGCATATTATCGTGGGTCATAATTTACGTTGTTGCCAGTTCGTCTTGCAATAATTGATCTCTAACGAATTATCGAAAACAATGCCATAAACTAATACAAATAATTCCTGTAACCATAACTTTGTCAAAAATGCATATTCTTTTAAGCTGATGTGGATTTTTACCTCGAAAAATGACATTAAATACGACGATAATTTGACGACAAACAGTTGAAAACCATTCATCGGTTCCGTGCATAATCATAGGGCGCCCCTCCTCACGCTTCACCCCCGACGGCTAGACCCCACAACAACCTTAAAATGAGTTGTGAATCAAGGTGAAAATACTTTGGCTCGTGATGCAAGGAGATAGACCCGGTTCAAATGAGTGCGAATGAGTCCAAATGGAATTCACCGTCTTATATTGTTACAATTCATTGAAATCCGACGGAAATATTCGAATCGAGTCTCGAGTACGGGGGAGTCGGTTATTCGTGGCAAGAGCGAGTGCGCCGCGTTCCGAACTCGTCGTGCTTTTTGCTCGACTCAACGACGAGAGCCAACCCTGAATATCCATCCGAAGAAACGGGCTGTGCTGCTGCTGCTGCCGCACATGCATATGCAGCATGCATGCTTTGGGGCAACAACTCATAGGCGCTTACGGCGCGACTACGAAACTCGGCGCGCCAACGTTCGCGTCGTCGTATGCACGAAACCGTGTTTTAATTTACAAACCGTTTTGCAAAACGAATAACGATATATATCACAAATAGACGGCAATACGGCATCGTCGTTCGTTATCTTTGCGGGCTAACTGAAGATGGAATAAAAACAATTCATTTTATCAGCTGACGTATAAAGCAGCTTATTTTTACCCTCGTGCGATGTTTTTTTTTTTTTTTCATTTTTCATTCTTTGCTCGTTTGAAAGCGTTAAAATTATGTTGCTTGTTTTTAATTTATTTATTTTCATTTATTTTGATTTTATTTATTTTGATTGGCAAAATCAGTTGGTTGGTTCAAGCCAAAACCCCATAAGTCCTATTTGTCGTAAAAGAATTATCACTCTTTGTGGTAAAATTGATCATCATGGAAAAAATCGAAGATTATCATTATCGATTGAAAAACTGATTTGAAATTTCAAAACACGAAACAAAACATAATTGACAAAAGTGGTAACATTTTTTTGTACTATAGACTATGTGATAACATTTGAAAGAAGAGACTTTTTCAAAAATAAACATATTACTCACTTACTTTATTCTTAATTATTTTATGATAAATCAGATCTTTTGTGAGATGTAAATTTACACACCAACTCATTTCATCTTCGCCTGTTTTCGAATTCAGATTGCGGAAAACGATTGTTATACAAAACTGACTTTTACGATAAATGTCGTTTACAAAATTGTTATAATGTTACAATGAATTTTATTATTATTTATTATTGTACTTACTGCAAAGTCCCTGATACAGAACTCGAATTTCACGATGATGCTGACACGCTTCGAGTCGGAGTTTGCACTCGTTGCTGTAACTTATACCGTCGTCACCGCAAACAGGATGAAATTCCACGGAACACGTGGGACATTCGCAGGTTGCGGTTTCACCGTTCTCTGCGCAAGTTGCTCCCCATTGACAGATCTGTCGACAACGATGTGTTTCGAGTCTTAAAACGAATAAATCATTTTTCTTTTTCGCTCCCGAATCAAATCGCCATGTTTGTCATCGTTTTAACAAACTATAGGACGTTTTGAATATTGAAAAAACTGAAATATCATATTAGTAATCAGTGGAGGTGCATGATCATGTTTATAACCAAATACTGTAATTATGCTGTAACAATTATATTTATCAAGAAAATTCGCATTGGAAAAAGTACTCAAGTAGCGTGAAAATCAGTCAAGCAACTTTTTTTTAAAATATTTTTTCGTAAACCATTTTCGCAACAGTGTTTGTCATAATGTAATTGAACGTACTAACAAAAAGCTTCATTCTGGATTTTTACCCGATTTTTTGAATCGATAGTTTATAAATTAGAGTAGGGGGGGGCGACACTCTGATGACGACTTTGAAAGCAAATATCTCGTGACTCAAGAGTTGAAATGAAAAGTTCTCAGAACATTTTAAATAGCATTTGAGGAGACTTATTGAAAGACATCTCACTCGATGGGGTGAGCAATGAAACAAAATTACGAGTTCACTCATTAATCTTTGGGAGGGAGGTTAAGATTGGAATTTCGTTTTTTATTCCATCATTTCTGTTTATGGGTCACCGATCTGCGTCTGAGTACCAAATTTCATCTCAATCGTTGAATAAATGACAGAATGGGAGGACTGTGACATACAGACGGACAAACGGACGGACAGACCTGAACTATAAGTGTCCCTCAACTTCCACGGAACCCTAAAAATTAATGCAACGCTTCGTCGTGTGCACGATATAGGTGCGCACTCGCGCACACGCGGCATTCTGCTTGGATACGTTCATCGAATAAAAATCGCGAGAGTCTCGGTTAAATCGTGTCTCGACCCACAATCGTGATGCCACCCCAGCTGTCGTTCGCGAAATAAAATATATTCACGCTACGACGAATCTCATTTCGGCTCCGTGATTTCACAATGGCGCACACGGTTCACGGATGAAAGATTATTCACGAAAAAAATTTTCCACGTTTTATTTAACTTCGTTTTCGGTATGAAAAAAATGAAATAAAATAAAATAAAAATGAAACCTCGAAACATCGACACTCGAGGGACGATGATAAAATTAAACAAAATGTATCAATGTTTGATGTTACAGTGTAGCATTAGGTTTGAGATAAAATAAGTAATAAAAGAAAAAAAATAATAATTATAATAAAAAAATATTTAAAAAAACAAATAAAACCTCTCAAGATCGACACTCCAGGAACGATGATCGAATGAAATAAAATGTATTAATGTTTGATGTTACATTCTAGCATTGGGTTCAAGATGAAATAAGTAATAAAAAAAACAAGTAGAAGGAATCAATGTATCGTCGGACGAAATAACGATGTGGACTGTGAGCCAAGTGAATTTACAATGTGTTAGCCGAGGGTGGGCGGAGGGGGGAGGAGAAGGAGGGTAAAGGCGAGACGAATAAATCACAGTCCGGAAAACGATGGTCGAGGGCTCGGTAAGGGAGGGTGAATATCGGGGGAGCACAGGCCAGGAAATATCCGAGGTATTTCGAGGGGCCGGTCTCATTTTGCATTCGGATTCGATTTCCCCGAGACCATCGAGCCTCATTATTTCATCCACGTCTCGCGGAACACCGCGATAATGAAGAGGCCGAAGGCCACGTCGAAGGGCAAAACGAAGACGGTTTCCGGGAGCGGAGCTCATCGTTAGAGAACGTCAGCTGTATTCATCCGCCCCCCCCCCTCCCCGTGCCAACGGTTATTCCGACGGTCCGACCGATCGAAGCGAACGAGCAACACCGCGCGCGCGTGTTCGATACGGTACTCTTGAATACTCTTGTACTCTCGAATACGGATACTCGATACTCGGCTGTATTCGCCATCGCGAAAAAAAACCGAGGATCTGTGGTTCGCAGGCAAAATCGAACGAGTCCAAATTTTTTTTTTTGGTAAAAAAATTAGATTGAATCGGATTTTTGTAATTTGGATGCTAAACATTGATTTCAAAGGCAGAGTTGAATCAGAAAATTGGCAATACAGGAAGAAATTAACGAGATGAACCTAAACAAAAGATAAAATTCGGTTTTTTTCACATGAGCCGAATAATTGCACTTTTTTTGGTGATAACAAATATAATGGAACAACAAGACTCTTGTTATGTTTTTTTTGCAAGTTGTCCCGAAACTTTTTGATTGGTGATAAAAAATTTCCTCATTCGACAATGTATATCGATTATTAATCGTCTTGCATCGATTGGTTTTGAGCAAAACCCCAATGAGTCCATTCCGTTTGTAGTGAAATTGATCGTTATAGGAAAAAAAGAAGATTGTCATTGTTGGTTTGGAAACTGATTTGGAATGTCATAACAACAATCGAGACATAACCTCCGGTAATGGTACAATTTTTCTGCACCAGAAACTGTTCGATGTGATTTGAAAGAAGAGGCTTATTCAAGAATAAACGTATTGGTTACCTTACAAATACAAATTTTGAGTTAGATATTTTTTTAACTTTAATTTTTAATTTTTTATAATCAATCAGATATTTTATGGCATGTAAATCGTTTGGATAAGGAGGATTCTACTCAACAATCTTCAACTACCGCAGTGCGCGGCAAGAGAGCGAGAGGGGGGAGGAAGGCAGAGTTGTCGCTGTCTTCGAAAACGCAAAATATCGTCGCAATGTTTTCCGCTTTAAAAAAAATTCACAACACATTACCCAATGTTTCGGCCAAAACCGAATAAGTCCATGATTCTAGGCAAAATCGGATAAATCTACGATTTGTCGGCAAAACCGAATAAGTCAATTTGTGTTTTTTTTTTTTCATCCCCAAGTTACAGACTATTTAAATTTTATAGAATTCCACCATGGATAGTACCAAAAACTAAGTGTAACCCGATAATCATTATTTTTGGAATCAGTTTCTTCGCTATGATTGATCGTACGCAGTGTCAAATCGTTATTTCTCGAAAACTCTTTCTCTGGACTTATTCAGTTTTTGCCTATAAAATAATCATTCAATAACAACTAATATAATATCTATATTGCGCATCACACGAACCTTTTCGGAACACGGTCCACGGGAGCCACAGTTTCCGGTGTACGCGAGTTCGATCCGAGTTTCCGTGAGACAGGCTTGAAACTTGAGTTCGCACAGCGATGTGTAAGTCGTTCCTCCCCTCGCGCACACGGGTCTCATAACCGGCTCGCATTCCGGGCCGCACTCGCATTTCGCAATGCCATATCGATCAATGGCGCATTGTTGGACCGCGCTGCACTGTGCATCGTCGCAAGGATTCGTTCCTGTGGCATTTCGGTCCGAACAAACGAAACAAATAAATCAACATCACCGCCCACTGATTCATGAAAATTGGGAAACGAAAAAGAAACCAAAAAAAAAAAAATTCGTTTATCTTTTGACTCGAGCGAAGAACCGCTGCGAAATGCGAAAAGCTGAACGAAAACCTAATTCCTCTCATAGTCACAATTCTACCGTGTCATTTAATATTGAAAAACTGTGTTACAAAAGTTTATCAAGACTGAATTTATTCAGCATTGATGAACCTTGAGCAAATAGTTTCACATCGTTTGCCCACGACTTTTCCGGATCAAGGTGCAAAAACACCTTGGGAAATTGAAAAGGAACAAACAAAAACGAAAGAGGTTAAAAACAAATAAACGAAAAAAAAAAACAACATCGAGTTGGGATGGAAGAGAGTGAAAAAAAATGAAGAAAAAAATAAATAACGTGTTTGGAAATACTAACCAGAACTGCAGGCACCGGTGTAGATTTTCCTGAGAGGCAATCTGGATCTGCAAGCTTCCTGCCTGAGGCTACATTCGTTCGAGTAAGTTTTACCGTCGCTCCCGCAAACCGGTGAAAACTCGAGGCCGCACTGTTCGCCACAGCGACAGGCCGGCTGCCGGGACGAGTCCAGCTGGCAAACTTCCGGTTCCGAGCACTCGACGTTCCCGCAAGGATCTGCAAACACATCGGATCGCGGTTGTTCAGCCCGGTTTTTGCCGCGTCCTTAACGCTAATGAAAACGTGTTGATGCGACCGGGCAATTCGGAAATGTATATAATCCACGTCATCAGTCGCGAGACCTTCGAGGACTCATGTTCGTCATATTCGTACATTTGCCAAATAATAGTTTGTTTTAGCGTCAGGATATGGATAACACGATAATGTTACGTTTCGTTTAAAAAGTTGTTGTGGGGTCTAGCCGTCGCGGGTGAAGCGTGAGGAGGTCGCCCTGTGATTATGCACTGAACCGATGGATGGTTCTCAACTGTTTGTCGTCAAATTATCGTCGTATTTAATGTCATTTTTCAAGGAAAAAATCCACATCAGCTTAAAAGAATATGCATTTTTGACAAAGTGATGGTTACAGAAATTATTTATATTAGTTTATGGCATTGTTTTCGATAATTCGTTAGGGATCAATTATTGCAAGACGAACTGGCAACAACGTAAATTATGACCCACGATAATATTCTTGGGTTAAGCAGCAGTGTCGCACAGCTGTCATATACGCGCTCCGTTCCTAGCCTCAAAATCGGGGTGTTGGGTTATCAACCATGAATATCGGTCCGGGGAAAAAATTCCTGTCTGAATTAACTTGATGGCCACATTCATAATTATCAAATGTCGCTGAGGTAGGGAACGCTTGGGCCGGCTATGCTGTTTGCCATGCTTCCGAAGCCCTATATTTTGTGTGCTCAATTTTTGGAGAATTCCCGATTAAAATCATGAATGACTTTGAATCGGTACTGTAAATTATTATTTTCAACGCACCAACAGTTTGTCCGATATTCCATTTAACCGTATCTGATTTTTCAACTTCGTGGCATCATGGTTTCGGCAGATATGTATAGTATACTGAACAATCTTCGGAACATTCCCATAAGCATAATGTAATAAGCACACCAAATACCCTAACTTTGCGATTTTTTTTCTAAATAACTGTACCGTGAAATGTTTTGAAATTTCACAGGTTGATTAGTAAAGGGATCACCAGCGTTCACAAAAAATGTCATCTCAGTGGCATCATTTCGGCCTAACCCCACAACAACCTTAATCGTGGAATATTAATTTATGGGGGAAGATTTCTGTAATGTCGGCGTGATGGAATATAACGTAGGTTAGGGTTTTCGTTTTCCATTCGCTCGCTCGGCTGACGAAGCAACTTGCGAATATACGCGACACACACACACACACAGACACCGGCTCGAAGGGTAGTCCTCTTGGTGGAACTCTGGTTTAGGTGTTTCTCGGGTTTAGTTCGAGTTACGGTCTAGCGGAGCGACTAAACTCCCGTATCCGATAGGCCGCTTGCCTCTACGCTCCGAGGCTTCGAGGGGACTACCGTGCTTTTCCGAAGGGGTCAGATATACCGCTCTGATTTCGTTGTCTCGCCATTTGCGATGAGGAAATTCGAGATATATTCTCGGGAGACCCCCGCATTGTAACGAACGGGACCAAACGTCATTTCGCTCGAGACACTGAGATCAAGATTCAATTGTTTTGATTTGTTTTTGCTTACTCTTGGAGGAAAATATGCGATGGTGGAATTTTTTTTTTTTTAATCTTCATATCATCGTGTTTTAGAATGTGCTGAATCTTTGGGGAAGAACATTGGGAGAAAATGTCGGGATGTGTGTGTGTGTGTGTGTGGGCGCCATGTCATTGAACTCGTAATGTTCACACTGGGTCCAGCGGACAAAATAGAGTTCCGAATGATGGAATGTGTGGCGCTATTTGTTGTTCTTCGAAGTTTCCACGACAGTCTCCATTAGTTTTCGAATTTTTTTTCCAAAATTTCCCCAATTTTTTGGAGGTGTGACGATTACGGGTTAAGATTACCAAAAAAAGGATCTTACCATTACCACTGGAGCGATTACAAATTTTGGAATGTTCGTCTATATTGTCCTGCAGGGATGAATTTGTACCCCAGGTTTTGCTGGTACTGCATTTGAGCCGAATCCATCGATTCGGCTTTTTATTTTATGTTATTTTGAATCTTTATGGAAAATCAAATTCATCGATATATAACTCACGTTAAATTCGGCCGATTGAGCTCCAAATTTTCAAGAGAACATCATACAGCTGTGATATGTATCAAATTTGGCGAAGAGTGGCTGATTGGTTAGGATTTGATAGAAATTCGAGTTTCCCAATTTTTGAGCCTCTGCAGATTTGAAAATATTGCACTTGCCATGCTCGATCTCATGGATTCACATGAATCGACGGTTAGGGTTGTTCAGTATTAAATTTGATGAAAATCCACTTACGCATTTGAATTTGTGAAAACATGAAAATTTTCTACACCCACTGATGAATATTTAAACATCAAAACAAGCTGCAAATTGAAGCTTGCAACTTTTTAAAGTTTAATTCAAGCAATTTTTCCGACAAATGCTCTCTCGAATTTAATCGAGAAAATCGTAAAAGGTACGACTATACAACATTGAGGCACGAATTGAGCAAATTTTAATGGAACTGTCATTTTCATGTAATTTCACAATAGTCCATATGGTTCGGTGTATCCGCACGGGTGAAATTATCCCCCGTTATCAAGTCCACATTGTGTGTATATACGACAAGAGAAAGGTATGAAAAATTTACTTGGGCTCATCATTTTTCCAAACCGTAATATTCCGTTTCCTCCAGTGCGGCCCTTATTTCGAAACACTCGAGCATGAAGCACTTGGTGGCCAACTCGGGCGACGAGGGCAGGGGGGGGGGGGGCACATCTCCGTTTCCGTTTCTCGGACAATTTTTAACAATGCCACGTTGAACGCGAATGGAAAACGTGTCAAATGAATTTTTTTTCGCTCGGGCAAACTTTCGTCTTGTTATACGTAGAGCCAAGTCGATAGACGCATTCTCTTTTTTTCTACAGACACACACGTCGTCAAATTACGAAAGATAACGAAATAGAGTAGCGCTCGAGCGAAACTATTTAATTATTGCATACAACAATCGGTCTAACTTGTGCAACGTTACCTCACACGCACAAATCATGGATATAATATTTGAAAAATTCAAAGGTGTATCATAGAATAGGGTGAGAAGGCCGGGTGAGTTGGCACACAGGGAGTGATGACACACCCTTTAAATTTCTTAACGCCATTTAGAGTTAAATTGTGTTTCTGACGTAAACGACGCGAGGTAAGGAAGAAAAGCGAAAAAAATGTTTTGCTAACAATATTCGCCAAGTTGTAATTGAAAATTTGGCACCGAGTCTCATCGCGGAAGCAAAAAGTTTTTTCACCTTAACTTTGACATTCTTAGTACTTTGAAAATAATTTTAATTTTTCCTAACCCCGACGAATTTGAGTGTTTACTAAACGAATAAAGTTGTTTTGTGCGATAAAGTTCCGATTTTTATTGATTGAAATAAAAAAAAACATTAATTCTATTCAGATTTATTCAGATTTAAGGATGTGCTATCTCTACCGAAAAATCATATCATTTAAAATGTAAAAAATTGAAATTAAATAATTGAATAAATCAAAAAATTCACGGGCACGCTTTAATATAAAGATAGAGATATGTAATTTGAGGCATCTTCTTTCCTTGCGGTCAACTTCAGATTGTTCAACTTAAAAAAAAAAAAACAGAATTTTTTTTTTCTTTTAAGTCGATAAAAAAAATAATAAACATTATTGAGGCACCCCTTAGCGTTACGATAAGGGGCTCAAATTTCGAGAACTTTAGTTTTATGAGGTCAACTTTCGATTTCGGGACAAAAATTGAAAATCGATTTTTTAACGACCAGTCTAATATGTATCTAAGCGGTTGGTTCGCACATGTCACACATGAAAATTCCCATGGATTGTCAAAGACGTGAGTATTTAACCCGATCCATTAACCATGGCAGTTGCGATAACCGGTTCCCTCTTACCGACCATATTGCTTCTGCCGAGTCCTCCTAATCCTAAGTAAATACCGACCCTCCTTCGCTCCCTCGCCCCCCCCCCCCCCACCCTCTCGCCCCTCACTGGCGGCACACTTCGGTCTTCGTAGCCTCGCGTGTGATCAAACATTTGTCTTTACGACTCGGTTGATTAAACCCCCGGAGAGGAGTTTGTACCGACGACGCCGGTTCGTGCGCGGGGGTGCGAGTTGTGTCTCCCTCTTCTTCCTCGCTATCCGCGCTGTCATCCACTCGGTGCAAACATTGCCGAGTCTGGGAAAACGAGTGAATGGGGTTTGGGGCGGCATCATCGTGAGTAAACCCGTGAAAATTACGAATACCCGGTGTGATGACGAAAAACAAGATTTTTCGGGGATTTTCGTTCGAGCTAACGATATGGATCAACCGCTGCG
The DNA here is from genome assembly GCA_963662125.1 of Diplazon laetatorius. Lineage (NCBI taxonomy): Eukaryota > Metazoa > Arthropoda > Insecta > Hymenoptera > Ichneumonidae > Diplazon > Diplazon laetatorius. The sequence continues at coordinate 6,154,292 of OY759158.1, read as the reverse complement.
AAATTTAATCGTTAGATATTCGAAAACGTTTTGTGAATAATTTATGTATGTTTCGGATGTACATAAAAAAAATCAAACTGAAAAAAATCTATTAATAAGATCGGTAGAATTGCGCATTACCCATTACCGATCCCACGATACGAAAAAATACCAAAAATTCTTCTTTCGTATTCGGAATTTGGGGAAATTTTGAAAACTAAAATAGCGAGAGTATTTTTTGAGAAAAAAAAACAATATTTCTGCATATTTTTTCTCTGAAACGGTGCAACTTGCTCAATAAAATCTAAAGTAATTATTTTTCTGGAAGACCATAAAAAGACGCACATTTTCGTTTTTTACAAATGTAAAAACGTCAAATCCTACCAAAGATACAGCCATTTGAATGGAAAAATTGATAAAAAAGTTGATTAACGACCAAACCGTCAGAAATTTTTTTTAAAAATCGCCACTCAGTGAATATTTATATTGCAATAAAATAACTCAAATTTTTTTAAATTATTTGTGGAAATGTTTTGCTTTAGTGGCTGAAGTCACGTGGAATCGCTCATACGTATATAGTTTAACAATTCCATTTGAATCAGATCGATGATGGTAAGTAGTGAGGTAGTTAAAGTCGTATGAGCGGACTACAATGAGACTCAGGCGGTCAGTCGTTATTGCACGGTCGCCAAACTAACGCTGTATATAATCAGCGGGTCGATCGCCCAGTGTATATATATATGTATAGATCTATATATATTTATACATATATATATATATATACCTATATTTTCATTTAATTATAGTTCCGATCGTGTACCAACATCTCCGGGCATCAACCAAACTCCACTTATTCGCTACTGGTTCCGTATATATGCATGTATATCATATATATGTGTATATATATATATATACACATATATATATATGCATGTATGTATGTGTATATATATGTATATTGCGTATGCGCCAGTGGTGCAGCACGTATAATACCGAGGTAGTGTTCTACCACGTGTAACCCCCGTTGGTAGTCTCGTCTGGTCTACGACTACCAAGTACCATACCATATATGTATATGTATATATGTATACAACATCCCTCTGCGACGACTCTCCTCCTCGCACCCGCCACCCAATACTACGTTACGTCCTCCCCCGTTAGCCCTCGCCGATCTCACCCAGGCTATTCGTACCGCTAATTTATCATTGTCCGCCTATGGGAACGAAGGGAGGAGCGTGGGACACGCTAGCGCCGATTTCGACTTGTTATCGTCCTTCGTTGTACCTCGCATATATATATATATATATATATATATATATATATATATATATATATTAGGGTGTCCAATATGGTCATTTTGAATTTTTAATGCTCTCAACCTTTAGAATCATTCAATATGTGTAAAAAAAATGTGAACCAAATTGCACATCTTTACTACATCTCTAAGCCGTGCCACCGAGCAATTTAAATTTCCGATTTAAATCACACGTTTTTTTCGATTATTTCGATTCAATTTTGTTTTCGAGGTTTTTTTTTTGGTTTGAAATTATTCCACCCTTTTTTCTAATATGAAATAGATGAATTCAACTGTGTGCTTCTTCACGTGTACTGTTGATGAGGTGTAGTAATTTTAAATTGAAAAAAGAAAACGCTCAAAACAAAATTGAGTTGGAATAATTGAAGAATTGTGATGTTATTTGAATGGTAAATTTCAATTGATCGGTGGCGCGGGTTAATGACGCAGTAGAGGTCTGCAGTTTCTTGCAGATTTTTTATTTATGAATATTGAATGATTCTAGAGGTTGAGAGAATTAAAAATCCAAAATGACAATATTAAGGGACACCCTAGCATATATAGCTTCAACCTCGATACGAAAACGACGCCGTGCACTGAGCTACGGCCGAAAGCTTTCGCTTCGCCTTTTACTCGATATAATAATTCCGGTTTTAGGAATTTTTCCATTGATATTCGATGCAAAATTTGCCCAATAGCAATTATGAGAATTTAGATTAAATGGTAAGAAAAACGAAAAAAAAAAAAACGACAACCAGAAAGCTCTAGCCGCGATTTTTTCGAGTATAGTAATAGTCGAATAATAATCGAAAAAATCGCGGCTGAAGTTTTTTGGTTTTCTTACTATTCAATCTAAATTAAAAAGAAACTCGTATCAATTGATACGAGTTTCGCAATGTTGAAAAATTCAGATTTCGCTTTGCCTATCAATATGTACATGTATTGTATATTAATGTACGGTACATATAACCGATATCATCGTGAGATGCAACGATGAATATCGTGTGCACGCGACTTGATCCGAGCCGTATGATATGCGTAAACGAGTGCCCGTATACGGTACAACGGAGCGCGTTTCCGGAAGTCCGTTTCTATCTGGGATGAACGGTATACATATATATATATATATATATAGTCGCGAGTCTTGACTCTCTCATCTATGCGGCAAAGACGGCGGCACAATTGTTGCCATTGAATTCTTGTGCATATATATACGTAAATATTGTACATATAGCCTGCCGTAATCTCAACGAAGCATACAATTAAGGTAGTATCCCACAAACTGTAAGAGTCAAAGCAAGCCTAAGATATGCCATCTCCTGATTGAGGTACGTAGTACTTTGATGTGACAACGTCGCGTGTTATGATGTTGATTAGTGAGAGAGAGAGAGAGAAGATGGGAAACAAACGCGCAACGTTGCCATGTCTACTGGATCACGACCGACTCCTGATATAAACTGCATTTCCCGATGTTTATTTGATTATTATTATCATCACAGTCTCCTGTTCTTTACTGTCAAGTGCCCAAAATGTTCTCCGAATATTCAACTTGCAGCTTGAGTGTTTTCATTAAAATCTGACGAGGACGTTTTGTATAATATCAAATTGAGCGTGATTCTCTATAAGGCTCCATGTTAAACGTGCGAAAATAAAAGTGTTGATATCTTTTTTCTCGCGCTCCGGAAAGCCATAAAAATTTAACTGAACCTTTTTCTTATCAATACCTATAAGTATGCCAAGTTACATGAAAATCTGTCGAGGATCTCTCTTATGGAGGGGATGATATCCGTGTCTTCGTGTCACCGCGACAAAATTATATTCGAATTAACTTGAATGTAATTATCGTTATGAATTTTCCTCATCGAAGATACGAAGAAAAATTTAATTACGTCATAATTATTCGTCATTAATTGTTTTGTTGATGCACGAAAAAATTTACGCAAATCGACGTTCGTGCTCGCGTGAAATTCACTTTACGTCGCAGACTTTCACGTGACAATGTAATATCGTATGAAATGTTTATCTCGTTGGTGTGGATGATTAGAGTTTAATCGACTAATGGAAGACCTGGCATTGCGTGCAGAACCATCGTAGACCCCGATCGAACGCGAGAATATACGAAAGCCATCCTTTGTTTCTTTACGATATCGATACGGTTTATCGACATTGAACCACCAACAGCGTAAAACGACGATTATCTGAACAGTTATTTTGACCGATCTGTGTACGAGTAAATACGTTGAAGTGGTCCTTGTATAAGGCTTGGACGAATTTAGATCACCCCCCCCCCCTCAGATTTCATCAAAATAATTTTTGAAAAAAGTTTCTTAAATTTGCAGTCGTATATCTCTTGAATTCGCCATTACCAAGTGGGGTCGATTTCCACCTTGAAGTGCACAGAGTTTTCTGATTTTTTAAAATGATATGTTTATTTGAGTATCTTGAAATATTTCTAAAAATACGATAATTGTTAATGGGTTCGTGAATAATTTTTTCGAGCAAAAATTTGAGTCGGAATGACCCAAATTGATTTTAATATCAGTATTTTTAATTTTACGATTGATATTTCGAATCTTATTGTTTTTTGATAAAATAATCCGGAAATAAAAAAAAACAAAAAACATGACCTCTGACAATTTCAAAGTCGAGCCGGAGGTTTTTTTTGCATCCATGTACGTACCACGAGCTCATTGAAAAGTATCTTGTATTTTTAGGAAGATTTCAAGACACTCAAATGAGCATGTCATTAGAAAATATTCAAATATTGTGTATTTCACAGGGTAGAACCTAACCCTCGTGGTAATGGCCGATTTCAAAGACAGAGGGCTGAAAATTTAGGAAACTTTAAAAACAATTATTCGGAGCCAATCTGGGGGGGGGGGGGGGGGTTAAAATTCGTTCGACCCTCACAGGAGGACAACCCTAATACACACAGACGACCTTATATCGATCACGCTTATCTCACGTCCATTCGCACGAATCGAGACTCATTATCTTGCGCCTATAACTCACGTGTCACGCAACTACATAATATTGCAATTGCACGGCAAGTTGTTACCCGATCAGCCTATCCAATAATAAAGAAAAGAGCTTACGCGTCCTATCTGCCGTCAATTAGAACCACTTGTTCCCTATTGTTATTTTCATTATCTATATCATCGTGGTGTTTTATTTTTATTTGAAAAAAAAAAAAGATTTTTTTTTCTTCCAATTTAATCATATAGAAGTTGAACGCGATCGGTGCTAATTGATGCACTCGTCAAACCGACAGTTCACGAACGAGTGAAGCTCGTTAATGAAATTTCTCATGGGTTCGCAGTTCGAGTATCGAACGTGACGACGCGCCGTACGTTCGTGATGAGAATTTTCACGCCTCGTTCGTCATAAGTGCACGTTTTGGATGCGAGGTAATAGCCAGTTGTAACGATCGACTAAATATGATAGTGTATACCTATGAAAAAAAAATTGTCCTTTTTTTTGTCCAATTAATATGAGATAAATTAACAGTAGGAAAGAATAAGAAAAAAAATCTGAAGAGGCCCTAGATTAAGTGGGCAAAACGTTATAAGAGAAAAAACAATAAAAAAAAATAAATGTTCGTCAAAAATAAATAAATAAATAAATAAATAAATAAATAAATAAATAAATAAATAAATAAATAAATAAATAAATAAATAAATAAATAAATAAATAAATAAATAAATAAATAAATAAATAAATAAATAAATAAATAAATAAAAGGTGCTCACCGCATTTTCCACGAAACGCCACACTGACATTGACGGACCGGGCACAGGCGGATCTGTTGAGATCGCAAACGGTTGGATAATCGACCCCGTCTGTGCCACAAACGGGGCCCGAACCCTCGTGATCCCCGAGGCTCGGACAAGTCTCGAGACACTCGCACTTGGCCTCACTTCCGTCTCTGTTGCGCACGCATTGTGAGCCCTGGGAACAATTCAGTTTGGCGCACGGATCCTTCAGCTCTGCAATGATACAACAAAAAAAAAACCAAGTTCAACAATACGTAATGTTCCATCTGCGTTTTGATAATATAGACCGATTCACTGACAATCTCAGAACAACCGGAGTATCGGTGGAACCTTTTTTTTTTTCAGAAAAAAATATTTCCATTTATAACGATACATGATATGCAGAGTAAATATTAAAAAAAAATAAAGATATTACGACAACACAAATGTCATATGTATGATTTTTCGTAAATTCTCATGACGACTATCGTCTTGGTGTATTAAATCGCGATCTAATTGCAGTTTTTATTGATCAATTTGGTTTGACAAATATCCATCTTGGCGGATAATTTGAATGCAAAGGAAATATCGCTCATCGGTTCTATAATGTGGGGAGAAAAAACCCGATTATGTTCATCCGTGTATTTGTTTTTCGACAATGTATATGGGTCAAAAAAAAAAATCATACGAGCCTATAACTACATGGTCGTAAATACCTTTTGGAAAAATGTAGCAGCCCTGGGACACGCACAGGGTCGCGGTAAGGGCCAGCAGTACAAACATTTTCAATACTTTTTGCATCGGTATTACTTAAAACTACACTGTACCGCTGTTTCTGCAAACAATGGTAAATTCGGTTAATTATTTGGTTGTTGAAATAATTTCATCGCTTTCCACTGTTTACGGTCGTTTTGTCAAAGCGGCCATTTAAAAACTGACGGGAAAATTTAATTTTTCTTTGTCTGTGTAAATATATATGTATATATATATGTATGTATATCTATATTCATTAACTGTTTTAAATACTCGGTAAATGTCAGCTCGCGTGGTACTTTTAAATTTGGTGTTAATTAATCTGTCTGAAACAAAGTTTGTTGTTCAGAGATCGAGCGATTGTTTTTTTGTTTTGTTTTTTTGTATTTTCTTCTTCCGCATTTTCGACGACGCTGTTACAATGTATATATATATATATATATATATATATATATATATATATATATATATATATATATAAGATATATATATATAGATATATAAGATATGATTTTTTTTATTAAGAAAATGCGATTTTTCACTCATTGACCCCTTGATGATTTCTTTTCGAAGGGTTAATGTTACGTACGAATATGCTTGCGGTGCTATTACAACGAGTCTCTCATTGTTCAATATTGCATAATCTTTTTTTAACTCAATCTCTGTTTCCTTATGCGCATAGTACAATTGAAATAAATTCCCGTTGTTAATATATTATCGATGGTCGAAATAATGAAAAATGATGGAGATTAAAAAAAAATGAAATGTGCAAATGTCGGTTTGCAGAGGGCAGAGAGACAATTTGGATGTAAATTGGAGGTAGAGAACGATTATTTCAGGGTCTGAACATGGACGAGGAGGAACAACACGAATTTTCGCCAACGCGCGCAATGTATCGGTGGAAAACCACCCTCGATCCTCGTCCGTAACGTCCAACGTCATATCGTAATTAATAATCCATTTTGACCACTTTTTGCGCCCAATGCGCCCTTCTGTCCGAAACGTTGGCTTCTGTGTATGGATAATTTATTACCGCCGGACCACCAACTGCACACCGAATTACCGTTACCACTCGCGTTGCAGTTATGATTTTTTTTATTTTTCCATATTTCAAAATTCCCGGCACGGCCTCTTTCCACGAATTTTATTTATTTATTTATTATTATTAAGTTTTTAATTATCGTTTCGACATGCGTTTTTTTTTTTTTTTTTTTTCAAATTCGGATTTTAACCTTTCCATGTCGAGTGTGTCGGAGCAAGCGGAGGCTAATCTCATCCAGCTCAATCGTGCCGTGAGAATATCAGTGCACAGCACGTGTTTGATTGAAAATCGAACATCAACCCGACTCTTGTGCATCTCGCCCATGATAATTAGCGCGATAAAACGCGTTTATTGATTGAGCGTTAAATTAAACGCGAATAATATGAAAATTCGTGAACGTTTTATAATAAATGTTGCTCAATCAGTCGCATAAGAATAATCGATCGGATGTTCAGTCATTGAATGTAAATAATTTGAATTATTTTAATGCACTGTACATTTATGCATGGTCGGTGAGCGATTATGTCGTTTCTTTATACGTGATTAAACTTGCAAAATTGCGTGTACGGTATGAGCGGACACGCGATAATGTATCGATGATTTAATTTTCGACCGAGATATTTCGCTAGAACGATTAGAGCGTTCGAAATTTATGACGAGGGATTTTTGTTTTATCAAACTTTAAGGTTAAAAAAAATGACAGATGTTTACTGGGTGAATTTGTATGCTATTATTATCGCTATCGAATTAATCGTGACATTGTGAAATGATAAGGGTAAGATGTTAAATCTATGAATGTAAAATGATAAAATGATAAAATGATAAAATGATAAAATGATAAAATGATAAAATGATAAAATGATAAAATGATAAAATGATAAAATGATAAAATGATAAAATGATAAAATGATAAAATGATAAAATGATAAAATGATAAAATGATAAAATGATAAAATGATAAAATGATAAAATGATAAAATGATAAAATGATAAAATGATAAAATGATAAAATGATAAAATGATAAAATGATAAAATGATAAAATGATAAAATGATAAAATGATAAAATGATAAAATGATAAAATGATAAAATGATAAAATGATAAAATGATAAAATGATAAAATGATAAAATGATAAAATGATAAAATGATAAAATGATAAAATGATAAAATGATAAAATGATAAAATGATAAAATGATAAAATGATAAAATGATAAAATGATAAAATGATAAAATAATAAAATAATAAAATGATAAAATGATAAAATGATAAAATGATAAAATGATAAAATGATAAAATGATAAAATGATAAAATGATAAAATGATAAAATGATAAAATGATAAAATGATAAAATGATAAAATGATAAAATGATAAAATGATAAAATGATAAAATGATAAAATGATAAAATGATAAAATGATAAAATGATAAAATGATAAAATGATAAAATGATAAAATGATAAAATGATAAAATGATAAAATGATAAAATGATAAAATGATAAAATGATAAAATGATAAAATGATAAAATGATAAAATGATAAAATGATAAAATGATAAAATGATAAAATGATAAAATGATAAAATGATAAAATGATAAAATGATAAAATGATAAAATGATAAAATGATAAAATGATAAAATGATAAAATGATAAAATGATAAAATGATAAAATGATAAAATGATAAAATGATAAAATGATAAAATGATAAAATGATAAAATGATAAAATGATAAAATGATAAAATGATAAAATGATAAAATGATAAAATGATAAAATGATAAAATGATAAAATGATAAAATGATAAAATGATAAAATGATAAAATGATAAAATGATAAAATGATAAAATGATAAAATGATAAAATGATAAAATGATAAAATGATAAAATGATAAAATGATAAAATGATAAAATGATAAAATGATAAAATGATAAAATGATAAAATGATAAAATGATAAAATGATAAAATGATAAAATGATAAAATGATAAAATGATAAAATGATAAAATGATAAAATGATAAAATGATAAAATGATAAAATGATAAAATGATAAAATGATAAAATGATAAAATGATAAAATGATAAAATGATAAAATGATAAAATGATAAAATGATAAAATGATAAAATGATAAAATGATAAAATGATAAAATGATAAAATGATAAAATGATAAAATGATAAAATGATAAAATGATAAAATGATAAAATGATAAAATGATAAAATGATAAAATGATAAAATGATAAAATGATAAAATGATAAAATGATAAAATGATAAAATGATAAAATGATAAAATGATAAAATGATAAAATGATAAAATGATAAAATGATAAAATGATAAAATGATAAAATGATAAAATGATAAAATGATAAAATGATAAAATGATAAAATGATAAAATGATAAAATGATAAAATGATAAAATGATAAAATGATAAAATGATAAAATGATAAAATGATAAAATGATAAAATGATAAAATGATAAAATGATAAAATGATAAAATGATAAAATGATAAAATGATAAAATGATAAAATGATAAAATGATAAAATGATAAAATGATAAAATGATAAAATGATAAAATGATAAAATGATAAAATGATAAAATGATAAAATGATAAAATGATAAAATGATAAAATGATAAAATGATAAAATGATAAAATGATAAAATGATAAAATGATAAAATGATAAAATGATAAAATGATAAAATGATAAAATGATAAAATGATAAAATGATAAAATGATAAAATGATAAAATGATAAAATGATAAAATGATAAAATGATAAAATGATAAAATGATAAAATGATAAAATGATAAAATGATAAAATGATAAAATGATAAAATGATAAAATGATAAAATGATAAAATGATAAAATGATAAAATGATAAAATGATAAAATGATAAAATGATAAAATGATAAAATGATAAAATGATAAAATGATAAAATGATAAAATGATAAAATGATAAAATGATAAAATGATAAAATGATAAAATGATAAAATGATAAAATGATAAAATGATAAAATGATAAAATGATAAAATGATAAAATGATAAAATGATAAAATGATAAAATGATAAAATGATAAAATGATAAAATGATAAAATGATAAAATGATAAAATGATAAAATGATAAAATGATAAAATGATAAAATGATAAAATGATAAAATGATAAAATGATAAAATGATAAAATGATAAAATGATAAAATGATAAAATGATAAAATGATAAAATGATAAAATGATAAAATGATAAAATGATAAAATGATAAAATGATAAAATGATTTTACCGTTCTTCATTGTATCATGAATAATGGATAATGATAATAATGCGAGTGCGAATAGGTATCGTGGTGTCTTCGCTCAAACGTATCAGACGACAGAACGCTTTCGTTGCCACTGGTTCATTCAATTAGCGAGCGCTCGAACGCAGCGCGAGGTTGTAATGAGACAACGGGAGTGCTCTCTCGGTCTCAACAAGTTTGGGATAAAATTCGCAGAAGAGGTCGTATATCGCGTTGGTGTCTACAGCTGCTAATTACTGTACGCCACAACTATTTCAACGTAGTGTTTGTCCGTCTCAAAGCCTTATCGTTATTCTTTCCCGTTTGACTCGTGAATCTTCGAGTCGAGCGCTTGTGTCTCGCTATAGACGACCCCTCGACCACTCATTGCCACTTATCTTTGGATTACCCCTCGACGAGTTCTTCTTATCGTTTCACCGACGACTCCATCGCCGCATCGCACAATCAATCGCACATTCGCAATCTCGTTACTGAGCTGCAGCATTTTTATCGTACGGGACCGCTACCCATCGTATCGGTCGACCGATTCAAACGGCTCATTACCACGTTCATCAGTCGTGATGAATCTCAAGCAACCTTTGTACAATGATTTTGAAGCGATCCAATTCGTTAGTTTTATTCGAGGGGTTCGGCCACACTAGAGGCTTAAAAAACGGAGGCATATTTTATGAATTTTGTATTGATAATTTCAATTTTAATTTAATTTTATTATAATTTTAATTGTGATAATGATAATTTTGTATCTTTGGTAAATTGTTTTCAGTGGAATCATGAAATAATTCGGAATGACAAAATAAGATTTTTATGACACGCTGTGCGTAAATTACACACCTACACAACTTGTAAGATAAAAATTCGTACGACAATTGTACGCAAAACGTTTTCGTGTGATTGCCTTCGGCTCGTTTCGCAAACTCACAATCGTCAGAATAAAAAATTTCGTACTTCATAATGTACTATTATTATACATGTATTTAACTATAGAAAGACATTTATTTCGAATCGATTCGTAAGAAAATGGCGGCTATACAGCATTCATCCGATAACGCCTTCATTTCTGGAGGGTCGATGGCCGGAGCAACAGCTCGTGCGATTTTCAAGTTATAATGCTCAAGGGTTTTTTCGATAATGCATAAGAATAGCTGTGAGAAAACGTAACATTTTCCTAACATATTGATTTTTGCCGAACTGGCGGAGCATTGAGAATAAAAATTATGAAATGCCATGAAAAAATGACAGAAAATTGTTTAGCGAAAATAAACATGCGATATGATAAAAAAATACTAGGTACACTTTTGGGAAACACAATTTTATACATACACGCAAAATTCCAAGTGAATCAGTAGAAAGTTGGTCGAGTTATGAGTTTGGCCGACTTGAAAAATGCTATACGTCCAAAACTAATTCGAATTTTAATATGGTCAAATGCTTAAAAAATATGAAAGAGTATGAACGATACATTTAGCCAACAAAAAAAATCGACATTTCGAAAATCCTGGAGTGGCCTAACCCCTTAATCCATGCGTTTCGTGACTTTTCAGCACGTTCGTGCATTCGCGACGTTCCGCCATGTTGCGACAAAGTCCCGTTGGGAAATATTCGAGCCTCCGAGTTTCACCGTTCACCGAAGCTCCGTCACGTTGAAAAATAATGTCGCGAGCCCCCGTTTTGTTCGGTTGGACAGTGATTCGTCCAGGTGGTTAGGTCAGACGTGAGAAAATCCCGGAGAGCTGAACCAACCGCTCGGATAGAAAGGTTGCATTTTTCATCGCCACGGTTAGCGCGTCTTTTTTTTTATTTCACATTTTTCTTCTTTCTATTTATAGTGTGGGCAAATCGGTGCACCGGTCATGAGCCCGCAATGGGTTTGCTCTGCGACATACCAGTCACGTCAAAAGTTCACGAAACATCGCGAGGGATGAAAAAATTAATCGATCTTGACGGGCGAGGATCAAATATGCACTCTCAACAGCAACACAAATGAATATTTCAATCGGTTTTTTGAGAGCTTTCTATTTATGGATGTGGGATATATGTAAATTTTATATGACCGAACGGGACTCGTGCGGTAGCGTGGCCGAGCGGTCTAAGGCGCTGGTTTAAGGCACCAGTCTCTTCGGAGGCGTGGGTTCGAATCCCACCGCTGCCAATTTTTTTTTTTTTTTTTTCGTCTTTTAATCCTCGGTTCACGTTTCTTATCGTTCGCTATGATAATTACGCGTATTTAAACGAATGTGTCGGTAGATTGAAAGTAATTTTTTCGAACATCGTTTTGGAACCAACAAATTAATCTATCCAAAATTTAGGGACGTATGTCAAAGTCTTTTCAGCCAACTTCTCGCCACCGTACCGATATATTTATAGAAGTGAATGTGTATAGATATATAGGCAATGTTAAAGTCGCGACAAGTTGGCTGAAAAGACTTTGACTGGGAAGACTTTGACATACACCCAAATTTCGTTAGCGAAACCTTAAATTTCGTTGATTAATAAAAATCTAAATTACACTTTTCACGAATTACACGATTGCTATACGATTGAGTTTTGATTGATTTTAAATGAAACACTTGGCAATGGATCACCGTATCGTTCGATTCATCGAATCCCACGGAAAAATCTTCCAGAAGGTCCCAATGCCTAAGCCCATGGTTAAAGTTATAAAAAACAAAATTATCTTCTACGCAAATTAATGCCAAAGTAAAGCCGAAAAAAAAATCCGTTTGGCTTCCTCGATGCAATTTGGTACAAACTGTCAATTAAAACTTGTCAAAATATTGGCAAAATATATATTTTTTTCATTTTTCACTTATCTCGCGTCATTCGTCCCAAAAATACAATTCAAATCCGAACGGCGTTTGAATTGCACATTTGAAACGAAGAAATTAGAAAGGTGTGCCATCGCTTCGTGTGTGTCAGCTTGTCCGGTTTCGCCCCGATGTGAAATATGATAAATAAAGCGGTCGGAAGGACCACGAGGGTACCAGATTAATGGGATTATTGATGAATTTCCGGGTAAGGTTAGTTTTTAAGACACGACGATGTTTCGCGGGTTGCGTGACCCGGCGCAGTTTCCCGGCGAGCGTTGCAGGGAGGGGGAAAGGAGAAGGGAAGGGGGGTCGTACGAGGAATACAGCAATCTCGTCGATCTTGGTTTTCCCACACTATTTTCCGTAACAGCGCAGGGGGAGGGGGCGGTAGGGGGTTTACGGTGAGTGCGATAAATCGAGTTGCACCGGGGTGGAATCAACGGTGCGATATAATACGTGTAATAAAACCGCACCGCTGGCCCATGAAATCTCGTTGGCTCGCGTGTGTTTCCTTAATTTTCGTCGCAGTGTCGTGGTAAAAAAAATTAAAAAATGAAAAAAAAAAAACCAACGCACGTCGATTATTTTACCATCTCTATCGGTCGGGCGCAGCAAGAAAAAATCACAACAGCGAAGAAACTCTCACCCTCCGTTGGGATCGTCGGTTGCCAATTAGCTCGCGAGATTTAACGCCCATTTCCGTTCACTCGGCCCCGTAAACATGGCCCCGTCCATGTGTGGAAAATTATGGATTTTGTGGAAAATTATGGACGATGGTGTCGTAACGTCGATACAATTGACGTCACACGACGATTGATCAGCGAAGCGAAGGAAATAAAAATAAACAATTTTTTTATCTAAATTAACGCGAGATTCCAGACGAAAATGTACGAATCGATGGAATTAGAATTTCCATTATTAATGGTTATTTTATTATTCGAGAAATTTGATATTCGGAAAATGATTATTTTCGCATATCCCCGATTTGCAATTATGTTAATGGCGATCGTTGCTCGTAACTCCAACGCTCATTAAACAAACGTGGTCGTTTTGCTCATAATATCTCGTTGATGATTGTGCAATCATCCGTGCATAAAATCGTCATAATAATACGGATTGCGCAAAACTCCATGCGTACAATCCGAACCATTTTTTTTACGACAACCCTTTCGAATGCTGTTGGAAACCCGCCACTAGCTCGATTCCGATGGAAATTTTTTTCAAAATCAAATCTACGAGCCACTACAATCGATCTCTGAATAATCATCGTCCGTGTTAGTCGTTATTATGTTGTTGTTGTTGTTGTTTTTTTTTGTTTTTTTTTTTTTTTTTTTTCATCGACAGCCTGACAAAAAACCGCTGGGCTAATCTATAACATTTGTATCGCAATGTTCAACGTCTTCTCTTCCATTCTCATGTCGTCCTCAAACGATATCCACTCGAACGAGCAAATCGAAATAGTGAAAAATCGTTAAAAACATTAAACTAATTTCCAAAAAAATTAAACGAAAATTTGATCAATCTTCCATGATAATCTTAATCAGAATTTTTTATCGAGTCGTCGTCACCGAGTGCACAATTTGACAATTGGTAAACATCTTTGAACACGTGTTGTACAATAATTACGAGGAAACGTAAACGCAAATTAAAAAAAAAAGTTTGTTAATCGTACAAAGTTCATTCCATACACAAATTTGATCACAAATAAGGTTTCGATTGTTTTACAAGATCGTTAATTTTCTTTCTCATAAATTTTTCGCGAACCGTGCACTCGGTGGTTGAGAACACGTGACGAGCGAAGCAATTTCGCGACAGAGGACGCTGCGGTCTTTCAAAATGGCGTTTTCATTCCACGAGTCGAGAGCATGGAAAGTTGGCTCGCAGCATCAGCAGCAGCAGCAGCGGGTCGCGACTCGAAGATCGTGAGATTGTTACTACAGTGATACACGGAGCAGATAGAATGGTTGCCGGGACTATTCCTTGTCCCGGGTTCTTCGATCGTCTATCTCTCACTCTCTCTTCCTCTCTCTCTCTCTCTCCCCCTCCCTTTCTCTCCGTCTCAGGTGAGTACGGGACGGGCACGCGCAGAGGACACACAAACCATACGAAAGTCACCCCCGAATTTTTTTTGGACGTCAACACGAGTTGTTCCATTGGTACGTTTTCACTCTTGATATTTATATATATGTATAGGTTCCTCTCGCTCACTGTCGATCTCCGTCAGTCCGTCCGTCCGTCCGCCTGCCTGTTCGTCTGTCTATCGGTATGTTCGTTTGTACGTCTGTCTTGTTGCTCTTACGCGGTGTCCTCACCCTCACAGATTGTTTGTTTGTTCGTTCGTGTCTGTTGTTTTTTTTTGTTTGTTTTTTTTTTGGTTTTTTTTTTTCGATTTGGCGCGGGCACTACTCCCGGTTTTACCGGGGGGTTTTCGCTGCACGTATTTTCGTGGTACTGAGATACGTCTTTGGCGTCCGGCCCCCGAGAGGCGCTGCGACCCTCCGATATTGATTTTCCCGACTACGTGGAAAACAGAACGAGAGCACCACACCGTGTGCCACGAGTGATCTCCACGGATGGTGCGCCTCCGTTCATGCACTTCTGTCTATGCCCCTCTGGCCACGTGAATCGAGTCGCTTTGAGATTTTTTTTTTTTTTTTTTTTTTTTTTTTTTTTTTTTTTTTTCATCTCCCGCGATGTACGGCGCTCATCGGATGTCACGCGAATGTCAATAGTCATCTTTGCGGGATATGGCTAGGCAACGCGATAACGCTGCCACGCAGTTGACACGATGGGATTCGTTGTTTCAAGCAATTTATCTTTATGAGATGCCATTTTGAAATTATCATCTGGCCGCGTTGATTGATCCGCGAATATAAAAAAAAAAATTTTTGGCTTCATCATAGAGGAATCTTGGTTCGCTACCTACGATTCAGAGGAAGCAAATTGCAAGTTTCAACTTGCAGATTGTTTTTATATTTTTGTATTCATCGTCGCGTGTATAACATTTTGATTTATCCTCAAATTCAAATGGGTGGATTTCGAATGAATTCAAAACTAAGGATCCCTGACCGTTGATTCAGGTGAATTCATGAGATTGAGCGTAGTAAGTGAAGAAAAAATTGAAAAACTTGAATTTCTGTCAATTCCGAAGCATACAGCCGATCTCCGCCAAATTTGGAACACATCACGGCTGTGAATGATGTTTCATATTTTCGGAGAGTTAGAGCTCAATCGGTCAAATTTGACCGGAGTTATGTCGATAAATTTGATTTTTCGAAAAATTCAAAATATCATAGAATCAAAACTTTTGGATGGATTTAGTCCGAATGCAATACCAACCAACCTTGGATACAAATCTATTCGCGAAAAGTTATTTACACGAATATCTGAAAATTTTCGATCACGGTAGTGTAAACGTCCTTTTTTTTGGGAATTTAAAACAGAGATAAAATCCAAGCGACAGCTTGAATCATGACGAGAATTATAGTCAATGAGTGGATTGTAGAGCCGCACATGACTGCAAAGTTTGAGGGCTGTAGCTGAAACCGGTCTCGAGTTATACACGTTTGAATTTTGGGAGGCTATTACACACACACATGTATCCAGAAATTTTCTCCAAATATATTTTCTCGATGTTTTAGCACATTTCTAAAAATGGCGACATGAAGATCTCGAGAAAAAAAAGTTCCACCGTCACATAGCCTCTCTATGGGGAAGGAAAATATAATTTTTTCATTCGAAACTGTCGATAATAAACTTCGTTATAATATTTCAATCAATTCTGTGTTGGGGGCTCAAGTCTGCGTTGAATGTTTATAAATCTGGAGATACGTGTGGGTTGTTGAGAATTTGCAAAATAGTGCAATAAGGTATCTACCGTGAACTCGCGTTCGATCGTGTGCAACGCGATGGCAAAGATTTAGCCCGGTTGAACCCGCACAAGCCCAGAGGGCAGCAGGTTTTCTTCGTCTTTGCATCAGCAAAATTTTCCTCAAAGCATCGTCCTGCGAGTATATCGTTCGGTCCGGGTTTGTGGATTTTTCATGGTACATGGAAAATCTGGGAGTGGGGTTAGAGACGAGTCAACGGACGGAAAAAAATACGGAAAAATCTTTTGGTCAACGAGACAAAATCCCTTTCGCGTCGGATTCAATCGCAATGCAGCGATGTTGAATGTCATCACGATTACCGTTTTCAGTTGTTCAAAAAACTGTTATATCGTCCACGGTTTATTCATCTGTTGTTGTAATTGGTTGTTGGAAAATTAATAATGACCCGAAGCAAACAAGACTCATTTCAAGTAACAAACAAGTTACATTTGTTTTTTTTTTTCAAGTTTTCCTGAAACTTTTCCATCGGAGAAAATAAAATTTCGTTATTTGACAATGTACATATCGATTGTTAATTACCTCGCATCGGTTGATATTGAGCGAAACCCAATAACTCTACTTCCTTTGTGGTAAAATTGATCGTTATAGAAAGAATAAAGATTTTCATTGTTGGTTTGGAAACTGATTTGAAATATCAGAACAACAATCGAAACATAACCCCCATTTAATGGTAATGCTACAATTTTTCTACACCAGAAGCTGTGTGATGTGATTTGAAAGCAAAGGCTTTTCAAGAATAAACATATTGGTTACCTGGATACAAGTTTTGAGTTAGATATTTTTTCAACTTTTATTTTTTATTTTTTATAACCAATCGAATATTTTATGGCATGTAAATCGTTTGGATGAGGAGAATTCTATTCAACAATCTTCAACTACGGCAGTACGCGGCAAGAGAGCGAGAGGAAGGAGGGAGGCAGAGTTGTCGCTGTCTTCGTAAAGGCAAAATATCGTCTCAATGTTTTCCGCTTTAAAAAAATTTCACAACACATTACCCAATGTGTCGGCCAAAACCTAATGAGTCCCCGATTCTAGGCAAAACCAGATAAATCTACGATTCGTCAGCAAAACCGAATACGTCCATTTGTGTTTTTTTTTTCATCCCCAAGTTACAGACTATTTAAATTTTACGGAATTCCACCATGAATGGTACCAGAAAGTAAGTGTAAACCGATGATCACTATTTTTTAAATCGATTTCTTCGCTGTGATTGAGCGTTTGCGGCGCCAAATCGTTATTTCTCGAAAACTCCGTCGACGGACTTTTTCTTTTTTTCTTCCTAAAAACCACAGATAGGTACAGTCTCGATCGTTCGATACCACAGAACGCGAAACCCCCGCCGTTGGCCATTTCAAGTAACTCTCTTTCCGGGTTTGTCCGTTGTCTCTCGACCATCTCCCTCTCTTTCTGTCTCTCTCTCCCCGTGACCCATGGCCCATGGGCGCACTTCGAACCGGCCGCAACTTTCGGTGACAAAGTTGCCACGATGCAACTTCGAAGGTCCTCGCTCCTCGTTCTCGGATTACCAACTTCTCTCGCACAGCAACAGCGAAGACCGTAATGTTGCCCGGAATATTCTTGCCGAAAAAATCTTATTGCGAACAATGTTGCGCACAGCTCCTCCGCCAACTTGATAGCAGCACAAAGATGTAACTGGGATTCGTGAACTCCGCGGAAGCTTTGTGGCATCGGCGATATAATACGAGAATTGATCGAATGACGTTACGGACTGTGAAATCGACACATCCGAAAACGTGAAAAATTCTCAACATCTCTGATCACGCGTATATCGACGAATGATCCAATTATTCGAGATTTAACAATTACCGTTATTAAATGTTAACCGTTGTTGGTCACACTTCGTAGGAATTTCGTAATGGTCACAGCGAGCGGGTCAATCTGACCCGGACGAACTTTCAAGCAGTTCTGAGGTAGAGAAAAACATTTTTTTTGGGAGGATAAAAATTCATAGACATTATTTGAACATCCAGAAATGTAGTCTGATCGTTACTTCCATGAAATAAAAATTCATGAGTATTGATAAAACATTCACGAGAAAAGAAGAGAAAAAAAAACAATTGCAGGCTGGTCAGAGTGGGTCAATTTGATCCGGAGTTTCCAACGCGTCTGCACTCAATAGCTGAATGCGGTACACTTCGATTCGAAACTCATTTTTTCGGGTCAAATTGATCAACGATGACCATCAACAATTAAAATAGTATATTGTGTATCAATGATCAATCACACTTGTCAAAATCGTCTTCCTTTTACGTCCTCGATATCACACGATACTTTTTCCCCTCCCCTTAAAAACGTTCATTTCATGCGTGTGAAGCTCCGGACTGAAATTGGTCACTTTACGTCCGCTTCGCAGGGACGAAACAACGCGTTTTTGACGGGGAGTGGTTAAAATTGGTTTTAACGTTGGTTAAAACCAATTTTGAACTATTTCCACAATGATTCGAAAGATCAACGATGGTGTTATTTTTTTTTCATTGGAATGCAGATATAACCGTATGGGATTTCAGTGACTGGCACGACGATCGTCGAGCACATCGGCGCGGCAACATCGTCGTTTAGAACGTGATAGCGAGAGGGTAGTAGCCGCGAAGCGGAGGATCTATCGCGTTCGGTAAACTGTACCACACGCCTCCGGTATACGTCGTGAGGGGGCGCGTCGGCTCCGTGAACACAGCTCGAATCGTGTACATCGAAATTGGACGGGAAATTTAGTGTCCGCGGCAGCTCGTACGCTATATACACAAATATATGTATGTATATATATATGTATATAAACTCTCTTCTTCGAGCACCACGAATCTCGGATATTCTCCGCATCCCTCGGTGCGATACAACGTCTCTTTCGTGAACATAGCGCGACACTATCACAACGTACTTTCCACCCGTTTTCACATTCTTACGACATAGCCACCGGTGAAACCGTGCAGAAGGAATTATTAAGGCGCGTTTTTTCTCGTAATCGCGGATTTTTTTTTCTTTTTTTCTTTCGTTCTTTTTTTTTTAAGATATGTGAATAACTGGAATTTTCATTGATGATAAAGTCGATATTATCGTATTTAGAAAAAAAAAATTACAATGAAATTGTGATAACGTTATAATCGCATGACCGAAACACTTGTTATGATCGGATAACATTGCGTCCTTTGTAATCGGCTGCTCGACACGTGGAAAATAACATCTCTGACGAGTGATTCGAAAACGTAAAACCGTTGCGGTTAGTTTAAGCCCCACGATCGAGGTACGGGCGGGGTCGCGGTATCCTCCATGGGCTTTCGACACCCGAGTGAAAGCACATACCTAACGGGGGTTCGAATGGTAAGCTACGTTAATCCTGGTAGCTACCAAACGGTTTACACCGTTCATTATAAAGACACAAACTTTAATCGCTGTCTACGTAACGCAGTTTTATTCTATCGCGTGCTATTTTTATTGTCGTCGTATGGAAAAAAAAATCAAGGCCTCGAAGTTTATTCAACAGTGCCAATTTATATTCTTCATTCGAATCACGTAAAAATGTTCATCGAGTGATAATATAAAATGAAAGATTTAATGTAGTTGTTGAGATTTTCAGAGTTTTCAACCGCCCTCTGCGTCATCAAGACCTCAAACTTTCATCACTATTCGGAGCTGCATACATTTGTTATACATGAAAAAGTACCAATCTATATTATTCATTCGAATAACGTTATTTTTCAATCGAATGGTGATATTACATTAGAAATGTGATTGTTTAAATTTTTAGTGTTATCATGAATAAATGAAAATACAAATGCAGAAGCAGCGATGGGCGATCCATTTAATGAAAATGTATTTGAAATACTTTTCTCACTGAATTAACAATAGATTGTACGGCCCGATCAATATTAAAATCCATTGTACAATGTTAATTCACCTAAATGATTTATCTATGATTACAAAAATGTGACAATATCAATTATTGCATTATAATTAATTGTACTTATTTGATTGAAAGAATATTTCATATACATTTTCATTGAATGAATGCCCATTCCTGTGCAGAAAGCGGGACATGTATGTATATATATATATATATATATATATATATATATATATATATATATATATATACGGTGAAACGCAAAAGATACCAACTGTCACAAGGGACCGAACACACGTTGGTAATCGAACACGCGGATAAACTGTGTTAATGAACGACTGCCGGTTCAAAGGTAGCAAAGGGTTCTGCGAGCACGACCGAGGTAATATGGCGCGTAGCGTGCGAGGGTAAATAGTTTTCGGTAACGGGTCCGTGGCGGTTGGCGAGGGTGTGCGAGAACGGAGCGGGGGATGGTTGTATCGACTGGATGCGGTAACGAGATGGATAGCCTTTCGCGACATTGAACGCATCCTGTCCGGTTAAACATCCTGCGACGGCTAGCCGCCGGTTGCATGGGAGAATGCACGCTTCCGACGAAATTCTATTTTGGACACCCCCCCCCCAACAGACCATCACGGTAATACATATATCCCGAGTCCCAAGTCCGTTTGTCACTGAAACCGAAGCGTCGATGTGCCAATGATGTTGCCCACAATTCCCCGAAATCTCTGAACCAAATTTCCGTAGTTCTGTATCTCGTCTCGACTTCGATCGCCTTCTTGAAGCGCCATCTATATTATGTCGTGTATCCAAATCGACTTCCGCCCATGATGCGGACCAATTTTTTTTTCGTCCCAGCTTCCTGGAAAACGCTAATTTCGTGCATGTGAAGCAAAAGTAGCACAGCGGGCGAAAATGACATCTTTATGACACGGTGTCCGTAAAATGCGGTTTTTACGCTCTCTTGCAAATTTTTTTTCCGCACTAGTATCATAACGTACTTTTTACGCCCGCCCACGGAGGCTGAAAAGTGATCGATTTCAGGCACTGGACTGAAATCGGTCACTTTGCGCCCGCTTCGCACGCACGAAATGACGCGTTTTTCGGTGGAGATCGGAAATCGGAAAATTATCTTTCTATCGCATCAAACGCTAATAAGGTATTTGTTTAACATTTTTAACATTTCCAGGTGGATTCTCGTCATTAGATGAATTATGTTGTTTTTTTTTTTTTTTTTTTTTTTCAGTCCGACCGATTTTTCGTAAAAATTGTCAACGACGTTGAAACGTTGAAAGAAATATATGTGACTATGAAATAGATCGATGACGTGCGCGTTATGGGTTTTGAGATTCGAGTAGATGGTTTCGATCCGTCAGCAATGACGAGAATAAAGCTCGATCCGAGAAAAGCTCGGCCAGCGGCTGAGGTAAGAAAGAAGTTGCCTTCCGGACGCGGTTTTCCCGTCTTTCCTTCTCGACCTTCCGCCCCGCCCCCCTCCGCCCCTCCGCGCCGTCGTACCTAGCCATACCTCGGCTAACGTTCGCGAACAATGAGCCAACGTAACGTCCGTCTCGTGATCCCTCCTTTTCCGGTTTCCCGTCGTGGCACCGTACACCCCTCGAGATAAAGACTTGGAAACCCAAAGCTTCGCGAAAGTGCAACCCCCGTTACCCGTTACCCGTCCTTCGACAATGAAACTCCGGGTAGAAAAAAAAATAAAAAAAAAAAGAAGTAGAAGAAATGTCGAGTACCCGTCGTTCACCGTTCGACGAAGAATGACCCCGCTCTCTCAGTGATATTCCCCGGTGACTGTGCACCGAGCACACCCGTAATCGACTCAATTACTTCTTTATTTTTGTTCACCCCAGTCTCACAATTCGCGAATATCACTCGTGAGCTTGGCAATGGGACAGAATTTATCGGAATGCCACGTTACACCAACGCGAATGTACTTTGCGAATAAACGACGTACGACATTGTTGAAATTTATAAATCAATTGCATATTGCAAGCTCATCGTATATGCAATTCCAATATTTAAGGTTTATCACAGTGTTTATAAAACTCATCGTACATGCAATTCTATTATTCAGACATTTGAAAATATTGTTCATCAATTTGCAATTACATGTTGATTCGTCGACTATTATTGATAGTGTTTGAGCAATCTGGCTCAAATTTATTTATGGGAAAATGAATTTAATGCAAAACAAAATGTACCTCTATTCTTTTTTTCTTGTTTTTTTTTTTTTTTTTTTTTTTTCGTCAAGAACATATTCTTTGAAATTACCGAGTTTGTAAAATAAATGACGGTGAAGACCGTGGAACAGCCACCCTCGTCATCAGAGGCGAGCGATGCAATAACGTCAGTGATGGAGTCTACGGGGTTTGAGGAAAACAACAGAGTGCAGAATAATTACGTGTCAGAGAGGAACGTGGCACTTTGTGAGCTTTTGAAATTACACAGCTTTTGTTGTCCCCGGTGCCGTTCCGTTAGCTCCCGCCCTCCTCATTCCTACTGCAGTCCACAAGAGATTCCTTCTTGATAGTTGCGTCGACGCACAAGCATTCGCTTCATGCTTCATTCATCTTCTTATTATTTTTACACGCTTATTTTTTGTTCTCGTTTGTTTTGGTGCAAAAAAAAAAAAAAAAAATATGTCGTCATTCCAGCTTTTTTCTTCTTTACCGACATTTTCATACGTCATATGTTTCAATCTTCGTGTAATTTCCATTGTCTCAATAAATTCGAGTTATTTTACACGCCGATGGAAAATTAAACCGACGGATTATTGGATTTAATAATAAATTGCGGTTATGGAATGGTCGAATGGTTATGGGCGAGCCAACGATGGAGATAAAACCACTGGAAAATTATTCGTTGAATTGGAAAGAAGATTCCTCGTTCGAGCATCTCACGGGGTTCCCCCCCCCCCCGCCGTTCTACAATCTCGAGTGGAAGCGAGTAATCTTAGATCCCGTGGTTTACGAAGCTCGCGGTAGTCGCGGTGGCCGGGCAAGATCCACCCCCCGAGTCTCCGATATAGTTTATTTTAATTATTCAAATCCTTCACGAATCAGATTCGTTTAATTCAATTTCATTCGATCGGGAAAAAAAAAATTCCTTCCGCGTGAAGAATCGCGTTGTGAACATTGGATATTTTAGCACAGGTTTGTATATCTGTAATTGACATTTCTTCCAACGTTTCTTGCGGACGTTTTTTCGAACAAGCACAATATTCCCACGATCCATCGTGCTTCGGATATCGACACGAGATATTAGCCTGAACGAAGAAAAATAAAATGAATAAAAATTCGTTTTTGTTTTTTGTTTTGTTTTTTTTCTTTCGTAAGCGAAATTGCGAAACCACATACTCGAATTTCATCGAACAAGTTGTACTTTTCCAGAGTGTGACTTTTCGTCGTTCCTTATTTGATATCAATACTCGAATACTTTAGCAAAGAAAAGTGTAGATTTAACGGATTAAATCTACACTTTTCTTTGCTAAAAAAAAAACGATATTTGAAAAATTTGGAATTTGGAAAATTTCTAATTTGCAAATTTGTTTTTCTCAGATTTCGACGTTTGACTTACAATCGAAACAACTTCATCCCACGTTTGTTCGACTCCGAGATACCAGCGTTTGAAAATCGAAAGGGTCTGGAAGACCCGTCGTAGGAATTACGTTATATTTCGGGGTTGTAGGAAGTGGGGAGGGTTAAAACTACGTTCACAATAATTCGTAGGTCACGTGAAATGCAAATGAATGAACTCCACGTACGAATGCGGTTCGACCGGGCTACCGATCTCATTTTTTATCTCATTTTTGTAATCGGTAAAAACCTCGTTCACCCCGCCAGACAAAATCGAGACTACACGAAATAGCCGTTGAAGCTCCATTAGCATCGAAAATATAGTCGTATGGAAATAAATATCGTCTGAAATTGTTATGCTGTAAAATCCGGTAAACTTGTTTTACCGGTTGTCAACAGCGGCAAGGATTCCAAAACTCCATCTCAACCTCGGTTATTCCGGAATCTTCCGTCAGTTTTCCGACGTTGCGAGAAAAATAAAAATATAAAAAAAACCGTAGTCGCGACACTAAGATCCGGCATTCCTCGCAGAAAAAAGAATGAAAAAAAAAGTTTCATGCCCGCTTTCTTATTTATGAACTCAAGAGCTCCGAGGATTCCTCGCTGAGACGTCGAGGAGCGCAAACTTTTCACCCGAACCGTCGACAAGATTTCTTTCGGCTCGAATTACGAACGATCGCCGAGGTTCAAAGATTTAATACATCTCGCACTTATTTTCAGTTACTTATTTATTTTTATTTTATTTCTATTTTTTTGCTTCACGCCTGCAACTGATTTTATCATCGTTTATCGATTGAATCGATTATTTTTAGTTTTATTTTGGCGGTCTATTTTTTTCAAGTTGTTTCATTGTTTTGTATTATTTCGCAGGAATTGCGGAATCCGGCCGAGACTTTGCAACGTTATGAATTTTGAGTGGACGAGGGTCACAAGTTGATTTTTCACAAGAGGCACGTGTGTGATGATACATTTTCATGTTTTTGATATTTTTGACAGCCTGAGGATAACGAATTTTCACCAGTTATTATTTGGACATTATCGCGTATCCAACGATACGACGACCTAAAGAAAGAAAAAGAAATAACAAAAATAACGCATTTCGAGTACAAACCCGGACAGGTGCGCACATGGATGACGACAGTGAGTGACGTAGCGGAATTTCAACAATGCGATCGTGCTGTAATTGCAGCCGTTCTCGTACGAACCGACCGCAAATTAATCGGTGCGGGAAAATTATTAAAAGTGGACTATTTAATCAACGATAGTTTCATCATTTATTTATTTTTCTCCATACGATTGAGAATAAAAAATTTAAATAAACAGGCTGCAATGGAAACTTTGATTGTTTCGGTTGAATATTCGTGTCGCAGATATTTATTTATATCACCGAGGTGCTGACGATTCTGAATAATAATAGCTAATCGTGATATCCAATAATAGCCAACGAATCACCACAATTTACCGCTCTATTTTCAGTGATGATTGTTCGAATAACCAAACCCCCCCGTCCCCCCCCCCCCCACAATGCTATCGGTTATTATTGTTGTGAATAATCATGATCTTCAATCCGGATTAAAAATAAATGCAAATGTACCTATTTGTGATTTTATACCGAAAGATTGATTAGCCGGTGAATCGACGATTTAGGTAAAAAATCAGAGTTGCACGATGGACGGGGGGGAGTGAGAAAGTTTTCCGAACTGGGCAAAGAATAAGAAGACCGAGGAAAGGTAGATGTGCGGAAAAAGCGAGAAAGAGAGACGGGTCCAGTCTTTCGAACCTTGTCGCACCTTCATCGGAAGCCCAGAGAAGTTTGCAAAAACTCTCTTACGCCACGGCTGTAATTAGTTTCCGAGTTAAAGTAGCCCAGGCTCCGGGTTCGGACGGAAGAGGGCGTAGGAGCTCGCGAGAGGTTGTAGGAACGGTAGTTGCGTGGGCGGGCCTACGTCCCACCAACTGGTCGAAGGTTAAAAAGGTTGGGGCGAAAAAAGAAAAAAAAATTGAGGGAGGAAAAAACCATTGGCGGGTCACGGGAGATAAGGTTCTTTAGTTGGCTCGTGCCGAGTATAAGTTCCGAGTGGGGCCCGGTATGATCCTCGGTTGGTCCTCCGTATCCTTGTGTCTCGCTTTTTTTTTTTTTTTTTTTTTTTGCACCGATCAACGAGCGAAGGAGGAACGAAAGTTTTCGAGAGTGCCCGAAGATACAACGGTTAGCCGCGATGAGTCTTTCGGATACGGCCTAGCCCTATATATATACATAGGTGCACGGCGTCTCGATCGACAATGACAAATTATCTATTTTCGACAACAGTTTCAATCCACGAAGAACTTTTTTTTTTCTATGACATTTTGACAGTTTTTCGATGCAACGGTTGGCGAGCGATTAAATGTTGATCCGGGAAGTGTTATTGACGAAGAAAGTTGGTCGATTATGCGAGTTAGACTTGCGCGCCATATTTTTCGTCACATTACTTTTTCCAATCTTTTCTTGTTTTTCTTTCGAAAAACGGTTATGGCATACAAAAATTAACTAAAGAGAGACGAGATATCCTCGCGCTGGGGAGCCTGTCTATCTGCTAGCTCACTCGATCATGCGGGACTATGATGTTTGCAGTCGACTTCAAATAAAAAAAATTATAATTTTGTGTAATTAATTTTTAGAAATTTACAAGACCTAGGACTTTCGTCATAGTTTTCCGGTGAAATTCAAGTGAGGCGTTATATTTCCTGATTTTTCTCAAATTTCAGGACCAGTGGTTTTGGAAATAAGGGTGGAGGGGATGCCCTTTTTTCGCATATTTTTCGAAATATTGTATTTAATATATAACAAGCCTTTTGAAAAGATATCCGAAAGCATACATGAAATGCATTTTTTCCCCCGAGTTCCTCATCTTCAATCTCTACAAGTCTCAAATGAATATTTCAAAGGTTTGAGTGATGCAACACATGTGGGTCAATGAGATATATTGCTATGACAAATTTTGGGTTTCTATGTTGCATGGTTTGTGATAAATTCAGCTTTGACAGATGGGGCAGACGGACGGACGGACAGCCAGGCGAGTGATCTTATAAGGGTTCCGTTTTCCCTTCTCCTTTTGGATATAATGTACACTGCGTCTTGTGTGCAGCCAAATTTCCATTTCTGAAAAGCATTCACCCGGAAAATCCTCTCTCTCTCTCTCTCTCTCTCTCTCTCTCTCTCTCTCTCTCTCTCTCTCTCTCTCCCTCTCTCTTTCTCTCTCCATCGTTTAGATTACTACATTCCGCTCGTAATTACTGTACCATCGGTTACTGCACCATCTTAACGAGAAACCGAGGAAACGAGCTCCTGCGGTGCCCCGGAATCCTCAACGTTTCGTTCTAATTACAGTCAATTAATGTGGGCGAAGCAAAATTTATCAAACCAAATTCATTCACAGTGAAACCTTGCCCGCAAAACTCGCACTATTATAATTACCAACCACTGCACATGCTTAAAAAAAATGTATAGTCCGTTCTATCGGCCTATCTCCGTGAGTGTATGTATATGTTTACTTTTTTCCATTTTTTCGCGAAAAGACTTTCCACGGTTGAGAATCACAGCCAGTCCGGAAGGTGCACGGAAATCCCCACGAGACTTTAATTTAACGTCCGTGGTAACATTAATTTCGCCGCAAACGGAGATTGCAACTACAACCGCCGGTACTCCGTAGCGCGAAAATCTTCTCTCAATTGTCCATCATGCGGCAACCGATTACGCGTTTCACATTACAAAATCGTGTCGTTCACCCATGTGCTGTCGTAATATTCCATTATCGCAGTGTAATTTTTGTTTTTTTCCACCAACATAACAGATACACGACATGCCGGGATAACTCATCAGTTGGTACGGCAAATGAGTCTGTGAAGTACCAAAATCCTATTAAAAACAGCTTTTTAATTTTAGCTGTTTTCAAAAAGCTGTTTTTACGGGCGTTGCCAAAATTTGGACAATTTCGTTCTTTTTTTCTCATCTTCGTAAAAGCTTTATTGACAAACCTTCAGTTGGTGCGTCAACAAAATTCTTCAATGTTGAACATTCCACGAAAAGTATGAAATAGTTTCAATAATAGTTTTGCGAATGATACTTGAAAATCGAACGCTTGAAATGTCCGCGATGAAAGAATTTTCTTGTTTAAAAAGGCGATGCTGGAAAGGGAACCTTCGATGTAACACGAAAATGGCGCACAGTTGATACGGTTTGGTGGGTACTACTACGTACGGACACCCATCGGTAAGTATGCATAGCCGTCGGGTCAGGGAAGGTGGAGGACAGGGGTGAGAAGTTAGGAACCAGGAGTCCGTACGCGTTTCGACTTCACCTCAGCTTCGTAACTAGTTGGCCGGGAGCCATGCATATAGAGCCAGTCTCGCGCTAATAAGTGTGGGCCCCCACGGTTAAATCGGGCTAATATTCCCACAGCCTGACAAATGCTTTAATACCTGCCATCACCAATACCCCGCTCTCCATTTCCTCCACTGTTACTTCACGTACAACGGCTACAACTGCTACCATTGGCCTTTTTGCTTGTACATACGTATATATAGCTCATTACACGTGCGTCATCCACTCGAAAATTTATTACGATCACAAGTAAAAAAATTATGTATAGTTTATGTATAATCTATATATAAATATATATATATATATATATATATATATATATTTATATTTATATATGGGATTGGTTATGTATAGTTCATACATTGATTATATATGTACTGTATACAGTTTATATATGGACTATATATTACTGTATATGTCTTGTTTTGTAAAAAAAAATGTATATAAATTATCATTGAGAAAAACATAATATTAATTTGAAAGACGTTCTGAGTCAATGAAATCGAGTTTTATTTGCACGACTTTGGAAAAAAATTGCTTTGTCACGAGAAGCTGTTGGTCGTTATTGCAAAAAAAAAAATTTTCGTTACTCGCGTACATTTGTGTGTTTCAGAAATATTTTACAAGTCCCACCGATTGCGACGTTCGACAACTCGGACGATCATTTTTCTTCGTAATCTATAATTTTCAATCACATATGAGTACATGTGTGATTTATAGGGCCAAAACAATGTGACAGACTGTGTTTCGACGACGGT
Organism: Diplazon laetatorius; assembly: GCA_963662125.1. Classification (NCBI taxonomy): domain Eukaryota; kingdom Metazoa; phylum Arthropoda; class Insecta; order Hymenoptera; family Ichneumonidae; genus Diplazon; species Diplazon laetatorius. The sequence goes on along the minus strand of OY759158.1, from coordinate 6,124,887 downwards.
CAGAAATCGACGGTAGCGATGCAGTCGGAGAGACATATACTTCTGTGGGGTTACAAAAGTGGGTATTTGCGTACGTGCAACGTCATCATCCCTCAACCGCTGTATATATATATCGTGCTCGTGTATCCACATATAGCCATGTCGCAGGTTCGAACAATCGGGGCATCGATTTTCTTTGAAAAAAATCGTCGTCCTGTACTGCAAGATCGATCACAGAGGACATCGGTTGGTGGTGCGCTACGGGCCACGCGAGTCGATAGTTCATCCCCAATGTCGACGAATATAGAAACGCAAGGAACGGAATCAGGTAAGCGAGTATCGTTGGATTCGCTAACATCTCAATTTTTTTTTCTGCTCGTAGCACTTATTCGTCACGGAAATACGGGTGCCTTATACATTTTATATAAGATCATACGGTCGGAATATCATCGAGGCAATTTCATCTCATTACCGAATGATTTCGCGAATCCGGTTTGTAATTTCAGACCCGCGTATCGAAAATCCGATCGAGCTGGGCTCTGAAAACCGGAAATTGGTTCATACAATATGGATTTGTAGGAAAATTCAATTCGGCAAAATTTCTTCGAGTAAAATATTTCGAGCTCGATTGATTTCTCGATAATGTGTCACAATGTCGACGGTTCGACAGACAAAAAAAGAAAAATGTTAGCACGGAACTAAAAATCATTACACTCGTTATTATTTGTCCGTTGGGTTTTGATATTGTCAGTAGCGAAGTTTGGCGCGATAAAAAAAATATATACAACGTACAACTCTGTAAGGCTGTGAGAAAAAAAAGACAGACAAAGAGAAGAAAACAAAGGAAAAAAATAAATAAAAACGGATAAAGTTACAATGCTAGAAGAGATAGAGAACGTGGGTGCTGGCCAAAAGTAGAGGGCACAGGAAGAAAGTGGCGAGTATACCGAAAGGTTGGTAGAGCTGAGCACGAAGAAAAATTGGCGAGAAAAAGTCGTTACGAGAAGGCATAACTCACGAGCCTTATTGAAAGTTCCACGGTTGAAGAATGGATTAAGACGTTCGTGCCGAAATTTGTCGAAATTTCACCGTGCAAAAGTCGCGTTATTCATTCTTCTTGGACTTTATCCTTACATTTTTATTATTTCATTTTTTTGCTTCTCTTTAATCCACTTCGCACCGCCGTCTTTCGTATCGGCAGCTCCGACGACTCGACTTTCACGGGCGGCACTGTACAACGGGGTGTGGAAATTTCTCCGGCACGTGGACCCTTTGGTAACGCTCTGACGATAATATATAGGCCTATTTTCTTAATATCTTCCACACCGTTCATAAAAAATATATGAGCCGAAACATCAATTATTGGACAAATTTGAGCTTCAGCATGTGTGATATTTATGATATTTACGCAGCGGCATGTTGAAAAACTATTTCCTGATTTTTTTTAGAAAAAAAAAAGTTATTTGTATTATTTTGGCAAATGTGAATTAAGGCATTTTTCATGATTTTTTTTTACGTATTTCTTTAACATACTTATACTAATAAAAAAGTATATTTTAAAAATGTTCTCGACGTGAATTTGTCTCAGCTTTTCTGAAAAAAAATATTGAAAACATGTTCTAAAATTGTGGAACGTTCGAAAAACAGCTTTTCAAGATTCAAATTCGATTTTAATGGATTTTCATCAATATTTTCATTTTTTCATCAGCGTAAGTATGTGGAAACGTACATGAATACGAAAATAATGAAATTTCCAAATTACCTTAATTGACATCTGCCAAAATAATAGAAAAAACAGCCCGAAAAAATTCAGGAATCTGTTTTTCAACATGCACTTCAAGCTGGGTCAGTCTCATGAAGATCCCCAGACAGTCCAGCTCAAGATTGTCCGATAATTGGCGTTCTCAGCTCATACATGAAAAATTGTACATATGTGTACATGTGTGTATTATACGACCGATTCTTAAGCGAATAAAAACAAATCACGTTACCTACGATTGTTACTCTGAACGGTCAACCATCGGATTGATGGCACGCTCGTGCAACTTACAATCACGACAAAACCGCGTTTACACTTTGTAACGATTAATCCGGGGATAACAAAAATATATATACCTACCCATGACAAGTGCAATAGGCGAACCACAGGGCGTTGCTAGTTCCGGCTGCGAGAACCAGACGAAACGCGTTTTCCACTGTACCATATATGTCCCAAGACGACGGAGTGGGAGGGGGGAGGGAATAAGAGGAAGAAACGACGAAGCTTTTCTTCGTTCTACCAAGAGGAATGAAGATGTATGCGAGGAATCACGATGGTAGAAAGCGAAGTGGGCTTTTGCTCGGATGCCGGTGTCACCGACAGCCGTGAGCCCACCTTCGTTCACGAGGAAGCGAAAACCTTCGTTGCCACCCGCCTCGTTCTCACCTATGTCTGTGTATATGTGTGTGTGTGTGTGTGTGTGTGTGTGTGTGTGTTTGCGTTTCCACCATGAGACGTTGGCTATAGCCTGAAAGCGAATGGCGTTTATCTCTCTGACCCGGAGGAAAGTCTCGTACGTCGTCCTCCCGTGGACACGTTTAATCTCGGCTACAACAAAACTTGGCGACAGTTAAACGACGAGAAAACTACCGAGATGGATTTCTTTTCGCCTGTTTCTCACATATTTCACGGTGGGACGCGTGCCCACGTTTCCTCACCGGCTAAAATCTTCAAATTCCACATTTCTCTGGTAAATAAATAAATATATATATGTATATGAGTGATTCTTTAAATCGGAGAATATAACGAAACTTTTTCTTGGTCTAAAATTAAATTGCCGATTTTTGAGATGTAAAGTGACTGGAGGTCAGAATTGTACCCTAGATAATCAAGTGTAAGCGGGTCAGAAAAAATAGTGGTAAATATTTATTTCATCGCCATTATTGAATTTAGCAGATAACCTTAAATGAGTGAGAAAAAGTACATGGAAATGAAAATAAAATCGATCGAATGAAATGTTATGATTAAATATGTTTTTGAGAAGCCTTTATTTTAGGAATAAAATGTATTTCATAAGTCAATCGGAAATGTGGATGAAATTGAACTGTACTTGTATTTACGTTATAGCTTCCAGAGAAGTGAAGATTGATTTTCCAATGTCCAGAAAGACACGGGTTAGAACTCTGCCGTAGATTTAGAATGCATGACTTTCATGGAAAAAATGAAGAAGCCAAGAGCTGGGAACATTAAAATTTCCCAATTTGGAGAATCGCCCATCATAAACAAATGCCAAACTTTTTTGTTTCCTTATTTTCCACCTAACCAATAAAACTGCACGTACACAAAGCACAAAGGTGTCATCAATAATGTTGCAAAATTGAACACCGTAAAGTCATTTATTGCCGGTAACAAATGTAAATCCGAACTAACGAAATTTCGTTCGCTCGAGGACGAGCGAGAGCTTTTAACTCGAAATGCAATTAACCGAAGAAGCTCGACAAGATTGTCTTTGATCAAGTCGATTATAGCATGAGGAGTCTTTGATGTGAATCGGAGCGAAGCCTCTGCCGGGGTTCGACGCCAGTCACCCGGTCCATGGGAGGGGCGGCATCCCGTGCTTCTCAGCTCCGTGTCTATGTGCTATACACAGCTGGCATCCGAATTGCTTAAATTAGTTGCGGGCTTTTAGTTGGTCTCCATTAGAGCGTGGAAGGTGCGCGCGCGCGCCCGCTCGCTCGCGTCTTCAAAGTCTCGTCGAAGCTGCATGCTTCTCGAACCGTGGAAGGACCAACGTTTCTAGATAGTCGGTGTTTCGGCGATGAGGACTCGACGGGGAAACGCGCCGAGTACGTTGCCGAGCGTATACCCCGCCATCCGGCATATCCCCCGGGGCGGGGTGTAGTCGTGGAGACTACCCGTCGGGACCGAAGACGTCGCGGATGACGATGTCTTGGAAGCATTTCGGTATGCCCATTCGAAAAGCGCACACTCCAATGGACAATTTCGAAAGTCAGACGTGGTAACAATTATCGACCAATTTTCCTGCCGAATTGCGGTCAATTGAAATCCCGACAAACGTAGTTAGGATGCAACGTAGCAGAAACATTGTAACAAAATCAGGATCATCGTCAAGGCCGACGGAAATTCAGTGACTTCAACGATATGACGATCGATGACGATGTCTTGGAAGCATTGTGGTATGCCCATTCGAAAGGCGCACACTCCAATGGGTAGTTAGCAATTTCGAAGGTCAGACGTGGTGACAATTATCAACCAATTTTCCTGCCGAATTGTGGTCAATTGAAATCCCGACAAACGTAGTTAGGATGCAACGTAGCAGAAACATTGTAAGAAAATCAGGATCATCGTCGAGGCTGACGGAAATTTCGTGACTTCAACGATATGACGATCGATGACGATGTCTTGGAAGCATTGTGGTATGCCCATTCGAAAGGCGCACACTCCAATGGGTAGTTTGCAATTTCGAAGGCCAGATGTGGTGACAATTATTAACAAATTTTCCTGCTGAGTTGCGGTCAATTGAAATCCCGACAAACGTAGTTAGGATGTAAGGTAGCAGAAACATTGTAAGAAAATCAGGATCACCGTCAAGGCCGACCGAAATTTCGTGACCTCAATTATACGACGCTCGATGGTCAAGCAGTGCGTTATACGATAAGGTCTCGGCCATTGATCGTCTTGCAACGTTTTTCACTTCACACGGTTGAATTATAAAAGCCATCTATCTCGCTCCGTTCTTTATTTATTCCTCGGACGAAAAAATTGGTCCCCCGAAGCTTACATACGAAGCAGTTGGAGCATGAAAAGAAAAAGATGAACCGCGTGAAACGGGAGAGTCGAGGATTCGAATCGCGACCGTGGAGATTCAACCCCGGTGACGCAACGGGAGTGGGGGAGTGGGGGGGGGGGTCGTTGGACCGAAGCGAGAACAGGGACAGGGGTGAAGAGATGGCGCGCGCGTGAAGAAAGAGCTGTGGATCATCACGGAAATAGCACCTCTTATCGCGAGAGCTTTTCAACTAGACGCCCAGTGTAGCAACGTAAACTTAGCACACTCCATTCATCCTCCTCGGCCTCGCATTAACAGCGCATTCGCAATACGTGCGCCCAGTCAACCAAGTGGCTTTATGCATGCAGCACAACTGTGGTACTGCCAAGGGTAGTACTACCCCGTGCACTGTATTCATCACACTTTTGAAATATACATGTGTCCTCTGCGTCACAAAATTTCGAAAAATTCGTTTTTGGCTGATTGAAATTTGGATGAATTTTTTTCCCTAGATATTTTATCGAAATTAAGGATCTTTTTCCATAAAATTGCTATCAGAATCGTGTTCCTAATATATTTTTTCCTGACATCTTTTTTTTCAATTTTGAAAAGAAATTGAGTTCTACCGAAATTTAAATCCCAACAAAAAACCCAATGGGTAAAAAAATTGAGACAAGTACATTTACGCGAGCGCGTTCCAACAAAAAGGCGTAAGATCAACTGGAAACATTAAACGCATGTATTCGCATCAAGATGATTTTTGAATTTATAAATTCCAATTTTTTTGAAAATCACAGCAGTATTTGGCGAGTTAATATGTTACAGCTACTATCCAATGATAGAACATGTAACTTTATTTCGTAAAAATGGACAGACTATATCTTTACACTATTATTGAATAATTAAATATCTGTATTGACTTTGAAAAAAACTCGCCAAGTACTGCTGTGATTTTCAAAAAAATTGGAATTTATAAATTCAAAAATCATCTTGATGCGAATACATGCGTTTAATGTTTCCAGTTGATCTTACGCCTTTTTGTTGGAACGCGCTCGCGTAAATGTACTTGTCTCAATTTTTTTACCCATTGGGTTTTTTGTTGGGATTTAACTACTTTTTGCAAAAATAATATATAAACTTGTTAAAAACGTTTCATCTTACTCCAGCCCACAAACGAATGCGTTTTGAATAATTCGTTACCAGTTTCCTATATCATGCGTGGTTTTCAGTTAATTCTTCAAAAACACCGCGAACTGTCATATTCGATCGTCCTCAGTGATTGTAACCTGTGAAGACTGCGATGACAGCGATATGTCAGGGAATAGACGCGTCTGATCTGACAAGCTGTGACTACTGGAAAGTGTGCGACAGCTCTGAAAACGATTTTGGCGAAAAACGTCGGAAACACGATTTTAATCATGAAAATAATTCGATATTTCCCGCATAACAGCAGCCACAGCACTGGTGTTGGTTCCAATCGAAATATAAAAAAATTACGCATGTAATTGCAATTAAACGTTTATGAATAGCGCGGTGTATCTATAAAAATATTTTAAAGTGGGGTTATAGTTAGCTCGGTTCACAGAATAAGAGAGTGCAGTCGCGTCTCGAGAGAAGGCCGGTAAGGTAGGTAACTGAATAGGTGAATGTACTTGTCTCGAGACGCTACCGCGTCTCTTGATGAATGGAATTTTGATTTCATACCTGCGTAAAACCTTATTTTGCATTCCTTTTTCATGCGTAATGAAGTATGTAGGCAAAATAATGAAACTTCATTATCGTTCATGCTTCAAACTTGATCTGCGATACATGATTTTGTGTATTGCATCTCATTCGCAGAATATAATTCGATTTGTAAAGCTGAAAGACCATTAATCAATGATTTGTTTCACTTGCGTATAATTAGATGAATGGAGTTTCAACTTGTTACCTGCGTTGAATTCATTTTCGATAAATGATTTTGTTGCGTCACGTACTTTTGAATGACTGGAATAACTTTATATTAAAACTTTGGTTATAATATGATTTATGATGCGCAGTGCTATCAGATGAATAAAGTTTACAGTTTTTACAAATTCTAGAGTTGAATTGACATGTAATTTCATTTTCGTTCGTACATTTTACGTACCTCAACGATTGAAAATTATTCCAGGTTCCTTGAAAATACACCGATCACAGATCCATTCAATTTCATTGTGCTTTCTATCAATTTCACCAGACATACCACTCGTCCGTCTCGAACATTATCGAAGAAAATTCTCACCGATATAGAATAAATATAATATGTCTATCATCAGTTTTATTCGCCATTTCTTCTTGGTTATTAACTGGTTAACCGCAACGAACTGTCAGATTCTGTACGTATTCGCTATCTCTATCTTCATGTCACAGCTGGTTTCGTATCGAAGGTTGACTGATCATCAGTGACCGTCATCACTAGCCGTGGTCAATACTCGTATGAATGAGTGAATGCTGAGATGTCAGTGACGGTAGAATAATCATGTCTGATCTGACAAGCTGACTGACGCTATGACTACTGAAAAGTGTGCGACAGCTCTGAAATCGTTTTTGGCGAAAAACGTCGGAAGCACGATTTTAATCATGAAAATAATTCGATATCTCCCGGATAACAACACCTACAGCATTGGTATTGGTCCCAATCGGAATATAAGAAAATAACGCTTCAAACTGTAATTAAACATTCATGAATGGGGCTCTGAATTTTAAAAAATAGTACAAAGTTGGGTTAAAATTCATTCGGTTAGGAGTAAATGATACTGCGGTCGCGTCTCGAGATGAGGCCGGTAAGGTAGGTAACTGAATAGGTAGGGGTAAATGTACTTGTCTCGAGACGCTACCGCGTCTCTTGATGTATAGATAATAATAACTCATACCTACAAAAAATAATAAAAATAAAATCTATCTAGCAAAAAAATCGATATTTCGTTGATTTTTTCATAGAAATTCGAATTTTATGATTATTGTTCCGGAAAAAAAATTGAATTTGAGATATTTTCCATAAAAAATAATAGAAATCTTGATTTTTTATAAAGCACAAATTTTTTTTTAAAATTAGTGGAGTAGTAGGATGGAAAATATAGTAAAAAAAAGGAAGTCCCTCCCCACATACATTTATAATAATTATGTCATAAAAATGGGGCTCCCCCGCCCCGTTTGCCGCGGTCCCCCGGAGGTTTGAATCGAGACGCACGAGTTATCGATAAACACTCGATGTCAACCTTGAATAAAAGATTTGGGAACGCTTTTTCGAATTTCGTTGCAACACACGTTTTCGACCGACCGAGGCGAGCGGCGTTCAGACTTGAAGGCAAATGTGGCAGCTGCGATATCGCGTTTTGGTTAATTCATGGTCGAAGGATACCCTCGGGCGTCGCAAGCTCGATGCTCGCTTATCCCCCCCTCAAGAAAAAAAAATTAAGAAAAATAAAAAACATTATGCTGGTGAGGTATCGTCGTATGTGTCGGTTATGTACCTCGATTACGCTTGTCTATTCTCTCATATCGAACGGTTTTGTTCCTTGCATATCCGCGCAACTGAAATAACACCAACGCGGTCCGACGTCACGTCAAAATATTACACGCTTATGATCAACCCTTGTTTAACAAAATTGCCAAAAAATCTTGACATTTTTTACGCGTATAATATATTAAGAAACATAAATAGAAAAGAAAAAAAAACAAAAAAAAAAATTGAATTACATATTTAAGTTTTCCAGCCACGGATTGCCATGATTGCAATTGCATGAGCATCCCAACCAGCAACGGTATTTTCGATATTTACAATCGGGGTAGCTGAGGCTTGTGCTGTCCCGAAATCCCACAACGAGAACGTTGCCAGCGTACGAGTACATACATATACATATATATATCATACACGTACACGTATGTACTCGTATATAGTACCAAACGTACAGACCGTTCATTTTCGAGTTACGGCAAGGTGTGCCCGCCTACCCCCCCACCGAGAAAGAAACCCCTGAAATTTTCCACCCCGACGCAACGTTTTCCACCCTCCCTCCCTCCGTCGTTCTCTATTTTTACCTCACACGCTAGCGTGCAAGCTCACGTGGCATACATCCCATATATCCCGCACACATATACATATATGTATATAGCACGTTGATACTACACGCTCGGGGTCTGCACCGGCTTACACGCCGTACATATTGATGCCCCCGGCCGCGTACGACAATCATGCACGTGTGTCTTGCACCATACCCCCCACACACACCTCCACAATTCTTATATAGACGTGGACAAAATTTTGTTTTCTCTCGTCCACGACCACACGTTTCACGCCTAAATAGTCCGGAAAATAGAAGAAAATAATTTTCTCGATCGAGCAATTTAGCAAAACCAAATTTGGCAGAATCGAAATTTTGTGAATTAGATTATTGGATTTTTCATCATTATTTCCGTTGACGGAAAATACATTTGAGGCATTCCACATCAATTCACTAGAAAAAAAAAATTTCTACAAATAATTTTAAAAAATTGAGTTATTTTATTGAAATATATTCACCGAATGCCGAAATTTTTAAAAGTTTTTTGACGTTTTTATCGTTAATCCACGTTTTTTTTCTAATTTTCCTATTCAAATGGCTGGTTCTATGGCAGGATTTGACGTATTTACATTTGAAAACAAAAACGAAAATGTGCAAAAAATGCAGGTAAATTTAAAAAACTAAAATAACAAGTGCATTTATTGAGAAAAAAATATTTACAAATGCAAATATGTCAAATCCTGCCAAAGGTACAGCCATTTGAATGGAAAAATAAAATAAAAATTCATCAACGACAAAAACGTCAGAAAATTTTTTAAAATTTCGACACTCGGTAAATATATATTAATAAAATAACTCAATTTTTTAAAATAATTTGTGGATTTTTTTCTTACTGGCTAGAGTGATGCGGAATGCCTCATTTTTATTTATATTTATGCTCGCAGGAAATTAGTGTCAATTTGTTTTTTCATTTTTTACGACGTCGAAATGATTTGCCGAGTGGTGAGCACTTGAGCTATCCATCTTTCTCTCGGTCGTCACTTACCCATCACCGTCATCCCGATGAGGTTTCGGCGAAATAGTTAAAGAGTCCTACGTTCCCTCATCACTTTGATAGCTCGGCTCGTAAAATTCGTCCGTTATCGTTCATCCCCATCCGGCACGTTTTTCTCACCCTCAAACGTTTCCTTCCCCCACACACACTGCCTTCCACGTCCATCGCGCTCATCCGAAAATAACTTTCACAAACGTCTCTCGGTTTTATTGGTTTTCAACGTAGACGAGTTTTATTGAGACAAAGTTGCGAATCAGTTGAAAAAAAAGGAAAAATGAGAAACGCGGGTTGGGTGAGCAATTACCGGATCTGGATGCACGCGAATTACAGGAATCTCCATCATTGATTGAATAACGTCATTGTACGTGCGTGACGACGATCTGGTTAGGTACATGCACTCTCACCGCACTCCGTACCACGTCTGAACCGCCCGGTGCTCGACTGTTTTACGACGACGAGAATGCGCTCGAACGAACGGTGCACTTCAATGCAAGGACGCACTGAAACGCGACCCTTCGGAGCCTTCGTGTCCTGAGTAACCGATGTTTCCGGAACGACGTTTATTGGGTTCTTGACTTTTATTGCTGCACGATGAAGGTAGCTAACGGACACTCGAAAGCCGGTTCGGTCTGGCGCTCCGTTTGTGCGTAACACCACCCCCGGAACACCGGAGGGGGGGGGGGGTTGTTAAATTTTATCGGTAACGCGCGGGGTTCCTTTTAGGTTGTCAATCCACCCTCACGAATGACAATACACACGCGAATGATGAAGAGAGAAAATTATTCAAGCAACGCTGTAATCGCGAGAGTCGATGGTGCGGGGATGGGCAATCATTCAATGAAAATGTATTTCAAATACTTTTTCGAACGAATAACTATGATTAATTATCATCGAAGAATCAACATTTTCACATTTCTGTAATAATTATGATCAATTTACGTTAAATTATTATCATACAATGAATTATAAAACCCGAAAATATTTAATAAATCCGATAAAATTCATTATCATTTTGTCCGAAAAGTATTCGAAATACATTTTCATTGAATGAATGTCTGCAGATTGGACTGGAGGACACGGTAGATCGGTGAAGTGATGGAATTTTATTGTTTCATTGACTCGTCGATTCGGTGATGTATAAACGACTAGTGAAAGTATTTTTTTGACCGTTCGGGAATGAGCATTAAGCATTGAGCAACTCTTCACCGATTGTTTTTGATATTACTGTGATGAGATTTGATGTTTGACGATATTCGACCACCATGGATCGTCGTGTGGTTACATGAACTGTCTTTTTATTTTCATATATTGCTTGAGGACCAGCTCGTTGATCGTACATTTTGAATCGGACACAACCGTCGAAGTTTGCAACGTCAGTGTGTTTATTATTACGTAATTATTTTTCAATCAGCATGATATAAGTGAATTCTTGTGTCATAGGCAATCGAAAATAAGAAAGTGTGAAGATTGTTTGAAACGAATATAAATTCCAATACTACATATCTACACCTGTGGCTAAATTTATTTCTTATTTCTGACAATTCGCTTTTTTTTTGTGTTTGATCAACTTTCTATCTCACAGCTTGAAAATAATCGCGCTATTTTCTGAGAAGTCATCTTTCTACAGTCTTGAATCACGAATTCCACATTCATCAATTATAAGGTTGTAAAAATGAAGTCATCAAAGTTCACCCAGTAATCATAGTTAATTTACCATGATCAATACGTTGGTTTCAGCCCCTATCATAATTTTTAATGTATTCATTTACAAGTATTTGATAGAACCCTTCTACGTATTGTCATCATAATGAAAAATTTAATATCGATACGGTGGGGGTGCATGATCGACTTGATTGTGCTGGCTCAATGAACGTAGAAATGTTCGAAAAGCAGCTGAACTTCACCGATAAACAAATGTAACATTTTGTGTGCGCGTGTCCGACGCTCGATTATCCGATAACGATAACTTATCGGATAATCGAGCGATAACGCTAACGATATTATGTTTATTACACATAAAACCCAGTCGTTAGGTGGATGAGCGATAATTTCCACATTATTACGTCACGAAAGACAACTTATAAAATGCTTTGCCATCAAACGCATTGGACATTTGCATTATTGAAAATTGTCAATTGAGTTGATGACAAAAAAAAAAGAGTTTTTTAAATATCGTTTTCTGATCAAAGTTGGTTCGTAAGATAACAATTGTCGACAATTGTCAAGTAACTCGATGTCGGCCAGGGCTAACGCAAAAAGCCTTATGGGAGTCTCAGGGTCGATTCAATCTTGGCAAATGGGATTAAACGAGGAAAGACGACGAATGTTACTCACCGCAAGGACCCTGGTGCTTGATCCGAGTGTTCTTCCGTCTCTGACAGCTGGCCTTACGCAGTTGACAGTGGTTGGTATACGTCACGTCATCCGAACCGCAAACCGGTGCGGAACTCGACGAACAGTCAACGGGACACTGACACTGAGCTCGGCCGCTTTCCGATACAACGCACATTGCTCCCCAAGCGCAATACGTTTTCTCGCAAGGTTCTGCAACATTGACAATCACAAAAATATGTCATTTTTTTTGTTGTGTTTTTATTTTTCATCGACTCTATGACTTTGAATAACGTGGGAAAGCGTTGGAACCATGAAATAATATTTTTTCATCACATCTCATCGTGACAATGAATTTTTGTGTTCTCAGTCGTTTCTAAAGCATGCATGAAACTTCACTGCGGGAAATAATTGAAAAATTTTAGCGTGAAAATCGAGAGGGCATTGTCGTGAAACGGTCTGCGTAACGGGCGCTACTCGCCTTTTTCGTTGGACTCGCGGACACGAATGATGAGTAAAGTTGGAACAACACACAACAAAAAAAAAAAGGGTTCATAATTTCCGCTCACCGATCTCGTTGAGACGGTCTGAAGGAAGTAGTAGGAAAGAAACGAAGCGGGGATGAAAAGAACCAAAAAAAAAACGAAAAAAAAAAGAAAAATTGAGAGGAGATGAAAGAGGAAAAGAAAGAATTCGTAAGACGAAGAGGGTCAGGACGGAAAAAGGAGCGATCGACCCATCTCAGACGCGAGACGGGTGATTTTTTCACGGGATCAAGCCACCCGGTATATTAATGGTCGTAGATCTCATGGATTATCGTCGCATCGGGTAAATAATGTCAGTGGTCGATTGTACCGCACGAACGGGCCTGACGATCGTTCAACAACGTAATATTGTCACAATCGAGTGAACAATTAAACCATCACATATGCAATTGCATAAACAATTTAATGAATAAATATGTATTCAAAAAAATGGTCTATTCCAGCGGTAAACAAAAAATACAAACAGAACGTAATATATTGCTAGAATTGAAATCCAAATATCTGAATTATGACGACAGAATTTTTGACCATCTGAATTATTGCAATGATCATGTATGTTTTTTTCAAAATTTCATACTCGTGGATTTTTCAAACCATTATTGTTTTTTTTTTTTCAAATTTTTTTCTCTCATCCTGTAGCTGTTGTATAATGTCTAGTATCGTATTATGACAGTCGTATTATGATTTATTCGAAGCAACCAGATTTCAACATCTGTCTCCTGATTCCAACGATACAATTTACCAATGAAACTCAATATTATTTTGCACTGCATACAAATCATGAATTATTGTGATAATAAATAAAATAAATAAAATAAATAAAATAAATAAAATAAATAAAATAAATAAAATAAATAAAATAAATAAAATAAATAAAATAAATAAAATAAATAAAATAAATAAAATAAATAAAATAAAATAGAATAAAAATCAAAAAATATTCGGACGAAAAATAAAATACGAGAACGGATATTGCATCAATGGCCACGGTGAGCGCGGTGTCCCCAACGACATCATGCTGAGACATCGCATTACGCCAATTGTTTTCAATGCGAAAAAAGAGTATCCACAAGATCTGCGAGCCAATCTCCACTTTTCGCGTACAGTTGTGAATATTCTCTTAGCCCTTTTTCTTCACCCACTTTCACGGCATACGAGTTACGAATGGGGTTAACTCAGGTTCTTGGGGCAAAGCACCTGATGTAATCAGCGTTGTACGAGTCCCTCCCTTTCTCTCCCCCCCCCCCGCCTCTTTGCCGCCATATTTCACGTAGTTTACAGCAGCGCGGGTTGCGAACGCGTTGCCCCGCGTCCCCACGGCGAGTATGACCGGCTTGCTTCGCACAGTTGTATCGCAAAGCGCGCCGCACATAGCCCCCCCCCACCCCCCTCGCATTTTACCGTATTACGGTAAACCTTAGTGGATGGAGAGTAGTTGAAGCGTTGAAAGTCCGTTCGTATGGTTCGGCACTCACGACCATTGTTGCACACGAGAAACGGGTCAACGGTCCACCCGAGTTATTCCCTCGTCAGCCGGGTTTACTCGCTTTTTCGCTTTCGCTCGGTGAAACTCATGTTAAAAAAAAAAAAAAAAAAAAAAAAAAACGAAAAGGTATTTCCCGAACAAAGTGGTTTAAACAGAAATGTCTGTATTCGTGTGTATCGAGAGTCCGGTACAGGGTTTAGTCGCAAAAATGTATCTTAAAAAAAAAAAAAAAAAGATGCAACATAGAACAAATTGATGTGAAAAGTTGTGACGACAGATATCCCGTGAGACAAAAATAATTAATCCCGATGGTGAATCGTTGATTGGTCGAAAAATTCCATTGAACGAAAGATAAAACAAGAATTTTCGATAAACGAACGAACGAAGCGAGTGAGAGGTTGCATATATATTTATATATATGTAGGTTTCGGGCATGAAAATTGTGATTCATGAGAATCGTCAATGTCGGAGCGAAGATCGAACGGAATAAGCACCTCTCTCGCTATATCTCCCCGTATGTTCGTTGAATTTACGGCTATACCTACACATTTCATGCGATCCAGGATCTACGTCAGACTCACGGCTATGTATATACATATATATCTCATGCACAAACGTCACTTTTAATTTAACACTTCGACGAATAACTGACTCACGTTTATCGGTGTGAGTGTATCAGCTCGTACACATGTACGTGTAATTATAGCGTGTGAAGCGCACGATGATACATTCACGGATAGTCTAATCCAATCGGGCCCGTTAGATTCATTGAAAAATTTACAATCGGCCATAAATCTCTCGAGCACTCGAGTTATATATCAATGATGATATAATTATCACGTTATTTCGTAATTCAACGAAAATAAATAAACAATGAGATAACGAATAAGTTTGAATTTGTCAAAGACTCGTGAAGAAAGTCCGAACGTAGTTTTGGTAATGGCGAGCGCAGCCGAGACCCCGCTGCACGATCGTGAAAATAAGTGCAAGTAGAAGAGTTTCGGATTGGTCAGACTATGGAGACAATTTACTTATACGAAGTTTACTATATATACATTTCGGACGCCAAGAGAGCGAACTTGGAATTACTCTTTCCCAGCGAATTGCGTACTACACACACACACACACACACACACACACACACACACACACACAAACACATACACACACACACACATGGACATACTCGTACAGTTGAACATTAGTTTGCCCGAAAAAAACTCGCTCGATTTGACCAAAACTTTTTCGGCACCACTTTTTTTTATTTTTATTATCAAATCCATTTGAACGATTCAACGACGCAATTTAATTCAAACTATCGCATCGTGTATGTCTTCATCAATTACGTAGAACCCGGAGGAGGATATGTCCCGCTGGCTATTGGGTGGCTATATGTGTGTAATGCTCCTTCCGATGCTTCTGGGTAATCGCATACCGGGGCTG
This sequence comes from Diplazon laetatorius, assembly GCA_963662125.1. NCBI lineage: Eukaryota > Metazoa > Arthropoda > Insecta > Hymenoptera > Ichneumonidae > Diplazon > Diplazon laetatorius. The sequence continues at coordinate 6,109,255 of OY759158.1, read as the reverse complement.
TTGGAAAACCGCAGAGGCCTTTCGTCGGTTTTTACTCGGTCGTTTGCGACAGTCATCCGTCATGATCCGTCTTGTTTCCGGTGTTCGTGCTCCGCAATTACTTATCCCAACCGTGAGTAAGAAAAATTAGGGGGAAAAAAACGAAAAAAAAGCGAAAAAAGCTGAGATGCGGCAATCATACCCGGGGATAACATTTTCTTCGGGGCTTAATAAATTCATCTTTCCACGGGTTTTATCACTTTTTCTTCAACTATCCGACTGGTTTGATTGTATTTTATTCAGGCTCGTTACGTCTCTCTCTTTCTCACACACTCGTCAAATTGTATTTGTATCTCCAGAACGGAAATTACACCCTATCGAATTGTCACTCATCGATCACGATCGTACTTGGAAAAATTATGTCAGAAGTTTCAAACAACTTGGCAAGACTCCGTGAAATAGTGCACAAAATAATAATAATAATAATAATAATAATAATAATAATAATAATAATAATATTTTGCTCAAGCCTTTTTTGAATGATATGAAATAAAATTGTCATTGGCTCGCATAAAATATTGCGAATTAATGAAATAAAAAAAAACAATAGACATGGAGAAATAGTGAGAGGTCAAAATGAGGTCATCCACAGACGGTATTTGAATATGTACGTGGAATGACGTGGCGACGGAGCTCCGTGCGTTCTTCCCTCTCGGATTTGGGTCTGTGAAGCAAAGAGCAAGGAGGCAAACTGGATAACTCGTCGGGCTTGGGGATGGTTTGCAAGCCGAGTTTGCGGTTCGCCAAAGGGTAAGGGTACAGCAGAGGCGCGAGTCCGAGTACGGGAAAGGGTGGGAGGGGGGCGAGATGTAGCCGAGCATTCTAATTTACCCGGTGGTCTCACGGTAAACACAAAGGAGTACCGTAGGTACATCGGAGTAACCCAGACAAGAACTGTCTTCCCACATTTGCTCGCGCAACCATTCGCTTTTGTCCCAATGAAGACCATCGTATATGTCTCGCGTTCCACGCCCAATATATTCCAAACAATATGGAAACTTGTGACCTCTCGATGCTTATCACAACGTTGTATGAAGAACAACGAAATTGCCGCTCGGGTGAATAAGAAAAAAGAAACCAAAAAAAAAATTATTTCTGAAAATGTTATCAATAATTTCATTAAAAAATTTCAGTCGTGAGTTGAAGGGCCAAGAGTAGCAGACACGACATTTTTTTTATTCACCGGAAAAAAAAATTGCGACTGATCAAAAACAAAATCGAATTCGTGAAAACTCGATGTATAAACTGATTGGACTTCGATATATGTCTCCTGATAGTGTCCACTTCGAATTTAGGAGTCCTCATAAGAAACGAAAAATTGCTCTTACACTTTTTCTAATACATTGTATAGACTTCAAGCTTTATCCAAAAACTCAATGAACATAACCCAAACAAAAAGTTCGTGTCAATATCAGTATGATCGATTGATAAATAATGATCATAACAAAAATGCTCGAATTTCCATCTCGATCCATGACATTTTTTGAAATATTGATAATCGAGGTTGTCCGATCACAAAAAAAAATTTCGATCAAACGAAAAAAAATAAGAAAATAAAACAAACATGTAACGAAACCGCAGATGAATTTTTCGACAAATTTATTTGAATCAATTCGCCAGCAACCAATTGCTTCTCGGTTCGGCCTTGTACGGGGGCAGTAGTGCAAACCCGTTATAGTCAGACCGAACGGATGTTCGATGCAACATCGGATAGCTTGCGACAGACGGTCACGATTCGCCGGGAAAGGGGCGAAACTCAATTAGCAACAGTATACGACCGATCGATCGAGTCCTAACCGAAAACGGACTGCGGGATATAATTGCACGGAAAAGTCAATATATATATATATATATATATATATATATATATATGTATATATATATATATATATATATATATATATATATATTCATATATATAGATCCGTTGACCGTGAGATAAATAAACGATTAGGGATAAGATCAGCTCAAGGATCAAATAAATCATTGTGAGAGCAAACTGATGGTGAATGAGCTAATTGTTTTTTCCGATTGGTTTAATCTGATACGATAACAAATATAAATCCGTGAAACGAACAATTAATCTTCGTTCGACGACAAAAACAATTCACGCGAATATATCGAAAATTTATCCATCCATCGTAAAAGTTTGGGGAAAAATTACGAGACCGACGATTGTCATCTCGTCTACTCGTTCCGAAACTTGTTCTCCAGTGCGTCAACGTTGTGGGCGGTAAATCTGCGTGGCTGTGATATGGCACAATCAAAGAGCCCGCTAGCGTTAAGATAAACCATCGGGATTTCGCTGGATAGCAGTCTTCTCCCACTCTATACGCTTCCACGCCACATCCCAAACCGTCATCCCATCGTTCTCGGTAGAAAGGTTTTGGATCACGCCGCTGCTTCTGGTTATAATACCAAAATGCCTGTTTCAGACAGGTTTCCACGGGGCGAGCTGTCACCAGATACACAGCCCTAACTTTCCATTATTCCAACTTCGACTTTGCACCAAGAGATTCGTCGGTTTCGCGAGAGAATCCCGAGACAGATGAGAGAGGCCTTGTTATAACGCAAGCGTCTTCAAATTACACATCAACTCTCACTGTATATATGTATATATGTGTATATATATATATATATATGTATATGTATATATTGTACGGTGAATTCTTGTATACACTTTCGAGGCATTTGTTGGATCATGTGTGCTCAACCGTGTAACCCTCGACATAATATGTTTCAACGATACGCAATAACTGTCCCATTTTCTCAACCGTTGGGATGAGAAGTGACTTTGCTTGATGACGGAGTGATTTTTCCGATTCTACGATTAGTTTAAGAAAAATTAGTCATTTGGGTTGAAAAACGAAAAGAAAAAAAAATAATAGTTCAAGGTCACACTTGTTAATCGTGACGGAAGAAATCAAAAGTTACGGCCACAGATGTTTGTCATTGCTTTTCAGCCGAATCTATCGATAAATTCGGATTTTATGACATTTTGCATTTTTTTTTGTGTAAAATCAACTTTGTTGTTTTAACTAACTCCTAGCTTCGACCAATCGGACCCAAATTCTCGACAATTATGCCAAACGAATCAGATTCTATAGCAATTCGTAATTTTTGATGCACACGACATTAACAATCAGAGTTACTCCGTCACAAAATTTCATGAAAATCCACTGAGGCTTTCATGAAAATTCACTATGAAAACAAGTTACAAGTTGAAACTTTCAATCTGCTTCCTCCAAATTCCACTCAGTGAACGAAGATTCCTCTACGAGGAAGCCAAAGATCTAAAAAAACAAAACTAAAATCACAAGGTTCAGATTGCAGCTTTTTTTTCTTGTCCCCGTTTGGCCGTATGATTTTTTCTGGAAAATGTATATAAGACGACTATTGGAAAACCGGGAAGAACTGTCAAGCACACAGCGCGGATGAGTTTGATATTTCACGGGGTTATGGCTTCGGGCTTGACGGTTGATTTTCAACCGAAGAATACCATCAGCGAGCAGACAGGAACCACTAATCAGACCGTTTCCACTTAATTTGCCGGGGTAATTAACCGTCTCATTCGCGTTCGCTCTACGCAGCTTGGATCCGCATCGTGGCTCGGCATGCCCCCCCCCCTCCCCGTACCCTCCAACTATCGCACAGCATCTCGCTCATACCGCCGTACCCAAACCTAAATCCAGGTACTCCATTATTATGCACGGAGGCCTATTGTGTCCGAGGAACCCGCGATGAACGTTCAACGTATACCACCGGCGTTCGGTATACGTGGCCAACCGAAGCTGCGATGAGAGTGCATAGAACTCTCGTTGCCACGGAGAGGCGCCACAGGTTCGGGGTTCCGCGGGGCGAGGTTGGGAGAGGGGGGGGGGAAGCCCGTTCGGTCTATGGGCATAATACGGCGCGATATTTCCCCTCGTTGAATTTCTCTAATTTAACGTGAGTACCGTGTGGCTGAGCGCCGCCCACAGTCACTCACTCATTTTCTTTGTTCAATATTTTAATTTTTTGTGTGTTTTTTATTTTTTTCAACATTTTTTTTCGTACGATTATAGTCACTCGTTTTCAACGTAAAATTTTAGCCAGCCACAATGTTACGACGCAACCGTGGCTGACTCTGGCTCGTCAATGAGAATGTCGGTTATCTCGGAAATATGTAGGTCGTAGGTATATATGGACCGTTCTACCAAATATAGGCGTCGGTTTGGATGACCCCCCCGTCCCCCTCGGAATCTTTTCCAATTTTCTTAGCGTGTAGGTCTTGATGACCTGTATGTACCTGAATTTTTTCAGATTTTTTCCTTTATTATTTTTACTGTAATAATTATGGGTATAATTATACTTATGCTATATATTACCCATATAGCATTTTGACATACATTTGATATCCATTGTATATACTCCTGAGGATATTGAATATCCTATGTATATACCGATATACCGCAGCGTATATCTAATGGATATCCATTGTATCAGCAAAGGAGACACTTTCTTATATCTATTGCATATACATTGTATATACTCGCGTATATGCATAGTATGTCCATCGGATATACGGTATATACGCGTATATCCGATGAACATACTCTGCATATACACGGGGACATCATATGTATATACAATGTACTAAAAAACTGTCTCGCAGGTATATAAAGAAAGGAAAAAAAAAATAGGAGACGCGGGGACTCGATCCAGGGTTCTCGCGGTTTCTAGTCCGGCGCGCTGCTCACTGCGCTACGCCGACTTCGATGAATATAGTATTATTGATCTCTCATAAAAGCTAACCATTGTGACTTAGGAACTTCGCGAAGTAAAGTCGGAGTTCGCATGTACAAGTATGTATGGACTATATACAGACCATGTCGTCTATATATAGACTTTATATAGTCTATATATAGACTATATAGAGTCTATAAATAACCTATATATAAATTGTATTTTCCCAATTCCATATATAGTTTATATATAATTTTCTTACTTGGGTGTTGATAGCTTGATTTTTTTTATGGACATGTATAGATATACATTGGATATTATATGAATATGTCGATGAAACACGTTCACATAAGAGTATTTGGCGTATATCCATATAATGTGCAATGGACACCCGTGTAGGTATATACATGCATGTAAGTCGTATAGATATCCATAGAACACCTTTTCCGGTATGTCGACATAAGAGTTTTTGCCGCATGTCCATACAATATATTTTGAACGTTCGTGCATGTATATACATGTATGTAAGTCGTATGGATATCCATAGAACATCCGGTGCTGTATGTCCACATAAGGGTATTTTCCGTATATCCATACAACGTGCTTTAAACGTTCGTGCATGTACATACATGCATGTAAGTCGTATGGATATCCATGGAACATCTGGTGCTGTATGTCCACTTAAGGGTATTTTCCGTATATCCATACAATGTGCTTTAAACGTTCGTGCATGTACATACATGCATGTAAGTCGTATGGATATCCATAGGATATACAGGATATCTTTTTCACATTATGGATATCCAATGGATATACATGGAACATTTGGTGCTATATGGGTACTTACTATTATATATTATTTTTACTGTAATAATTATGGACATTTCCGTTTTTCTTTTTTTTTAAATTTAATTTCTTAGTATTTTATCGCAAAATAAAAATTACAATTAGAGTGCTTACTGTGTGAAATTATCTCAACTTTCTGAAAAAGATATTGATTTTCAGTTTGGACTAACTAAAAGCTAGTGAAATCGAGCTTCGATCATAAAAAAGCTATTTTTCAGGCATCGCGCATGTCTGCATTTTTTTCTAAATTTTTTTCAGAAAGCTGAGAAAATTTCACGTATCATATGTCAGATTCACGGTGGGTTCTCTGTAAAAACTGATGGAATCGATAAAAATTTTAAAACTCAATGACAGACCAAATTTTTTTTTCTCCATTTGAAATTTATAAATTCTTCTTTAATCCTCATGAGATTTCGATCGGAGAGTGGTCCATATATATTTGGAAGCGTAATTCCTAATTTCACTACAGCCCTTATCGATACATCGAATTTACGTACCGTAAAAAAACATTCAAGAACAAAATCTCATTCCATGAGATTTTTTTTTTCTTCGTTTGAGCTTATTTATATGAGCATGAAAGCATGTGAACTTGAAAAAAAAAGGTTATAAAAGCTCGAGAGACTATTGACCTATTCGAATCGGTTCGGTAGATAAATACCGTAAATCGTATACGACAAAAGAAAATCCAACGAAAATGGTGTGCACTGGAATGGGGATATATCGCGGGCACTTGTTATACACGTATACCCGGTTGAATCTGCGAGAAGCGAGCACGCGCGCCGTTTTGAGAACCATTCTGGACCATTCAAGCGTTCTCGTTACATTCAACTCGCGCTACGGCTGAGGAAAGGCGTTAGAAATGTTTTGCCGGGCGCATAGACTGTGCCACGGTTATATATATATATACAGTATTATATAGTATATATATATACAGTATTCACTGCCGTGTGTTATATATCGCAGAGCGGTGATATATCGTGCAGCCTCTCTCGTTCGAGGGAGGAAACACGGGAAGGACGGGGTGTTTGCCCGCTGGATTTTTTTTTCTTTCGTTCTTGTTTGTTTTTTGTTTTTTATTTTTTTTTAGTTTTCATCTTCGCTAACCGTTTCACACCGTCCCGCCGCCACTGTTCTTCGCGGTGCGAAAGCGGTTTTAAGAAAGTTTCACCGACTCGACACATTGACAAGTTCAACACTCTTGCGCGGGGGAGGGAGGGGAGGGGGAGGAGGGGGGGTTTGCTGTTGAGCAGTTGGCAGCGGAGCAATGAAAGCGGTCAGAGTAAGGTGTGAACGAGTGCGTGTAATGCATCAGTGAAGTATCCATTGTACTGAGGTTTTCATGGGAGTCCCATTCTAGTTTTCCAACACTCGGCTATTTACCACCCAACTCTATTTCTTTCTCTCTCTCTCTCTCTCTCTCTCTCTCACTTTTTCTGTCTATCCTTTTTACCATCTCTGTCTACGACTTTAGTGAAAATAATGGCAATTCCGAGCACGATTTACAGAATATAGAAAGAAATAGACAGAGAGAGAGAAAGAGAGAGAGAGAGAGAGAGAGAGAGAGAGAGGGAGAGGGAGAGGGAGAGAGAGAAACGTGGAGAAAAATCTTCGCCCGCCGCCAGAGTGAAAAGCGAGCGTCAAGTCGATAACAGTATCACGTTCGTCTTATATATCTATGAACTAGGGAAGGAAAAAGACACAATCTGGCTTATGAACGGTGAGAAATGTTTTCTTCCATTTCGTTACTCTGTCGTCCAACCCCTTTCCCTTCATTCGGTAACCACGTTTTTTGCTCTCAATATTCCACAGGAGCTTTTCGTTTCCTTCATCGTTTTTGTTGTACTCACCCGACTCAACGTTTGTCTCTTATCTGTCGAGCTTGTGTTTCTTTATCTATCCTCGATCTTTTTTCTCACAGGTATGGCGAATACCGGAGCTGGTTGTAACGTTTTCCCCCAAAATCCAAATATCTTGCTGCTTACAAAATACATTCACTATCTCTTTGTGGCATATCGTTAATTGGTTGTTAGATTATTTTTGTGCATTTTTTTTAAATTTTTAATCACTCGATACAAATATTTATTCGTATCCACCATTAGTATCGATGTCACTGAATTTGTATCATCGGTATTAAAGTTGAATAATTTTCAACAACTTCAAAAATAACAATTGTAGAATAAAATACCCTGACACGTTAATTACCAATAATCCACTTATTGGACAAGTATATAATTGATTCTAATAATTATTATTATATATCAATATTAAATATATCGAACGTTAAAATAATGATTCGAAAATGTATGAATAAATAATAATAATGGTAAAAAAAAAGATGTCGCAGCGACATGGATTACATCGTAAGAGGCACAGGCAAAAGCAAAGATTTGCGGTGGTGAAAAACGGAAACACGAAAAGCAATAACGACGATGAGACGTAGCATATTGTGAGAGAAGCAACAAGGACGCCAACGACAACGACATCGACGACGACGACGACGACGACGACGAGAACCACGATACTCGAGTGCCATCTCGGGCGAGAGTCAAGAGAGGGATGGAAAAACCCGCAGCATCACCGGCTTGCAGGAAGCTTGCAACCGGTAAGCATCAGCCAAGAAGCACAGAAGCATCCACAGTTGTCCCGTGGCAAAGCTGGTGGAAGTCTCGAGGCATCACGCCTCTTGGCTCGGTCTCTCTCACGACGACGACGACGAGTCTTTCGCGTCTCCGGGATTTCGAGATCGATCGTTGCTTTTCGAGTTAAGGTTTGAGCGGCATCCGGTGTACACAGTCTATTTCGCGCTTTGTTTGCTTTTCAGCTTTCCGGAAGATTTTGCCGTATATACACGCACGTATTTTCCCGTGCCGAGACAGCGATGCTGCATCAACCCCATTTAAGATATCATCCCCGATAAATATACACATCACAGTTTACGAGCATCCATTTTTATCCATTACAAAACTTTGTATCAATTGCTTCGTCGATAATTTTATTCAAGGCAATCGATATTAATTTGTTATAATTTTTCCGAATTCATTGAAATTCTGAATAAAAATAAGAAAACAAAAGAAAAAAAAACACAAAAAATATTGCAGCGTAGAAAGTTAAAACGAAAATTTTATCCAAGGTAATCAATGTTATTTCGTTATAATTTTTTAAATTCATTCAAATTCTGAATAAAAATAAAAAGTAAAAAAAACACCAAAGAAAAAAATTTTGCAGTGTAGAAAGTTTCACCTCGCCTGGTGGTTTTTTTTTAAAGCGCGGTACACAAGTATTCATTTATGAGGAAACTGGGATCAATTGTTTTTTTTCTTTCTTTCCACAACGAGAATGCGCATGTAGGGGTGCGGGTGAGGTGCTCAACGGTTCAAAAGAATGAGGAAATAACGTGGAAGATTGTAGTTTGCCAATCGATGTATATATATATATATATATATATATATATATATATATATATATATATATATATATATATATATATATTTTCGTTTTCGGCTTTTTTTTTCATTTATTTATTTATTCATCGAAGCTACGAAACGAGAGGGTTGCCTTGGGGATGTACTTGTTCATGCTGAACTCGAGGTCGCTCGACATTTTGAACTCCGGCAGAAGAACCGGCGTTGGATGTTTGAATGAGGGCGAAGGTGATGTGGAAGAAAGGGCGGGCGATGAAGGTGTATATATATATATATATGTATATATGTTCGAGCATACCGCGGGCATCGACGCTCGGCCGCGCGCGTTGAATTTTAACGTTCGGATAATCGAAGTGCCTGTTTCCGACGGCACACCGCGACGGTAGAGACGGGACGAACGTGCACGTGCCCCGGAGGGTTATACCCGAACGATGTGTATGTATATTTGTATATATATATATATACTTCTTTTCCGTACCGTGCCCGTGTTACCGATAATGCTTCCGATTTATCCGGTTCCACCCGTTATTTCAACCTCGCGTTGTGTTTTTGCGCGTCTCCACGGTCTTGTTTCCGAGACCGCATATGATTAAGCGGTCGAACGTGCATTCATCGTCGTTTACATTGCTCGATGTCTCGTGGCGATACAACTTCGATTATCCTATGATATGTATATGAGGTGTTCCACCCCATTTCGAACGGTCAAAAAGTTTTGCATTCCCGAAAAAATTGAAATTTGGTCAAATTATTCAATTAGACGAAAAAAAGTAGTGTGAATTTTTTCAGATTTTTTGGATCGCATTTTTTTGAGTTTTTCAACATTTCAAAATTTTCTAAATAACGTTATATATTGAAAGCATACGATTAAACAGAAAAATGTTTCAGACAAAAAAGTTGCAGTTTTCCATAAACTTTGTGAAAACATTTTTCTTGGAATTTTTCGAGTTCAAAAAATGACCATTTTCATCAAAAATATACGAAAATAATTTTTTTCGGTCGGTATGTCACCTTCGATTTAGCTCAAAAAATTCCTGAAAATACTCTGAAATGCGTAAAATACACACGTATTTTTTTTGTCATGGCTCGATTAGTTGTTCCTAAGCTATGCTTTGGTTTATTAATAATATTTATTAAAGTTTTTTTAGAAAAATCCATTATTATGGAAAATCATAATCTCCCGAATTGTTTTTCTCAAATTCACAGATGAGAGAACATTTACAATAATAATATTAATGTTTTTGAGCCTATTGGATAATCGATAACGTAGATGGAACTCCATTGAACTCGTTCGAAAGCTACGCTCTATAATCACTCGTTCAAAAAATTCAATGATTAAGTGAATAATTTTCTGTCCTAACATCATATTTTTTTATTATTGTTGTGTAAATGAATCACAACGTAAGAACTGGGAAAAAGTGAAGCATAAACAGATCGTTGCGAGTTATTTATTTTTCCAGACTCGGTGAGTTACGAAGTCCGTGGCGAGCGAATATATTTTGCATTGGAGAATCCCATCCGGTCCTGGTATAATGCAAAGGTGTTTTTGGGTCTTCGGTACAGCTTTCACTCGCTTAAATCTCGATTCCATCTACGTTATCGATTATCTATGCTCCAATAAGCTCCAAAACATTAATATCATCATTGTAAATGTTCTTTCATCTGTAAATTTGAGAAAAACAATTCGGGAGATTATGATTTTCCATAATAATGGATTTTTCTAAAAAAACTTTAATAAATATTATTAATAAATCAAAGCATAGCTTAGGAACAACTAATCGAGCCATGACAAAAAAAATACGTGTGTATTTTACACATTTCAGAGTATTTTCAGGAATTTTTTGAGATAAATCGAAGGTGACATACCGACCGAAAAAAATTATTTTCGTATATTTTTGATGAAAATGGTCATTTTTTGAACTCGAAAAATTCCAAGAAAAATGTTTTCACAAAGTTTATGGAAAACTGCAACTTTTTTGTCTGAAACATTTTTCTGTTTAATCGTATGCTTTCAATATACAGGGTGTTCCAATAACTATTAGGACCTCAGATATCTTCGAAACTACTAGGTTCACAGAACTATTTGCTGAATCAAAGTTGCACAGCACGAAGGGGGCCATCCAATGATACCAAAGTGCCTACTCCCACCCCCACCCCCAGCCCAGGGGGTGGGGCAACTTCAAAATCTTAAATGGGAACCCCTATTTTTTATTGCAGATTCGGATTCCCCATAAAAAAATACGTAACTTTTATTTGAAATTTTTTTTTCGATTCGTGATAGATGGCGCTGAAATAAAATTTCGAAATCGTTGGATTGGACGCGGCGGTCCAATATCGTGGCCAGCTCGTTCCCCAGACTTAACGCCGTTAGACTTCTTTTTATGGGGAACATTAAAAGATAACGTTTACAAGGAAGTACCAACTACACGTGAAGATATGCAACAAAGAATAATTACAGCCTGTGCATCAATAAGTTCCGACGCTGTAAAACTTGTAGGTCAATCAATCGAAAAAAGAATTCAATGTTGCATTGATACTAATGGTCGTCATTTCGAACACTTACTATGAACGTAGTGATTCGATTTACCACCGAAACTGTAAGTATTATCGCCTTTCTGTACTTTCGGGGATTTTTTGCGATTACAGCGCCATCTATCACGAATCGAAAAAAAAATTTCAAATAAAAGTTACGTATTTTTTTATGAGGAATCCGAATCTGCAATAAAAAATAGGGGTTCCCATTTAAGATTTTGAAGTTGCCCCACCCCCTGGGCTGGGGGTGGGGGTGGGAGTAGGCACTTTGGTATCATTGGATGGCCCCCTTCGTGCTGTGCAACTTTGATTCGGCAAATAGTTCTGTGAACCTAGTAGTTTCGAAGATATCTGAGGTCCTAATAGTTATTGGAACACCCTGTATAACGTTATTTAGAAAATTTTGAAATGTTGAAAAACTCAAAAAAATGCGATCCAAAAAATCTGAAAAAATTCACACTACTTTTTTTCGTCTAATTGAATAATTTGACAAAATTTCAATTTTTTCGGGAATGCAAAACTTTTTGACCGTTCGAAATGGGGTGGAACACCTCATATATAGATATATTTTGATGTATGCATGGTCGATGATTTTTTTCCCGTATTTTTTTTTTTTTAGATTTTATAACCTCACTAATTTTTTTTGAAGATTTTTTAGACACCCCCTCCCCCAACCCCCAGCCCCTCCTTTTTCATCGAGAGGAAACTTAGGAAACTTTTTTCATAAAATTGGAGTGGGCATCGGGTTCCTCATATTGTTATTATATTTTTCGATTTTGAAAAAAAATTCGAGTTTTTTTCGAAATTTCGATGTACAATAATCGCTTCATATTTCGAAGAAAGGTTAATATCAAATTTATCTCGCGAAAAAAAAACAATATTTCGATTATTTTCGATAGAAAATCAATTTTTTTTTCATAAAAAATGATGCGAAAAATAATACAGAATAATTTAAAAAGTCGATTTTCCATCGAAATATATATTAAAAAGTCGATTTTTTATCTAAATTAATCGACATATATATTTCGATCAATTTCGATAGACAATCGACTTTTTAAATTATTTTGTATGATTTGTTGGATTATTTTTTATGAAAAAAAAAATTGATTTTACGTATACGTATATACATATATATATATACATAACACGAATATATACGTGCTCGATTCATGGACTATTTTTATAATGATTCGAATAACTCAAATGTCCCTTGAAACAACGAATGCACCCTTATTATTTTTTTATGCAAAGGAAAAACTGATGAAATAAAAAAAAAGGGAAAAGAAGTTTGGATTATCGGATTTGTCGGGATGACGCAGCGGAGCAGCAGCAGCAGCGTCGCGTCGGTGCGGGAGAATTTCGTTAACGTCAGGTCGAGCGAGTCGCACGAGCGAGGCTCAAACTTCAACCCCGGATCAGATATAGGGGTGTGTGTCAGACGTTGCGAACGTAGGTATATATATATCTATACATAAGTTATGCGCTACCCGCGTACCAGAGTATAGGGGAGTCGCAAGAGCCAACTCAGCACTTGGGATATTTCTTTGAATAGAGATCTGTGCCGTGCGATAGTTACCGAGTACACCGAAGGGATCATCGTCCATCTCCGTCTGCGCCCTTTGACATTTATACGTATGTTTCTGTCACTGTCTCGCGCTTTATAATTTCGCGTACTGTACGCACACCGCTCTTCCGTCATTCACGTTCTAGCCGTGTCCGTTCGACCTCCCTTCGGCCCTTCCACTCATCCGAGTCTTGTTCATGAACGTCCCTTCGCTCTTCGAATCTGCTTCAACGTTCCGCAGGTGCTTCAGCTCGCTTCTCTCTGTGATACTCCCTCTTACACACACACACACACACACACACACACACACACATACTGGCTTCGTGTGCGCTTCACCCTAACACACTTTCGTGACACAAGAATACTGTTTAAATCTTGAACTCGTGGGGTAAAGGGCCTAGTTAGTAACGGTGCACCAATTAGTAACTGCCATGCGTATATATATATATATATATATATATATATATATATATATATATATATATATATATATATATATATATAAAGAGAGAGGGAGAGAAAGACGCCTCAATTTAGATGGGTAAAAATCCTCACCCCTTCAGAAATGGTGGTCAATTTTTTTCTTTTTTTTTAGTTCGAGGTAACCGAGAGACATCCCCTGATTCTTCTTTCAATTTTCAACCCACCCTCTCGCACTTTACAACTTTTAATTTTCGAAAATGTTGAAATTGAAAAAAAACTTTCACGTAACAATGATTCCTCGTTAAAAAAAAAGAATTGAAAGAGAAACAATTCTTATGAAAAAAAAAAACGATATCTCTCGACACCATGAATAAAATATAAATCTTGAATTTTATGAGTTTTGAAAACTGAAAAATGAAATTAAAAAATGTTACCAATAATGACGTTATTCTAAAATTATAAAGAATGTTTATTTATAAAGAAAATTCGGAATATGAAAAAATATATATATATATGAATTAGCAATTTAAAAAAAAACGGTACAATGCCAGTTTTCTCAATTTTTTTATGATTTACATTTCTTTAGGGGGAGGGGGTGGGATTGGGGCGAGGAAATTTAATACATTCAAATAAATTCAATTAAATCCATTCGAATTCACAAATGGATTTAACGAATAATTCATCGACAAAGTGCAACTCGTCTTCCGATGTTAACCACATTGTTTCGACGAATCGGAGATAAACCGAAAGATGAAACAAAAAAAAACAAAAACAAAAAAAACATTATCGTGTAGTGGTTGGAAAAGATTTTTCACGATGGGCGATAGCCCATAGCTCCCCATCGAATATCAATCTGGAAAATCTCATTAACGATAATTAGCCCGCAATCTCCGACAGCGATCGCCTCACGGCTATATTCGGGTTATAATGCGAATACGCGGTTAACGCACAGCACCACCAGCACCACCTCCGCTTGGGGCTGCATTCCCCGGTTAACCAACGCATGCATTGCAAGTACTCCCTCTCTCTCTCTCTCTCTCTCCCTCTCTCTCTCTCTCTCTCTCATGCTACTGGCTCTATCGCGGTCGTGCATGCATATGCGGTGCTCACACGGCAACTTGATAATGTTCCGCATTCTGCGAGCACGTGTGTATCGATAGGCCAGAATACCATTTCGAGTGAATATCTTTGTCAATCAAAGCATCACGAAACAATTCCGTTGATTGTTTCAAACATATCGCCACAAACGAACTATCGTTGAGTTTCAAAATTGTCAACCCATGCTGTACGATGTATTGTTGTATAAAAAATTAATCATCCCGTCCTTTATCGAAACCATCGCGATAGATTGCACATTCTCTCATCGAACCCGGTGGAAACGAATCTCTCATTTTTTTTTCTTTCTTTCTTTCTTTCTTCTCATTGTTGTTTTTTTTCTTTTTTCTTCGCTCGGAAAATAAATGAAGTAACGAAGACGGTAGATGGCAGATTCAATTGATTGTTCCAGCCGACTTAATTGAATTGCATTCGATATTCAGTCGGCCGTTGAAGAACTCGGTCCTTCCATGAAAAAAATAAAAAATAAAATAACAAATGAGAAAACTTTACTTTTATTGCCAGCAGATGAGAATGTTCGCCGTTCTCTATTTTTTTTCTCAGTTTTCCACGTCGCCATTCAGCGACTACTCCCATAGAAACACAGTCCCCCATCGTGAATCCCCGTTGTTACGTTTTCGTAATTGGTGTCTTTCCAGAATTTCTTCAAGTTCGGACGAAATTCTCGACTTTTCATTCCGATCGAGACTGGTGCTGAATAAATCACGACGTAAATTCATCCGTTGTTCGCGAAAGTTGGTGTTCACAAATTTGTTTGTTTTTTCGTTTGTTTAATACAAAAAAATATTTGAACGAATTGTTTCGTTTTCGGATAGGGACGCGATCGAATTTTCTGGTCATCGTCGTGCGTCACGAACCTTATCTATAATGAAATACCGATTCGTGTTTTTTTTTCTAATTTTCTTCTGAATCTCAAAGGTCGTTCGGATGGCGATCATTGCACAGTTAAGGTAGTATCCTACAATTTGTGAGAGTCAAAGCAAGCCTAAGATATACCATCTCCTGATTGAGGTACGTAGTACTTTGATGTGGCAACGTCGCGTGTTATGATGTCGATTAGTGAGAGAGAGAGAGAGAGAGAGAGAGAGAGAGAGAGAGAGAGAGAGAGAGAGAGAGAGAGAGAGAGAGAGAGAGAGAGAGAGAGAAAAGATGGGAAACAAACGCGCAACGTTGCCATGTCTACTGGATCACGACCAACTCCTCATATAAACTGTATCTTCCCAATGTTTATTTGCTTATTATTATCATCACAGCCTCCTGATCTTTACTGTGAGGTGCTCAAAATGTTCTCCGAATATTCAACTGGCAGCTCAAGTGTTTTCATTAAAATCTGACGAGGACTTTTTGTATTATATCAAATTGAGCGTGATTTTCCATAAGGCTCCATGTTAAACGTCTGAAAATAAAAGTGTTGATATCTTTTTTCTCGTGCTCCGGAAAGCCATAAAAATTTAACTAAACCTTTTTCTTATTGATACCTATAAGTATGCCAAGTTTCATGAAAATCTGACGATGAACTCTCTTATGGAGGGAGAGACCTTAATACAAAGAATACAACGGAACCGACGAGGATTGGGTATCCTCATTGACGTGCGACTGTTCGATGCGACATCGATCAACGTGAACAGCCGGATCACTCGCAGAGCGTTGAAAAAACGAGACGAAGAAGCTCAGGTTGATCTTTGACGATTAACCTGAGTTTCAACGATCACTGAAACAAAGAGCTGCGACTGATCTTGTGTTATATATATATTATATCGTCACCTATTTCGTTGGATGTCGACAAAAATTTAACCTTCCACGAACGGAATGGATCAGTGATGGAAAAACGTAATAAAAAAAAACGAACGAACGTTGTTGGATTACACTCGGTCGAATGTCAAATTCGAATGAAATAATCCCATTGAACCGTGTTGCCAATCGTGATGGTCGAGATCGTGGAAAATCGAATGGATATCTATGGGGGGTAGGGGGCGAGGGGTGGAATGGAAAATTGACTGGTGGACGACCGAGCCACGTTCGAGTGTGACAAAATAAAATGCGTTACGGGGACAGGTGGTCCGTCGATGGTTCGTCGATTGACGAGCTTGAGGATCTCGTCCGTGCGGTGAGTGCCCACCGTGTGTGTTTGTCACCGACGCGCGAAGGGTATATCAAGTGCCGTCGAGTGACGAGGTTGACGAAGAAATTGACAACGAGACGGGTCTCCAGAGACAAGGCCGTTGTCGGATGGATTGAACCTCGCGTTCGACGTGACCCTATACCCCCTCAACGCCGTGATATATATTCATGGGAAAGGCTCGTGGAAGAGGTTGCGTGGACGGCCGACAGAGAGGCGTGTCGGTAAACCCCGACGATGGATCGAGTGGATCATCGTGAAAGAATAAAGCTCGGACCGAACTCAGCCCCTCACGTGAACCCTTAGTTAGCTTGCCATTGCGTTTGTTCGAAATATAATCAACTCATATCTTGCGATACCCAATCAGCTGTCCAAGGAAATAGTGGTCAATCGATTGATAGTGAAAAATTTGACAGTGAAGAAAAAAGTCCCAAGTGGAAAAACAATATATATATAAACAATTGATTGATTATATATACAGAAGTGGGCATATGTTTTTTTTATATGCAAACTATACAAATTTTGCAGTGATATATATATATATATATATTAGGGTGTTTCAAATGAAAAAAATTTTTGATTTTCCGGGGGGCCCAAGCTGAAATAGTAAACTTGGATAAAAAAAATTTTTTTGGCAAAATATGAGAATTTTAGGTTTAGTTTTAGATCCCCCTCAATCAATATTTGTGTTTTTTTTCCTTTTATTTTAAATTTAAGACAGATTATTTTTAGCAAAATTTTTTTTTATAGCGTCATATGGTAGAGTAGCGAATTCTGAGTAAGAAAGTATAGACCTTTATTTGCCCTAAACCTAATAGCTAACGAGTAATTTCACTTTATTACTTGAATATTATAAGAAAAAAATATTCAAGTAATAAAGTGAAATTACTCGTTAGCTATTAGGTTTAGGGCAAATAAAGGTCTATACTTTCTTACTCAGAATTCGCTACTCTACCATATGACGCTATAAAAAAAAATTTTGCTAAAAATAATCTGTCTTAAATTTAAAATAAAAGGAAAAAAACACAAATATTGATTGAGGGGGATCTAAAACTAAACCTAAAATTCTCATATTTTGCCAAAAAAATTTTTTTTATCCAAGTTTACTATTTCAGCTTGGGCCCCCCGGAAAATCAAAAATTTTTTTCATTTGAAACACCCTAATATATATATATATATATATATATAAATATAATCTATCAATTGTTCATCTCTTTTTTTTCTACTTGGGATGGTCGAAGTCCGCATAAAAATGGTCAAACGTAACAAAAACTCTTTGACATCGAGATGTAACAGCACTACCGAACTCTCCACAATCAATAATGCATTGTCACTAATATCAATTAAACAATTAAAAAAAAAAAAAAAAAAAAAATTTAAATTAAAAATAGTCGCAGTAGTTGTCGAGGGATTCCAAAAATCTTCACCGAGGGATCGACTCTTCCACATCGCCCGGGTATCCTGGCAGGAAACGTGCTTGCACGTGGTCGCTTCACGGATCGTTGCGAAGATATTCGTGAACCGGACACAATCGATACAGCACACACGCGTGTACGATAGTGCCAATTAGACGTAAGGTACCCCGTTGCTTCGGCATTATTGTCACGGCTCGTTGATCGGTAGGCATACGTGCACTCGTGCGTCGTCGTCGATTCGCGGTTCAACCACAAAATAATCGAGAACACTTGGGACAACACACATATATATATAACCAGGATGGGGAGAAGCGAGACGGGCGCAGCAGGGGGGGGAGGGGAGGTACGTTCGATGGTCCTCGACGAGAATACCACCGGTATAAGCCACACAGGCTCAATGGAGTTAGCGTCGAGTCCGTGTGAACGCGTCCCTTCGAGAATTGTATTGCCGGTACTCCGTCATTCGGCGGGTTCGTGCACCTGACGTTTACCCGGGGCACCGGTAATCGTGGGATACGAGGACACGCGCGTGCCCCCGTCTGTGTATGTGCGTGCGTGCGATCATGATCCGTAGTGCGATACGCTTTGTCGAGTGACTTGGAGGGGTGGGCGGGGTGGGGGGTGGGGGGCTGTAGGATTCCCATCTATCGTGATGGAGTGCGAGGACAAAACACAAGAGATGTAGTAGACCGAGTGAGACACCCGGGGACAGGATCGGAGAGCAGCTTCAATGGGAAGCTCATCGGGGAGGTGATGTCTCTCGGTATAGTTTGCAGCTAGCTGGGCTCTCTCGTGCATATCGACGCGGGGCTTCAACGTGTGTGCGCGAATGCGCGCCCGCATATCCAGATTCGAGGTTCTGTCAAAATTCAGGAATCGATGACGCGATGACGGGGCCCTGTCCCACGCAGAACCGCGTATCACACACGGCTCGTGTTTCCCCCGATTGAACGATGCTCTTGCACGTCATTACAAACGCTCGGCTTGTTCACGTGATAACGATTGATTCGAGAGTCGTTGTACGAGGATAACCGGTGTACACGTATGTATATGTCATTGTTGGTTCCGGATATATCACGATCCAACAATGAAAAAAGGGAAAAAAAACGTCAACTTGGATATTTCCTTTGAGTTGTCTTTTGCTTGAAACTTCTAGTATTTTCTTTGAAGCTCTGATTTCATATGATTGTCCGACATTTTATTGCGATGACGCAGGAAAGTTTGTCGCCCAACAACGGCTGGTAGCTTGTCAACGATGTTCGATATCGATGAACGATAAGCCGAATTGAGATAGAAGACTGTGAGTCAAAACAAACATGGTTAATATGCTACCGGTCGGTGGACTCGAAGCACTGAATAACGTTATGAGCTACACCGGGCAAATAGGCGACTGTTACCGATAACGTAACGATCGATCATCGTTTTACCATTTGGTAGGCTGATGCGCTCTATGCGACGGGGTTTATGCATATTCAGAGCTGTGTGTGTGTGTCAATCGGTTGTGTTTACGCAAAATTCTATCGACTTTGGATCGAGAGAGAGAGAGGGAGAGAGAGAGAGAGCAAAGAGAGCAAAACTTGTAGAGATGTATATGTGTACACACTCGACGATTAATTTTGTGTCGCAATTACGTGTGGCGCACAGTGCACCCGGCTGCTGGGTTACCAAAAGGTCGTCTGGTCGTCAACGCAACCATATACCCATCTCTCCTCTATCTCTCTCTCTCTATCTCATAGTGCTTTCAAACCACTCAGCGAGAAGTAACCCACTTAACCGGATAATGGAATTTACCTTTGTACAGAGCGCGCGAACGGTCTTGAGTCGCTGTGCATCGTAAGCACATAGACACCGTAGACCGGAGGTTATATCGTCTTATGGCACTTCGTCTCTTCGCGGCCGCTTCGTTGAGAATCAATTCGGGTGCCCGGAGGGTTCTGGCCAAGGCCGTTCACGTTCATGAACCCCCTCTGTGCCATCTCAATTGCTCACCGGGTTTGCGTTCGATATTATTCTTTTGGAACCGCCTTTCGTTTGCCTTTGGCCGTTTAATTCTTCTCACTCTCGAACGACAGAGTTGTGCCTTTATTTCGAATGACGAACTATTCTCTTCGGAATGTTGACCTTCATCGTTCGAATCCTTCGTTCAATGTTAAATTAGATCACTTGGAGTATACTAACTTGAGACTCACGAGCGTCCATAAGATCTCCTGGGTATTCGCCTATGCTATCTGCTGGATTGAACGCTGGTTCCCGCATTCGTAGGTCGAAATCTTAAGAGCTTCGCCTATATGTATATGTATATATATATATATATGCCGCACAACCGCTGTAAGGTGGGGTACGTTAGGTATGGAATAATCGGATAGACGTGGGGACCGAGTGAATTAGCCGGGAATGTGATTCAATTACGGACGGTCTATCGAGTGGATAATCTAAGCACGCGTTCGAGTACCTCTCAGCCCTTCTCTCCTCGCCCCCTCCCCTCTCACCCCCGCCACATTGTCTCTGGTCCATTCGCGGACTCGGAGATGGCTTTGATGTCAGAATGTTCTCGATGGATCTCTTCGTCGCGAATCAGACATTCGAATCGTCGTTGTAATTGGTCACTTTAGTTGGTTCATCAAAAATTCGATCGCCGGTTAATCGAATGGTAACATTTCCCAACGTACGAATTCGTGAAACTAATTTGGGTTAACTAACCGGACTGTAGGATTCGGCATAACGATTAAACTTCGAAGATCATCGAATTTCCATGATTTTCACTGGCGTCTCCGCTTCTTCCAAATTCCGGTTTGGCCACCGTGCGATATTCGTAGTGCCACTTTCACGGTTTATTCACCCTCGTTTTCCATCATTTCCACAATCACAATCTTCGCCCCCGGTTTCGGAGCCTCCGTTATATTCTGTTTTGCTATTTCTTCGCAAGCTTGCGGAAAAAGTGAGATTCCCGGCATCGCTCTTCATACATCTAGGTTTTTCCATATCTACATCATCGTGTGTAACACGTGTATTAAGAACGCTAAAACGATGTTAGGGCAGCGGACACGGTTCTTCCCCTCGGTCTACTCGTCGTTGGCAGTTTATACTTTGGCACACATATTTTCATCTCTCCTACCTCACGGTTCTAACCGGTTAGACGCGTACGAGTGATGGGAAACCCCGTTCGCAAGAGAATTTCAGTCTCGTAAACTCGAAATGCCCGGGTTCCTCGAATATTTTCCAGGTTGCCCGTATACCTCCGGGAGGAAGCGAGGGAAAAGCGAGGGAAAGCTTGAGAGACAGGCCTGACAATATTTCGACGTAATCCTACCTCCGGGTTACTACGGGAACGAACCCTAGGACCGCTCACAGCGGGTCGGATGAACGAGAAGGAAACAGAGAGAGAGAGAATGAGAGGAGTAAAGAGAGGTAGGTATAAAGTGAGCTTTTCGGCATGTTATAAGGTATCTCCGATGAAATGCCAAAGGCGCGCGCGCCCACACTGTGAATGGCCAATTCTTCTCTAGGAAAAAAAATGTTATTCGGATTAATCTGCTATAAAGGCAAAATTGCGATGTAATACGTACTTGACGACTTAACGACCACTTTGAGTTATCTAATATTTTTTTTTGTTGGTATTCAAACTTTTGCGTATTTCGCGATTGGAAATACTTGGGAATGTTTTCGGGAAGATGCGTATCGATCTTGTTCGGAGTTTAGCGACCGGGCTTTTGTCGTCGTTCCGTTATAACACGGCCGAACATTGGACCTACGTCACGCGCGTTGGAGCCACCGAGTGACAATCGGCCGAGCTTCACGATGCTGCGCTCCAATATGCGCGTACGTGTATGTGTACGTAGGTCTCTGTGTGTGTGTGGGTGTGGGTGTCCGTACGTATGCGTACGAAAATACGGATAGCCGAGCGTAACCGTGTGTATATATATATATAATATATATATATATATATATTATATATATACGAGATCCTCTCTCTAGTTTGTCGAGCGCGCGAGGAATGTTCATAACGGTGTTACAGGTTTTGTTACTGGCTCGCCGCCCGTTTCTCCAAGATTCAAGACGCATTCACACGGTAGATATTTATACGCCACCGTGGGGTATCATCCGAATATCACAACGTTTCCTCAACGCTGTTTACCGGATGAAAACGGATTAAGGTTTCAATAGAATTTCACCGCTCGTCGTTGAACGTTCTCTTGCCAAACAAGAAAAAAAAAGAACAAACTTTGCGGTGAAATAGATTGTTCAGAACATTTCGCAAATTCCTGGGGGTTGTGAAAAATGAATCGGCTGAAGTTGAAATAACGTCACACTCTCGTTGGATGACATGGCTATCGCGTAACGTTGCCATTAAAATGTAAAATTATGGTTTCGACACAAAGAGGTGGCTTTGTTATGTTCGAGTATATATAGGGCGGAGGGGGGGGGGCATGAAATTACATGAGAAACGTGAGTTGACGAAAATTCCGTGGCTGCGTCGCAGCCAGGGAGCAACGTGTGGAAAGGAATTGGGAGATGAAACTGGATTCTCATGCATAGGGAGAGAGAAAGAGAGAGAGAGAGAGAGAGAGAGAAAGAGAGAGAGAGAGAGAGAGAGAGAGAGAGAGAGAGAGAGAGAGAGAGAGAGAGAGAGAGAGAGAGAGAGAGAGAGAGAGAGAGAGAGAGAGAGAGAGAGAGAGAGAGAGAGAGAGAGAGAGAGAAAGGGAGAAAGAGAAAGAGGGAGGAAGAGGAAGTGAGCTAGCTCGGTCGGTATACGCGGATACCCTTGGTTCACGAAGGATCTCACACGGTAGAATGGAAAGCCACCATGTAAAAGCGAGAGAAACAACGACTTGAGGTTTATTAAGATTAAGGACTTCATTCGTAGTTATTCAGGGTCTGCTATATAACCTTGCATCCCATTATTTATATATACATATGTATGTATATATACGTATATAATGGGATTCAAGGTTTCTCTGGCCCGAAAGCTGCGAAGAACATCACGCGAACAATTATAACAGGGTGGTGCCCGTAGAGTACGCTGCTAAACACGTCGTAATAATATTAAGACATTGCCGGGGTGAACTCCATGAGGGTCCACTGGGGTCGAGACTGCGAGAGACATTTCCATCGACCACTCGTCTTTTCGTGCTCAATTACGAATTTTCATAAATGTTGAGATTTAATTTTTGTGTACCGATAATTCGTCACTTTGTCCAATGTGGAGGTCATGAAAATGTCATGAATCGTACATTATTGTATTGTATATCACACATCACGAAATATTTTAAGCATGGTTAACGAGTATTGTTCGATCATGAGATTTCGTTGGATCAAAAGACAAAATGGCAATGTCCGAGAGAATGAAAAATGTTTGGAGTGGACCGCGTTACAAGAATAAAGATCAAAGATTCCGGTGAAGCGAGACGATCGTTGCCTATATTGTTGCTCGTTTCTCATGCAAATAGTGGTACCTAACTTTTTGTTCGTGAATCGGGACAATTGAATCCGTCGATCCTGACCCTGGTCGAAGCAAATATCCCACAACGACAATTTACATTGGTGGAATATGCGTCTCGTTATCGCTTCTGGTTTATTCACAACGTTATATCGCGAACGTAATTATACATAATTGAATGGCGGTCAACTTATGTGACGATGAATCTTCGAACGACAACGACGATACGTTTGTGATAACATTGTCGGTTAATGAACAACAACAACAACGTCTGTCGTATTGTTCGGTAAACAAGGTAGAATTACATTTATTAGAATTTAGTACGAGCAACGTTCATAACTTTGGTGTACTTGGTATCTTCGTACGGTTGCTCGAGTAATATCATACGATACATGTACATGTATGTATATATATATATATATATATATATATATATATATATATATATGCACACAGTCTTACACAGAATCCCGTTAGTAGAGTTCGTAACTGCGATAGTTAGTAAACGCGAAAACAAGCCACCAGCAGTTCGAAACCATTCGCAGATAATTATGATCCAGGGTTTCCAGAATCGTTCCGGTGATATATACTCGTGCGACGATTCAGTGACATTCACCGACTTTGTTCAACGTCGAAATCGGAGAACAAGGACAATACAATTACGGAAATAATCATCACGAAGAAAACAACATTGGCGAAGTATGAAATATGTTGATGCAACTGGTGACAATGGGAATGAGAAACGAGGTACAATTGAGCGAAGCAGATTGACAGTTTTATTGAGGTTGATTGTTGATGAGCCGTTTGAATGGAATAATCAACTTGAAAGTGGAGATCGCCTCGCATTCGACTTGTGAATCTCGTGCGGACCGTTGCACGGCTTAAGACGATGGAAGACATAAACTCTCGCCCTCTCGCTCGCTCCGCTGCGAGCGCCGATGGCGCTGTCTCCCTCGCATTCGGATAGGTCTTCCATCACCTTAACAAACATTGAACATTTATTTTGTTCTGCCGAACTACCGAAGCTATATATGTATATGTATACCTGTACAGCTTGTAAAGGATGTAGAGGATGAGATCAAACGATCGAGTATCACCGAAGCTGTTGAGAGTTTTGTGAGTGGAGTATGAGTCAAACGTTGCACACCAGATTTATATACGTAATATATATATATACGCACCAACTTGAGTATATTTCCAGTCGTTGGAAATCCTCAAGTACATGAACTCGATGTTATAATGATGAGCATTACGATCGAGCGATCTGACATACGGCTGTGAGTATGTGTATATATATATATATATATATATATATATATATATATATATATATGTATGTAGTGCCAACTATATACTCATAACCGTATAGTCATACATGTACTAATGGAAGCGATAAAATTCATAATGACCATATCTTGAAGGAAAACGTTATAGCGCGCTGGTTTTATTGGGTGCTTTTGCCCGCTTCATAATGTTGAGACTGCTCAACGAGTTTCAATTTAATTGCATCGCTTTCATCTTCACTGTTTGTCATTATTACGATTATTATTATAATTTTCGTTGTTGTTAGTTATTGTTATCATCATTATAATCGACATAATCATTGTTCAACTTGATATATATATATAACTAGAAAATAGAAGAAAAAATGTCAACGAGATAAAGGTTTCTAAAAATAATGAAAATTTATCAAAATTTACCAAAGCAGCTGAATATATATTTGGCCACTGTTCGATCCCCCATTCTCCCCTCGCCTCAGAGGCTTTCATCCAATACGGATATCAAAGCTCTCTCCACCGTCCGTTCAGTCATCGCAGCCTCGAGCATTAATTATTGTTGGATGAATATCGAATTACTAAATTTTAATTAAATACCAATCCAACGACAAGTGCGACGATGGGAAACGAAGTGGCGATAAATATACAGTTTATTGACTAGTCATTTAACGTCAACGCCTGCGCATATGATCAAAGGTTCGTACGGAATCCGGGATGGAGAAGCAAAGCACGTAAATAAATCGCGCGCACGTGTGCGAAATCCACATGGGCGTCAATCGAAACCATGGAAGCATTGAAATTGGCACGTCACCCCAATCGATTATACTTCTAGAGCCTTTAAGTGCCGTGTGAGTTTTATTGAAAAAAAGAACTGGCTGAACGTATGCCGCAACAGCCCCTGTCGAGTATATATTGACATTTGCGAATATCAGTTGTCGTTGAATAGACGGTCGGTCGATATTTCCGTCGTTGATTTATTATTAACAGAGCTTTAGCGTGGGCGTGGAAGAAGCAACGGTAGTGCGGCGGAAACATTAGTTGCGACCGGAACTCGCTTGCTTTCTCTCTCTCTCTCTCTCTCTCTCTCTCTCTCTCTCTCTCTTCTCTCTCTCTCTCGCCAAAACACACTCAGCGTTAATCACGCAACAACACCTCCCGCGTGTTCTTGTGTATCGCAAGAGCAGAGCAAATTCTACTTGCTCGTTCGTATTTTCCGTGAATAATCCACTTAGAGTTCGGTGGATATGTATAAACGAGAGAGAGCGGCACACTCGTAACCCCGGCCGCCTTCTACTACGTCAGCGAAAATTCGGTCCGAGCTTTTAACTTGCGCGCTTTCTAACCGGTGTGCGATGCTCCATACGTTTTGCGAATTAAATTTTTTACTTTTCAACGATAAATATACCGCGGTAAAATGAGCCGCAAACCCATTTCGTAATATCCATTTTTCTCGGAGAAAATGGCCCGTGCGAGAGAGATAGAGAGGTTGAAAAAGGGGGGGGGGGCGCTGTATATTTTTGCTAAATCATCACGCAACGAGGGTGCACCGTTGTAACTATATAGTCGAGCGTTAATGAACCCGGTGTGAGGAATGCAGTTTTGCGTTGAAATTTCTCAAATTGGATTTGTCTTGCTCGATCATCAAACAGGTAGCCATTGGAAAAGTTTGTTAACGATGCAACTCTCAAAGTTCGGTGCCTTCAAAATAGGAATAGAATAATGAACCTGCTCCAACAAGTTTGCTTATTATTATTATTATTATTATTATTATTATTATTATTATTATTATTATTATTATTATTATTATTATTATTATTATTATTATTATTATTATTATTATTATTATTATTATTATTATTATTGCTGGATTCGATGAATTAATTTTTCTCCGAAATTAAATATGTAAATGAAGTTCCCTCTCTCTGTATCTCTCGCTCTGACAATGCAGCATCTACCACAGTCACTAATGACCAGTAAAAAAAAAAACAATATTCCGTGATGCGTAATTGTGATGATGCTACAACGGATTTCTCGCGAATAATCCAGTTGGCTATTTTGCCGAGTTTAATTCCTCCCTCGTTGTACATCAACGTTGTAACAAAGTTGGGCCGCAACAATTCAGATATTACAGAATGAACATCATCAGCAACCATTGGATTAACGTCCATCGAAAGTTTCTCACAAACCAAAGCAGTCTGTTAAAATTTGCCGGTTTGAATGGCAAAACATTTTGATTGGCAGTCAGTTGCATCTGTCACTCGCGCCGCATTCCTCTGGATACGAGCGCTTCGTAAAAAAAAAACGTAACAAAAAATAAAAATATCGAGACTTTTTCGTGGAAAATTGCATTCCCCTGTTGATTGACGCAAATCGATTCGACTGTTCTGTATATATATATACGCGAGTGACCCCGATGAAATATCCGACCGACTTATAGATCCAAAAAAAAAATTAAAAAAAAAGAACAACATAAAGCCGATATGGCCTCTATGAAACAGCCGGACAGAGATTACAAGCGCGCAATATCGTGTATACGCGGTGTCGATATTAGACTTACAAATCTCTGAACCATTGTACCGATCATCGATCTCGCTCGGCTTCTAGGTGCAATATATGGTGACGCGGAGGGGGGGGGGGGGTGGAGGGGGAGGGGGTTACAATATCTCCCGCTCGGACAACTTTGAAACAGTTTGAGCTCTCCAACGGTCATCGTAACTAAATATCTCGTACGTGGATGAGTTTCGTCGTCAAAAACAAATCGAATAAACGTCCAGTCATTGATTAATTCACGTACATTCGTTTCACGTTCAAACAATATATATACACATACATATTTAAATATATATATATATATATTCAACGTAAACATATTGGCAAAGATTGCATTTGCCGAAAAAGCAAATTCGGTCTGCGTGGGAATGATCTCAAATGGCTGAGAATTTTCAACGTCAATTTAATTCAAGAATGCTGTTTCCAAATGTATTCATGAGAGGCCAAACGCGCGAGCCATTTGTGATTCAATGAGAAACAATTTATCGTCGACGATGTACATGCATCGTGGGTTTTTTTTTGTCGAGGCCGGCTGGGGGTTCGCGTTTCGATAAAAAAAAACAAAAAAAAAAAGAGCAAAAAACAATAAAATAAAACAACCCAGCCGAAATACACGTTTTATAAACATTCCCTCGAACATATAGATTCGTCTGTCTTGTTACGCCCGGTTATACGCGTACCCCGGTACGTAACAAACCGTTTTATATATCGTACAACGTTTTTTTTTTTTTTTTTTGCAAAATGATGAACGCTGTTTGCCGCAGCCAGCTAGCCGTATGCCGGGGGAAAATAAAATGGCGTTTACGCAATATCGTCGAAACTATGGAAACGGGGTCGTCTCGATATTGCCGGTCTCGTAAATCCCAACACGACTAAACGGACAGCGTTTATGAACGCATGTGGTCTGACGCGTCTAGCGTCTACAGCGAGAACCCCACAACTCCGCGTTACTCGTTTCCTTCGACTAACCCAGTCGCACCCAAACCAGGGGGTTATCGTAAAATGTTGCAACTATTTATCCCCTTGGGCCGGCAGTCGAAGCTTGTCGGGAACAAAATGCGCATTCAACGCCGGCGCATCGAAATTTAGCTTCATCTCCGCTGCTGCTAGTGCTGCTGGATACGTGCGAAAAGTTCAGGCCGCGTGCTCGTGGAACGGCCTCACGCGGGAAAAGAAAGAACGAGGCAAACGAATAACCCGAGGATAATCGATTATCGTTTTATCGTGCTAGGCTACAGAGAATATATTTTGAAACCGATGTGTGCATGCCTCTGGCATCGCGCCGATATATTCTTCAGGCTAACTCTCAAATAATCAAGCTATATATATATAGCTCTTCATAAATTTCCACGATGAAAGTATAAATTTCAAAAGAGTGGAACAATGTTTTTTAACAACGTTATTTCGAGATAAATTCGTCGAGAAAATAATTTTCTTTTTTTTTGCTGTATATGAACCAGCGATCGATGAATCGATTGTGAGAATCTTCGTGAAAGATATTGTTAATTGATTGGTCGGTCGAGTGGGGAAAAAAAAAGAAACCAGGCGGTAAGCGCGAGAGGTTGGTGTGCCCCTGGTGATGCTGATGCTGCTAGCCGGTGCTTCCCCCTCGCCGGTAGTCAATATTTGCATGCTCCTGGAGTATATACCGCAGAGGGCTCTTTCCACTTTGGCTGAGTTGCAGCGAGGTGACACACAAGAAGCTGGCTGATGCATGACCGTCTCACCCGCCCGCCAGCCCGCGTCTCTGCCACTTCTGGACCCGTGCAACGCGATGGGAAATGTATATAGCACGGGCCGCAAGGCAAAGTGGCTGGGTTTTCGAGGGAGTCCGGGGGGGCTTGACGAGTGTGCTTCTTGCTTCTTCTTTGCCGCGAGCCACCGGAGTTGCTCGTCGTAAGATCGCAAGATCGAATGGGGTCGGCGCTCGTCTGGGGTCATCCAACTTGGCCATCCGACTAACCGTGCAGCATCGCGGACGCGACGCAATCAATTTTTTTTTTCGATGACATTGCGCGACGATAATTATTTCGCGGCGACACGAACACACGAGAGGGCTCTCGTTGTGCATCGGCCACTTATGATTCCAACGTTCTTTCACGTTCTACTCAGACGTCATTCAAACTATCCGATGGATTACGAGCAATATATTCTTCGTTGCAGTTTTTTTTTATATACCATTTATTGACGTACAACGGTTGTATAACCTGATACACTCCGATATTATGAGACTCGAAAGTTTTTCGACAGATAGCTGAAATTTTCAAACTTTGGAATGCTTTTTGGGGGATGAAAAAATAGGACTGTTTCCAGTCTGCGTTGATGCATTATATATTATATATATATATTCACAAACCAACATAAGACGCTTTCAATCGATCGTGGATTGAAAATGATCGTTCGTCCGGACAATTTTCAAAACAGTTCGAACAGCAAGTTGTTGGATACTTTGTGACAACGACAATTCGGCGAGTGCTCCGAAAATCGTCCGACTTTCAACATTGCACTATTCCCCCGATGTATATTATATATATATACAATACAGCACGATTTTCGATCGACGATGCGAAAACGACGACTTTTCCAACTAAACAAAAAATCAATGTCTCTTCACTTTTGTCGTTCGAACATTCGAAAGTTCGATCACTCGATGTGCCAATAACAATTTGTTCGTGAACCATACTAACGTACACTTGTTTTTCCATGCAAATTCAATTCGCAAGTTCGATCTCGACAAACGTGGACAGGCCACACGGGGCCGAACCCCTTCGCGTCTCGTCGCGTAAGCCGAGAGACACCGATGGGATTTGGCACCGCTGCTCGGCCACTCTCGCCGCCTTCGGCTCACCGAACCCATGGGCGATCGACCCACATGGACGAACCGGCCCATGGGGCACACTCGCTATTTTGTTATTCTCGTTCCATTCCCCATAATGCTATATTATGCATCGGGCCATCGATAATCCACGCTTTTTGTCGGTATTCACTATGAACATAAGCTCTTACGTTGATTTCCTACTTCAAGGGTTTGGATAATGATCGGTAAGGCAACTACACGATCCTAATTCGCCCAGTTCTTCATTATTTATCAATCCGGCTAGTTATCATTACGTAAGCGAGTCTTAACTCGATTGCTCGTGCAGAAGCATATGCAGTACAGTTATATCTGACAACATCTTAGCCCCATTCCCCCAGCGTGGGTTCTCATAACGATCGATGTTAAGTCGATCGTGTGTTCGTTAGTCAGCTGTCACACTGCGAACCTGTGCACAGTTCGTCTCTCAATCCTGTGTATATATCGTCGTATGCTAATCTCAATATTCGTAACTCTGTGTCTGTTGTGTGTGTGTGTGTGTGTGTGTGTGTGTGTGTGTGTGTGGATCTGTCGGTGAGTAGGTAGATCTATGGACACACCAGGTTAGGATAGGAATTCACCCGACTACTTGAAATTCAACCGGTGCAACTTGGTTCGTATGCTTCTGAAATTCTCCATCCGAGGGCTGTCGTGGTGAGAGCATATTCCCTGCCAGAACGCATCCTCACGGTTATCACATGCCTTATGCCGCCACATCATTGCCAGACTCGAAATTGAAAACTTTATCTCTCGAGATTTTTTTCTTCAACCCCCAATAGTTGAAAAAAAAAAATCTCTGTTATCATTGAAATAGTTTCAAATTCGCGTTTGAATTTCGTCGGATTGTTGATCAATCGAAAAAGTCATCGAGGGTTCGACATCGCGTTACACTATTTTGTGATTTAAACGGCAGTGACATTGTTTTTCGTACGTGGAATTTAGGTGGGTGAACCATGTGTCCGAGATAGCGGGGCGGGGTCTCCACATCGATCGTTGTGAAAATAAAGCGGGGGAAAAACTGTTGAAAGCCCGGCGTGTGGGGTTGACGGAGGACTTGACAATCTACGTGTTCCACACGGAGAGTCTCCACTCGAGAGAAATGAGTTGACGTGCATGTGTGGAAGTGTTACCCCGACCCCCCGGGGTTGGCTCGACGATGAAAGTGGGGGAGAGTCGCGCTTTAGAGCGAAGGCGGCCCCCTTCCCCCCACCCCAGGTCGTTCGGAGAGCTTCCGAGTTCGGACACACGCGCGCCACATGTATATATATATATATATATATATATATGTGGTGGCACCAGGACGCGAGATTGTACCTTCTGTTTAATGCATGCAAATTGGCAGGTGGAC
The DNA here is from genome assembly GCA_963662125.1 of Diplazon laetatorius. Taxonomy (NCBI): domain Eukaryota; kingdom Metazoa; phylum Arthropoda; class Insecta; order Hymenoptera; family Ichneumonidae; genus Diplazon; species Diplazon laetatorius. The sequence continues at coordinate 6,077,591 of OY759158.1, read as the reverse complement.
CTCTGGGGTCACACCCCTTCGCGTCATCCTCACCGACCTCTGTCTCCCCGGGTGTGCGACCCCCGTATGTATATATACGTCGTAGAAACACGCTGTCACAATGGTCACCGTACAGTATAATAAGCAACCCGAGGATTTCCCGTACGAACATACCCGCTGTGGTTTTCCTCTGCTTCTGGCACATAACGTACATGTACATGTACATTCCGGATGTGTGTATGTGTGTATATGTGTATAATCAGGAGTGTGTGACATGTTGTACACGTGTTTATGCGCCCGTAGTATATTCAAATAAAACTCGGAGATTGGAGATAGAGAGGGTCTCTCTTCTACTTCGGCGTTTGCTCGTTGCCCATTCCCACAAGGTCCATCTGCGAATTTAACTCGTTTCTCGTAACCAATTTCCGTGTCTCGCGTTAACTATACACCGTGGTACCATCGACAATGGTCTCGCACGAGACTGTTCTGTTCCAGGGAATATAACCGTCAAGACTGATTACACTTGTTGAACAAATATATATATATATATATATATATATATATATATATATGGACCATTCTACGAAATATATGCATTGGTTTGGATGACCCCCGCCCCCCTCAGAATCTTTCCCAAATTTTTTGAGGATGTAGTCCTTGATAACCTGTGTATACCTGAATTTTTTCAGATTTTTTCCTCCATTATTTTTGCTGTAGCAATTATGGACATTTCGTGACATTTTCGTTTTTCGTTTTTTTTTTTAAATTCAATTTCTTAGTATTCTATCGCAAAATAAAAATTACACCAGAGTGCGAAAATCAATATTTTTTTCGGAAAGTTAAGATAATTCAACATAGAAATGCACTCTAAGTGTAATTTTCATTTTGCGATAAAATACTAAGAAATTGAATTGAAAAAAAAAAAGGAAAACGGAAGTGTCACCAAATGCTCATGATTACTACAGCGAAAATAATGGATGAAAAAATCTGAAAAAATTCAGGTACACACAGATGATCAAGGACTACATTCTAAAAAAATTTGGAAAGATTCTGAGTGGGGTTCATCCAAACCGACGCCTATATTTGGTACAATTGTTCATATATATTCAACGAGTAAAGATGGAAATGTAAAATATTTTGACAATGAAGACGCCTATATCATGAAATTGGACAACCAATGCGTTTGGTCATAAATTCGTTTCGTTACAGTTAAAACGGTAATAGTTTTAAATTATGTAACTCCAGGTGATATTATGCAAGTAATGGAATAAGTGACTTATAAATGGTATAAAAATAGGGAAATGGTTGTTTGACTCGCTATTTTATAGCACATATCCCATTGTACGGTGAGGCGAAGACGCCAGCGTTGAAACACAATTGGGCGAGTCGGAGATCTGTGTACGATGGTGGTAGTGGTGGTGCAGGGTTGTCGATGAGTCGAGCAGAGACGAGGATGAGAACGTGACGCCGAGTCGGAAGCGCGGTTGATGTGTCTCGTGGTGTGGCGTCGGGCGTATGGCAAGGCGACGACGAACTAAAGCAAACTATCACCGCGGCTTATCCGTCTTGACATACTACGTAAACAAACCTCAGGTCGGAAGACCCGGGACGTTGAGACAAAGCACCTAGGCTTGATGGTTCATATATACATACAAATATATATATATATATATATATATATATATATATATATGTACATACGTGCATCGTCTTGTCGATGACGGTGAAACTCCACAGACGGGTTGCGTCAGTCGGATATTATCCATATTGCGAGAGAGGCTAGAAGTTTCATCATGGTCTGGTCGGTTATCAATTACATCGCCCAGAGCCGAATAATCAACCCAAAATGTTGAAACTACTGCCGAATGAGCCGTATGGATCATTAACATACTATTTCAATGAAATTCACACAAATCTCTGACCTGTGGACTCTCATAAAAACATTCTCATAATGCGAACTTCAACTTTGAGGTTTTTTTTTTTCATTAAAACATTTTTCGACGGATTCAACATTGTCCGTCTTTCACTATAGTACGAATGCTTTTAAGTCACGCATTTTTTTTCACAGTTGACGAAGTACCTTGAAAAAAAAAAAAAAAAAAAAAACGTGAACACGATCCGGGTTCTATTGTAGTCACCCGCGAATAACTCGAGAATGGAGACTCCCATGCAGCCTTGGGCTTTTCCTTTCGAACATTCACCATTGTGCCGGATTATGAACGTTACCAGGCTAATTGGGATCTATTATCATCATCGACGAGATTTATATAGCGTATGATTATATAGCGGCGAAAAAGTGCATATGACACCCAGTCACATTGCCAGGAGGACCATGGATTCGCAGTAGTTCCTGGTTTCCACAGAATTCTCATGTCCGATAGCAGGCTCATCCTCCTTCAGTTTTTTTGCACTTGGACCGTCACCGAACGCTGTCTTTGGGTAAAATAGAGAAATTCGAAAGTTGCGAACAAGCGAAATGGTTCTAGTTGAATTTTTGGCAAACAAAAAAATTCACATGGCGTATAGATAACGACAATGTTTCGTTTGTTCATCATTTCCACTGTAGATAGTGGAAATGTGCATTTGAAGTTTCTCCGTCTGTTATCGGCGACTCTTGGGAACGCTTCTCTCAGTTGTCCGGGCTTTTCGCCGAAAATCCGTGTGGCAACTTCTCGGTCTCGGGAATAATATCTATCCCCGAGTGCATTCAAATCTGAGAATGCGTATGACGTCACGGGTGTCGAGGGATAAACTTTCACGACCAAACAACCGAGTGTCTACCTGTGTGTCTCGAGAATTGAATGGGGTGCGTTTATTCCGTCCTAAATGAAAGAATTATATATACAGTCCGACCTCGAAATAAGATACCGAAAGCCCCCAAGGGGAAGAGTTTTTCTCGGAAATCGCATACCCCCACCAGGCGCGCTCTTTGCCCTCACTACCTGTCTCTCTTACTTTTTTCCGCATATGCGATTCGCATACAAGTTCGAGTCGGAGTGGGGGAAGCGCTCGAGCGAAGAAACTGGGGAAAGTCTCTTATTGCCGAGTCTCTTATTTCGAGGTCGGACTGTCATCTCTATGTAAACTATATATAGACTGCAGTTTATATATAGAGTATACATAGACTATATCCCATATAGCACCAAATGTTCCATGTATATCCATTGGATATCCATAATGTGAAAAAGATATCCTGTATATCCTATGGATATCCATACGACTTACATGCATGTATGTACATGCACGAACGTTTAAAGCACATTGTATGGATATACGGAAAATACCCTTAAGTGGACATACAGCACCAGATGTTCCATGGATATCCATACGACTTACATGCATGTATGTACATGCACGAACGTTTAAAGCACATTGTATGGATATACGGAAAATACCCTTATGTGGACATACAGCACCGGATGTTCTATGGATATCCATACGATTTACATACATGTATATACATGCACGAACGTTCAAAATATATTGTATGGACATGCGGCAAAAACTCTTATGTCGACATACCGGAAAAGGTGTTCTATGGATATCTATACGACTTACATGCATGTATATAGCTGCACGGGTGTCCATTGCACATGATATGGATATACGTCAAATACTCTTATGTGAACGTGTTTCATCGACATATTCATATCATATAATATGTATATCTATACATGTCCATAAAAAAAATCAAGCTATCAACACCCAAGTAAGAAAATTATATATAAACTATATATGGAATTGGGAAAATACAATTTATATATAGGTTATTTATAGACTCTATATAGTCTATATATAGACTATATAAACTCTATATATAGACGACATGGTCTGTATATAGTCCATATATACTTGTACATGCGAACTCCGACTTTACTTCGCGAAGTTCCTAAGTCACAATGGTTAGCTTTTATGAGAGATCAATAATACCATATTTATCGAAGTCGGCGTAGCGCAGTGAGCAGCGCGCCGGACTAGTAACCGCGAGAACCCTGGATCGAGTCCCCGCGTCTCCTATTTTTTTTTCCTTTCTTTATATACCTGCGAGACAGTTTTTTAGTACATTGTATATACATATGATGTCCCCGTGTATATGCAGAGTATGTTCATCGGATATACGCGTATATACCGTATATCCGATGGACATACTATGTATATACGCGAGTATATACAATGTATATGCAATGGATATAAGAAAGTGTCTCCTTTGCTGATACAATGGATATCCATTAGATATACGCTGCCGTATATCGGTATATACATAGGATATTCAATATCCTCAGGAGTATATACAATGGATATCAAATGTATGTCAAAATGCTATATGGGATATAGACTATATATCTCTTATTTCGAGGTCGGACTGTTATCTATATATAAACTATCTATGGGATTGGGCATATACATATTATATATCGATACTGTATATAGTCTATATATAAACTATATATGCCCAATCCCATATATAGTTTCTATATAGATACAGTCCGTCCTCCAAATAAAAGACTATATAGACTATATCGTCTATATATGAATTATACATGCCCAATCCGATACATAGTTAATATACCATTTTTTTTACTTTGGGTATATCAACGTACCTTTGTTTCGAATCAATCATATTTTATTTATCTCGATAGACTTGATCAGTATATCACGCACTCTGTCTCCGGAAAAATATTGCTAATAAAAATATAACAACGGAATTCGACGGTTTGATGGAAAGTCGGTCGAAAAGAGTGACCTGATAGTCGAATATATGAGAGTCGAGTGATAGTCGAGTGATGTTCAATTGTTTATGGCTCGTCGAGCTCGGGCCATCGGATATGACATTAATAACCAGTCAACGTTGTCTCGCGTTGTATCGTCCATATATATATATCGGTACTACACGCCATGTACACGGTATGTATGTATATTCGCATGCGTCGAACCTGATACAAGACCGTGACTAATACCTTCTCGGATTATGATTTTCAGGTCACCGGGTTTATGAAACTATCGGGTCTTACACACAGGCGCGCGCCACTTCCGCCGTCATCAACCGAGACTTTCGTGCGCATATCGATCCTTCCCGTGATGTCTCGTTCGAATATAATAAGGAAGGGATAGTGACGTCCCAAGTGCCGTTATAACGTTTTTTTTCATTTTTTTCGGAGTGCGAAATTACGTTATACGGGCACAATGTATACGCGTCTTTGTGTGTGTGTGTGTGGATGATCGTGACTCGGCGAGTTACGATCATCCGTACGGTAGAACGGAATTTATCGATTCAAAGGACACCCCGCGAGCATGAGCCAAACTCTCTACTTTGAGTGTTTTAGTTTTAACGACGGTGCTTCGGGGTTTCCATGGTTTATCGCACAAATCGTATGGCCCAGCTGTTACGCTAATTTCGTCATCCATCGACATAATCTCTATGTGCGTGTGTGCCTCGACAATTTTAACACGCCTGGGTCGTCGTAAAATACAGATGGAATCAATACCAAAGTTCCGACGTTAACCAACAGCCGTGAACAAATGGTCCCTGCGGCCGAATTACAATTCAACGATCGATTGTCACAACGAAATGGCCAACGCGTTTGAACGTCAACTAATTTTTTTTTTTTATTTTCGTTCGCAGGCGACATTGGTTCAAAATTACAAACGACGTTTGCGCGTCGTTCGTGAATGTAGATCGATCGAGTGTCAGCCGTCAGTTAAATTTTCAACAATTTTGTGACTCGCGAAAAATATAAAATTATTGAATTTTTTTTCCCCGAATATTCGATTTCTGCTGAGCACTTTCCTTTGTCCCTATGTGCCCTTCACGCCCGGGAAATTTAATTCGAATTTTAATCATTCATCGATTTATATATATATATATATATATATATATATATATATATATATATATATACATATATATATATATATATATATGTATATATATATATATATATATATAGAGATATATGGGATGGAAAAACGGAAACGTCCGGAGTAATTTCTGTTTCGAACGTGTGTAGCAACTCGGCCGGATATTGCGGAAAACGGAAACGCGAATAGTCACGTGATCTCCGGTAACAATCAATGGTCCTTCGTTCGGCTGTGTGAGCTATGGTGAATACAAATCCTGAAATCCGTAAAAAATTTGCAAAACTGAATATCGATGAATGTTTGTTTATTCGACTTTATTCGACGTTGCTCGTTGGCCAAGCGATTTCCGATTAATTCAATTATTTTATGGGATGACGAACTCGCGTGTTCGTGGTCGCGATATTTTGACAAATCCATGACGCCCCAGAAGTTAATGTAAACACGTTGATGCGATGACGTCCAAGTTACCGAGAGGGGGTTGTGGGTTGGGCTCGAAACTCGGAACGAGCAACGTTCGGAAAGGTCATCATTCGGAACGAAAATGCTCGGAACGGTCAAAAGTTGGAATATTATATATAGGTATAGTTGCGTACCTCGTCCGACGGCCACGAGACTACATTGCTTGACTTTCGAGCTTTCCCACGCGTAAACTATCAATGTTGGATTTATGCCGCCGTGGACTTTCTTGTGGGAAATTTAATTCTCTACAACATTGTTCATGTAATTTTTTGGTCTATATAGCGTTGTTCTGCCAGCGTTCAGACAGGAACGTAAAAATGTATTGCTTTTATTCAATTTTTTTATCTTTCTGTCCAAACGCTGGCTGAACAACGCTTTATAGACCAAAAGTTTACATGAACAATGTTGCAGAGAATTAAATTTTCTAGAAAAAAGTCTTCGACGGCATACATCTAACATTGATAGTTTACGCGTAGGAAAGCTCGAAAGTCGGGCAATGTAGTCACGTGGCCGGCGGACGAGGTACGCAACTATACCTATATATAATATTTCAACTTTAGACCGTTCCGAGCATTTCCGTCCCGAGCATTGCGCGTCCCGAATTTTGGCCTTTTCCGTACGTTGCTCGTTCCGAGTTTCGAGCCCAACCCAGGGTTGTCACCGATGCCTGGTGACTATTTTGATGCCATTCGTGTCCACTTGACCAATGCGAATGATATCAATCGCACTTGACACGCTCGACTTCTTGATCCGAACGAAAGAACGCTTGAGACGATGTAAAGCCTCTTCCTATATAGCACCGGATGTTCTATGTATATCCATCTTCGATACACAATGTAAAAATAAACAGACAAGCACAGTCTATTTTCACATTTTCAGATTCACAAAAAAAGCGTTTGACTCACATGCATGTTTGCACATGTACGAATGTTTCGAAGCATTGTGGATGTACATACATACAATGATATTCATTGTATGAATGTTCATATTATTTTATAATATATAGTTTATAATAATTCGATACAAGAAAATCATATTTTCGATAATTTTTTTTTGACGACAAAGTTTATATGTATGTATATGTATATATATATTTTTTTTTCTATAATAATTACACGGTAAAGTGACATTTGAAGAACATTCTACAAAATTTTTGTCAATTTTCCCGAAGAAGTGAGCCATTTGAGTAACGATTCACCGGTATATCGAATTTGATTGACGTGCAGCAAATTAAAAAATCGTTTTCGTCATCAAATCGCCCAATAAAAAAAATGGTAAATCGGTCTGGGTTCAAAAAAAAAAAAAAAATCGCAACGTCTCGGTATTCTCATGAATTATGCCGTTCCCGAACGATCCCTCGTGTTTTTAATGAAAATTCGCGAAAAAAATTCTGACAAATGCGTTACTTCAAAAAATCGTTTGCGATCTCTCGCGAATCACCGTCGGCACACGGGGAGGGAGCGTTCACGGATTCTCGAGCTGACGCCACGAGACATTCTGGCATCGGGTACAAGAAGTATATGCAGCAGGAGCAGCAGGAGCACCACCAGAGCAACCGAGAAAGACGGAGCATCCATATAAATCGGGCAACTTAAGCCGGTATAATGGACTATCGATTTTCAGGGTGCAGTAACGCGAGCCGCACACGAAAATCGAAAGCAGGCAACCAGCCAGGGCTGTCTCTGTCCATGTGTGTGTGGGTGTGCGTTTATGTATACGTGTGTGTGTGTTCCCGCGGTGTAACGCGTACTGATACAGCGTCTGGCTGGGGCGTCGTTCGCCTCACGAGAGCGCGTTTATTTACTGGAAAATTAACTGTAAGTCGATGTCTCGTGCTTCAGCGAATTAGAAAGAATCGTTTTACAGCATCGCCTCGAAGTTGCTTCCCCTCTCTCGATCACGTCAATACATTTTTCATTCGACATTGACGCTGCTTGGATTTCAAAATAATGCAATTTCATTGAAATTATCACATAAATTTGAAATAATGTACATAACTTGAATTTATGAATGAAAATAATATCACGTCCGAAATGTAGAAATATATTATTCATCGCGAAGCATTCGTTCATTCGAGGCTTGAAATAATATTTCCTTTCGCCAGAATCTTGTCGAGGTTGTGTATACTCCGAAAAAGATGTAATACGAATTTTCGGTCTGAATAAAACAATTTTCATTGAAGATTCGGTGCTAATCTTGACTGACATGACATTGACATTGTTGTTACTCGTATTTGTCAGTCAGCTGTTATTTTTTTCTTTCAGTTTGACATTTCACACCCCATTTTCGCGTTCGATCAATTCTTTTTTTTTTTTACCTCACGGATTGGCGGAATAAAAACGGTGTCCTGGATTTTTGTGGGATATTATGTGATTGAGCTGACAATATCGCGTGGTTAATTATAAACCTTTTCAGCATCAACGATCTTGATACGAATGTAGTTGAAAAAATGGGGGCACCGAAGTAATCGACCGAATGTCAATTGGCACGCGCTGTTGCAATACACTCGAGTCACACGATATAGCGTGTTGACTTGAATGTTTTATCGTTAATAATTGTAACGACTGTTATGAACGGGGGGAATTTGTTCGAGTATGGACTTGACGTATGATTTTTTGTTGTTGTTGTTAATAATCGAGTGTCAATTGTTGGATTATTCAAACAAAATCGTGTATCCCGTAAACCATAATGTATGTGAAAACGCTGATTGTCGAACAATTTTGGGCTTCTCTATCTGGGATCTTTATGATGTTCACGCAGCTCAAAGTGAATGTTGGAAAACAAATTTTTGAATTTTTTCAGAATCCTTATTTTATTATTTTGGGGGTTGTCAATTAATGCATATTAATTTTTTCTTTGTTTTTCTTTTGAAGAATTATTTCACATACTTAGGTTGACAAAAAAAAATTTGAAATCTGTTTGTGACGTGAAATTGTCTCAGCTTTTCCAAAGAAATATCAGTTTTTTAAGTCGACTCTAAAAAAATTATTGAAATGGTATTTGAGATTTAAAAAGTTGATTTTCAGTCGTTGACCAGATTTAGAAAATTTTTTGCAATACTTCTTTTTCGTGAAGCTGAGACAATTTCACGCCGAAAACGGATTTCAAAATGTATCTTTCTATCAGCCAAAGCGCGTGTAAAAAGTACTCATAAAAAAGGAAAAAGTAAAAAAGAAAAATACTTTAACTCACAGTTGCCAAAATAATATAATAAAAAATCAGAAAAAAATATGTCAATATGTTTTTCAAAATGCACTTGAAGCTGCGTAAATTTCATAATTATCTTCGAAAGTGGAACGCAAAGTTGTCCGAGGATTGGCGTTTTCGCTGATACATAATATATATATACATATATATACACGTATGTATCGTCGATTCGCAATCTCATTAAGATTGCACTTTGACTCATCGACAAATAGTACGAGTGAGAAAATCGGTTAGACAATTAATCCCGTATTTACGGTAATAATAGACGTCCGACAAAGCGGGAAACGTGTGAATCTTTTGATCCGGTGTAACGAGGAGACAGCAAGTTTGCCGACGCGACGGGGCGGTGGCAGTGGGGGAGGGGGGGGGGGGGGGTCGTTGTACCCCGCCCGAGCAAGGTAAACCCTGAGGTTCGGGAGCATTGTGCCGCAGAGTTCGCGGGGGGGATCGTACCTTGCCGCATTAATCGGATTCGTCAGTGAAATCGTGCGAGCGAGCTCCGACACTCGAGCGGTTTGAGTAATTCCTCACGAGCACTCCCGCCTATTCCTCTTTGCCCGTTTCAACCCTCTCCCCCCCCCCCGCCACGCCCCGCGCGACGACCCGACGGTGTAACCGCGAATACACCGGCAACAAAACTCGAAACTGCACTTCTACCCCGAGAAACTACACCGGAGGTGAGAGCTTGATTGTCGCCGACGCCAAGTGAATTAACCCGCAGCACGGATAAAGACCGGGTGATCCCCCGGTGAGTTAAAAGCACGAAATTATTTCGTGCCCACGAGCCATTAACATTCGCGAATCAACTTACGGCTTTTTTTTTTTTTACTCGACATCAAGCACGAGCCTTTTATCGAAATCCGCAGTACATTTTATAGTCCACGAGATTCGTGAAGTAATCGGATGAAAAAACTTTTGGTTTTTCTTTTTTTTTCGTTTTTGTTTGTTTCCATCGTTTGTTCGAAGAGAATGTCGCGTCTGGAAGTTTCGAATTTTTCGGTGCCACAAGGTCTTACATAAGTTCGACATTTTTTAATTCGTAATAATATTATTTTGGAAAAATCCAAAGATCCGAGTTTTTTCTATCCCGACTCGAAATGTAACAGAAATGTGAATTTTTTTTTTTCGAAATTACGACCGTTCGAGACTTTGACTTTTTCCGGGTTCATGGATTGTGTCGATACCGTGCTTCGTCGAAACGTGCATTATCGAAATTTTGAACCGTCGAAACGTGCATTATCGAAATTTTGAACCGTCGAAACATTGAAAATTCGAAACTTCGATATGCACCCGGAAAAAAAAATTAAATAATTACCAATTTAAAGCATACTGAGTCTGATAATTATCAAGTTACATGACACCGAAAACGTATCGAATTGGAGAAAAAAACAAATTATATTTCACGTTAAAGCTCGCCAAGTCATTGGTCGAAAACTTCGAAAGAGCGAGAACAAAAAAAAAAAACCGTTCAATCTCCGTACAGCTATCGAAGAGTCTGTGCCATCGATACGCTCGACATTCGGATTACGTCCGACTTACCATTCGGATCTACTCTGTTCCTCGGTGTCCTCGTATTACACGTTCTAATTGGCAACTCGTTTTCATTAGACTCTCTGGTCGATGGAGATTGAGAAAAACGGCGAGTTTACTGCGACTCGGGTGCGTCTTCGATTCACACACATACACACACACACACCCAATAGCAATGCATACTCGTGTGTGTTGCAAAACGACAATGAGGGGGGACAAAAAAACCTGATTCATCAGGGAACAGCTGAGAAAAGAAGGAGAAAAAAAATATACCACATTCAACGTCCATGATATATTGCAGTAATAGCGATGTGAATCTGGTGAATTTTCATGCTTCCTGAATGTTCCTTTCACTGGTCGTACTGGCGTACTTCTCATCTTCCAGCCACGCTCCCCCCTCCCACCTCACTCTTTGCAATGTAAATTGAAAAAGCAGAACCATTATAAATAATTTAAATGCATTGCTTTCGGGAGAAAAACGAAAAAAAAAACAAAAAAATGAAAGTTACAAAAAAAAAAGAAATGAACGAGCGCGCGTGCAACGATTGTCTAGACGCAACTCCGTGCTACCGGGGAGTCGCGAACCGTGTTCGGAGCTTGCACGGCCAGCATTATTCTCCAACTGTCGGATTTCACAACTACGTACATATATATACACACACAAAGCCACATAGTTTCGTACGCGTATGCGGCTGCTCATCGTTCACGACTCCCCGTTGGACTGCATACGCGTGTATCCCATGTACATATTCTTGTAACGAAAAAAAAAAAAAAAAAACAGAAACAACGAAAAATACATTTTTTCCGATGGAATTTTCTTGACTGGTTTGTGAAATATCGTCGAGGGAATCGGGGGATGAAATCAAAGAGTTTTTGTTTGGGTTTGCATACGTTTTGGCCAACCTCGTGGATTAATTGCCGTCGATTTTGCAAATTCTCATGAGTTTCCATATGCGTATCGCGTTACACCCTTTAAAGTCGAAAATCCAATAATAATGAACTAATTAACGTCTGCACCTCATCGAACTAATTACTTTGCATCTTTGATGTGATTTCGATGAAATTATGTTTAGCGATGAACGAATAAATCGGGAATGATAACATTTTCATACATAATGCTTTGGAGACTGTAACCAACCACTGGCACACGTTGCATCACGAAGGCTTTTTGATACAACAGTCATTTGTATGATGTGCATGAAAAAAAGACATGTAAGCCTTGCAAACTCGGTGTAATCGTGAACGATTGGACAGAGTCGAATATTTACGTTTCGACCTGCCGACTCGCTTTGCAAAATTAGCTTTTTCCAATTGACATCACTGTGGGGTTGTGCTCACCCCAATACTTCGAGACAATGCTGTAGATGTAATTCTTGTCGCTTTGATATGCATTTTCTTTCAACTATGCGTGAAAGTATACTAAATTAATTGAATTAAGTATTCGAATTAAATGAAATATTAATTCTTTTACGTCAAGAATGCGAGTGAATGAACACGAAAAGATTAATGTGAGTAATTTGTCGTTAAATCTGGAGTTTGAGGAACCCCCGAGTGGGTTCCTCGGATTAATGCTAACCGTAATTTTAGTCAAGCTTTTCTTCACCTGGAGTTTTTTTGAAAATTGATTTTTCAATCTCCACAGCACGGAGAAATCAAAATACTGATTCATCATCAAACATTTTTTTCAGTATTTTGACTTCTAAGTGGTGTAAAAATTGAAATATCGATAATAAAAGAAACTCGACGTTGTTACCTGCAGAATCTTATAAACTACCAAAACCATTTAGGTTTTTTGATTTCAGATGATCCAGCGATGAGTTGAAAGGATTCACCCCAATAGAACTTTTTTTTCGCAGACATCCGTGGAGATTCGCTGTCAATGGCTCACTTCTTCATAAAAATTGATGACAATTTCACAGAATATCCTTCAAATGTTACTTCATCATGCAGTAATCATAGAAAAAAATATATATATATATATATATATCAACTGTGTCGTAAAAAAAATTATCGAAAATATGCTTTTTTTTTGTATCGAATGAACCTTACTCCGCCCCTTAAGCAATTTGGTGTAGAATTCCGATGTCCGTACGACGCCGGTGAAATACGAGAATCACGAGCTAAACCGACCAACGTATAAACGGTAAACAATTCAGCTCGGGGCTCCAAAGACGGAATACCAATTTTGTATGTAAGAGCTTTACGGGGCATCCGGTTGGGGCCGAGAACGAAGGAGAGAAAACGTGGTCGTGCTCGGGTGGTACATATATATGGGAGAGATCCCTCGGAATCGTAATCTCTTAGGTCGTGGAAAATAGCTAGGTACGGGATACGTTGCGCCGTTCAACGAGCGGCGGGATTCTTACTCTTTCGGTTCCGTTGGTTCGTCCTATCGGTGCACCGAGTATTTTTTTTTTTTTTTTTTTTTCACATTTGCGATACATCCGTCTCTCGCTCGTTCGCCATCGAAATTTCCACAATGATCACGACCACGACGACAGTCCATCTCTATCTCTCTCTCTCCTTCTGTCTTATCCTTTTCCTGCCAGCCGAAATATACTTGGACGACGAGAAATCCCGGACTCGACGGTTCCACGCGAAGCCGAGCGCATCCGGCTCCCGCAGTATCCCGGGATTACGTTCCACGGAGCCTAATCAACCGGATGGCCCGCAATTTGCCGACCTTATCCGGCCCGTCGTCCCATCGTCGGAAAAACGCGGAGGGAAGAGACTTGCGAGTGACAAGTCGAATCTGTGGGCCACCACTCGCTGCACAATCGGGACACGAGTGGGTATGCGTTCCGATGGAATCTCGCGTCATTTTGTCGATCATGCGCGGTCATCGGTGCTTTCTCAAGATTTGTTACGTAGGTATGACTGGTAAAAACCGGAATTCTTGTACAATGACTTTTTTGTCGGTCCGTCAAATTTCTGATCATTGAAACCTACTTGGGTTGACCCAGAATCGTAAAGAATCTTAAACCTACTTTTTGATGACCCAGAATTTTAAAATTTTGCACTAACGAAAGTTTCATATATCACATTGTAAGAAAAAATTTCGAAAATCATAAATTTGTAATTTGACGAAGAATCATGATTGCTTATTGTTTTTTCAGGTTGACGATCATTGAAATGTGAAGGGTTGTTGACCTAGAATTTGGAAAATTTGTACGAAGAAATGTTTTATAAAAAAAAATTGAAAATCATAAATTTCTAATTATTATTATTCATTATTATTATTTTTTTCATCACTGAATAAAATCCTACAGGGTAGTTCCTATTGACCTGAAATCTTAAGATTCATAAAGTTACGGAACCTGAAGGGTGCAAACGAATTATTTTGTGAATATTTTTACAGCATGCAATGATGAACGTTCGAATGCTCAATTCCTCTCTATGCCAATGATATTATTCATGTTACGGAAACACACCTACCCTGAAAAAGCTCATTAGGAGAAATGGAAAATTATGATAAATGACAAACCATGCAACAACAGTCCTCTATTAATACTCGATTAAATGGTTAGAAAGTAACACTCACCCGCGTTATTACTGGCGAAATTTAGATCCTTACCTGCAACAAACAGTGAGACAGACAAATGTATCGAGTTATTGGTAATTTCGGTAAATGGGCCACTTCTCGCGATATCGTGATAATCATTTGACCCATGGTATTTATTTTTTTTCTCTGTAGTTATATAGCAATTCGATTTTCGATTTCTATTTCCAAATCGTACATTGTGCATCGAAAAATAGCCTTTCGTTCGTGATGCACACGATACTTTTTGTCCACCCGCCCTTGAAAACGTTCATTTCATGCATGTGAAGCGAGCGACGCATCTGGGCTGAAATCGGTCACTTTGCGCCCGCTTAGCATGCATGGAAATGACGTGTTTTCGCGGGGGGGGGGGGGGGGGTCGATAAAAAAGTAAATTTCATCACTAAAAACGTGAATAAATGCCAGTGGGCCTGATCTTCGAACTCTCAATAAATTAAATCAACCCTTAAAACACAAACAAGGCATATTCATCGAAATATATTTCGCAACAAACGACAAAAGTGAGACAGATAGCAGGGGCTGTAACGTTGAAACCACGATGAAGCTGGCACAAGTATCAAAGATTCTTCGCCCTTGAACGTTTTTGTTTTCCGAAAAAAAAAATCGATTGTTTCGTTTCATCGTTTCTCAAATCCCGCTTACAATTTCGCGAAATAATAATCCAAGCGTTAAGACACGAGTTGACGAGGCGTTTGGGGGGGTAGGCTGCAAAAGAACGAAGCGAAGCATGGTTCGAGCACCTGGAACCGTCGGATCGATCGAAAAACAAGTGGATAAACAAACGCGGGGGGGGGGGGGGGTACGGTGGAGGGTGAGGCTGGTTGGTAGGGATTTATCGTTGGACGAGAGCGCAAGGGGAAACAAATTTTGCGGAACGAAGACGTTGTTTGGGTTGAGGAGCGCGAGAGAACCCGTTCTGCGCTACTCCGTCGGTATAACAAACGGTTACGGCACGAAGCCATTTCTCCAACGGTGACGCGCTCTGTTGAACGTCCAACTAGCATCTCTGGTAAAATACATATATATATATATACACGCATATACATATACATAGATATATATAGAACAAGCTAGCGCCCTTCTACCCTTCGAGTGGATCACGAGAGAGGCGCCCCACAGCGTAAATTCTGACTGTGAAAATTTTCCGTAACAACGATGGATGAGGGTGCAGTCAAGCTTTTATGAGAGACGCATCGACCGCGTGTAACGTGAAAAATCATGAAACTGTGAATATGCCACATGCCATAACGAAACTCTCCCGGCAATTCGCTTGTTCCCCTGGTTTTTTCATTCCAATTCTATTTTTCGGTTTATTCAAAAACACAATCCGCCTGCTGCATTTTATTTCGAGTATTATATGTTTTATTCGTGATCACGTTTGTCACCGATATATTTCTCGCGACAGACCCAATCCAAAGCTGAGAAAAACTGTGTAACGAGCAAACGACGGTCGAATTGGATTGTTATTGAAATGACTTTGCCACTTGAAATGTTGTTTGCGTGTAAACTAACGAGCGACAAGCAGCACCGATCGATTGTACTTGAAAATTATTGTTTCTCATCTCTTCGGACAATCTACGCGACGGTGTTGCTCGGTAAGAATCGTCGATAAAATATATATGTATATATATATATATATATATATATATATATATATATATATATATATATGTTGTAGAGGGGGACGAAGGCCACGCTGATTGAGCCACTCGAATCTCTCACAATTCGATTATATCGACTACGTGTATTTCGTTGAACATTTCCCACAGGAAAAATCTTGGGATTCCGGAAAATGAAAAAAAATTGAAGAAGAATAAAGTAAAAATAAAAAAATATTTTAAAAAAAAACCGTTCGCGAATCTATAGGGAAGAGAACGAATCGACTTCGTCTCCCACTTTGCAAAGTCGCCAGAGGCTGCAAACTAGCGAAGATAGTCGCACAGTGATAACGCCTCTGTACACGTGCGCGCGTATACGTGTATTTATAGCAACCCCGTGGATGCGGTGTCTCTCGGTATTTCGCCTTTTTCACCAGGGAGGAGCCGGGGATTTTGCAATCCCAGCACCGTAATCGTGTTTCGTTATCCCGGCCATGGATTTTATTTTTCACGAAATTACACCGCCACGCGGCTACTTCTTTTTCCATCAACCTCGTATACATAGGTTTTTTATTTATTTTTATTTTTCCCCCCACTCTTTTCTTCATCCATTCGGTCTTATGAGGAACGCGACAACGAGGACCTTTCCTACGTTTCTTTTTTCTTCGATCGTGTCGTTCGGTTATTCGCGTGAATCACATTCGTTATTCGATTTTAGCGTATCAGCTAGTCCCACGGCAATTTTCTAATTCGTGAGACCCGAATGCTCGTGTAGCATTCGGATTAAAGCGAGAGAAAAAAAAACAATTTTTCGGGCTGACGAAAATTGTTTTTTCGTTTCATCAATTCTTGATGAATTGATGGAACGATGTATAATCGATATAAATTATTTTCTAAAAGAAACAAAAGAAAAAAGTAAGTGCCAACCAATAACATGGAATAATAATAATAAATGTCAGACTATCGCGGACTTGAACCAAGAGATGAATATGAAAGTCGTAAGAATGTAGCATCGAAAATTCGGTCGAAATCGTCAAAGCTTAAAAAAAAAAAAAAACACACACACACACACACACACACACAAAAGCCTACTAAAGACCGATCGACTGTCGACGAATTAGACGTCGGTCGGACGAAGATGAAATAAGACTATTGGTCAAGTGAGTGACGTTAATATTTTCAAATGGTTTATCTGTATACATATATGAGCGATTCCACGTGACTTCAGCCACTCAAAAAAAAATTTTTCCACAAATAATTTTAAAAAATTGAGCTGATTTTTTGCAATATATTCACCGAGTGCCGATTTTTTTTAAATTTTTTTGACGGTTTTATCGTTAATTAAAGTTTTTTTGTATTTTTCCATTCAAATGGCTGTATCTTTGGCAGGGTTTGACGTATTTACATTTGTAAAAAACGAAAATGTGCGTCTTTTTAAGGCCTTCCAGAAAAAAATTACTTTAGATTCTATGAGCAAGTTGCACGTCCGTTTCAGGGCAAAATATGCAAAAATATTTTTTTTCTCAAAAAATGCATTTTTAATTTTTTTTTTTCAAAATTTCCCCGAATTCTGAATACCAAAAAAGAATTTTTGGTATTTTTTATATCGTGGGACCGGCAATCGGTAATGCGTAATTTTACCGATTTCATTAATAGATTTTTTACAGTTTGATTTTTTCGCTTTACGCGATTCAACGAGCATTGATTATCATTAATTTCTCTTTCAAGGAGGCTTCTGAACTCGCGTAAAGTGACTGGAGCCCACGAAAAAAAAAAAATCAAACTGAAAAAAATCTATTAATGAAATCGGTAAAATTACGCATTACCGATTGCCGGTCCCACGATATAAAAAATACCAAAAATTCTTTTTTGGTATTCAGAATTCGGGGAAATTTTGAAAAAAAAAATTAAAAATGCATTTTTTGAGAAAAAAAATATTTTTGCATATTTTGCCCTGAAACGGACGTGCAACTTGCTCAATAGAATCTAAAGTGATTTTTTTCTGGAAGGCCTTAAAATGACGCACATTTTCGTTTTTTACAAATGTAAATACGTCAAACCCTGCCAAAGATACAGCCATTTGAATGGAAAGATACAAAAAAACTTTAATTAACGATAAAACCGTCAAAAAAATTTTAAAAAAATCGGCACTCGGTGAATATATTGCAAAAAATCAGCTCAATTTTTTAAAATTATTGGTGGAAAAATTTTTTTTTGAGTGGCTGAAGTCACGTGGAATCGCTCATATGTATATACATATGAATACAGACTAGTAATAATATTTTCAAATGGTCTGTATATATATGCACGTATATACACATAATATAACCCACAGGCATAGGATCCCAAGAGTTTGATAGATGGACCGATGAATGAGCAGCAACGAGTACACATACATCCGGAATACATTTCTTTGGATCACCACACCTCGAGCGAAAAAAACCATTCATAAATTAGGTATAGCCTCTCCTTCTTCCCACGCTCTCTCCGGCTCGTGCCTTTTCCATTTCGCTCACTATGGCACACATCCGTTTTCCGAAAGCTCCGGCGCGAACATCGAGATATACACCCAACTTTATCGAATCACGTCTTCGCTTCTCGGGTGAAGCATCGTAACGACGTGTGATATATCGAATCACCAGACACCCCTCCCCACCCCCGTCTATCGTCCTTACGCCATTTAGCCACGACGATCTGACTTCTGCAACAGTTCGTTCAAAGTTTGAGCTTTTTAACCTTGAAAAATGTTCACCCCCACGGTGGATTATAATATTCAACTTCTAAATATAGTAAAATAATATCCAACTTATAAATAACGTAAAAAATGTTCCGTCCAAGCGTGAAATTATAAAATATTTTAGACTCGATGCCAAACTCGCCCCAACTATGTGCAACAAGAATTATTGTGAAAAAAATAACAAAAAATAAAAAAAATGAAAGAAATGAAATAAAAAAAAAAGGGTGCAAAGTAGAACCTTGCACATTGCTTCCTCATAGTTTTGTACCGTTTTTAAATTATTGAGATGTAAAGTAGAACCTTGTGTCGATCAATTTTGGCTTCCTCATAGAGGAGGCTTTGGCAAATGTGGAAGAAGATAAGGAAGCCATAAGCAAGGTTCTACTTTACATCTCAATAATTTAAAAACGGTACAAAACTATGAGGAAGCAATGTGCAAGGTTCTACTTTGCACCCTTGTTCACTTTCGTGACGTTGAGGGCTCCTTGTAAGTGTGATGTAAGTCGAAATCAATATACATGGGGCAATTCATGTGAAATTTGAAAAATTATAATTCGCATAAAATCTGAACTGCTTGTTAGATTTTATCCAAATTCAATAGGAAATCCCTTTGGATGATAGTGCAACTTCGTACTAAATTTCAGCCGGATATCTAGAAAATTATGGAAGCTAGAGCACTTACATTGAATTTTGGAAAAATTTCAAAACGCCATAAAATCTGAACGTCTTGTTGGATTTTGTCCAAATTCAATACGAAACCTCTTTCGATGGTAGTGCAACTTCGTACTAAATTCCAGCCAGATATCTCAAAAATTATGGAAGCTAGAGCAGATACATTGATTTTTGGAAAAATTTCAAAACGCCATAAAATATGAATGGCTTGATGGATTTCGCCCAAATTCAATCGGGTTTCTCTTTGGATAATTGCGCAACTTTGTACCAAATTTAAGTCCGATATCTCAAAAATTGCTCCAGTTAGAGTGTAAAGATAGTTTTTTTCACATTAAAAAATGCTTTAAAAGTAAAGCAATGCGTAGATTTTTTCCAAATTCGGTATCGAGCATCTCCCTGTACTCGTACAACATTATACTGAATTTGAGCTCGATATCTCTAAAATTGTGGGAGCTAGAGACCAAAAATAATTTTTTGAATTTCGAAAAAATGCTGTGAAAACAAAATAACTTGATAGATTTTTCCAAAAATTAAATTGTGCTATGCGCCGTGAACCCCTCACATGTGTGACAAATTTCAGCTTGATATCTCGAGCCGTTCTCAAGTTGTGAGCGGTCAACCATTACTACACACATACACACACACACACACACACATACATCCAGACATTTTTTCTAAATGTGTTTTTTAGGTGTTTTGAGACATACTGAACACGTTTTCATGAACATCTCGAAAAAAAAAAATTTCACGAAAACAAAGCTTCCTCTATGAGGAAGCAAAACAAAAAAACATTGCATTATTCTGTATTTTCCAGGTTACAACACGACGCCATAAAATTTACCATTAATTCGTGTGTGTGTGTGTGTGTTAAAAAACAAGGGAGTGGCAATGTAATTTCTAGTATCAAAGCACCGTAGCGCAGTCGTCTGGAAAGTTTGACCTTGGAAACCTGCGTAGTGCGGGGTAGAACAAGTTGACCGGAAGTTAGGTGGGTGGAAGTGGGATATGGTCGGTGACCCCGGCGGTCTCTCACGGTTACACCATGAGAATACCGACAGCCACCGGGAGCCAATGTTCGTACGTGCTCGGGTGAAGGTAATAATTCGCGGTTTTTGCCGGTCACCAGAGCCGCCGGGCCGGCAGCATCTCCGCAAGCTCCGTCCAGCCTCTCTTCACCCTCCCCCCCCCTCCACCCCCCACCCGACGCCCACCGGTGCGACCGCTGGAAACGTTTAGATAAAAAATTGTTACGAGTCCCCGGGCTCTCCATCTTCGGGATATGAAGCGCGGAACGAACGAGAAGTCTCCGGAGAAACGTCGCTTCCTTCTTTTTTCATTTCATCTCGATTATCTTGAAAATTATACGTTTTTAACTAAATTGTGGATCGCCGCATTGCTCGAGGACACGTCACATTGTGACCGATTCGATCTGCTAGATTTCACACGAAAATTTCAATTAACCAACCGAGCATCGTCACACGGAATTTATAATCCATAAAATTTAATTCTCTGAAACTTTAGACATAAAAATTCTTCGTTAATCATTTTTATTTTTGGGTTTTTCCATTGAATTCGGAAAATATTGATTGTAGTCGAAAACGGATAATGACTAAAATTGTAGAGAATCAAATTTTCTACAAATTTTGTTGTGTGCAATTTTAGTCGAAAGTTTTAAATGAACGAGTTATTTAACAATAAACGAATTGCACCTAAATTCAAAAAGCTTGTATAAAAAAATGAATTAATAATTCGATTATAAATTTCAACGATCTGAAAAATTATTTTCGTCGAGTTAGACGCGTCGCCGGCTTGTTCGTCGAGTTATTTTCCACGGAAATTTGGAAACAGAGGAAACTTTGAAACTATTATGGGCACACACGACGGACGAAGGTTCTCCACAGACGCGAGAGGCTCATCTGAATAGCAAACCGACTGACGCTAATGCATCCACGAGCAATCGAGCGTTATCGATTCGTTTGTATCTGCAAATATTTGACTAACGACTCCATCAAGGCTAATGGGCGAGCATTCGAGTGTGGTTCGAACCTCGAGGCTCACGCTGTTCCAACTTAAACGTGTTTCCGCGTAACTGCATAATTATTATTTTAGTGTTCAGTGTTATATAACACCAATCATGGTCGGTCGATGATAACAAAAAAATTCACTATCGAGCACAATTTCATATTTATATCGTGCGTGCCAACGTTTGCGACACTTGGCACCTGAGAAATCCCATTTTATTTTACATTAAACTCACAACCAGATTATTTCACGTGAGAGTTGGCGCGATTGCATTGGAGAACAATTATTCGGGAACAGTTGATCCAGCCCAACTGTTTTAAACGTTTCACGAGTGCGAAAGATGCACGTTTTAATAAACTCGGAGATTATTGTGTACGGTCGGACGTATGTAATCCACTATACTGTGGGCACGTACGATTTCAACGTCGCACACCGCTCTCTCTCTCTCCGATAATACGATTTTTTCCGCACGAACGTCAACTTTAATCTCGGCAGACCGTCCCGAATGTCCTGCATTACACATGAAATATTCTTCATTTTAATCAACGGATTCCGCATATCAACGACAACCTGTCATGAAATAATTATTATTTATGGTAAAGAATATTTTTACGAATATCCGAGCAATATAAAATCGAATTTTAGAAACGGTTTCGATATTCGTCAACTTTCATGGTTTAAATTCCAAGACACCAATTCATGAATCAATTATTCAATTAGTTATCGGTTCGAATTTGTTGTACCGACTTGGTGTCATTGATTCCCATTCGATAGTTTTGATAATAAAACAGTGATAAACGTGGAGTCAAAATAACAGCAAAAAAAGTAATAATCGATGCATAAATTTTACATTCCTTCGGCTTTTTTGTTCGGCCAGGTTCAAGGTGAATGTAGTAAGACAGTCGTTTACCATACGGGACAGAGCAGCCTCCCGTATACACGGTGACCAAAAGACTCGCAACTATTTCCTTTGATATCCCACTCTTTGCGAAAATCCTTTTTAACTCAACGCCTTTTGTCTTGCCTCGGAATGTATGAACTGCTATGGTATATATAGCTTTATTTTCCGTTCAAATCGTGTATATATGTATATATATATATATATATATATATATATATATATATATATACTGTACATATACGTATATACACTATTAACTATTACTATATTTCATCCGATTTCAGTTGAGTTTTACTTTTGTCAACTGTGGTCGACCGTCGAGTGTCTCTTGTCTCTTTTTCCGGACCCGTCCCCCCACCCCTCGCCCGTTAAACGGGGAATAATCGTTTCGCGCCGAGCAGCGTTCAGGGTCGATCCTATTGTTAACTCAAGAACAATGGACGAGCGCGGTCTTTTCTCGTGTCTGACCGCAGCACGCGCGATACTACTTGGAATATTTTCCGATTTACGAGGCCCAAGTCCCAACTCAACCTTTTTTTCGCCCGTGGTATCCGGTAACCAGTTTCGTATTTTTTTTTCTATCTCGATAAATCGTGAAGCGCGTATTCAACCTCAAGTAAAAAAAAACATATATATAGTCTGTATATAAAATATATGTGGGACTGGGTATGTTTTGTCTGGACATAGATAATATATAAATTATACATAGATTGTATATGAATTGTACATATAAAATTTATATACAGAAATTACATTACTCACTATTTTTAATGGGTAATGTAATTTATTTTTCAATTACAAGTTATTATTATTGAGTAATGGATTTTTTTTTCCATTATGAATTAATTTTAGTGGCTTACTGAATACGTTTGAAATACCCATTATTTATAACGAGTAATGTTATTTGGCCCATTAAACCATTGAATTTAATGGATGATTAAATTACTTTCCCATTACTTAAAATGGGCAATGGAATAAGTTTAAATTACCCATTATTCTCGATAAATCATATAATTGTGCCCCATTACTTTTAATGAATAAAAAGTAAGTTTGGATCACACATTATATCTATGGATAATCCCATATATAGCTTACATATAGTTTTTTTACTTGGGATCATGTTACTCGATGTTCAAATTCTTTTATATTTGTCGTCGTTGTTGAAAATAATCGATTGAAAAGAGTTCGAGCTTTCACAATTGTTATTATCATATTGCGTTGAATAACAACAACGATAATTCGCGATAATCGTAAATCATCACGAGTGCATACTTTGATAACGGATATATTAGCTGCGAAGGAGCAGCATATAATTATCAACGATAGCAATAATCTTTTCATACACAATTCCGTGGGTTACCAGTTGGCCCGACCGTTATTCGGCCTCATCGCGCACAATAGCGTTTAAAATTTCATCAAATTGACTTTTCCTTTTGACCTTTTATCCCACATCTACCGGGTTATGCTGCATTGTCAGGCCGGAATAACCGAGCGTTTCGAACTATTCACCAGAGCGTGTAAAGACAGTTGAGAACCGACGTTTCAGTCTTATTATATTTAACAGATGCAAACAGTCATCTCGGTTTCACTCGCCTCTTCTTCGTCCCCCCGCACCTTTCTTTTCCGACTGCCTCGATTTTCGTCGCTTACAACAAAGTCTACAAAGTATTGGGCCACTGCGACCCAGCTGGTAATGTTACTTTCCAAGTGACTCAGTTATTGCAGCCGAATATATTACACGTTTTGTTGTTTTTTTTCATCCCTCGGCCCTAACGGCGCCTCAATTCATTATTTCACACCCGATAATAAAATTAATTCAAAGATTCAATGATAACTATTTCGAAGGTGAATTGTTTTTTCATCGTCCATATTCGACTCGACTGATTAATTTCCATCTTCTCATCTTACAACTCGAAAGCTCGATGAATTTTCAAGATCCATGTGAAATTCAGTTCGGACCAGTTAGCTTGATTGATCCACTTGAGAATATGACTCCTCATAATTGACGATATGATTGATATCCATTAGCGTCTGCGACAGAAAGTACATTATTTTTTTCTTCTCATCGTCATTGTCAACGTAGTATTTTCATCGTCGAGAATCACAGTGCAATATGGTCGTTTTCATCGATCGATGTGGGTGAAATTGAAATTCGCGAGAACAGTACGTAGTACACGGTAATTTTCCAGTTATTCGTCGTTTTCCAAAAACAATAGACGAGGACGACGAGACCACGTCATCACCACGACTTTCAAATTAATTACGAATACACGAGATAAACGCGCGGCACACGCATACGTTCGTTTTCTCAATACACAAACACACACACACATACACACACACACACACACATGCCAACGAATAATTATTAAGTAGTTTAATTAAAAACGTGACTCGGTGAATTGGGTAGACGGTGTGTGGCGTTGCAAAGCGCGAACGCGCGCGCACCCTCGCCGATGCGATAATTATACGCGAACGAACCCGAGGGCCAAATTTTACCGGCATATTTCCAACGACCCGCTGTAACCACGGCGACCTCCGTGAAATCCGAAGCACACGCGAGTAATACATAATTTATCTTTCGAATACGAGAGAGAGAGAGAGAGAGAGAGAGAGAGAGAGAGAGAGAGAGAGAGAGAGAGAGAGAGAGAGGAGAGAGAGAGAGAGAGAGAGAGATAGAGAGACCGCGCGGCCCAATCCACGAGCCTGGACCACATCGAGGCATCCCCATTATGCGTGCGTTCAATAGCGCGAAATTGTCGAAAAATAGTCAGGATCCATTGTACCGTTTCATGGTCCCCGCAACGCCGCTATCATAAATGTGAGTGTCGAACCACACGAAACGTTTCGTTATCCGAACGATATTACGGTGAAACAGCTGTACAATTTCTTCGTTGGAATTTATACAATTGGCCCGAAAGCGTTCCCGCTTCGAACAGAATGAAGAAAATTGTCAACAACTTGTGAATCGTGGGATCAATGATCAATCGTTATCCCATCGAAAACAACTTCCAATAAAAAATAAAAAAATAAAAAATAAATAATCGGGTGCAATGCGCAATCGAACGAAAGAATGATTCAGGCACAACAACAACCATTTACTCGCGTGAAATTCCAATTGTCACGGTCACGTAACCAGTAGTGCGACCACCACCACCCTCGTTGCACTCGAAAAACTTTGAAAATAATTACAGGGAACTCTCGTTGGAAATTGAGTCGACTAGAGCCTGGCGGCTGTGAACCGGTTGGGTTTCAGTCAACCGGGGGTCGGAGGGCGGGGGGGGGAAGGGGTAGGTAGGTGTTGCGAACTGGCAGGTCGCTCGCGGACCCAGACCCTTCCGCCACTCCGGTACTACCCTATTAATGGGAAAAGTTTGCTTTTATCTTTCAAATGTTTCGCGCAACACCACTAATTTCTGGCTACCAACTTGACTCTTAACCATGGCGGACCTATATATGTATAACCTATTTCTCTATGTGTGTGTGTGTGTGTGTGTGTGTGTGTGTGTGTGTGTGTGTGTGTGTGTGTACGTATAGGGTGTAGCTTGGACCGAGCAGAGCGAGTAAGCATAGTCGACAGACCCGGAACGCGAAGGTTGGCCACGGTATATAAATACTCCACCAATACTGTGTAACTACCGATGAAGTTACGTGCAACCACATTTCCGTTATAGTTGCCTCGCCCGAACCTCAACGTTATTTTAATCGAGAAAACGAGTCACTGTCGGCTCATTAATGTTACATCTCGTTACGATCACGTCTCCCTATTATAATTTTATCATCCGACCTTACACACTGTCAACCCAGTATCAACAAAATTGTCAATCAAAAATATATATATATATATATATATATATATATATATATATTCGTAAATTTGGCTAAAACTGGATAAAGTTTCTCATTAATTACTGCACCGATTGAGTTTCATTGTTGCGCATATCAGAGTTTTTAGATATTCCTCATATTATGAAACGTGAATCGTCGAGAGATGATTTCGATGTGAAATCCATTTTATCAAGATCGTTTTGGGACACACGAAAATAAACCGTAATTCACAGCCAGTTGGCGCATCTTGAATTTTCGTCAATCGCGGGGCAATAACTCCGTACCGCGTATTCTCCATTTCACCCTGATGGGTCTACACGGTGAGGTACATCGTTAATTAATCTTCACGATCTTATCCACAATATTATCCTCGTTGAGAGTTTCGTGAACCGCTTCAACATTTCATCGCTCTTCCGGCTTCCACGCGGATTATCGGTCTTTTCACTCGATGATTAATTAACAACCGGGAAACTAACGCGAGTGTTGCCCTGATTGATACAACACTCGAGTGACGGACTTGCAGGATTTCGTACGTGCGCATGCGCGCATGGGTTAATCCGATCACGTATACATTATATATATATATATCTAATTACAATTGGTTCCTGTCATCGATGAAAGTTGCAACGGGTGTATCTTTTGCGACGTTTAAACATCACGAAAGCGATAGCTCGTATATATATATATATATATATATATATATATATATATATATGCGAGAATCTCATTGCGTTATGGTAATTCTTGGGACAATGCACCGCGAGAACCAGGTTGTACGAGAGTCACGGGTACATATCAGGCTTAACGTATTAACATACGGTGAGGTGACGGTTTTCTCTCTTGCCACCGTGAAACGCCTGGGCAACGGTGGAAAGAGGTTGAAAATGGGGGAGGGGGGGGGGGGAGGGGTGAGATCCAGTTGTGCATTATAAAGTCAAATACAATGTGCTTATGGCACGGGCCAACTTAACTCAACACCGCGACCAAGCGCCCGGAAACGTGCCGCAGGTTGTAAATTAATTGCCGGGACTCGTTGGCATGCCGGATACGACAAGACGGTTTGCCCGAGCGACGGAACGTCTGTACAACATATAATGTTTCGTTATCCCTCCCGAAGTCGCCAAGTGGCGTACAAAATTAAACCCAATTGGTTTTTTTTTCATCGAGAACGTTCGATTACCAATTTTCTTTTTCGTCTTCGATCGAACATCGATGTGTACGTGTTTGAGTAAATCGTTGATCTTTGGACGTGCTGCAAAATTGATCTCTATTCATGAATGCTGCATAATTGTTACACCCGTCTGACGGTAATGGCATCGGGGAAGACACTCGTGGGAGAAACACAGCCACCAGGACTGAAACACAGTAAGAAATGCTTTGTACGAAGTATCCGAAGAAACCGCGATGGCATCGCGAGATTTATACATATATATATGTGTTCACATACGAAAGCTTTTCGGGAGAAAGAGAAAACGTACACGTTGTATAAAGCTCGCGAGCTCGTTTTCGGATAGCACATAGCGAGTCGGAGCGTTGTGGGGTTTGAAGAGGGTAGGTAGTCACCGACCGGCGCCTCGTCGTAGAATAGCCAAACGGAGACTGTGAGAGAGTAAGAGAGAGAGAGAGAAAGGCAGAAGGATGAATGGTCGGCTGAGAGGAGACCAGTAGAGAACGAACGGGAGTTAAACTCTGAAAAAAAAAAAAAAACCCGAAGATTAAGCTTTTGTCTACAAGCCGCTCGGGTCTTCCTTTGTCCAAGTTGAGCACTCTGTCGGGACGCCCTGTTTTTGTCCACGTGCCGGCCTTATACCCAACCAACTTTACCTCCAATTCCATGGCTACCGCTACTCGTTTTCTCACTTTTGGGGTGTTTTTTTTTTTTTTTTTTTTTTTTTTTTTTTTTGCTTCTTTCAATTTGCATACACCTGTGTCCTTTTTCTTTGGACGTAGCCCAAGGCCCGTCGTACAAACACATTCGCACGAACGCACATTCGATCCGAGATTGCGTGAGACTGTCGGTCGGGTCGAGCGCTCAATGACCTACAGCTTTTCTTCTCTTCCTCTCTCTCTCTCTCTCTCTCTCTCTCTCTCTCTCTCTCTCTCTCTCTCTCTCTCTCTCTCTCTCTCTCTCTCTCTCTCTCTCCCTTTCCAAAGCCTCGACGAACTACCCGACATCAACAATATAACCTAGGTCCAACTATGTTTCGAAGCAAATTTCCGTTTAGATCGGTTTTTCCTGTTTCATCGATTCATCAGTCTTTCACATTCTACGCTTCGTAATGATTATGTAAATTAAAATAGAAAAAAAATAAAAACTCGTTCGTTCAACTTGTGAACGAGTATTCGGTTCTTTCGGTTGAGGCTCGCGGGCGAGTGAGTTTGCTCCCGCGTTATTTCGTTACTTTCGTTTACCGTGTCTTCCTTGGGTGGGGAATGCCGCACTGAAGTACAATTCGCGTTAAGTAAGTTATGGCGAGGGAGTGAGTAAAACCGGGTGGTTGGGCAACGACGTTGGCGAGAGAGGAATGCGGGAGGGGGGGGGGGGTTAACAGCCGGGAGCCAAAGGGAGAAAGAGAAAGAGATATAATAGCGAGAGTACGGGGCCATTGTGGTGGCGGCGTGCGGTTCTCCGTCCGACCTTACAGTCGAGCATTCCGTTACTACTTAGAGCCCCGATACGTTCCACTTAGAGGCTGACCCGACGCCGAGTGTAACCACTCGGGAGACCGCCCACGGGGAATCCCGGACGTCTGACGTGTCGCTGAAATAATTTTGAAACGTTGCCCCCCCCCCCCCCCCGCACAAACGACGAGTGTGGGTGGAAGTAGAAGTACATTAGCATTTGCATTCGTGACTCTTGAGAAAAGTATGACGATTTCGAATCATTCGACCGACATGGGAAAACTATTGTTTTGTCGAGACGAAGAAACATTGCCCGTAGACTGCACGTGTTTATAACGTAATTTCGAAGATCGGAAAAGCGGAATAATGAACAATCGAATGTCCATAGTGTGAATGTATGGGAATGTAAATAATACACGTGGCCAGAGTGAAATACCGCCTAGAAAATCCATCGGTCTTCATAAATCCTGCACGTAAATCAGTCTTTATTGTGTTCTCATCCTCGATACCCTGGTCGGACGTTGGCACCCATTGCACATTTGCAACGTCGATAAACAAGAAGTGAACATGCCTTTCTCGGCGGTTCCCGTGTCAATGTGCGTTTCCGTCTTTACCAACATTTTTCGTTTTTTTTTATTTTGTTGCTTAATTCCCAAACCCGAACACTTACATTGTACGATGAACGATTGTGTCGCACGAAACTGGAGCGTATGGATGCAACGAACAAATATTAATATTGCACCGTGAACGACAGCGTGACAAAAAAAAATTGAAAAAATTGCCAGAACCGTAAATACCTTTGCGATAGCAATATCGATGGAAACGATGACGATTTTTCCGTTTTTTCCCCCACGTCTTTTCAAGAATTCGATAAATTTCGTCCGATGAATAAACAACAATGAACTACGTGATTTTGGGCTGTATACGTTGTATCGAAGCGGTGACAACAGGCTTATGGAAACTGTCGAATCGATGATTTTTGGAACAATTGGCTCGCACGTACGTATGAATGTGAACAATCGGCGACGATCGCGAAACTCGTGCAATATTGTGTCAACTATATTCGCCGTAGCCGGGAACGCTGTATCGAACCGCGGGATCGGCATTTGCACATCGTCCGCTCTCAAATCGGCTTTGGGGGGGGGGGGGGGTGGTTCGGCAGCCGCGGACTACGAGAGGTCATGACAATCGTTCGGGATGTGCCTCGCGCTACGAGTGAAGGAGAAAGGGTGGATGCTGGGCGGCGGGGGGGGGGGGTGGCGAGCGAGCGTATATCGCGAAACGATTTATCATCGATTAAACGGACGTAATGCGGCATTGTTGGTGGGAAGTGCAGTGATGGGTGTGGAGAACGCGGGGCCGCAAGATAGGTCGGTAGGTATATGAGGTCATATCGGTGTAGCGAGTGAAATCCGGGTATTGAGTCGCAATCAAGCGTGCATGGAGAGATCGAGAATAGCAGTTCCCGCACATCGAGGCTTCCATCGCAATCGTCCATACTCGAACCCCGAACCGAAGCGGAACCGCTCCGGGGCTATCGGCTTCAACCCCGGAGCCGCTGTTTGTTTCCGAAGGATGTGCGCTACCTGTGTTGAGCTCGTCCCGCTATTGGTACCCCCCCCCCCCCCCCCCCGACTACGACTGAGGCTGCGCTCGGCAATGGAAAATCGCTTTCTGGATTCTCGTATACACCCCCGGTAAAGTATCGCGAGCGATATTACGTTTCGCGATGTATATACACATTGTCGAGGAACGAGATGAAATCCGTGTCAACGATAGCTCACACGGGGAATACGATGAACGGTTTGACCCGTGGATACCGGTCGACCGGCGACCGGTAGCGATCGGCTTAATATTATTCGACGCTACCGTCGGGATTGAGTATCGGCCATTCGACGAACTCGCAGCTAGGCATTTCGGAAAATCCGAACTATTCGATCCGTGCTGATGGCGAGCGGTTTTTCCAGCAGTTTCGAGCCACAAGGAGCGACGATGGCCTTGCGAAAACGAATGTTCCAGCGACGGTCGAATAGAGTTCCTTTCGCGAATGAATTCGAAGATTTGCAAGGTACCACAGCTTGCGCGTGCGTTCGTTTACCGAACGCAAGAGAATCCACGGCGTTGAACCGTCGATTCCAGTTGGCCAGTTGCGGCCACGAGTTCATCGTGTTCGGGGCGAGGAGCGATGTACGGTGCAGCTTGATACACGTGATGCGGACTACAGCCAAGTTCGTAAATCTCTGCCGCTGCGGTCTCCGGGGAACCATGTCTCAGTCACACCAACCTGAGTGCAAGAGTTAAAGCGTCCGGGATGGCGCAATTCGCCCGACGCCATACGGTCGGTCCCTGTTTCCCCGCGCGTCGAGCTTTTACCCCCACCAAGTTAATGCCCCTCTAATCTACCAATTTAAACACCGGTGGGCACGAACGTAGCGAACGCGAATTACGAAAAAAAAAAAACACGAGGGATACAGGAGTGACCTGAACAAGTGGAGGGTGACAGCGGAACGCTTGTTGAAGTTTTCTCGAGTATAAGTGTGTACCACACGATCTAGCCTTCAAGATTCAAGAAACCAATCCAATTAGACACGATTAGTTAAGCTGAGAAATTTGACCGAGAGCAGTCTCTTCGACGGTCCAAAAAATGTCTATCGGTAATTTTTCAGTGTCTCGAGTTCATTTTGATTTGCGTAACCAAGCCGGAAGTAGGTCACAGGTGGAGACGACCTTAACTCGACACAATTTTACGAGTGCATCTTACGACCAGGGATGGGCATTCATTCAATGAAAGTGTATTTCAAATACTTTTTCGAACAAATAACTATGATTAATTATCATGGAAAAATCAATATTTTTACATTTATGTAATAATTATCGTCAATTTAAGTCAAGGTATCATTATACAATGAATCATTAAATCCGAAAATATTTAATAAATCCCATAAAATTGATTATCATTTTGTCCGAAAAGTATTTGAAATACATTTATATTGAATGAATGCCCAACCCTGCTTACGACTGTTTTCTATGCACGGGTATCCCACACATATGAGTAGGTATATATGTATACATATTTTACTTTTTCGCTAATGCCTTTGCTTGTACTTTTACGATGCGAAGCCCGGTTTTTATACAAGCGACACCGCATACAGAAATGCTGGTGCGTGTCTCTCAAAGAAATTGCGGGTGGCCTTTTACCGCGAGCTACACGCTCGGATCCATACGCGCCTCTCGCGTCTTACGGCAGAACCGTACAATACCACCCGGTTGTCGGCGTATATACGTACGTACGATAAGGTTCCACCGCTACCCGACGCTGCTGCGGAGAAATTGCTTTCCGGGAACGACGGCAACAGCGACGACGACGACGACGACCGGAGCGAGCTGCCATGCCCCAAGCAGCTTTCCCGATGTACACACACGTACGACGGTACCGACCTCTTTCACGGCGTCCTGTATGATCTTCTTTGCACATCCTGCATCCATATCCTCCTGCTCTTCCTTTTGCCGTTTCTCACTATTTTCCTATACCAACTTCTCTCACTCCCCACGTGCGCCCCATCCGTGGCCTGAAAACCTTTTGCGTCCCACACCGGCAACAGCTATTCTACCACTTCGAAATTCTCACATCACAACTGTCAACGATAAACAAAAATTGAAATTACATCTTGATTACGAATCCTCGATTATATTTCTTTCTCGGTAATTATTTTTGTCGTTACATGGGGTAAATCTCTTCCGAAAACCATCTTCAGGAATTATGAGAGAAGCGGAAAAGCTAAAAATTAAATCGAATGGTTTGTCAGTTCGTCATTTTCTTTTTTTTTTTTTTTTTTCATGAATTTTGCGACGCACATCGGGATTGCGTGTTCACGTACGTGCTATTCCGTGCTTTTGTTATAAATTTTTCAGTCAATGGTCTTCCGCGATGGTTATCATCCGTAGATGAATATACGCAAAATGACGGATGTACATCCGGAGTTTGGATCAATCTACACGGACTTGTGAGATGAAGTTCCGATGATTTGAAAGCACGAGCCCATAGTTTCACGTTCGTTACGCGTGTGAAAGAGCGCGAACCGAGGTCCACGCATTGCGGACAATACCTCAGCCGGCAACATATCGAACGACATAATCGCGAATCCCGGATGGAGTGACCGAACGTTACGAAAACCATCGGACGCACTCACGGCTTTCTCTCTCTCTCTCTCTCTCTCTCTCTCTCTCTCTCTCTATCCGTGTGGCCTAACATTTAGCTCGAACAAAATGACATTGCCGATGGACAAAACACGCGTATGCGCGTCACCGCTCCCAATGCCGAAGCTCCCCAGGTGGTTACTTTCGAAGATAAAACAACGGCTGGCAGGGAGCTTTTAGCCAATGAAAATACGACAGTCCGCAGGACGAACGACCATGAGCCCCCCGGTTTCCCGGCTAACAATTTCGAGCTTTCAACATTGCACTCGAATCCGGTGGTTCGGTCGGACGCTTAATGCACTACAGCTAACGTACACAAGGCAACGGGGATGGAGGTTATTCGATGGGGTTTGCAAACTGTTTCCACGGTATTTCCCGCGAATATTAGCCGGACTGTCCAGTTGAAAATTGGCCGTTCTCGCAAATCAGACCAATGGAAATTCCTTGCAAACGGAGAAGCCACGCTGCTGTGTGTTTACTCCGTGCAAACGGAGTATGTAAGCCCACGGCCACCTGTCTGCCATTGCTAGTAGTAACACAAATAACCTGTTCCGTTCTATCCGTTGACGCGTCTGTGCAAGATAGTCCAACGGATGGAACGAGCATCATGATTCGATAGATCAGATACGCTCAACAATCTGTTGCGATTGAATTGTCAGAGCCGCGTTCGACGAGTCAACTGCAGTGTACATATTAATATTACAACGTGTAATTATAACCACAATTACACACGACGAAATATTCACGCGAATAGCAGTTGGAGGAGCAATTGGGGACACATAGATTCTTCCTCCATCTCATTATCAACGTTTGTGACGTACGATGATAGGTATAGTTAATTATTTGCAGCAATGTATTCCAATTTCACGACCCAATTGAAAATTTATAACCTGGCAAATAAAATGATCATTGAAAAGTTTTCAGCCCCACGGAGAAGAGCTCGAGTAGAATGAACGATCAACGGTGGTCGGTATGGTATTGGTGGACGTGATAAAAAGTTGGATGAAATGAGCTCGTATACGCGCATACGAGATACCAATATTCTTCCCGCGCGATGGGTTCGCTCATCTCGGCCTGGTTCGACGAGCGCTATCGACCCGAACCCTAGCACGCAACGCTTTTTTACTTCATTTTTTTTTTTCATCTTTCACGTGCGTTTTTATATTTTTCTTTACTACGTCGTACAATGGACGCCTTTACCGTGGAATCACCGTGCGGTCTTGACTCGGATGGGGCATTGTATTTCAGTCTCTGTCTATTTTGCTCACAGTCGGACAATTTCCTCATGTTTCGTCAGGAAATACCTGTGAGCTTTGCGAGAAAAACTTTCTAGGCGTTTTTGCAAAATACGATAGAAATCTGTTTTTTTTTTTCAAAGAACGTCTTTTCAAACGCGTTAATGTTTACATTGTGAAATAATAAATAACTTACCCTCGACTACGGGATGGCGTGGCTTGTAGGACATGTCTGAAATAGATAAACGATCGCCGATTAGTAAAATGATAATTAGCTGTGCAAAATATATGGAAAAATCTACATTACGTTCTACGTTGAAATTATTAATTTAAAGTGCGCATGCGAGAATGTGATATTGTTGTTGTGAATTAAGTATTCGCACGAAAAATTATCTCTGCGGCGAGTTTCGGTATTTCACGAAACATTCGTAAAATTTGGACGATAATAATTTTATGCCGCACAATGAACATGGAATAATAAAATTCCCGTTGCCCACAAACGAAACAATGGAAAAGTTCACAATGGTACGACATTAGTTGGGAATAATATTCACAACCATTTGGCACGACCAGCGAAGGAAATTCCGGACATCATATGGGAAATATTTATGGTTGGCATGGCATAATTATGACATCCCGATGGATTCATGAAGCTCGCAGCTGGATATTTTTCCATCGAGGATTAATAAGACATCAGATTGAGCCCAATGTAACACGTTGAAAGTTGTAATAATTATTCTACGAAACACACGATGCTCCGGCGAATTCTCTCTAATTGAGAGACTCGCGCACCTGGCAACCGGCGGCTATTGCATGACGTGGAAAATAATTGCAAGTTTGGGGGATACGAGGACGTGGCCCTATCGGGCTGTACGTGCGATAGACGATCGGAGGTTGATGGTATGACGGTTGGCGCCGCGAGGAGGTTCAATCCCGGTTGAAGCCGCGCGCGTCAAGTCCCGTCGGACTTTTCGAATACTCGGGCGATAGCTCGGAATGATGGCAAGACGGTGGAGGGGGTAGGGGGAAGCTGGTGTTGTTGCCGTTTTGCACCAACTCCAACGACTGCTCACACCGATGATCCGCACCGGTGCAAAAGCCCGTCACGAATGTAAGACGGTTAGACGGTTCCGTAATCAACTTCTCGAAGAGTTAACGCTTGCGAGTAGATGGCGCGAGACAGCCGCACCGCCGATACAATTTAAACCTCTGCTATGTAGTGGCTTCAATGACAGGGACGATTAATCGCTTCGGTTTTTGCCGCTTCTTTATCATTTTCTCACTCATTTTGTTCCACAAATATTTTCTTATCGCTCGTCTCAACGACGCTTCGCACGGATTCTGCGCATTATCTGAACTACCGACCCGCTAAGCAGGGATGGGCATCCATTGAATGAAAATGTATTGTAAATAATTTTTAAAAAATAAAACTACGACTAATTATCATGCATAAATCAATATTTTCTCATTAACGTAATAATTACGATCAATTTATGTTAATTATTATTTTATGATGAGTTCAAATATTTAATAAACCCGCTTTAATCCGTTATCATTTCGTTCGGAAAGTATTTGAAATATATTTTCATTGAATGAATGCCCATCCCTGCCGCTAAGCATCCGTTAATCGAGTTTCTCTATAATCGTTACAAAGTTTGAGTCAATTATTTCAAATTCATTCGATTCCGAATTGATACATCTAATGATAAACGACGTATGGAATAGTATAGACAAATTGACGAATGGACTGTTTCCACCGACCGATTCCATGGAATGGAGTCCGTTCGTTGCACCATGGGAACCGTGTAAGTGAACACGATGCAGGGCCGGTTCGACGTGTACACGCGCGTGCAAATTGTTAGGAACCCGACTCCGTTCCCGTTTGAGCCACTCGGCGCTGCCAAAGCAACGATATGTATGCAGCCCGCCTCTGCGGAAACTCGTACATGCCGATATCTCATCCATAGCCTTTCACCGATGGAGACAACCTATCAGACTCGCTCACCTTTATCCCGACCCATATGGCAGACACGTGTTGTCGCTCCGGGAGCTTTACCATCGTCCACCTCGATCACCGCCGTTGTACACGGACATACCGGTCGGCAGAGTCCTTTGCCGTTACACCACACGTTACCGTACACGACCAACTTTTACCATGGCCCATCAAAGCTTACGAGCGAACGAAAGGGCAGAGTTAAATGGTTTTGATATGTGGTAAAAATTCGGATGATGAGGCACCCCAGGGAGTAATGGCACACCCTTCGAACTTTTCAGCTATAATTTTGCGATCTAATGTGAACTTGACTCATTGATCGATTCTTAAACACTTGTGCGAAACTGTCGTCACTTGGTTTCATTATGTTCAATTCCATGAATCCAATGTGGCCATTTAAAAAATGTGTGCCAATTCACCTGAACTTACAATACAATAATATCATGAAAATCAGTTTGATCAATCGGTCAGAGCGACGTAACAGCTCATTATAAAAATATTCAAGGCGAAGGGTACGTGGAGCATTCACGAAGAATATTGAATCTTTCGGAATCAAATGCGCGCCGGATTAAACGTGATTTTTCCTTCATTGACGCTGAGCGGAAGCTGGCCGACGAGGAGAAAATTAGGGTTAAAAATACCGGGGGCAAGGCAGGACATTGGAATTGGTAAGTCTTTCCTTGGGGGAAGTTTTTTCAGCCGATGGGGGTAGACGGAAGACTCATTCTCATTAGGGTGTTATCGGTATGTGCTGACTCGCACTCGTGGTCCCGCTACCCATTAACGGTGAATTGACCGCAGCAACGTGTAGCGAATGCGTAAGATGGCTTAACTTCAGCATCAACCCAACTAAATTGAATTTCCGATTGGGTACGTTTATGTTTTTGCGAATTAATGCCCGAAATTAATAAACTTTAGAATTACCGATTTTCCTTGGCCTCACGCGTTAAAGAACATCCTACATCACGCTTTTTCTTTACTTCAGCACCAGAGACAACATAAATGTTGTGTTTATTTTACATTTATTCACAATCTGTTTTTTTTTCTTATCGAAAAAGTAACAAAATAAAATATCGCGAATAACTATTACACAGATTTACCGTGAAAAAAAAGATGAAATGAACGAACCGGAGCAAGTTGACTACGGGAGTTTATCGATCGATTGGGTTTCGTTATCGGCGAATGTCTGTCGGCCGGAAAAGCGGACTGAGGTTCAAACACGACGACGAACACGGTGGGAAAAAGGACGCGGAGCTTTCGCGTCCTCGCTACTGGTTCCGTAATCCGAAACTCGCGGAAACTCTAATCGTTAACTTCGCAGTCGGAGTTTCCACGTTCCACGCTCGTTTCAACGCTAACAAGGCGTCGTAGAAGCGCTGCGTTATTAGGCGCTGAACTTTGTAGTACGAGCATTGTCGTTGAGACGCGGAGGTGCGCGTCACAATCGGATAATTATTGTGATTACGCCTTAGCCAACTCGAGAGTTTTCCCAATAAGAATTGGCTGAATTAAATCACCCGCGTTAGTTATCCTGTTGATTATTTATTTGTATCACTGATTACCAACGGGATCAATATATTTACTGCGAAATCATAACATGTGAACCAGAATTTTGGCTTCGTCCAACAACTAATGTATTTCCTTTTCACGACAAAA
This sequence comes from Diplazon laetatorius, assembly GCA_963662125.1. Taxonomy (NCBI): domain Eukaryota; kingdom Metazoa; phylum Arthropoda; class Insecta; order Hymenoptera; family Ichneumonidae; genus Diplazon; species Diplazon laetatorius. Next base: position 6,039,537 of record OY759158.1, on the reverse strand, counting down.
TGGGACTTTTGAAACCTCAAGCTACACCATTCTTAGCGGATTAACGCCACTTCCAACAAATAAAAATATTATTTTTTTCGCAATGACGACCTTGAAAAAAAAAGATTCAAGTTATTTTTTTAAATTGGCTTCGTAACATACTGAAAAAAAAATGTCGTTTGCAGTACGGCTGTCACTTTCGCCACTGCGTTTGACTTGACGACGAGGCTATCGTACGTTCATCAAGAAACGCATTATGATAAAGGGGTTGGATACGCAACCGTCGGGAAATCAGAGAGAAAACCAGCGGAAACATTTAGATAAATTTCTCGCGGAAGAGTTTTCTTCAAGCCCGGAGCGGAGCTGGTGGTCGCTGGTGCGGAAAATACAGCGCAATGGCGGTGGCAACGTTGGCGTCGGAAAGTCTGGCAGACGGACTGGCAGACAGGTCCCGACGGAAAATTAGGAACTCGCACAGACCCGGCACCGGGGTAGAAGAGCCTTGACAGAACACACTTATGTGTAACCGGTAGGGTTCTGGTGGGTCGCAACATCCGAGAATTTAGTATGTAAGACACGTGTCCGCATCTGCCTTCATGAGCGTTTTCGCGATTCTCCTTTTTTGTCCTCATTCTCACGGAAAAAGCAAGAACGCGGGTAAGAAGCCGAAGCACCTGGCAGTGTCGTTGCCGCAGATGCGAGTTTGCGCCAGGAGTGCATCGTCCCATTGGCATATGTGCAAACGAACAAAGCACAAGCTTCGTTCGTTTAACAAGGCACTTGGCGCATCTCTCATTTAAAAATAAGGAACTCCTAAGAAGGCTTTGAAGTTCGAGAAAATTGCGGTTTTCGATTATCAACTGTGGCGTATGTTGAAAAGCTAACGAAGGTGAGAAACGGCGATGCTCGGGAATTAGAAAAAGACGTCGTGTCAAGGTAAAGGTTGCTCACGGGAAACCCGAAGCCAAGCGTACTCGAGCGAAATTGGATCTTCGGGTAACGGTTTAATTGCTAGCAGGTACTTTCGCACCTTTCCTCCGCGAGAAAGGTAACTCGTTTAAAGCCACGCCTAACCCCTCGACCCTGGCTCGAGCCAACGCTTTTGTTCCTTATTCGGTTGCTACGGTTTCATCGTTTGGTTGGGTTTGCACTCTCAAATAGTCTATATTGCACACAACAGTTCGGTAACTCGGAAATTTGTTGTCCGTCTGGCTGCTGGTCCTTGTAAGTGTTTCGTGGAGACCGTATACCCGTGCTCTGTACTCCGGGAAATTGCGAGGAGTGCTAACTGCTCACAATTCACCTAACACGACTACGTATATAATTGATATATATATATATATATATATGTCTATAGTACATCAGACATACAGAATACAACCCGAGAAAATATCGAGAGGCATTACGTTTGAAGATAACCCATCGCACAGTGGGCTGAATCGCCAAAAACCTGGCCAAAACCCCGAAATCGTAAACCTTAAATTTGAGTTTTCTTTAATTGGGCCTCATAGACGACTGGTTCGTACGTTTGGATGTACAAGGAAAGCTCGATACGCGTAATGGTTTTCGCTAGAGAGCGGCTCAAAGTCGACCTTTGACGCGTCAATACACGCTGAGCGATCGAGCGAAAATAAATACGCGTAGTGTTAGTGAGGGGTGTTTGCAACCAGTCCATCCGTTCTTAAAAAAAAATGGCGGAAAATGTTCGCAAAGGTACGTTCTTTGATATTGTATGGAGAAATTTTTTGTTATTGCTTATTGAAATGGTGAAAAATTACGACAATTATGTGAAATTTGAACTCCTCAAAGTTTTGAATAATTTATGAAAAAGCTTAAAAATAGTTATGATCTAAGCATGTCTAGCATATTCTACCTCTATACATTTTTACTGTCCAGGTCTAAATGGATCAAACTACGTTGAAACATTCTGCCTTTAGCTGCCTTTCCGCTTTTGACACGTGAAAGAAAAGTGACAATATACGTTTTTCACATTACAGTGATTTTTTATATGCCGTTGTGAAAACAATCATACCCGTATTTAGCATCATATTATAATTGAACTATTGCAATAGCTCGATATGATAACAATAGAATACAATAGAATAATAATGTTTGTTGCAGAAATAGATATTGAGCAATTGGAGCTAAAAAATCAAGCGATTTTCGATTCGCTCAGCACAAAGCTGGGTCTTTGTATAACTTCGCAAATAAATATTTTAGAAAAAGAGTGGAAAGAAAGATTTAACATCGTTTCCATACATCCAGACGCTAAAAAAATGTTGCAAAACTGCTTGCACGCAATAAAATCAAAATGGCAGCGAGCGCATCGCACGTACCCCGTATTTATAAAGAAGAACGAGGCGTGGTTGGATAGAACGATATTTATCCCGGTAAGTAGTAGAACACTCCCGAATAGCGATTAGTGTATTGAAATTATAAATATGGATTAAATATATTGCAGCTCTCTATCAAATATGGTAATACATGCGTATAAATATTTTATATATATATATATATATATATATATATATATATATATATAATTTTATGTTTAATACGTGTCTTACGTTTCATGAATATTCAATATTGATATTTTCCATGTTTCATATTAATAACTGAACATTTAATATATAAAAATAATTCAATCTCACCTAAGTAAGACAATAATCCGTATCAAATGATGGGAGAAATTATTTTATAGTAAAAATATTGTTTTTGTTTTTGGGAAATCTGACTTCAAATTCGTAATTGGAGATCCCAAAAACGCGTCTACACCTAGTTTCATGCAAATCTCATGAGTACGTTGAAAAAATGTCCGCCATTTTGTATCCGCCATTTTGTTTTTAGGAAATCTGACTTCGAATTCGTAATTAGCGACCCCGAAAACCCGTCTACACCGAGTTTCGTGCAAATCCAATAAATACTTCGAAAAAATGTCCGCCATTCTGTATCCGCCATTTTGTTTTTGGGAAATCTGACTTCAAATTCGTAATTAGCGACCCCAAAAACCCGTCTACACCGAGTTTCAAGCAAATCCCATTAGTACTTTAAAAAAATGTCCGCCATTTTGTATCCGCCATTTTGTTTTTGGAAAATCTGACTCTGAATTCGTGATCAGCGATCCCGAAAACCCCCGAGTAATATGATTCATAGAAAAAAAATGGATCCTTCAGGTTTTGGCCAGGTTTTTTGCGATTCAGCCCACTGTGCGTCGATTTGTGATTTTAAACGCTGAAACAATCCGTGAAGAAATCCCAATATTAGGATTATCCGATTTTCGAGGGAGTCTCCGTCGAGATTAGTCGAGGACTTTGAGAATCGAGTTCCCTGGGTCGTTGAACATTCATGGCTTTGACTGCAAGTAATTAAAGGTGGATAAATATTTTTAAAAATCATGTTGATCAACGATTGAAGAATATTTCAATTAATTCAATTGTTGTGTAATTAATTCAATGTTCTTGTCGCCATATTTAGGTTCAGATAATTGATTGGATAGATTGAATGTCGAGCTGAGGTAATGTAAGTCGAACCCTGATGTATTTTTGCATGCACGAAACGTTAATAATTTGTCAAAAGGGCGGAAGTGAGTCTGCTACCGAACGGACACGCACCTAAAGATTAAAGAGTGTTCGGTGTGCGGAGGTGTGATAGCTTTCTTTTCCCATCGTCACTAATCTCTTATCCAAGAGCAAAGTGAAATTTTCCAAATAAATTATCGTTCGTTAATTAAACCATCTGGTGGGAAAGAGGCGATCTCGAGTGCTGAGACGAGGTCGAGGAACGCGGGAAAATTGTCTCGTCTCTATCCGACGAGCCGATGAGAAAACGTGGAAGTGAAGCCGGCGAGGAGGATAGGTCGGATGCAAGAGTGTAAGGGTAAAAGGTATGGGGGTGTAATAGTATATAGCCGACGCTGGGGGAAGCAGCGTGGAACCGAGGGCAAGAAGCGAGAGACCGTGCAATGGCAAACGCAGGGCGGAAAGGGGGGAAGGAGGGAAGCTAGGTATACTGTCGATCGAGGGCGAGGTTTGGCATTGCAGGAGTTCGCCGAGCCGAGTTCGTTCCCGAGATTAATGTTAACTTCACTCGAGAGTTAATAAGTCTAACACCGATAAATCCCGGAAACTCCCTTTTCCTTTCCTCTTTCGACAAAGAGAAGAGGCACGAGCGCGCGCGCGCGTTGCAGGACGATAGCGGACTCTACCGAGGCCAAATGGGAAGGTGGTGTTCCTCTACCGGCCCTTCTTCCGCCTCCGAGCCGCCCAAGTCCGGTGGCCCTGGATTTCCGCTACTTATTCTTCTATTGTACCTAGCATTCTACTCTGCACCGTCTTATTATGGCTCTGCCAGCCGTATGTTGTATCTCACGGTGTCTTTAGCATTTGACTTGGTGTTAGTGCTACATCGAAAGCTGCTTTTACTCTTTTTCGTGATGCCGGACGCTCGTTAGAAGCTTATTTCAAGCATAGAATAATATCAACGATATGCCACGAAACACTTCACGCGTTTGACGTTGTTCAAGTAAGATAGTGCCGAGTGTCGGACCGGTGGTTGACCAGTACTACTTGCCAGCGGTGGAGCTACTGCGGCGTGTTGGCAATACCGATTCTACGGCGGATAACTTTCGCACGGATGCTAAGCCAACGAATCCGAACGAACCAGGCGGTAAACGTGTTGTCCCGGGTCTCGGGGACAATGCCGGGACTGATTGCTAACCGCGCGGGCGAAAACTTGACCCAGCAAACAAAAAAACAAGCGAACCCCTCAAATACCCTGTCAACGTCGATGCCAAATTTAACGTTCCCTGTTCCAATCTCACTGCCACGTACAGAGCACAATGTTGTCGCTGGCCTCGTACGTTCAGGGCTTATGGCAGATGAGCTCGTTATTCGTGGACGAAACTTTTCGGCCATGGGTGTGTCACCAACACGATTGATCGTCTATCCGAATTTCGCTATGTTCGGTTAAGTTTAGTATTACCAGATCATGTTAGCTTGTTATTATAACATACAATCAAGTCGAAAGTATGAAGATTCATGATAATGAAATGAAGCACGATACAGTTGGGACATCGAGTGAAAAAGTAGATGGGTTAATATATTCAGTGGTTGGACGAGGATTAAGAGCCCCATAGCCCCGAGAGACACGCTCTTGTTCCGAGTGATCGTTCGTAGAGACGTCAATCTTCACGCGACCGGTGATTTTCTGGTCGCCCTTGAAACGTGCTGGCCCAAGCTCGAGCAGGATGATACGTTGGGGGGACACGTTGAATCTATCGAGGTTTCGGAAGCGTGGATTCACAATTCCAGGACTGTGCAGCGGAAAATGGAACGCTTTATATGCGTGGTGGATAACGTTCTTGAGAAAACGTGAAGGAAGGCTAGAAATAGTTGAACGGAAGTGAGGATATCACGGGTTCGTTATAGATATCACTTTGACGGACGGAACCGTGATATCACCGATATCCTGAACACTTATCCACGTGGTTGACCGTTTTTCATGTAGTGCTATATACATTGGAATCAGAACATTTTTAAAAACTTTTACAACAACTTTTGTCCAGAAATGGATGGCATATCCTTCAGACTTTGAAAAACTATTGATGGTGGTTAAACGAGGCAGATCCGTTGGCGAACGTTGGTTTATTTTTATTTTTTTTATCGTCTTTTTCGTTATCTCGTTTAAACTCTTCTACCGTTTGAAACCTTCGTCATGGTGATTGTGTCTCCGTTGGAATCTCGGGTTTCGCCAGCGGGTATAACCTCCCGTTCTCTTTACGGAACACATTGTAATTCCAGTCGAACAGTTTCGCTAGTGGTAAGTCGCTACGTGCCCGGCATGTCAAATTCGACACATAAAACTGCAGGAAGAGACAGTTACGCCCGCGAGCTAACGTATTGTCGGCACGTGTCACCGCCGTAGACCCGTTGTGTTCGACGTCGATACGGCGTGCTGGCTAGACCGTAGGTTATCCGTAGCTTTTCCATAGTGGGACTGTCTACCGGGTTAGCTATCAGCGAAGCCAAAGGACACACCGACAAATAATTGGTATCGATACTCATTAACGGTGGATCGGCCTCACGGCTGTCGTACAACCGATACAGTTATACATATATGTAGTCACTTGCGCTGAACGATATCTGGTCTTTACGTGCCTGGACCTATGAACAAGGGCTTGGGACTTTGGGAAAATGAGACCGAGAAAAAAAGAGAGAGAGAGAAAAAGAGAGAAAGAGAGCTAGAGTTACCGGAAGACGGTATGAAGAAAGCGGACAAATTCGTCTTACCGTCAAATATGCGAAAGAAGTTACCAACTAGTAGCTAGACTAGGACCAAGTAAGTGGTCTCTAATGACTCTGCCCATAGTCGTAATTACAGCTTGTATTTTAGTTAAGCAAATGTATGTGTGTATGTGTGTGTGTGTGTGTGGCAAATTCAGAAGAACTCATCGTTTACGTAAAGATTAATGGATTATCGGTTAGTACTTACAGTTGAAATACAGTAATATTCCAGCGACGAAGACAAATATGACGACGAAAAGTACGAGTAGAAGTAACAAAATGGTAGGTCGGCACCAAGGACTTCTCGGTACTTCAGTATCTCGGGCTTGCTTGGTCCGTTTCTGATCAACAACGGCAGACTCGCCACTCGCATTAACAACGACTCCCTTGTACGTGTACCGCGGTGCTTTTTTATCAGCCCGAAATCCATGATCATCCTCGGGGTCCGAATAAACGCCGTAAGCTTCGAAATTGTTTTTTCTATAGCCATTGGTCTTTTCCGACGAACTCGCAGCCGCCGCCGCCGCGCCGGAATCGCGAGCCTCCTGATTTTGTTTCCTCGGATAAGCCGAAGATCCTTGTTGCTGGTGCGTTCCACCAGTCGTGCCCGTGTCGCCTATCTTGAGCGTCTGCTCGTACGACTTGGACGACGGTGGTTCCTGATATCTGGATACCGGCTCGTACTTGGATCTCTCATAACTCTTGGACGTGGTGAGATCGTATTTCGAGGCCGATGTCTCGAAGCTTTTGATCCCCGTTGAGGCGGCCTCGTAACTCGAATCACCGTATTTCGGATCGAACGATCTGCTTCCGGTGGCAGTTGCGTCGTAACCCGGGTCGTAGCTCTTGTTCGCCGTAGAATCGTACCTCGGCAGTGTACCGTACATCTTACCCACCGAATGATACTTGCTCTCATACTTGCGGGATCCAACGTCCTGTTGAGGCTGTTGATTGGAAAAAGCCCCGAGCTCGTAAGACGAGTCTCTGGTCTTGATGCCGGATTCGTATCCTTTGGATACCAATGTGTCGTATCCCTTTGAACTGACAACCGGTTCGTAAATCTTTGTCCCACCGTGATGCTGATGAGACGAATCGGATTTTTTTGGCTCGAGTTTGAGCGTGTCCTCGGCGTAACGGGCGGCGTACTCGTAATCCGTTAAATCACGAGAGTATCTTCTTCCACCCTCCTGTATGTCCTGCGTGTATCCCCGCAACTTCGTGGCTTCGGTTCTCTCGTTTCTTTCGTAAGGCGCGTCCAGATCAGATTCCTGATAACTTCGTTCGTTTCGTCGTTCGTATCTCACATGAGGGTCGTCCGGATATATTCTACCTCCGCTGTCGTATCTGTCGAAATTTTCTCGTTCGTAATTAGCGACGTTCGGTGGTTTTCTTTCGAAGCTGCGACCCGAGTAGGCCGTTTGAATAGGCCGGCCATCGTTACCATAACCACCGACGTCACCACCGGTCCCATAACCATCCGTTATCGTTTGTCCGTCTTGAAAGGTCGTCTTTGGCTCGTACTCCAAATAACGGGAGGACCTTCGCTCGCTACCATAGTCCATCGAGCCTTCGACGACGTTAGGCAATTTGCTGCTCAAATTTTCACCCGTCACGCTCGTCGTATCTTGATGACAGCTCTCCGCATGCTCGACCAAATTCGGCAGCCTCGAAGCGCCCGATGAGCTACCTGGCGTGTTCTCCGTTAGATCCAATTTCAGTCCATTTCCCGTCCTTCGCATTTTCCCGAATTAGCATGATCGCGGAGGATCTTTGTAGATTTTTTTCCAATTTCCAGACGGTGAATCAACGGTTTAGCCGCTACCGATGTAGGCCGTCGAGTTGTCGAAGTAATTTCAACGAGTCCGGGAAAGTCGGTCGATGACGATGGGGGTCCTCGACAAATCGTCTGCAAGTCAAACAGAGAACCACGTTGTTAGTCTGGTTAGTCATGTTAGTAAGAATGTTGCATGCTACATTTGTTATTCAATGAATGATTTCTTGAATGCTCGAAGAATGTTATTACGATTTTATTCGATTCAAAAGCAATCGCCGATGTATATTTTTAATGATACTCGAAATATGATACGCGACACAATCGAATTTATTTACCCATCTTCCATAAAGGGGGTTAATCAGTTATCAGATTTCAATGATAAATTAGTAGTACGGCCGTACGAACAGTTCTATCGAATCAATATCAATCTGGTAGCCAACGCGGTACATGAATGATCGGTAATGGCGGACTAGCGGCCTGTTCAACGAAAACCGATTCATAGTTAATTATACTCTTGCACGTCGTGTACGAAGATAAGCGTACGGAGCGCCAATGCAGTTATGATCAGCCCAGTTTGCAATTGTACGGATTATCCAAGCGTATAATAATTCCGAACTTGTTCGACGCGTGATGACCGCCAATGGGGCAAGTAGACCGGTCCATGAACGTAACGACAACTATAATTCCGACGTGTAGATAACGGCAACGATGTTAATGACCACGATGTTCCTGGAGCTGGTGACCGATTGGGATCCATTCCATCGTGTTATAGTTTCCGGTAATGATATCAATGATACTCACTGCCCTCACATTCATCAGCGCAATCTCCATGTCGAGATGTGCTTACGATATAACATTATGTGAACAACACAGCTATAATTCAAGTGCATCAATGTACGAAAACTAATTTCCGAAGCGATCAACACTATTGCTATCGATATCCGCAATTGTCGATTTTGATTCAACCATTTGATCGTGCATTTTTTTCATAAGATACTATATGCTCGCATGGAAGAGTCGTTGGGATATAATGTGATTGTTCGTAGTCCAGTAGAGTAACGAAATTCGGATATTAATATTTTAGCATTGTTTGTCGAAAGTAGGCAGCAGAAAGGCGAATGAGAAAAAGATTCGTTATGTGGAAAATGACATTACGGTCCGAAACTGCGTTCGACGATGCTCGCGAATGGACGTTGATGAGATTTGAGTGGACCTGCGGGTGATGACGGTCGCAGCGTTTTAACGCGAGTCCCACGTCATAAAATTTCGTCGCGACTAAGTTGCACGGTTATAAGTAGAAGCCAGAGAACTCAAAGGAGATTGCTGTTCCGCATGCAAATATGATTAGTTCCGGAGCGTAACTTCATTTGCGTATATTAAAAGCTCACTTTATGCAAAATAGTGGGGTGTACGGTGTGACTGGGGTATCCGGGGGATGGTACGCCGGGTCAATCCTTAGCACGGAGAAAAATTGAGATGGAAACCCGCCCCAACGCTTGAAAATGGAACAATCGTAAATTTGTCGGGTTATATATACCTCGATGGTAACGTCGTACGGTTATATTTATATCTCCGTGAGAATAAATATATATAGATCTATATTTTCCGTACAATCACGAGTAAAGGACAGTAATAATTTTTCATTGTAACATTTCTCAATAATTTTAATTTATTTGAATTGTTCTGTGATAGTTACCACGATAGTTGCTGGACATACATATATATATATATATATATATATATATATATATTGGTAAAGCGCCAGTTTGATTTTCCGATGGGTCTTGCACGGAAATTAGTAATGTTCTCCGGGTATTGTCGGGATGCCGGAGGCTGGCTGCCGGACTCAAACTATTTTCTACGTAGCGGTACGCGCGCGTAGTTAAAACTTTGAGTAAATTCCTCTCGCGCCCGCTGCGCCGCGACTCTACTGACTCGTGGAATCGAATCGTTGCGGCCCCTTGGGAATAACTGTGAACGGGTATGCATACTATATATATATATATATATATATATATATATATATATATATATATATATATATATATATATATAATATACCGTACCATCTGCACATTCAGACCGAAAGATATTCCAAAACTGCGAAATATTCTGGGTCGGGTAATAATTGCATCTTGGTATGCCGCAGTTGTCAGGTCTAGCGTCTGACCGGGTCTCGGTAACTCCGGCCGCACAACGGCAACAGAACTCAGAGATAAAGAGAAAATTATATTTTTTTGTACTGTTTATTTACCAAATTCAAAATTCTTATCCCCCTTTAATTTTTTTGAAAAAAAAATGAAAAAGCTTGTTATTCTAATACGACCAAGTCCGGAGGAATGGCTTAGGCGTCTTTCCCACGTAAGCTCAATGCCAGATAGGCGTTGTAAGAAATAATACGCATGTATATATATTCACATATTTATCTATGGTTATTTAAAAGGTTTATAGTACTCGGCAGATCTGTACGGTTGTTGCGCAGTTAAAAAGTGAAGTGACTGATTGTATAAATATGCATGTAATCGTGTGAGTTTGTCGATTCTCCATCCGAAAAATCGATAAAGATCGTGGCAGCCAAGAATTTTATACAAGCGGCACACACCACGGTTGTATATATCTCGCCATCGCGAAGCCGAGCTGTTATTTGACAATTTGGTAAACCCCGGAGATGAAAACCAAACGCGAACTAACCGACGCCCGGCAGATCCTCGTCGTCCGTTTTACAATTCCATCCGGGAGCAACGGGAGCATTCGTTCATCCTCCGTAGTTACCGCCGGTTCCACCCGCGGGCCTTCTCACCTCTCGCTGTCTTGCCTTCGTTCGGCCCATCGTCCGAATCCCGGACCCTCGTCGTCCAACGTCTATAACGAAACCCACCCCACCCCCCTCCCCCGCACACCCTCGCGTTCGGGTTGCACAAAAACTTTTGAATTATTTATGTTTTTTTTTGTGTCCGTGAGGCGCGCCCACAGTCGCAATGCGGGATGCAAATGCATCTTCTTTTTTACGGCCCCTTTGAATGTTTAATGCGGGGAACGGGGGTTGCACGCTCAGCCGCTCGCCGGCCTTGCCTCAACCCCCGTTTCGCTTGCACGCCGTCGAGAACGTGGCAAACTGCTGCTGCTGGTTGTACGGGCAGGTGGGCGGGAGGGGAGGAGGAGGGGGAGGTGCAGTCGAAAGCACCGCCACCGGTGACACTGCCCCGTGAGGTTCGGTGGGATGGAAGCCAACGGTGAACGGAAAAAAAAAAACAAAACAAAAAATATAAAAAATAAAAAAAAACAACAAATCCACGAAAATCACGGAGCGGCAAATCGGAAAAATTTACCGAGTACTCGCGAGAACTCGCGGTACACGGGAAAAAATCCCCGCTGTACCGGAATGCCGCTTGTTATATGTGCAATAGTTAAATGTATACGATATATGAATGGTATGTTGATCCCCCTCGTGGCTATAGACGACAACAATTTTTGGACCCGGGAACCGGCGCGTTTCATCTAGCGGGAAAAAAATAAAGAGGCATATTTACGTCTCGAAAGTTTTGACGCGACCGCCGAGTTGAAAAGCATTTGTCGTGTCAGATTTCGCTTTACGATTTTTCAGTCGTTTTCATATACCATGTGTGATGAATTATCGGTAGTTAGGAATTGTGTTCGAAGCACGGCTAAGTGCCGCTTTATCCGACACTTCAGGGTCAATGAGTCACTACTTTTTTTTATACACAGGGGCGATGGCTGCCCGTCAAACTGTATGACGTCACTGACGTCATGGGCGAATAAACCTTCGCGGGTATATATATATATATATATATATATGTAATGAATATAACGCGTGTCGTCATTTCCACCCACGTTGTCGTAGCACTTGAATGTAGAGCGTATGACTCGTTGGCCCAGATTCCAAGGGTTCTTCAACGTTACAAATTGAAAATCCTTTTTCGACTACTCCCATTTTATTCTCTATCGTTATACCCTTCATTCGAGGGTAACGCGGAATAACCTGTATAAGCGTTTCCAGTCAATAATGGAAATTCACTTACAATAATAGTAATTCCTATTATAATTATAACAATTATTTGAAAATTGTGATTACTGTGGCTGTCGTCTTTGGCGGAACACAGGTAAAGGTGCCACCACATAACTACTTCGGGCGTTACCTCCGCGCCATCTTAGAGCCGCATTGAGAATTCCGTATTCGATGGCTGCGACTTGTTTCTTCGTAGTGAATAAAATCGATTGTTAGAATCATGAGAAAAGGTCGGGGATTTGGTTTTAATGATGATTCACGGGAATAATACATTTCGAGTATGATGAGAAAGGGACTAAGCAGTGACTTGTAAGTTCATCATTGAGGGTATAATTCCACGGTACGAATTGGCTTTGTGATTAAGCGGATATGAATTTGAATGATCCCTTAATACCGCATGAATATACAATATACCTCACGCTCTCTAACTTACCCACATGACCTTTACCATACACTCGAGATTTTTCACGACTGTTTTAATTTACTTTGATGTTTTCAATGTATCAACCATGTGAAAAAATATGTGACTGGCATGCTCATGCATTGACCTTTGATATTTCAATATTTCAGATATTTCATGATAACAGAGACATTGTCGAGTGAAGAGAAAACAAAGTCATGGATTGGATGGAAAGTTCACCAATGATTGTTCTGTCTTCGACCATACTCTAAAAGTTGTCAAAGCGTGGAGGAACACCACGGACAACTCTGCCATCGTCACTGGCACAGCAATGCTGCAGAGGATCGCGATAGTTGAGATAGTTTGACCACAATAGTCGACTCGGTTTAACAATTGATTGCCCGAGAGTTCTGTCGTTGCACATGGAACAGGCGAAACAGAGAAAGAGAGAGAGAGAGAGGGGGGGGGGATGAAGACCATCGTCCGGTGTGAACGCGGGGATGTTTCACTCGGTCCGATGTGCCGTTGCGAATTGAGCGAATCTTCGCTCGCGAAATTCCTTCGAATTCCCAAACCTCGCCACAATTGGTTATGATTCCGGCCACGGGATATTCACTCGAGGAAATTGTCGTGTCCTCGACTTTCTCAATCGCAATTAACTACTCGAAAACCTTCGTCTTCGATTGTTATGTCACTCGAGTGCCGGCAAATACGCGATCAAGTTCATTGTGTTCGGATTTTCCGCGATTCTTTAAACAGAAACGAATATCCCGAAAATTCGCTGGCTCGTGACACGATTGAATTCTCATTCCGAACGTCTTAACGCTGCTCGTCGATTCGTAAACCCATTGAATCCAATTCAACACCGTAAAATTGAAAACTGTCAGACGATGGGGTTTTCTCATTCCTTTGTCAACGGATTGACAAAAGCGCTGAGATGGCAAAGCTTTCGCGCGGACCCATCAAGACACTCCCGGAGCTTGGATTTTCCACGCGTCGAATGGCAACGAAGGTCGATAAGGGCTCTGATTCGCTCGGCTGATTCTTCGTATGGAAACGAAGTACGGATGGAAGAGGCAACGACAAAAAAAATAATTCACGATCAAATGAGCATCGTGGACTCGATGAAAAAAAAAAAAAAAAAAAAAAAAAAAAAACCAGTGGAACATCGATGTTATTTACAAACTGGCTCGAGAGACCGAGTGAAAACAAACCTCGCCGATTCGTTCTTCCGATAATTAATTACTTTCGTCTACGTGTAATTATTCGCTTTCAACGATAGCCGCGGAAATGTCGCACTCTCGCTCGAGCTTGGTACAATTGAAAACCGAGGCCGCGTTGGCCACACACACCTGCAAACTCATCGACGAGAGTTTTCAGAAAAGAAATCATTAAAGTGACGTTTTTTTTCCCGATATTAAAGTTTTCTCAGTGTAACGAAATTGAATGACACTCGAGATTAAAAAATAGTTATGCAGTATACAATTTACTCACCCGTTCTTTATTGCTCGATCATGTTTGTCCAAATTTTTTTTTGGGTTCTTTGGGTTCTTTTTACTTATACCATTTTTTTATTTATACCAAATTTATTGTTACCTGATGTTTTTTTCGGCGGAAAAAGCATCAATAAAAAATACAACAACCCTCAACATACTCGTATGTGTATTTTTTTTGTTTCAAATTTATCCAAAGCTTCATTGGGTGGATTGTTTATTTTCTTTTTGCTACCGGTTCCTCCCGAGATACGAAGTAAGATTGGTTATATATATTAAAACGTTGCGGATCGTTGGTTAATATGAGGTCGGGGGATTGCTATCAGACTCGCCGTGTCGCCGCGTATCCTGATAAGCCTTCCCCAGTCCCGAGGCCTCCCCCCCCCCCCCCGCGGCCCCGGTCTCTCGCGTCCTACCAATACCAACGTTTTCACGGTGTTCCCGCGCGACTCCTCAAGCCCGGCACTTAACCCCCACGAGCAACCCCCGCCCTATAGGTACTCGCGCGCAGAAATGACGGCAAGCACGTACGGGGGTGTTCGCCAATTACGTAGTATACCTATCAGCCTGTGCTACCGAGCCCCCCACGGCTGACGCTTCCCTTCAATCGACGCTGTAAACACGCTCTATCTCCATCTCCGTCTACCGTTCGCTCGAGCGTTTACCCCACTCCTTCCTACGCTTGTACACGTCCGTGCGATACGTCGATGGAACGAAAAACAAAAAAAAAAAAAAAAACAAAAAACAAAAAACAAAAAGTAAATGGAACGATCGAGAGGCGCGGGTCGAGAGTATGCGGCTCGGGTTCAATTGCAGATTGAAAGACTACAGCCAGGCCGTCTGTGTGATCAAGGTGGAGTAGTGTTGTATAGGCGTTGATGCTGTTTTAAACAACCCAGACTCTATTTGCTTGCAACATTCGGTTCGCTCTGATTCGTTACTCAATTTCTGATAAAGCTACATACATGAAAACGTTACTCTCATTTTTCGCTGAGTGATAACTCTTTTTTTTTTTTTTTTTTTTTTTTTTTTTTTTTTGTATCCATCGATATGTGTTTCCAGTAGAGCTGGGTCGGCGATTCGTTGGATTATATTCATCCGCCAATCAACGATTTCAATGAAGTATAAATATATGTGTATTTACATTTGACAAACGAATCCATTTTAATGATAATCTTTGGATTCGTTTGGCAATAATCATGCGGAATAGCCGTTTCGAACGATAAAATGAGATAGAAAAAGAAAAATAAACGACGTGGCCGCGTTATCGTGTGATTGAGTAAATTCGTTATTAACGGAGAAGTTTGTCGATTTGGAATTGTTGCGCGGGCGAAGGGTCGTGGAGAAGAGAGGTCCGAGGATGCGAATCGGGGTGGTGGTCGCTAATCCGGGTGATATATTTCACGGGGATGATTATCAGATTGTGCCGCCCGGGTGAGTTTCGATAGGCTATAGCTACACATCCAACCGACGGAACACCCCGCCCCCCGGCTCCCCCATCCCCGCCCTAGCAATTTAATCGCTAGGTAAAGTTAGCAACATAATATAAGAGTTAAAGCCCTAATAATCTACTGCGTGTCCGTGAAAAAGCTTCGCGCCGGACGATTGGCAACGCGCCCCGTCTCGTTCGTTCGATGTAATCCGATTTCGTTGAAATTTTCAACTCTTCGAGGTTGAACCGTGAAACGAAGCGCTTGTGAATATAGCAACGACAAAAAAAAGATTTTGAAAAAAAAAAAAAATATGCTAGGATGAACTTTTCGTTAATGCGATAAAAAAATCTCAGTAGATATCTGAAGTATCATTACGAATGTCTGTTACAATTATAAGTTGAGTTGTAACCTGGTATTGGCTTGCGAAAGAAAAAAAATATATATATACACATCTTCAACGCTGTGGCTTTGCGGGATACCGCATAATGCAGTTGAATTGCGATAGATTTCCAATAAAATAGCAACGTCGATCAACAACTTCAACAGCATACGCCCCCCACCCCTCCCCCCATTCCGATTGTTTTCCATCGTTGATTTTGCCAGTTATTTTCGCGGCAGATAATTAAAGCCGAGTGTGTACTCGACAATTGTGTGTTTCCATTGGCGCAACGTTGTGTGTAAGGTTCCTGCATGAGGGTTAGTTTCACCGATGGAAACGCTACGATATAACCCAGTGTGGGTACATCCCGAGAGAAGGTTGTCGAGACAACGGTTCTCCAAGTCCTGGCATGGCGGATACAATTGGCTGTGCATTACGTACGTAGCAAGGGTGAATACGCACACGCACACAAACACACACACACACACACACACACACACACACAAGCCTTATACATGTACGTATATATATACGTACAGTGGTGAGAGCACAGAAGCTGGAGAGCCCGCACACCAAGTTCGGTATATTAGCTTCCACGTAAACGGAATATTAAGCATTTAGGTTCAATAATGCTGAGGGAACAATACGGGAGCAGCCTCACCGTTCCGCAGGGGTTGGGGGGGGGGGGGGTTAGGGTGCGTTGCGAGGGTTAACCTTGCGCGCAACTAAGGTTTCTCGGTAGCATCGATCCACACGTGGGGTCGCATATGTGCAATGGCCATATCGGGCCACTTGTCATCCTGTTCACGTGGCAACTACCGACTCCACTCACGCGATCATTGTTCCTGCGTGTTGACTACGACACCCCGTATACAAGACCACGCGTATAATTACCAACGGTAACTTTGGTTATATTCGTGTGTCGGTCGGAGCTCCACGTGTTTTGGTTTATCCATTTATCGCGACAAATTTGTCTCGATAACCGTTATCGAAACAATTTTGCGTTGACAAAACGTTGAACGCAAAAGTGATGTGGAAAGGATGGATGGGTTTTCGTCGATAGGGAATTGTTCAACGATGTATCCTGTTCATCCTGTTTTCGTGTATTTTTTACGCACTGTCTTATGGATGGAATGAGGAAAAAACGTTGAGAAATTGCAAAGTACGCGTGTTTCCTGTTTCTCCGTCCGTCGGCCTTGACGATGAGGAACAAACGAAGGGAATGCGAGGAAACGAAACGTGATATATAGTTGGAAAGATGAGAAACACCGCGAAGAATGAGATAATACGAAGCCAAATGAGTAACGGGTGTATATCCTAGTTGTGTGAAAAGATGAAAAATAGAGGTTTGGGGTGACAGTGGCCGGTAAAGAGAAAAAGAAAAAAGGTTGAATGGATGGAGGATGGGAAAAGTCTGGGATGTATATATTCGAAGAGTGAAGAACTGAGGATGCTCAGAGAGACGCCGACGACGAAGAACGAGCCTGTGTGGGTTCGGTTGGGAAAGTTCAGGTCCCCGAACCTTTGGCCTCGAGCAGGCAGTCGAATGCTTTTGAACTTGAACGAGTAAAAAGGTAAATTATTCGTTGGCAAAGTTGTCCAAATTTGTATTGACGTATATATGTATATAACGAGTACGTTAGCTCATACAGACGATGCGATGATGTTTGTTGGTCAGTCGTCACTGAACGGAAATCTTGAGGTTTCACTATTTTCTCGTATTTCGTATCCAACATACTTTTTTTTCACCCACTAGTCTGTTTTTGTTGAAATTTTGTCTTCTCTCGTTTTTTTTTTTTGCCCCTTGCCTTCGGCTTTGTCATCGGTCCACACAAGGCCGACCGGCGCGGGTGCACAGACACAGAAAGCCGAAAGATCATTCCTTTTTTAAAGTCACCCTCACCCGGAGGGTCGAACAATGTAGCCGGGGGCTACAAACTGCGCGAAACGACGAGAGGGAGACAGGAATTTTGACGCATCGATGGTCCGAATACGGCTCGTGTGTACAACACGATCTCTCGCACTTTCGTTACGTTTCGTTTATTTGAGACTGAAGAGAGATGAAAAAAGAAAAAAAGAAAAATAAATAAATTGCACGCGCACGAGTGAGCTGATGTTCATCGATCGAGCGGGGGAATATAAAGCCGGAGAGAGAGGTGTCTCTCATTTGTAGGGGCAAATACAAGCTCTCTCGGTTCAAGCTTTTCCGGAATCGAGAATCACGATCACAAGACTCTTCTCGATGTTAGGTCGACACTTGGATAACGTTATCGGAAATATTTCAAATTTTCACATCGTACGCGCCATTTTACAAACACAATTACATCGAACTACGGAAATTCACGTCGTAACACGATTAATTACGTTCTTTATTTATAATAATCCGACGAAAAAAAGTAATGAAACGAAAGTTGATTCTCGGGGGGGGGGGGAGAAACGAAAAATAAGAGGACAGGGGGTTTGAGGTGGTTGGGGGAGGGCCGAGGAAAAGCGAAATAGCGTAACCCATAGTTCCCAACCATTAGCGAGATAGCTATAATGTATTCCGTGGGATAAGGATATCTCTTGTGCAAAATGTCGGAAGGAGTAGCGGGTTTCCGGTGTTGTAAGCTCCCCAGGTATAAAAAACCGGTGAACGGGCCACCCCTCCGATGGAAGCAGCCATGGCCGCGCGATCAACGCGGCAGTAGCCATCTGCCGAGGCTGTACGCGGTTATCGTGTCCGAATATCTTAATGCAAAAATTAAAAGTAACTCCCCCGTTATCTCGTGACCGAAGTGCTTGTGCAACCTGACACACCGGGTGGACATTTTTTTGTAGTTTCGCGTTTTTTTATCCCGCGACAATGTCGAGGCAAGTATATGAAGATTAGAGAGCGAGAGAGATAGAGAGGAAGAGAAAGTGCCCAGTCTCCATTTCGACATTGATCACACTTTTTTTTATTGTTTGACAATGAGCGACTGAATGAGCGAATTTTCCGTCGAATCAAATGCGTAGGTATCGCACGAATAAAACGTGCTTTCGCCGTAAGTTTGCATTCCATTATATTCCATTATAATACACTCGATTTCGATCCGACCCGGGAGGAGATACTTCGGGACAATCGACGTTTATCGTTCGACTCGTAAAATTAGTGCGCTTACCCCGTTGGTCGCTCGAGTGAGCACGAGTGGAATCGAGAGCGGCGCGACTCGAACCCCCCTTGAGCGGAGTAATGATAATTGTTCGGGGTGAAAAAAAAAGCTCTCGACGATTGTGCACAAACTAATTTGATCGGCAAGCCGATGGTGGGAGGGGTTAGTAAAATTGTTCGTTACCTCTGGCCGGTTCGATTTTTTTTTTCTTTTTTGCCCACCCCTCCCCGGATTCATCGTAAAAATCTCGGAGCTTTCTTATTGACGTTGGCGGGTCCCATGGCATACACGGCAGTCAGTTTCTCGCACTCTTATTTCAATTCCCGAGAGACGTAAATTCACGTCGGGAAGTAAGTCTACGGGAGACAGAAAGGGATGGAGAAAGAGAGAGAAAAAAAGAGTGAAAGATAGAGAATGAGAGAGAGAGAGAGGACTGAGAGACAGACGGATGGGTATAGAAAGGAGAAGCGAGGCTAGACCGTAGGAGTGGCGAATGGGGAAGGTGCCAAGTGAAATTCACGAGGACGCTCGGTGCGCTTGGCTGTTCGGTACGGTGGTCGTGCCACTCACCGACGTGTGGTACAGAGGGGAGAAGGCGAGGGGGGGGGGGGGCGAGAGCGAGGTCCTCGTTCCGCAAAGTACGGCGACAGCGACGACGCCTCCGAGCTTCTCTCGAGGTTTGGGTTTTACTGTGCCTTTCGACTATGGCTTTAAAATATATAGGCGTCGCGGGCGCGCGCGCGCGCGCGCGTGAAGTAGGCGACGAGAGGAATTTCTGACGCTTTCAGGAATGGATGACTCGCGAGAGCTTACGCCCCAACCCTACGTACAATACGGCAGATATGCCCCCTACACTTTCTTGTTCATTTATTCGGCTTGAAAACTTCATCGTTAGTCGTGTGTCTACCAATTGATCTGGGACGAAGGTGTTGGACCGAACAATGAAAAATTCACGTACGAATAAAATTATTCCGTGTGTCTGTGTGTATATAATTAGTGTGTATGTCTGTGTGGATATTATACATATATAGATAATTTAAAATAATTAACTAAAATTTCTTCTCCATTTTAGGTAAATTTAATGAATTTTTTTTTTTGTTGGTAAATTTCTTCTTCAAACTGTTAAGGTTTAATCTCATTATTAACTAAAATTTCTTCTCCATTTTAAGAAAATGTAATAAATATTTTTTTTTTTTGGTAAATTTCGTCTTTAAACTTTTAAGGTTTAATTTCATTATTTAACTAAAATATCTTCTCCATTATGAGCTAATATCCAGGATGCACAAATTTATAATAGATGTGGAATTGGATAACGCGATTCTTCGTTGATGTGTGTACATCTATATAGGCGCGCACACGCCGTTCGGATTGTAACATGCAATGATGAAATCTCGTCACATTTTTACAGCTTCGTAAACGGGGTTTGGGAAAAGGGCGGTCGGAGGGAGGGGAAGGGGAGGGGGCGATGGCACACACGAGAACGCCGGAAGTTCGACACTCTCACGAACCGGAACCATCGCGACAAAGGTATCCGAATCACCGGGACCGTATATATCTACTACATCGGTATTGCCACCGGGCACATAGCAACGTTGGGCTACGTGCAAAGCGAATATAATACTCTCTCCGCCACCCTGGATATATGTGTATATGTATATATGTATATATATATATATATATATATATATATATATATATATATATGTATACTCGTACGTGTATCCGGTGTGTGCAATATGTACACGCACCGGGTCCGAGAATATCGATGACGATGCGAAGTCACGCATCGAACGTGAAAACGATCACGCGTAACGCAAATTTACAAAATATTTTCAATTCATACACACACGGCAATGCTTATTCATTGCATTGTTCGTTGTGCGAAATATCAGTCACGGATTTATTTCGACATCGTTCATTAAACGCTACATAATCGTAATAATAAATCGTGTGTGTGTGACTTTGAATTTCGTGGAATTGCGTCAATTAGCGAAATCAGAGACTCGATGGGGAGGCCGGGGTGGCAATATAAAACAGCGTTCATACCGTAGTCAATAGAGCAACCCAGGGAACACGTGGGAAAAAAAAATTAATTTTACCGACCGACCGAGGGGATGGAATTAAATGGATTTGAATTTAATTGAATCCCGCGGAATATTGCCGAGGGATTATAGAGATGAAGCGTAACGTAGCGCAGGGATAGTCGCCGATCAAATTTGTAAAAACGTAATAAAAAAAAATAATAATAATAAAAAAAGTTGAAAAAAAAAAGAATTGTTAAGTACCGGAGGGCGCGCGAATAGAGTTGCCGCACGTGGTGCGGGGATAATCGTGCTGCCACCCTGCGACCAAGCGGCCAGTGGATAACACCCGACTTTGGTCAGACGGCGCTGGTTGTCATCTCGTTTCAATCTTCAAATACGAAATAACAAAAAAAAAAAGAAATGGAGTTCCACGACTCGTTAGATATATTAAATTTGCGGAGTTTGCACGAAATATAAAGCTCGTTGGATCACCCGGACCGAAGCATTACGGCACACACGAAGAGCATCGCGGCACAATATATAGAATATAGATATATAACTTCGTGGTTAGCGAGATTGGGAGATGGAACTTTCGAGGCACAAACTGACGTGTAAGTATGCTAGCACATGTGTCTCTCTGGGTGTGTTTGTGTGTGTGTGTGTGTGTGTGTGTGTGTGTGCGTGTGTGTGTGTGTGTGTGTGTGTGTGTGTCTGTGTGCCTGCGGTAGGTATTTACTTCAGCAGCTTTTACCAGTATTCGGTCCGTTGAAGTCTGGTTCCTCCGAGGAGACCGTTTATCGAATAAAATATTCAGTCTATGTGAACGTACGGGCGTGTACTGCACGTAGGTACGTGAATCAAGGACGAAGAGTACACGTACCACGTGTATACGTGTATCGCGGATCGTACGGGTAGCTACGCCACGGGAAAACTATCGCGGATACGGGGCCTGGACGCCCCCCCCCCCCCCCGCCCCCCCGAGTCAGATTGATACGGGAACGAAAACGAAGGTCGGGGGTGAGGTATCGCAGAGTGGACTCGGCGGAGAAAAGAAAAACGAGAAGAAACGAATGGAAAAGAGAACATCGGCGAGTGAAGAAAAATCGTTGAGAATCGATACCGCCTTCTTACCTCTCGGACACTGTGTGCGCGCACCAGCTTTTCCATCTTTGCTCAATTTTTTTCTTGTCTGGTGTTTTTTTATATGTATATATATATATATATATATATATATATATATATATATATATATATATATATATATATATATATATGAGCGATTCCACGTGACTTCAGCCACTCAAAAAAAAAATTTTCCACAAATAATTTAAAAAAATTGAGCTATTTTTTTGCAATATGTTCACCGAGTGCCGATTTTTTTAAAATTTTTTTGACGGTTTTATCGTTAATTAACGTTTTTTTGTATTTTTCCATTCAAATGGCTGTATCTTTGGCAGGATTTGACGTATTTACATTTGTAAAAAACGAAAATGTGCGTGTTTTTAAGGCCTTCCAGAAAAAAATTACTTTAGATTCTATTGAGCAAGTTGCACGTCCGTTTTAGGGCAAAATATGCAAAAATATTTTTTTTCTCAAAAAATGCATTTTTAATTTTTTTTTTCAAAATTTCCCCCAATTCTGAATACAAAAAAAGAATTTTTGGTATTTTTTATATCGTGGGACCGGCAATCGGTAATGCGTAATTTTACCGATTCCATTAATAAATTTTCTACGGTTTGATTTTTTTCGCTTTACGCGATTCAACAAGCATTGATTATCATTAATTTCTCTTTCAATGAGGCTTCTGAACTCGCGTAAAGCGACTGGAGCACATGAAAAAAAAAAAAAATCAAACTGAAAAAAATTTATTAATGAAATCGGTAAAATTACGCATTACCGATTGCCGGTCCCACGATATAAAAAATACTAAAAATTCTTTTTTTGTATTCAGAATTTGGGGAAATTTTGAAAAAAAAAATTAAAAATGCATTTTTTGAGAAAAAAAATATTTTTGCATATTTTTCCCTAAAACGGACGTGCAACTCGCTCAATAGAATCTAAAGTAATTTTTTTCTGGAAGGCCTTAAAAACACGCACATTTTCGTTTTTTACAAATGTAAATACGTCAAATCCTGCCAAAGATACAGCCATTTGAACGGAAAAATACAAAAAAACGTTAATTAACGATAAAACCGTAAAAAAAAATTTAAAAAAATCGGCACTTGGTGAATATATTGCAAAAAAATAGCTCAATTTTTTTAAATTATTTGTGGAAAAATTTTTTTTTGAGTGGCTGAAGTCACGTGGAATCGCTCATATATATGTATATATATATATATATATATATATATATATATATATATATATATATATATTCTTTACAATTCGCTGCACGATATATGAGACGCGCCAGACGGACGCCAAGGGATTATGTGAATTCATAGTTCGAGAAATTTTTAAACGTTCAGAGGTGAATAATCATCGAGCTTTCGAAAAAAAAAAAAAAAAAAATTGTGGTTATGCGTTGGTCACGCTATCCCAGGTGCATGGAGAACCGGAGTGAAAAAGCAAAAGTCCAACGGAAAATAATGTGAAGAGACAAAAAGAAGTAATGAAAAAAAATCTGTAGAGGAAAAGAAAAATCGAAAAAAAAAAAAAAAAAAAAAAACGGCTCGACCAGTCGGAAAAATGCTTTGACTTCGGTTATACACGGTTTCGACAGAATTAAACGCAGCCGGTGAAGACCGATGGGGAAACGCGATGTACGCGAATGAGTAAAAAAAAAGGCAGTGTATATATATATATTTATGTATATAGTACATACAGATGCGGAGTGATCCTCGCTCGTGTTCCTATAGCTATTAACGAATAACTTTTGCCTCAAAGCCGAAAGTGGTAAACGTATTGGGGGCGGGGGAGGAGAGTTGGGGGAGGGGGAGGGTAGAGAAAGGGCTATGGGAAAACGTGTGATGAGCGAGCTAGAAGTGGGAGATTCATCCTTTTTCCAGAGGGAAGAGGGGGGGGGGAAGGGGGCGATCGATGCGGGGTAGGTAACCGGTACCAGTGCGGGCCGATACTAACCCAGACGGTTGTCCGCATTCGTGCAGGCAACCGGTGCGGCCTCGAGGCGCACATCGGCAGCAGCCCAGCAGCCGGCGTCCCAGAACCGCGACCCTCCGGGGGGCAGGGGGGGGGGGAGGTGGGTGCATGGACAGAAGCGCACGCTCAGTGGATTATCAAAGGAAATTCTTTGGACGGGGAAAGCGCTCGTGTGTGGGAGGTAAGCTTAAAAAAAACAGGTATTTTCGCGCACACACACACACACACACACACACGACTAAGCACGGACACAGACACGCTAGTACGCTGTGAGCACGCAGATTGTCCGGAAATATCGCACACGCGATGACGGAAAAGTTTATAAAGAGAACCGGGTGAGAGCGGTTGGAATTTTGTCAGTACGCGTTGGCGGTGGGGGGGCGGAGGGGCGGGGGAGGACTCGTGCCAATGGTCGTGAGGGATGAAACCCCAGCGGCGACGGTGTCGACGAAAAACGAGTAAGACGAGGGACCAGACCGCGATGGTTCGCATGGACAAAAGTGGACGCGAGCCCGCAGCTAAACGCGAAACGGTCGGAGATATAAAAAGTTGAAAACAAAAAAAAAACAAAAAAAAAAAGGATGAAAAAAAAAAGAAATAGATGATGCCGAGGGTGAACGTCGAGGGCCTTACTCACTCGTTCCCCCCGGTCCAACGGTTTTTTTTTTTTTTTTCCTGTGAAAGACCACGCGACTCTCGGACTACCGCCGCTGGGCAATATATCAAAGAGATAGCCGCGTGTTTGATCGAATCACCGCATCCAACGGGTGGCCAGTGCTTGAAACGGAACACACAGCCGGTTTGTTACGGGGTATGGGTTTGTGAAAGGGGATGAGACAAGGGAGAGAGAGAGGGAGAGAGAGAGAGAGAGGAGTAGTGCGAGATAACCTAATGTCTGGCCGTATTAGCGTGAGGACCCGGCTAGCGGTTAATAGGCGTGACCAGGATCCGGGGGGAGGGCGAGGGGGGTGACGCGAAATCTCGGCACGTTGCTGCTGCTGCAATTCAACCCACTCCCCTCCCCCCTCCGCTGCCGTATCGCTCGCTAGCATTCCGATTAACCGACCTTTTGATTGCTGATTTAATGTACTTAGCTGAGCGCACGGTTGGTCAAGCTACCATCCCTAACACCCCCTCCTAGCCATCGCTCCATCGTCGTTTCGTCCAACGTGCCATTTCGTGCCTGTATCCGATCACTCGGTTAATATCGATCCCTTTGTACCGTGAACGAGACCATTAAAGATGCGATATTCGCGTTTTCTTGTTTCACGTTTCGATCGATGATCCAAAAATTGTCACAGCTACCAAACCCTCGGAATGGTTCGAACGAAAATGAAAAAAAAAAGAAAAAAAATCATGGAGAGGATGTTATAAGTAAAAATTATTAGAATGATAGAATATTTGTCTGCAATCGCAAAAAAATAAATAAATAAACATTGTTATTATCAACGTCTCGTAATAGGAGACGCAACATCGTATAACGCAGCCATTATAATTAGTCGAGTGAAATTTTGTTGCTCGACAAAATGATGAAATTCTTCAGCATCCAAAAACTTTCGCGGGATGTAATATAATGTTGGGGCTCTGTTATATATATATATATATATATATATATGTATTTCGATGCCCGCGTTGCAGCAGATATTCGCAAGCAACGAACTGCGTCCGTTAATGATAACAATGTCATAACGGACGTCACTTCGTAGTCCGGAAGTATATACATATATAATATATACCATTCGGTTTTCATTGTACCGAATATTCCCCAAGCGCTTCATCGCTACCGATGCATTTGACATGCACCAACGATGGACAATGGGACGCGCAATAATGTAATTTTAATGGAAACTCGAACGACGTGGGGATCCTCTCCCCTCCCCCTGCCACTATTTCCGACATTCACAAATAGATATTTACCGTAACCAACCGCAGAACTAGGTGGATGAATTTATTCAATTTGCAACTGCACGAACCGCGATGCGTTGTATTTCCATGAACTTTAATTGACTCTGTACGGTGTGGACGATGAGGTCGACGTCATACGTATGCGAATAAAAAAATATAACAAATAGATTGATAATCATTTTTATTCTGTTTAAATTTATTGGATTTTGTTAATTCGTCGATTTTCATTTGTTTCGATAACCGATCGAGAGATGTCTTTATCGCTATCGTAATTGTATGAATTATCAATTCGATAAATCAATGATATACATAACGAATAACGTATGGGGGGGGGAGTGGTTTTGTGGTCCTACGATTAAACGAAACAAGCGCAATGGCAACCACTGGCCTGACAATTCTGTCGCGGGTCTTCCGTCACGCTACATTAACGTCACTATCGAGCGTACTAAATTCCGGGATTCCCATCGCGGCGCTCGGTGCAGCTCTCATCACTGATAAAGACAAATCGATTCGCCACCTCGTAATGTGGCAATCCTCGCGACCGCGTTGCGTGCCGCTGTCCGCGAATCCCATCCCGATTTGTCATTAACACTCGCCGAAACGATAATTCCTACGCGGAAACTAAGATTCACGATGACGAAAATGTCCACGCCCTCTCATTTGGACCAAAAATTTATGGAACGTTGCAAATTTGGGTTCGACGAAGAAAACAAATAACAAAAAACAAAAAAAGAAAACTTGAATATCGATGAGAAAACGATTGAAAAAATATTTTATCTTGATACTACAAATCCAATTGAACGTTATACAGGATTCGGAACATGAAATGAGTGATTTTATTACCGAGAACAGTCGGGAATCAGATAAATACGGTGCGGCAACCCTCACTTTGCCCGCGACTTCGGATTAGCGTTACTATCAGCAGTACTAAATGTCCGATCGTTATCCCGAGTGTGAGGGGAGGGGGGGGAGAAAACCGGTGGCTGATAAGCTCCAAACACGCAGACCCTTTAACATACCCGGACTCCGGGGGTTGATCACAGTTTTAATCTGGCATACAGATACCGATACCCAAAAGCTGTCCCTGTTGATAAATCCCACGATAACGGCGTACGAACATTTATTTTCGGGTCGACAGTAAGCCGCGTGACTATCTCACTCTCTCTCTCTCTCTCGCACCAACATCGAATGGAAATTGAAAATTATCTCGTGAAAATTGTTGTCACTGGTGTCGTATGTCATATATGTTCGACATCGCGTCGATCAACATTCGTTAACTTCGATCGACGGTCTATATATATATATGTGTGTGTACATACGAGTGTTTTGACCTGTATATATGTATATATAATTATATATATATATGTATATACATTAACAATAACCATTTTTGTAACAGTCGGACCGGAAACTATTGAAAAAAAAAAAAAAATCCAGCAACGTTTCCACGCATAAATCATCGTCGCGACATCACATATTGCAAATCGTAAAACGATTGGTCGAATTTCGAAGGATTTTCCAAAACCGATATATCCATGGATATTTCGTTGTGGAATAATGTATAGCGCGTTGTGAATGAACCGACCCGGATCTGCCGCAGATGAATATTGTTCCGGATCGGAGTGTGAGATATCTCGATGGGTATATGGAATTACTAACGCCGGTTCATTGCTATTTATCGATGAACGCATTTCCATATCATGAACACGATTTCCACACATGGATTTCGGCGATTTTAAAGGGAACAAATCGGTAATCATTATGCGCACCGGTTCAGAAAGCAGCTTACTCGGTACAATGAATGCTCATCGAGTGTGTTTGTGTTTGTTTGTGTGTGTGTGTGTGTCTCAATTTCACTTGAAAATGTCTGCCAGTTGTAAAACGAAGGCTATTCATACTTGGCTCGATGTTATTATCGCTTACAAATGTGATCTCGTGAATTTTCATGTTTTTCCGATCATTATACATCCACGATGAAAAAAAATCCATCGAAAAAATTGATGAAAATACGAACGTTGCAAAGCCGACGGTTGAACGGTGAGTGTACAGTCAACAATCGAATATACGAAACTGGACGCGATGGAAAATTCGATCGGTGCGGTAACGGTTCAAAGCCCCAGACTCGTCGAAAATGTTCTCCGCCTCGAATTTCTCCGAGGTATCGAGTTTGCACGTGCATTACGAAATCGAAGAAACGAGTATATGATGAAAATCTCGGTGAAAGTTTCTTTGAGAAGACCTTCAAAGTAGTTACTCGTGCTGTGAGGGAAAAGGTCGAAGTCACTGTTGGCCGCACACTCGCTACATACGCAGTGACTGCATTACCGGTTACTACTACCTTCGTTCGAACGACTCCCGTGTTCTTTGACCGAAGCTTCGGGGCTGGGTTAATGCAGATGTCGATTTATTTTTGCCGATATAACCAACTCGGAGAATCTTCTGCACGACATTGGCAGTCCCGTATGGGAGTATGTGAGTTGTCTTTTGCGTGGAAAGTTTCGAATTCAATGGTACACCCCTCTCCCTTCCCCTTCTCCCCTCAGCCCCGAATTTCCACACCCGATATTTCCCACCTCAGAAGCGGTACACACGTATCGCACCGAATCCAACGACTTTCCGTTCTACGTGCGAAAGCCTCGTCGGTATTGGAAATTCCAACGATTTCACGCACCTACCACAATGCCAACCCCCGTCGGCCGCACTCGTTCGGAATATATAATACGAAAACGTTATGAACTACGCCGAAATCACGCGAGCATCAGCCACTGTCAACGTGTACCCAAGCCACAATGTGCTATCAGCTTCTACGCCAAGCTGAATTGCAGTTTTCCATATGTCGTCTTTTTTCTATCATTTTTTTTATCTATCATTCGTAGCCTAATAACATCCAACGTGACCGTGATTTCCGGATGGCTGATTACGACCGGAGTTTCGACCTTCGAAATTGCTTTCGCTCTCGAGACACGATCGTTCAATTATTCTAATCCGCGTGTCCTACCATTTTTTCATAGATAATTATTCATTGATAGGTACCTGATGTATACCAAACTCTTGATCTTCGCTGGCCACAAAACGGTATATCGACACGAACAAAAGCTTCCGTTAGATTGTTCCTCGTTGAGGAATTTATTTTTAAATTTTCGGAATTTTCGGAATTTTCGGAATTTATTTTTAAAAAATATATGAAAAAATATCAATTACAAATATACTCGCGTCAACGTCTCGAAAATATCCGTGGAACGTTATCACACGACGGTCAAACGTACGAACGTAACCATCGTCGTTCAACCGAGTACGTGTGATTTTCGTGTGTACACGAAGCTTCGTTATTGGGTAAGTTGGCATTTGTGTTTTTCACGGTTAAGACGATTGCCGCGAACTAAAACGAAAGAAAGAAAAACCGAGGGGGAGGGGGGAAAAAGAGTTTGTGGGAGGACAGTGAGGCGCGGCCTTGAAAGTTGTTCGGGCAGACGTTACACAAGACCGTTGGAAGGTGTAGCCACGCGCCCGTCTTGGTCGTAATCGGAGTTGTAACACCCGGTTGTGTATACCGCGTGGTTCAACGTGGAAACGAGAGGGGGGGTGTACCCTGTACAACCATACAATAGGAGCGAATGGAAGAGGAAGAGGGTTAGCTCGGAGGGGCTGCTGGTAGCAAGCCGCGAGTGAAGATGCGGTCCGGGGCACACGAGTTTGCAAACAATCGACACTGGTGCGGTTAAATCGTCCGCCATTGGCCAACACTGGCACATCCCGAACCCAACGGCTTCCGCGACAGACCCTTCGCAGTCCTGACTCTGTCGTCTATAACGTTTCAAACGTCCTTTTCTCACTCGTACCACCCGCTCGTCGTTTTACACGTTATATAGTTCTGTGTTCCCTTTCTCCGTAGATAACGATGCGAGCGCGCGCGCGCGCCCGAGGTTTCATCTGTCTCAGTCCGTCTCTCTGTCCGTGGCATCTGTCTGAATTTCGTGTCTCGCTGTGCCAACTACGGCACAGGGGGAAGCGACCATCGCTACTTTCTCGTGGATATGAGGCAAACGGCAGGAGATTCGCGTACTTTAGCTATATATATATATAAACCGGCAATGGAGTGTGAACTTGTTTCGTACTAGTTCAACGGGCGGCTGCTGGTTCTGAAGCTTTCACGGCCTTGTCGTTACGACAAACCCCCGGGATCCTCGACTTATATATACACGTCGTGTACGACATTTTGCGACAACTTGTCGTGTGTTGTAGTTGGTGCGCTGTGTGAAACCGCCGCTACCTGTACGACACAACCAAGCCCCCCTCGTCTTGGACGTTGAACCTCGTAGCGTGAATTTCCTTCCATCGAGCAATGTTCCGACTCCCTCCCCTCCTGCCTGGAACTCGTACTCGAACGTCTCAAAGTTCATCGTTGTCGGACGACCTTGTCACGAATTACACTTCGAATACAAGACCACAATGGCTATGGATAGCTATATAGATGGCTATAGATAGTTATCGCGGGTCAATGTATGCATGAGCTAAGCTTTTTAGGCTTCACGTTGTTGCCGAATGATTGATCATTAACAGGGGGCGTTTTTTGTTTATTTTTTCGTTCACAAGTTTGGCGTCCAATTTTCGTTACGATATTACGTAATAAACGGATTCGCGAAGGTCTTGGATTATTTGGATTATGTACTTAAAACGGCGAAACGTGGGAGGTAAAAATGGAAATACTTTGGTAGCCGGATGGTGTATATATGTATTATGTATATAGTAACGGCGAGCTGAGAACAATTCCGGTGCCCTTGTCGGCTGCTTCGGATGCTACTCCCATTCCTCGAGACTCCTCCCCTCGTGGTACTTATCAAAATAGGCAGCCTGGGTTGGGGAAGGGGTGGGAGGGTGGGGGGGGGGGGGGGGGTAAGGAGGAGAATCCAGCCTGAACTTGGGATTAGGTATTAAGACGATTTTCATAGGGAACCAGCAGCAGCAGCATTTGGCTGCTTCGCCACCGGCGGTAGCACTGCCTTCACTCCGGGGAATTCGGAGATGAAGCTGGCTGGGCGCGAGCGTATACCGAGCGAGCAAAACCGGCAATGTATACAGATATATATATATATATATATACATGAGAATCACGGAGAACTGGGGACACACGGACGAAGACGGAGCAAGGCATTTCGCTGTTGGATAATTCAGGATTCTCTACTCCTCGACTAGCTGATTCCCAATTCGAAATCCCGGGGATGTTTCAATTTCCGCAGTCCGGGGGTTATATCAATTCGCGAATTATCGCCGAACCCCTCTCACGAGTTTCGAAAATTATTTTTGTTATTCGGTTGACGTGTTTTTTTTTTTTTTCACGTTGACTCGCGCTCGGGGGTCAATTTAAAATCCGGACAATCGACCGAATCTCATATTTTTATCATGTCCGCAATTCCGATCGGACCGTCAATTATTTTCACTGCACTGCGTTAGTCGATCGTTATCAATTCATAATTCTTCTGCCTCATTGATGTCAATATTATTCTCGTCTTCACCTACGGAAAACCGAATGTTAATAATTGGAAAAAAAAGGAACAACGAAAAAAAAAAAAAAAGTTGAAACTTCTGCCAATTAAATTTCAACTCACGATGAAGGAAACTTTGTTGATCGTAGTTATTTGTGGGAATTGTCGATTAAAACGATACCGCATCCGTAGATACTCGATGGAAAATAATTGACTCCGTTATTCCGTCGCTTCGGGTGGGAGAGCTTCGAGCATTATCGATAATTATACGGATGACTGTGTCAATTATCGAGAAAGTATGATGTTCGGAAATCTGGTGGTCACAATTATCATATTTCTCTTTCAACTGGCATGAAGAATCGATATCGTCGATCGACAAACAGCCGTCATCTTCGTACTGGAAACTCAATTTACTTAACCAACGGTTTGAAATTGAGAAATTACGAGTTGAGAATAAATAATTATCGATATCCCACAAAGTCCAACGATAATAATAGACAATGAATGAACTAGGTAATTGGTTTTTTTTTATTTTTCGTGAATTCGTGGGTTATCGCTATCGTTGTGAGTTTGATTCTGGTTACGATTGTACAAAACCTCGAGACCACATAACGTTGCAGCAGCAATGTCACATCTGGTCTGCAGTAGCTTTTTGCTCGAGTGCGGTATATATATATATATATATATATATATATATATATATATATATATATGAATCATAGTTGTTCGTGACACGAATGAAGAATCAGAAGCGGCAAAATAACGAACGTGCGTCCACACGTTCTTCAATTCTTCGCGACAGTTTTTTTTCGTCTCGAACATCGGTTGTGTGTGTGTGTGCAAGCACACATGCGCGTGCATGTGTGGTATACGACAGAGATGTATCGCTGGCTACGGGAAAGGGCGGGGCACGAGTCGGGATAAGCGTGCCGAGAATCGTGAAACATATTGCAAGCACCGCGTCAACTTGTTAGAAATTGACTTTTATTGTCAATACAAATTCTATAGACGCGAATGCGAACGGGCAAACGTCCATAGGGGTGGACTTATGTTGTAACGGAAGTACGAGGAAGTACAATTGACCACGGTCCGCGTTCGTACTGGAAACCCAATTATGCATATCAAGAATTGAAAAAAAAAAAATTTTTTAAATGAATAAATAAACACCGAAGCAATATTCCAACACAAGCTGTGTGACGTGAGATGGTCACACGAGCTACACGGAGTAACGTGACCCGTCGCGCTTAATCGATGAGCCCCGCATTACGGTTATATTGCACGCGATGCGCTGTAACCCAGACACGTCACACAAAACGCATCATCAACGTTTCGGTCCGTTTACCATCGGGCAGCACTGCACACACACCCACAACTAGACTCCGATGCAAATACGCGTGTGTACCCCAACGCTAGACGCGGTAGACACACGTTACACACTGTACACACGGTATGTGTAATACATTGTGTAGTCTATCGACTGTGCATATATGTCGTTGAGACCTCCTTTCCCCTGCCCCCCGTGAACTGTTGCACGGGTTCCCACTTGAGATCACTCGGGTCTCGACTGCACACTCGTGATGGAAGAATACGGGGACTCAACGGCCCGGCCTTGAAAGTTTAAGGATTTATGAAACATACAATCCAAGCCAAAAGTACGCAAATCTGAGAAATCTGAATTATGAGTGTTTTGCGAATGCTGGAGAAATTCATAATTATCGATTATCGTTAAATAGATGTTATTACATCTTGTATCATGTTTTTTTACCATTTTTTAAGGATTTATTAACAAATAAATCCCAGCCAAAAGTACGGCAATCCGAGAAATTTCGATTACAAACTGCTTTGTGAATGCTAGAGAAATTCATAATCATCAATTATCGTAAAATAGATGTTATTACATCTTGTATTATGTTTGTTTAAAACCATTTTTAAGGGTTTATGAAACATACAATCCAAGCCAAAAGTACGCAAACCAGAGAAATCTGAATTATGAGTGTTTTGCGAATGCTGGAGAAATTCATAATTATCAACTATCGTTAAATAGATGTTATTACATCTTGTATTATGTTTTTTTAAAACCATTTTTAAGGGTTTATGAACGGATACAATCCCAGCCAAAAGTACGGCAATCCGAGAAATCTCGATTATAAACTGCTTGGTGAATGCTAGAGAAATTAATACTCATCGAATATCGTCAAATAGATGTTACTACATCTTGTACGATGTATACTTACATACACACACCCACACATATATATATATATATATATATATATATATATATAAGTATACAACCAGAATGTGAATAAAGAAAACGAAAGAGTTATTTAGAAAAACGGCGTACAGGGCGCAATCAAAAATGATGACTAGGAGAATACGAATCCGAGTGGTATGCGCGTTTTTGTCCCGTGGAGTTGTTCGAGAAAAGCGAGATAAAGCGTCGTGTATATATATACACGTTGCAGTAGCTCGAAATAAAAGAATTGTTCTTCGAAGCGAAAGAACCGTACCGGTGAATGGATCGGTGAATGGTGAATATAAGAGAATAACAAAAAAAAAAGGTTGGTTCGCGAGGGTAAGAGTGAGACGTGATGACGATTATGACGAAGAGGGTGGATAGAAACAGAGACGAACGAGCGAGGGAACGAAGATAAGAAAGGGCTGGGACGATGTGATGCTGCGCTACTGTGGATAGTTACAACGAAGGGAGTATATATATATGCAGTATGGATGATGAACAAGGGCGTCGAGACGGGAGGATGGGAGGTGGAAGATCGACGGTGAGAGTTCTGTGTCATTCGCGTATGACAAGAGGCCACGGTTGTGCAATAATGAATCGCTCTCCTGTTCCCCCACTTCTCTTGCACTGCTCCTCTGTACTTCTACTTATAATACTACAATCAACGTACAATATTTGG
The DNA here is from genome assembly GCA_963662125.1 of Diplazon laetatorius. Taxonomy (NCBI): domain Eukaryota; kingdom Metazoa; phylum Arthropoda; class Insecta; order Hymenoptera; family Ichneumonidae; genus Diplazon; species Diplazon laetatorius. The sequence goes on along the minus strand of OY759158.1, from coordinate 6,005,208 downwards.
GACAAAAAAAATGTATAACTCCGACGAAATTGCCCGATGTCGTCGCCCACAACGAACAAATGAGTTAAGAATACAATAGCTTTCAATTAATTTCGTTTGGTGCGAATTTTGTGAGGTTGAAAATACGTTTCTGCATGAACAGCCGTTGTTTATGACTGATGAAATAATTCTTGACCCATGAAAATTATTTATCAATGCATACAAAAATATACAAGGCTCCGGTATGACGACAACTGATTTATCATTAACGACAAAGTCCGGTTGACTCTGAGATCGTAAGAAAAAAAATCAAACTAATCTTCAACTCGTACAACACATTTTTCAACCGAACCCAAACACATAATGTGCAATGGTACGCGAATCTTTTATTCAAATTGTTAACTGTACCCATCGCAGGAAATATTTACATAGTGAGCTTCTAACCAAAAGATAAAAAAAACATGTTACGTTTATTTTTATTTATTTTTTATCGGTTTATTTTTTCATTCAAATGAAACGACGACCAAAAATAAATGTTACCAAATCGATGACTTAAATATTCAATATGACCGGTTAGTTGTTTTTTTTAATTTTTTTTTTCAATTTTTTGTTATTATTTGAATTTTTTTGGGTACGTTTTTTCGCCGTTTGTGGGTCACTCTTATCGCGATCCAATAGTAAGCCCATGCGATATACACGGGCGCTAACGTATGTACATACGTCACAGCAAGGGCGGCATGTATGACCGGGGCAGTGAAATAGACCGGCGGCGCATTGTTCGCGCAGATACATCGGACTGTCGCTTCAAAACCCGCGTATCCCGTCGAGAGAACGTGACTGTGGAGTTTCGGCTGTGTAAAATAAAATCGATATAGATGCGCGAGACCGATATCACTTCCGTCGGTGAGTGTGGGACGAATACGTACCCGGCCGTACGCCGGTGTGCTGCGATTTCTTGGGTCTCGGATCTGGTCTCTATCTATAGTCTGGCCAAACGTGCATATATATATATATATATATATATATATATATCAGGTAGCCAAAAGCGTTAATCAACACTGACCATCAGCCGTGACCTCGAAACCGTTTCAATCTCTCGAATGAGAGACACATACGTGTGTGTGTGTGTGTGAGGCGCTCGTGGGAATCACCCATTTCGATCGACCTTTACCCATTCTCCCATACATTTTTAGCTTTGACCGTTTAGCCGTTGACCGACCGACGGATATACCTCCGACTGTTTGTCCGTTCGGATCCCGACCGGTCAAACGTCATTCGATAAAAAGAAAAACTTATGTGCCGATGGCGAATCGGCCTCGCGTGCCCCGAGTGGCCAATTTCTGTGCTGTGTACCATCGAGTTGGGACGAGAGCGAAGCCGGGCGGGAAAAAGGAAAATCATCGGTCCAATCCCTATAAAATCAAACGATGAAAGTAACCCCGAGGATGCCAATCTGACCTCTCGACGATTCGGAGAAAATAAGGTGGCATCGTGAAAAAAAAACGAAAAAAAAAAAAAAAACAATCGATAACCATTTTGGCAACGAAAGATAGACTGGAAAAGGCTGTGGGACGAGCTAAACTTTTCGTCGGTCACGTAACTCGATGAGGTTCAATTCTAGACGTTGGATACTGTCTGGTCGTCTTGGGTCAGACTTTACTTTTCCACCAAGAACATTTTCACAAATATCATTCGATTGAGACGAATTAAAGTGTTCTCCTATTTACACAGGAGCCTCTGATAATCCTCCCACACTTGTGGTTGGATACCTTCGACATGATTCGTGTTTATCTTAATCATATGTGTCCTGATTTTTGGATTTTTTTTATCTCGGCGTTTCCAGAGGATATGGTTCGGAATAAATTTTGAAAAACATCCTCAAAATTTGAGGTCCTTATCTCAATTAACCCTGCCAGTTGAATGGCAAACTTAGGGAGACTGTCGGCAGAGTGGCGAATTTAGATAAGGACCTCATGCTTCAATGTTAGTTCTTTTAAATTTATTTTGAACCATAGTATCCTCTGAGAGTCCCAAATTTAAAAAAAGACAAAATAAGGGCCACCCTAATGTGGACGAATTTATCATTGAACATGATTTTATCGGTCGGTCTCGTAAGATGTGAGAGTAGCAAAGTCAAAACGAACGACGACTACGAAAGACAGAGACATCGTGAGCAAGCTTTGCATTCGTCGGAACCCCCGAGGCCTAATGAGGCACCAAGAGATAGAGAAAGAGAAAGAGAGACAGAGAGACAGAGAGAGAGAGAGAGAGAGAGAGAGAGAGAGAGAGAGAGAGAGAGAGAGAGAGAGAGAGAGAGAGAGAGAGAATCGGTATAAGCACGGCCCTGGTCTAGGGTGACTGGATGAGGCGCGGGTAAGCCAAGGACTTCTGAGGTGCCGCAGGAACTCGGAAACTCGGAACGTCTCGAGCCAAGAACTGCATCGGGAGGAAGGGGTTGTAGCGAGGGTTTCCACCGGCTAGCAGCTTCATCCCTCGTGGAGGCAGGCGGGGGGAACGGTGAGGGCGAAGCGACTCAGCTACGTGAATAAACAGTAACCGTCTATTTGGTATATCAGTGGAGGAAAGCTGAATCGCGAATGGTATTATACATATATGTGCGCAGAGCAAAGGAGCCGACGAGTGTCGGGTTAGCGACGTTTCTTGCTTGCTTACCCCATCGCTTCGTAAGACGAATATACTATTTCGTGTAAGGAGTTGGAGAAGCGTTCGGCACGGCGATGTAGAACGGAAACGAGAGAATGTTGCGACGCGCTATATCGCATGGATCCTTGAAGATGAGATGTGCCAGAGATATCAAAAATGTAGAAGCACCAACGCTACCGACGATTTATTCATTTTTTCTGCTCTCTTCGTCATACACACGCGAAATATCATGCATGAAGTATTGCAACAACCTCTTTTCAGATTTATCGTATTTTCAAAGGCGCAAACAAACGGAAAACATCGAATCGATTATTTATTTTGAATTCTCGAATCCTCGGAACGTGCGTTCGTGGAAAAAATGTCGAAATTGGTTCCGCAAGCGATTAGAAAAAGTAGAACGGAAAGGACGTTATTATTGTCATTACCGACTAGTTTCGTACGCCATTAATTTGCGTAATTCTCTCGTGGCTTGATTTCCCGAGGTTGATCGTTGTGTCGTTGCTTGCTAGCGAAGCAACGAAGTATCAGTTAAGCGTCGAAGCCCGGTTCATCCTGGAAGCCATAGGTCCCGCCTGTCAGGAAAACACCAGCTGGTTTGGTTATCCGGCCGATCCCGGGGAATGCGCGAGTGAGATGGAAATCGAGGAAAAAGAACGACGACCAAGGATGCCATAGATGTTCACCTTTGGAAACGGATGAAATGTCTGGTTCTTATTCCAGGTCACGAACTATTCGGAATACAGGCGTGGACGTTGTAAACCTTCGATGTGAACTAAAACGTACACACACACACACACACACACACACAGACACATACACATTTATCCATTCGGAGATGTTCAATGGATGGAGAAACGGGCGAGAGAGACGAAAAGCCATTTGATAGATTTTTCCGTTGGAAACTTTTGTCCTTCAGACCGTAGTACGTTGGCCCCCGTGTTCCTTTGGGTTATAGTTTACGTGGGCCATGGACCAGTCTCACCAGCTCGACGGGTCGTCGGCTCTTTGCATACAAGACATCTCCATTTGGATGTTTCTCCTTTCACCCTCTTACGAAACAGCCCAGCCAGAGTCCCCGACGTTCTACGAGACGTCGCGCGCTAGACCCTCTTCTCTTTTGCCACTAGCGAGCGACTCCGTGCGACTGTGAGGGACTGTGTGTGTGTGTGTCTGTGTGTGACTGTACCTCGCTTCTCGTCGCGATTCGTATCGCTCGTCTGCTCAGCGTCTGTTCAGCCCACCCTTCATATATATAGATATACGTATTACTCCAACCCCACAAAACCCGCTGCTTACGTCTTTCTCACGTTGAACCGACTTTTCGGTGCCCATATCTTCCCACCACCTTCCACGTCTGGCCCGACTATTTTTCCTCCATTTCTCTTTCCGTTTCTTTCTTTCCGTATTCTCTCTTTTTTTTCCTGCGTTTTATCGTTATCCTCCGCTGAGCGACTGTGCAATGTCCGCATCACTCTGGGCCACCCAAGACGCCCGTGCTCTCGGCGCTTTGCCACTACCCAACCCTCCCCTCGCACTAGACTCACCCTTCTCGTTTCATCCACGACCCCCCTGAACTGTACCCACGAAAATGGACTCTCAAACATAGTGAACCTTTCGAGCATACGTTGCATCGCATAAAGTTACAACTTTCGACGGCGGAGATGATCCTCGTAAGTGGTTCCTCAAGTGCATTATAAAAAGTGCAACCTACCGAACAGCTACGGTCTAACTCGTGCCACACTACAGGCTGTTTACGGTTGTGTGTGTGTTTTTTTCTAGTTTTTTTTCACAGTTGAACGAGAATTGCAGACCTTTCGGGAAATGAAAAAACAATAATGAAATAGAAGTTAAAATAACTCAGCGGTGTATTATCATTATTATTATTTTTTTTATATTTTCCAGCAGCCTCGTGATATTGTACTTTGATCCGGAATTTTGCTGTGTAACTCTTGAACTACATGTAGTCAAGTTTTTCTGAAACTCTGAAATGAAAATGGGGCGAAAAGGTTGAGAGTGCATGAGACTGGGGAGTGAATGGGAGGGGGGTGCATCGATATCCCACAAAGTGAACATCGATATCGCAGAGGCAGGTCACGCTGTTCGGGAATAGAACGTGAGAGGTGTATGTGGCGCATGGAATACACACGCCACACGCCGTGCACAGCCGGATCGAAAAGTGGAAAACAGATGCAGCAGCGAGTGAGAGAAATGAGGAGAAAAATGTTCGTGAGAGTGAAGAAAACGACAAACAGATAGCAGCGAGGCGGGGGAGGGGGTATGAGAAGTACACGAGAATGTACAGTCTCGTGGTTCTTTTGAGTATAAAGTTTCGTCTAATGGCACCTTAATGTGCGGAAAAGAAACAGTTTAAACGAAAAGTAGACAAAGAGTATTTTTTCGGTTTAGGAGCAAAGATTTTTAATGAGGCGTCAAAGAAACTGGGATAGTCGGCATGAGATTGAAAGAAAGAAAGAACACAAAAAAAAAAAAACTATTTGGTATTATAATGAGAGTTTTATGCTGTTTCATCTCGGCTCTCTGTCTTTTTCACCATTAAATGCTCGTCAAGTATATTTCAAGTGGTGCAAAGAGAAAAACTGCATTTCTTGTGCAGCTGTGGATCAATAATGAATTATGAACCTTTCTTCTTTCGTCATTTAAAACCGTCCTGATCACTTTTTCGCAGCGACAGTTCACAGACTGCACGACATTTACGATGTGACTCGAAAGAAAATACTTTTAATTGTAATTCACAAGCGGATGAACTCACGATAAATGAACGAAAATAAAAATGATCTGGCATGAATCACATGAACGTTAAATTGTAATTGATTCAGCTATCCTTTTCACAATAGCATCGGTCTGCGATGTAACAGTCGAACTGAAAAACGATTCGAGACTCACTCACGAATAATCATGAATTGGCGTAAAATTATTTTTCGTATTCCCTAACGAAAATTCAATAGAACGGATGAGTGTATAGCGTAGAGAATAAATGAGAACATTTTCGAGCGATGAATCGAGCTCGATGTAGAAGAAAAAGAAAGTACAAAAGCCATGGTAGGTATTCGTCTATTTTGAACGAGGAAGAGATGAGTTTGTTTGGTATATCAAATGTTTGGAAGGTACATTTTGTCCCGGGCCGAGACAAGCCCACGTGAATCTTCGTGCACTCGGCACAAGCACACACACACACACACACACACACACACACACACACACACACACACACACACACACACGCACACACACACACACACACGAAGCCCGACAATTACCCAGCGTTAATTAGAATTCCAAAGTAACCCTCTGCAGGCTCTACGACGAGTGTGCGCGCGTGTCTTGTAAGAAAGCAAGCCCGGGGAGCTTCCGTACCACACGAGACCCGGTTGTGCGAGGAGACCCCGCGGGCGCCTAGCAGAGCTTTGCTTCGCGTGTACGCTATCAACCCCCGCGTACCATAGAACGTCCCGGACGCGCCACTAAATTATAAATAAAAAATTGTTTTACACAGCCATGACTCGGTCGGTCGTGTACGAACGACGCCGCTCGTAAACACCTAACCCCCTCCCCCATCCCCAACCCGCCCCCGACCAACCCTTGTCCCTCCCATAACCGCGTACAAATGTTATCGTTTCTTATATTGCCGGGCCCGAGCGCGAGATTTGCGACGACAAACTGCACGACTCGAGATATCGTTAATTTTCTTTTTTTTTTCTTTTTTCTTTATTTTTTTGTTTTCTTCTTCTTCACGAACCCGCCTGCTCAATCCACATGGCTTTTGGGGAGTGAATGAAAACACGACCGGAAATTTTTATGGATTCAAGGGGTGATTGACCTATTTGAGATTTTCAGACAATGGATTTTCTTTTAGCGCTAGATTTATTGCTTATACTTTATTGAGAATATTTTGAGCGTTTGAATATATTAAAATTCGAATTGTTTTCGAAGTTGGAGGAATTTTAAGTAGGTGCAATATATACATTGGACCCGCATTTTGCGTTTTTCGCGAAATTACTTTTTTCAAACTGAAGGACAAGATATCTCGGATACTTTTTGAACCGATTTTGATGAAATTACCATCGAATAATCTTTAGAATATCATCTACGTTTTTATAAGATGCCGCGTTTATTTCTTATGCATTTGTTTAAAATCAAAATTTTGGTAAAATTTTATTATTCTTTTCAAACAGCTATAATTTCTACAATTTTTTTTTCTAATTTTCTCATGGTACATTGTAGCTATTACCTTTCTAAGTAAGAAACATCTTTTAAAACATTTTTCAAACAATGCTTGACCGGGAAAAAATTATTTTCTTTTATAATTTTTTTAATGCCCATAAAGCTATAATGTGTTTGTGTAAAATAAAAATTGTCTTATGCATTCGATAACATTTTTCCAATCGCCAAGACGGTGTAACCCCTCAACATATTATCATTTCTCCCGTGTCCGACCCTCACCGCTGTTTCCCCTGACCGCGATCCATCAGTCTTCGAAAAAACCGCCTGTCTTCGAAAAAAAACTTACGAGTTATCAAAATAAACATCACAGATAGACCAAGTTTTCCGTTCGATGCAAACACACAGGAAAACCATATATCTCAATATCATTGTCAAACGTACAGCCGTTAATTCATAACAGTCGCAAAAGAGATTTCGAAACTCCGGAGATTAAAAAGCTGCAAAAGCTTGTCCCGTGACGTACACCCAAGTGCGTCGAAAGCATTGCACGGTTGTGAGGCGCATCGAGGTAACTGCAGAAGTTTAGAACGTCAGACAGGAAGACGCGACCCTCGTCGCGGACAAAGGGAACCAATGACGAAGTTCATATCCGAGAGTTACGTAATGACGTGCCGAAGTTGGTTGCAAACGCACGGCGGAATAACGGCTTTTCCGTCATTCGTGTTACTAGCCAACGGGATAAGTGGAGTGAAGCAGGATGTTTCGCGCGAAACGTGATGATGCTCTTCGAAGAATGATACAGAGTGAAAGACGTGACGACGACGACGACGAGGACGACGAGGACGAGGACGACGACGAGGAGCAGCTACGCGTGGGGAGTCGTTTGAGGGGATGGAAAATACACGTTGGGCGGCTGTATGTGCCGGGTAGGATCGATGCGACACGCGACAAATGGGGGCTCAGCACGACTAGGTACATACAGTGTATATAGTTATACGTGTACTAAAAGAGCGAACCCATATTCGCGGCTCCCAACAGTGCAGTCGAGTCGCGGGCTCCCCCCACCCCCTCCCACGCCCCCCACGTTGCACTATGCACAGAGACTTATCTTCGAAAGCTCGCGAGAATGGCACGAGTCTTGTGTATAGGTGCTTGTAGAATTTACCCGAGATCCCGCGGTGTACGTATTCCCGATCCCCCTCTATATATGTGTGTATATATATATATATATATATATATATATATATATATATATGTGTGTGTGTATGTATGGGGTATACATTGAAGGATCGTTGGAAGAAAATTCGCGGCAATATCCGTCGTATCGTCGAAAGAAATCGCACCTTTACCCCTCCCCCCTCCTTCTTCCCGCCATTTAAAGTTGGAAGAAACGAAATTTTTCTGTAATACGTATGTTTTATTTATCCGCTATTTCATCGTGCCGATGGGACGACCATTTGTGCTTGAAAATGGCTGTTCGTCGATTTATCATAAAATTTCGTATTGTAAAAGTTGTATCGTGCGGGGGTTCGGTCGTATATAATTAAATTGAAACTTTTCGGAGAATTCAATATAAGGCGATTTTGTATTTGCGAATTCGAGTGCGTCGCCAAACTCGAGAACTCGGTTCCACATTTTCACTTGTATACAGCGATGGCTATGTTTCGCAAGTCACTGCCACAGTCACGCGTATATAATCAATCGACTTTCAATGTCCAAAATGTCGATCTTTCGCGACTTTATTTTACCGATGAAAAAATTAAGTCGCGAGGTCAACTGGATTTTTAAAATAGTGGTGGATAGGATTTCGTGAGGGGGGGGGGGGGATTTTTGATTGATGCAGGACATTGCCATTGTCAGTTTGATACCAACGGGTTACATCGTACAAACGTATGGCAAAACGGAAAAAATCGTGAGGATATCACACACAGCACACGTCGTTGAGTTCAGCGGTCGAGACGCAAAAAAACAAACAAAAAAAAAACAACGCTGTTACGCGGTAATGAAGTTTTCGAAACGAAGGCGAAGTGGGTAAAGCTCCGAGCTCTCATTCCGGATTCCAAGCCACAAGAACGAAAAGTATTCCGGGATTAAAAAATGTCGATAACCCGAGCGTGTTGGGTTTCGAGTGGTGTGAGGGCGCTCAGACTAAAGATACTTCGGGTGAAAAGACAAAAAACGAAAAAAAAAAAGAAAAAAAAACGAACGAACAAAAAAACATTTGAAAAAGAAACAAAAAAAAAAACAAAACAAAAAAAAAGAACCGAAAATTCCATACCCATGGTATATATACAGCAGAGCGAACATCCGCCCGCAATGATCGTTCGTGAAAATATTAAAAGTTTCTTCCATCGTCGTGAGGTGGGGGGAAGGGGGTTGAGGGGGTGAAGCAACCAGGCGCGCGAGCTTATATGTATTATACTAGAGAGACAGCGTGAATAAAATATTTCCCTCTGTCCGTAACCCGCTCCCTCTCCGACCCTGTCCGCCCCCGTTCCCGCCTTTATCCTCGGTTCTTCGAGTCTTTCCGCTGGAAGTCCCCCCACCCCCCACCCCTCCTCCCGTTCCCCAGAGCCCCTTGACATCCACTGCACTTCCTCGGCCGTGTGACCCGAGGGAGGAACCCGCGAGACAACGTAGCTGCTGGTGCTACAGGGAAAAAGCAACTTTTCCCCCAAACTTTTCCCTACCTGTCTCTTCTTGCCTTTCCAGTTCCCACACGCTCTTATCCGCCAACTCGTGGAGCGAAGAGATTAGAAAAATGTCTTTGTTCGCAGTTCTCCCTCCCCCCCCCTCGCCTCCTGCCTTTTCCTAGCCACCTTGGCCCGTCCTCCGAGCAACGACGATACAAAATAAAATGGGTATTTGGATATTCCCTAGGATCGATGAACTAATTTTCTTCCTTGTCGGACTAGGAGTTAAAAACACAACGTGAAAATAACGATTTTACAAAAATCTGACGGTACATACCAGATTGGGCAATTCAATCAGTGAAAAATAACATTTTACAAATGTCAATGAGATTAAAATTGATCGCATATTAATCATCGTGGGGTGTGTAACGATGAAATAACATGACGCGTCAATTTACAATCGTTTTTTTTTTTTCATTTCCATCGTATTTTACATGGCGAGGAGTGTTGAAAAAATAAATAAATTCTTCGATAGAATGGCGTCGGGCGTCGCCTGTATCATCATTGTCATTGTTTCTTTTTTTTTTTGTGTTTCGTTTCGTTTCGTTTTTTTTTTTCGTTGTCCCTCGTTTTCCCAAGAGCCCGCACGACAGCCCCGACCTGGGACAGAGTTGGGTGGGTCGGACCGTCGGTTGGCACAAATTTCCGAATCCCCAGGGAAGTACGTTTCGCGAGAGCCATTCACCCCCCCCCCCCCCCCCCCACATCGCAGTGGGGGCCGTTTACGCGGGTTATTCTCTGCCGTTAACCCGACACAGTACTCTCGCGTGCGGCTGGAAAACGTCAACCAATGGAAACTCACATCCGATCGACTCGCGGGTAGGAATTCGGCTGCGCTGTTCAACGCTATTGAACGTATGGGGTACCGATTTTTGTTGAATGATCGTCGTCACGCGCAGCGATCGAAATTCTCGACTACGGAATTGAGACCAAAAAAAAAAAAAACGGGAAGCAATGTTTCAGCTTTGTTCAAGAAAATAGAAGAATCAAAACATTATCCATTTGACATTGCTGGGATTGATTTAGAATTTATTTCTGTTGTGTAGAACCAACAACCCTAGATATATCTACATGTCTATTATATCCCTAAGTGGAAAAAAAATATAAACAATGGGTAGATCATATATAGAAGTGGGCATATGTTTTTAAAATGCAAACTATACATAATCTGCATAGATACCTATGCAGATTATGTATAGTTTGCATATAAAAGACATATGCCCAGTTCTGAATATAATCTATCAATTATTTATATATATATTTTTTCCCCGTTAGGTCGTTATCGTAACAATAACTCTATCCTAACAATAACCCATTAATAAATGGCGAATGGGAAAAAAACCGACCAAGTCGTAATAACCATCTTCGGCCATGAGTGCGAGATTCCGGCGCACACGAAAAACCGGGCTGTCCTCGATTCTTCCACAAATTTCGTATTTCTTATGCACATCAACGACTGCTCGGTAATAATAAAAATAAATGGCTATAAAAGCGGGGGTATGGATCCGTGGTGCTGTAGGTCGTCGAACACGCAGCACGAAAGGGTGTGTCATGGTGGTTTGCGTGCCGCCCTAATAGAATTGGAAAAGACGGGCCCTTTCGTCTCGCGTCGCGTTTACCTTGTACAAACATAGACGCACACACACACATAGGTCCATACAATGCGAATATACACGTGCGTTTCTCATACAAGACGCTCGGCCCATGGCCTCTCTTTATCTCCGCCTCATTCTTCGTCGAGGTCGTCGACGCTGATATATACGTTCACCACCCCGCGATGAATGCTTCAAAGCTAGGACCGTATAAAGAATCAAAGGCTTGTCGAGCAAACACATCGAAGCCATGAGTATTAATACATCTCGCTGGTTTTCAACGTTGATATACCGTCGGATTATAGAGTTGATATGAAATCCGATGGATTAAGTTGCACTGGCTCATACGCCAAGCCCTACAAAGACCTCGTAAATCCGATGATACTTCACCCAGTGTATGCTCATAGACAATATACGATTGTTATTTCATATATCGTGAAAAGTTGTTATAGCGTTGAAGGTTTGTCTTATTTCTTCGAATGAAATAAAGTGAGGAGCACCAATAAGATCAATCATTCACTATGCTGTCGGTTTTACAGCTGTATGACCTCCATTCACATCATTGTTCTTCGGTCGTTGCTTTCGATGAGAGAAGTACATCCGAGGGACAATCGCAATAGAACGAATGGTCACTATATGAACATGGCGGTTCGAGAGTCAAGCGTCGAGGTGACACTTTGTCTCTTTTGGTTTACACAGGCCATTCAAGTGTAAAAGGGCACCAGAGTGGCCATCGTCTGCGTTCCCTAGCATCAGCACTAGCAGCAGCAGCAGCAGCAGCACTGGTCGTAGAACTGTACGAGTACCTACGTCGACGACCTGAGCGATACTTTTGCCCCGCGTACAACGACAATGTCCCAAGAGCGGTGAACATCGCTCCGTCGAGGGGCAGTAAAACTGGACGACCTACAAGAGAATCCACTACCACGCCAGACTATTCGATTTTGAGGTCGAAGAGATCCCAGCAGCGTCGAGCTCGCTTCGTGACTGTTTCTTGATCTTTTCGTCAAAATTTCGTTGGCGCCAAAATCAGCCATTTGGGAAAGGTTGTCCGATTTCGATCCGACGACATTTCACTAAATTCCGTATATGAACATTTTCAAATATCTCTCTCTCTCTCTCTATCGCTCTCTCTCTCTCTCTCTCTCTCTCTCTCTCTCTCTCTCTCTCTCTCTCTCTCTCTCTCTCTCTCTCTCTCTCTCTCTCTCTCTCTCTCTCTCTCTCTCTGTTCCATCACTGATGAATTCATTTAGACCTATCGTCAGTACGTCGACGCACAGCCGGAACCGCAATAATATTAACCCTCCGACCGTCCCATCGATTCGTCCGAGAACCCGTGCAAAGAGTTTTCTATTGTAAACATCAGCCCGGGCCTCATGAATTTCAACGAAACAACAGAACCGCGCGGTAGTGAGTACCAGCCGTGGCTTGTGAAATAGCGTATTCCCGAGGGGATGCTCATAATTGGTCACTGTGCAAACAACATGCATCGTTAGACCGCTAACTACCGCATATACGTTTCATTATTTGATCAACAATCATACAACTTTGGATCAAAGTTTTTTTTTTTTTTTTTTTTTTTTCAATCTCGATTCACATTGCTCTCTTTTAACATTCGCCGGATTCCCCGGTCACATGTTGGTCAAATTGTGGTGATATTATCGTGAATATATCTACACCGTATTCACCAAAAATTTTATTTTATTTTCGCGTATGTATGTGTGTGTGTGTATGTGTGTATTTTGACTGAAACACCATTAACGAGAACTTGGCGGGGTTGACAAATTTTTCCGTGTATTAACGAAAATTTGAAACGAGTCCAAGCCAGTCCAAGTGGGTACATATAGGACAGAGGTGTTGCATACAAGGCGGGTTGCCAAAGACATCAACGTTGTGTGAACGGATAGCGAGCTATCCGATGAAAAAAAAACAAACAAAAAAAAACGTGTTTGTCTCACGTTTGTAATGTAAGCAGAGAAAAAATAGTTGCCGGCGCGAACCAAACGTCTTTGAGGGCGATGTGCAAACACATCGTTCACCCGGGAGTCCAGCCCAGGTTGGGGGGGGGGGGGTATAGTACCGGATACACGCGGAAGAGGATGGGATGAAGGAAGGGGGCAACGTTTCAACGCCTAAACGCCGACGAAAGAAACATGTCGGCGGGAAGAGGCTTCCACGCTGGTTGATGTCGTTCGAGTCGTATACATGCACCAGCGGAGCCAACGTAGCAAGGTGTACCCGACTGCATACGGGAGGGAGCGAGGGAGGTTAGGAGGGGGGGGGGAGTACATACTAAAACGCGGACCGAATTTGAATTCTTGCTCTTTGAACGCTTCCCCATTTGCTAGTGCGTGAAAGGAAAGCAAAGAGGGCGGGGAACGGTGGAAGATGGGAAAAGTCAGAAGATCCAGCAACGACACAGGGGTTGCGCGGTATATGACTATCCGCTATCCAGAACTACCCCACCGACATCTGGCAACGGTGCTTCTCTCAAAGCGCCCTTGAGCGCGAGGCCTCGGTCTCACATCTGGCTGGCAACGCGCCACGACGTTCATTCTCGAGGGTCTGGCAGTTAGCTCCGGGTTTCAGATCGAAAACTAAAACGCATCCTCATCGGACAACTCGGACATGTTCAATTGATATTCATTCATCATTATTATTTTTCATCTATGTGAATCAGAGCGTGTTGATTTTTTTTTTTTCGTCTTCTCTCCGAATTTATCAAAGTGTCTTTGTGATGATCATCGGTGAATATGATGATGATGATGATGATAGCGCCGGGGTGGCTCAACGTTCATCGACGCTTCAACCGTTCGTTACCGAGCGACAAAGCCGCGAGACCGACGTTTCCGCGACGTTCCGTCATTATATCACGAACCAGATGTACTCGTCGGCCGGATAATCATTTGGAACTATGAAACGTACGTTCGGGTGTGGGTCTGGTGAGGAGGCAATTTGCTCGGAGTGCGCGCGTGCATTACGGTAATTTGCACGATGGAAAACCCGGTACCGCGGAGAGAAAGCGGAATTACTCTACGTTTAATGAAGCTATTGGCGCACTGGCAAATGTATATATAATATATATATAGATATATATATATATATGTATATATACAGAAGAAGATTCCGACCAAGTACTTGGCGAATCGTGCTCGACTACCGCACAATTGTCATTCGAATCATCGAGATGTAACACAATGAGATATAATTCCGAGAAGTTCTATGGCTCGGGCAATTGTTTTTTTTTTTTCCAACGACTCCATCCAACTGGCACATTTGTGTCTGGTCGGATACGGATGGGGTTCGTCGGATAATGCGAGTAAACGGGTCTTCGAGTCGCCCACATTTCATATTATTCTTGAGTTTTTTTTTTTTTGCGCATAATTGCTCATGTGGAAGTTGTAAGCCCCAGTTGCGAGCTCGAGTGATGTTTCTATATATATATATATAACGTATGGAGTACGTTTTCTACCGGAAATTCCGCATGCTTTTGGCTTGAACGGCATCGAAAGACCGCCCGGGCTCACGGCTTGCATAATACACGAAATTTTCGTCCTCATACTCGTATAAGCTCCCAGGTGTGGAGGGGGGGCAACCATTTTACGCTTCTTGCGCCTCTGACTACCATTCAGACGATTTTTCCAACTCGGTACTTCTTCGTAGTCGATCGTTGATAAACATTTTCGTCAGTCTTCAAGCCGCGGCATTCGTAATCCGTGTCGGCAACTAGGTTGGCATTATCGACTCTTCAACGCGACTTTAAAATCATCGTATTATCAAATTGATCATGGACCACGCGCTTTGGACTTTCTATGTTCGCGATACAACGATATCGCTATCGTTGAATTTTCATCCTTACAAACAGCATTGTAAATAAACTCATATTATACAAACAGATTGAACGTAAATTCAATCAAGGTTTAATAATCTCGAACTCCTGAAATATACAGTATGCATTTATATATATATATCTATATATGTATAATTTAACATTTACCGGAATGAAAGAGCCTATTTTGTAAGCGGTCTGGGGGGATATTCGACGTTTTCACCGAGCCGCAATTATAAATAATTCATTGAAACTTATCGACCTCGTTTTGCAATGGCTTTGTGGATGAACGACGATAGACACAAGAACCTCTCTCATCGTTCTTACAATTTTCATCGTTATTCGCTTAATCCCTACCGACCGGGGGGCCATCATCCATCGACGAGGATCCTTACCTCGTTTCGTTTATTCCATAGATTCACGGATCCCCACGAGTGTTCTACCTTTCTATCCGGCTCTCAACACGAGCAATACACACATACACGTGTATATATATATACACACTTTTCATTTTTTTCTTTTTTGTTTGTTTGTTTTTTTTTTTTTTTAATTCGTATTTTCTCTTTTGTAGGTAGCCGGTGTTCCTCAATGCCAGTCCACAGCAGCGTTGTATAGCGAAAAAAAATAGAAAAAGAAGAAATACGGACACCAAAGCAAGATGGTAATTGGATAAGTTAATTAGCTTTTTAAATGCAACTTTGTCGAGCTTTTAAGCGCTTCTCGGCTCCGTTTTCGTTGCTTTCTTTTTTTTTAAATTTTTTTTTTTCGTTCCCCCCGCTGGGAAAGCTCGTGGACGTTCCGTTAGACAGCGTCGCGTGGATGCTGCAACGACAGCCCGCGAAATCCGTCACGAGTGCGCTTTCCTTATCGTTTCACCTTCGCAACGTTGAACACAGTGACGAAAGTTTGGGCCCCTCCCGCCCCCCTCTGCGTCGTTGTCGTTTTCCCCCGGACCCGAGACCGTAACCGGCTACGCGGCCCATCCATCCCCGTTTCTCCATGACGTAAAAAGCCTTCCGAAAGAAAAAGCCAGGGGGCTGGAAAAAGAACACCGTTCCCCGCGCGCGCGCGTTCTCCGCCTTAATTGATGCCACGACGAAAGATGACGAAACAAGTGAGTCTCGAGGTTCCGGGCTCGGGTGCAACCACCGGACCATCCTGGGCCTTCGCCTTTTCCACGTTCCGCTGAGCTCGCTTTAATTGAGAGCTAGCGCGAGGATACGTCCGACGGCTCGGTCCCTCGTCGAGTTTTACCCGTGGGACAGACACCGCGCCCCGCGCTTGCCGGTTATTACACCCGGTTTTCTTTTACCCCGTATTCGGGGATAATCGACAGAGAGACGGTGCAAAAACAAGGCCAACCGGAAAAACACGGAGGATCCCAATGACGCCGGCGGGTAAAACGAGGGCGCAACGGTTTCCCATTTCAGCGACCCTACGATTCGACGATGACCGTACAAACCCGTCCTCATGGCGTCCAACGTCCATGACAGCCAAGTTTCATCGTTGATTCGTATCTCGGGCAATATAACGTCGTCGACCTCGCTCAACGACCGGAAAACTATCCACGATCGTCCGTCTGCAATTTGGTTTCATATCGATAAAACGAAATTAGAAGATGATGGACCAGAAGCCAAACGGAAAAGCGAGAAATTACTTCCGACACCGTGCGGACATTTTTTTTTCGATAAGAAACGAAAAAATAACAATAAAACTATGCATTTCCGTTCGGCGAAAGAGCATCGTGAACCGCGTTTCATATATATTTCATATATATATATATAGAGAAGCGACAGAGCAGGAGAAAAGGGCAGCGAAAGGAGCCCGTGGATAGGCGACCCCAGCGTGGCAGTAGTGGATATAAGCGTTCGATCAGCCGCAAACGGATTTCTCACGGTTTCTGGGGCGCGCAGGCGGTGCCCAAAGGCACCACGTTACGGGGGGTATACGGTCGGCGGCGGCGATGGGGCCATACCGTTCCACGACTACATCGTACAATAGATATAGCCGCCGGGTCGTGAGTACGGGCCAGTGTCCACCGGGCATCCGGTCGAACTCTCGTTCCCTAGCATTTTTCAGTGCGCTAGAGAAAAATGGGTCGAAATAGCGGTCCCTCTCCGCTTTCTGCGTTTTTTTCACCAATGATTTCCCGTGTGCACCTCACACGGCATGTAGCGTAGTGGAATATGTGTGTGTGTATGTGTGTGGGTGTGTATGCCTGCTGCGTGTGTCCTTTTTTTTCGCTGGCTATTTTTTTTTTTTTTCGACGATTTGTCGGTTGGTCGAAAAACGAAAAAACTCGACGAGCGGCTGGCGCTAGCGAGCGCGCGCGCGTCGATAATTCACGTGAGCGCGGTACTCTCGCGGCCTGCCAGCTTGCTCGCCTCTGTACTCGCCCCCCCACCCCCCTGCCCTCGTCCTCCTCGTGCCGTCCAAACCCCGCGAATCTCTATATCTCTCTCGCTCGCTCTCTCTCTCTCTCTCTCTCTCTCTCTCTCTCTCTCTCTCTCTCTCTCTCTCTCTCTCTCTCTCTCTCTCTCTCTCTCTCACTCGCTCGCGCGCAAAATGAAATTGCTCGCCTCATCCCCCACTCTGTATAGCCACTATCACTGCCACTGCTGCTAGCTGCTGGCTGCTGGCTGCTAGCTGCTGCTGCTGCCATCCGTACGCGCAGTCCCGCTGGCGGCTAATTAAATTTCGCGACTACCGTGTCCAACTTTATGATCCGCGGGTGAGTGCAAGAATACAGCCACCGCCGAGGATCCTCCAGACCGCCACGACCTACCGCCTGTACTCGTTCCACCCCCCCCCCCCCCCACCCTTCGCCACTGGTGCAAAAGCGCGGCTACCGCGTGTTATTCCAACCCAACTATGACCTAATGAAGTGAAGCTCTTAGGTGGTCTTGCATTTTTTCACGACCCTATATTGACGCTTATAAACGGTTACGATTCCCAACATTTATCCACATCATCGTGTTTACAAAAAGGTTTTACTTTTATGTTTTTTTTTTTTTTTCGTGTCGAATGCAACGCTCTCTGGCGGAACGAGCGAGAGGAAACTTTTCCATGGATACGACATGATCAAAGAATAGAAAAGAGAAAACAACTTGGTCAAGTGCAAGTTAGAATTGCATGCGGGAAAATTCGTAACAGATTTGTTTTGCCATTATTTTATCTGTGTGGACAAACCTCTTTTCAATCTTTATCGCCAAAGTCTTATGTTTGCAGCTAATCTCAAATTGATAAAAAACATACATAAGTTTGTAAAATTAATTTCTAGAAATCTAGGAGACCTGGGGCTTTCGTTATAGTTTTCTGGTGAACTTCAAGTGAGAGGTTATTTTCGTTGATTTCTTGTTAATTTTAAGACCAGTAGTTTTGGAAATAATGGGAGGAGGGCTACTCTATCTTCGCATATGGTATCTTCTTAAATTTGCTGTTGAAAATAAAAAAAAACAATATTTTCGTAGACCACATAACAAGCCTTTTCAAACGATACCCCACGTGATACATGAAATGTAATTTTTCTTCTTTCGATTACCTCATTTTCCCTCATTTGCCCCCCTCCCCTTCAAGTGTCATATGAATATTTTCAAGTGTTAACTAGAACAAAATAGGTGGATTAATGAGACGTATTTCACATTGCAATTTTCTACGTGGCATGGTTTCCCAGAAAATTGTCTGTGACAGACGGACATATACATAGACAGACGGGCAAGTGATCTTATAAGGGTTTCATTTTTTTTTCTCTTCCCTCGAAGGCACGGAACCCTCAAAAGGGTGAGCTCGGAGAGAACGGTAGCGAAATAATGAGGTAAAAAATACACGAACCGGGTGCGATCGAAATAAAAGTCGGAAATAAGTATATGCGCGAGAAAGTTAACACATTTCGTAATAATCAAAGAGGCAATGGGTATAGCGAAAGCTTTTATTCCGCGGTCGTTCGGGTCGTTTCGGTCGCCCCAGCGCGCCAACGTCTACGAGGTTTGCTCGTTTCGTTTCCTGCCACGAGCAAGCACCCCACCGAAGCGTACACCAATTGCCAATGAAAGAGTTTTCTCGACTCACTTAAGTTTCAGTGGCGATAATCTTCCCGGAAAACATTCATAATCAACGTATTTGTCGGGCATGCGATTTTTCACTCGTTGCGCGGTCAGTGAAATGAAATACAGACACGGTGAATCGTTTAGCGTTTTAACGACGCTTTTTATCACGTGTTTCCTCACTCGAAATTGACCCGCTCGACTTTTATCCTTTGCTCATTCATTTGAGATAATAAAAGTTTTAAATTCATTCGGAGTTCATTCGTCGCTCATTATTTCAACTCGAAAGTTTGCAAAGTGAGAAAATCGTTGGGCAGCCGAGAGTTTTGCTTGCCACATGTAAAGGTGCATTATGCAACGAGGACGTGAAGAAGACGATTTTGACAAGTGTGAAGTTGCTATTCGAACGAGTCGAGACAAAATTGTCTTTTTTACGTCCTAGATGCACAATATACACATCCCCCCCCTCCCCCTTGAAAACGCCCGATTCATGCGTGTCAAACTCCGGACTGAAATCGTTCACTATGGGCCCGCTTAGCAGGCACGAAATGACGTGTTTTCGAAATGAATCGAATAAAAACGATATTTTACAATAATCGTAGCTTCGCAACGCGAATGAATGTTGGTGCCACGTAGAAAAATGAAAGTAACACAAAGTGACCGAGCGACGGTTGTGTCGTCTTTCGATCAGCGTATCCTCGAGCGGAAATCCCCCCCCCCTTCCGCTCGTTATTCCGTACGCTGCTTCCATCGTTGCAGAGCGCAAAGCTACTGACACACCATGCCCCGTATAACCGTACGAATATTCGCAGGGACGCGGCAACTACGTGAGATACAGAGACGGCTGAAATTCTAGTCGTGAAAACGCGCGCAGCCTCCGTCCGAACGAGCGTAAAATAAAACGCTCTTTGATATCTAACGTAGGCTCTCCGACATTTACAAACGATACGGAAGCGCACCAACGGTATAACATGTAGAACAGAGTTTTACCGTTCTAGTGGAGCTGCTGCTGCCGCTGCTGTTGCTGCTGCACCAGTTCAAATGAACCTCCGGGCAGTCGAATTCCAGCAAGTCCGGTTTTTTCTCTTTTTTTTTCGTTGAAATGGATGTTTTCTTCTCTACCGTGTTCTTCATCACAACCGAGATTTTTTTTCGTTCACAATCACACGCATTTATTTCAATGATCAAACGGCAATATATATTACTTGTCTCTTTCTCTCTTTCTCTCACTCTCTCTCTTTCTCTCACTCGTTTCGAAACTATCGGTTTTTGAAATCCAGGATTATCTGTCAAGTCCAACGTTTTCACGGAGATAAAAAAAGTTGGCCCCGAACGATCCGTTCTCTGGAGTTTCATCCAACGTTTGTTTGGAACAGTAATCTCCGTCTTGTCAAAGGCAAGTCGTCGTGGAAGGAGTAAAAAATTCACCTGGTCGGAATGTAAACCTTTCGTCGTGTCTAAATGAGGCGGCATTCGAGCGTGGTAAGCAAACGAAGATCGTAGGGATGAAAAAAAAAATTGGGTTAAAGTTTTTTTATGGAATCAAGGACGGTTGTGTGGGACGAGGAGACGAGTGATCGAAAAAACAAAAAAATAAGCCTCAGTTAAAATTTTATAAGCAGCATAATTTTTTCCATTCCGGGCCAACGAAAGACGGACGGTCGGGTCTAATTGGCGTTGAAAATTGTATCGTTGAAACATCGATAAATCAATAGTTCCTTTTTTTCTTTCATTCTTTTTTTTTTGTATCAGTTCTTCGTGGACGAAAAGCTCGATTGTACATCGGATATAACGAGCGCCATCGCTTTCCAGAACTTTTTCACAATGTCTGCATATAAATTTTCAACGTCGCTTTTTTTTCAACGGAATTTCAAGTATGATATAGCTGAAGTCGGTAAAATCGTCGTCACACATTGTTACTGAAATAAACAGGAGGTGAACGGTTACGTGCGTGTAGACAACGCCGAAAGAAAGAGAGAGAGAGAGAAAGAGAGACAGTCGTGGCGAGGAAACCGATATGTAGTAACGGGGGAATGGAAAATACGAGAGCAGAAGTAACAACGTAAAAATAAAAATGAAAATAAAAATAGACTAACGGAAGCGAGGTAAAGGAAGAATATAAAACGACTGGGTGTAAAGGATAAAGTCCGGAAAGGATAGTGTCCCAGACACGCTACTTTTTATCTCAATCCTCGATGCTGACAAATGCATTTACATCGAAATGTAAAAATGAAAAAATAAAAATAATACGTCTACAATGTTCAATAACCGATCGTTTTATTGTCATGTGTATCGGGAAGAAAGAAAAGAAGAAAATGAACGATAAAAAACTTGGAAATAAGAAAATTATCATTCCATTATAACGTTATCGATGATAACTTGATGATGGGTCTGTGATGTGAAGGTAGGATCCAAATGGCATGCGTGTTACATCGAGATTTCCGGGTGACCGTTGAGTCAATACAACCATTGCCCAGAGTCGGCGATGGGGGTTTCGATGTATGATAGATGGAACTCGTCGAGCATGAAGTTCAGTAACGAGTGATCCTGCAAGACATTAACATCGAAGTCACCGGCGATTGTGATAGGTGTAACGAGATATGGCTCGTAGCCGGATACACGATGATCCTGATTTCGTTTTGTGTTCACGTACAACCCCGCACACGACAGTTTGACAGACAAATAAAACGAAAAACAAACAAAAAAACAAAAACAAACAACGTCCGTCGCGATCGACGGCAGTGTGCCCCGCTCCGTCCCGCGCGAGACATCAATGTTCGCCAAGACATCATTTCATTGTAATCTTCATTGTACATCCCGCGCGCGACATCACAATCCCCACTGGGTAAAAAAATTCTCTGATTCTTCAACTACGCATCGTATTTTTTTTTTTTTTTCGATACAAACAATAATCTTTGAGCTGCAACACAAAACTGCATTCCATAATTTCGTTACATCTGCTTTTTTCGGTATGCTTCCAGTGCAAGAGTAAATTTTTATAAGTATTCTTTTGTTCATACATACCCACTCACGCGAGTAAGTATAAACAATCATGAGAGCTAAGCAAAGTAGGCATAGCCGGTAAAGACACATCAGCTTCTAAATCGATGGGCCCTTGGTGAGCAAATGAATTTCTCAAAGTCGTACAGGGTGGAAAGAAATTAATGGTCATCCTTTTACCAGGTGAATCTTCAGGTCATGTTTGGCGAAGATCTGCAAAAATATCGTGCCGCAAAATTGATTTGACCTTGGCAGTCAAGGTCAAATTTTTTTATTGTCTCAAAAAATCTGGCTTGTCAAGAGAAACAAAAGTCTCAATGGGGCCATAGGTCAAAAACGCGATCTTCTATGTGAAAAAGCAGTTCAAAGACAAAAAAAAATCGGAAATTTTTTTTTCCTCGCAATATTGCTTAATCGGACTTGCTAATAATCATATAACCGTAAAAGAAGCCTTTTATCGCTGAGCCGGAAACTTCTATTGAAATAAATCACGAAAAATCACCGTTGCCCCACTCTGACCGCAAGGAAGTGAATGGGCGCATGATGGGTAATTTTTTTCCTCGTTCCATCTTTCAAAGTCGTGCGTGTGTGTGTGTGTGTTGGGGTGCGTGTGTGTGTTTGGATCTTTTCTTTTAGGGAGCTTTGAAGGCGATTGTTTACCGATCTGGTAGGGCAGTAAGGGCGGTAGCTGATCTGCGACGCAAGATAGACGATGGCATAGCAAGGCTGTCAAGAAACCGTGACCTCCTCGCCCCGGTTAGGACGAATTTGGTGGAGAGGCTGCGGACGTGCCTACGTGATGGAGGACGACATGTTGAAGCGGAAGTTCAAGCTCGCATGTTCAGGGCAATAAGAGCCAACGGGTCAATTCTTTGGGTTCCACGTCGGCGTCTTCCTCGTCAAAATATCTAGGCAAACGTGCGTAAGGAAACGACTTGGCAAAACGATCGGAAAGCAGCAAGCACACTCATGCACACACCCACACCAACACACACACGCGCGACTTTGAAAGATGGAACGAGGAAAAAAATTACCCATCATGCGCCCATTCACTTCCTCGCGGTCAGAGTGGGGCAACGGTGACTTTTCGTGATTTATTTCAATAGAAGTTTCCGGCTCAGCGATAAAAGGCTTCTTTTACGGTTATATGATTATTAGTGAGTCCGATTAAGCAATATTGCGAGGAAGAAAAATTTTCCGATTTTTTTTCGTCTTTGAACTGCTTTTTCACATAGAAGATCGCGTTTTTGACCTATGGCCCCATTGAGACTTTTGTTTCTCTTGACAAGCCAGATTTTTTGAGACAATAAAAAAATTTGACCTTGACTGCCAAGGTCAAATCAATTTTGCGGCACGATATTTTTGCAGATCTTCGCCAAACATGACCTGAAGATTCACCTCGTAAAAGGATGACCATTAATTTCTTTCCACCCTGTACATTCGCGTTAGACAAGTGAATTTGTAAGAGACGTAACAATCGAGGAATAATCAAGCAGAGACTGCGAGTCCAAGTTGGGATAAGGCTTGCATGATTAAGATGATAATGACTCGATTTTGGTTCGGTATAACCAGTCCGTTGGGGTTTCATTACGAGCCAGACCGAAGCGCCTCAAAGTTTCGACTCCAATCAGACCTTTATCTCTCGGTAGTCATCGTTGCAATGGGGCGAAGCTACGGCTCGGGAAGGGAAGGTGGAAGGGTGGGTTACCTTCTCCCAATCGATTCTGTCGATATATCGAGCAAAACTCCGGCGTTTGAGGATGATCGTGGGAGAGATGGGGGAGGCAGGGGGGATGAGTTTCTCGGGAAATTGACTCGGGATCAGGAGCAGCCAGTCAGCTCGTCGACTCGATTCAACACCCCGAGGATAACTCCTTGAAAATTCGATTTTCTCGCGTCGAGAGCTATCGGAGCGAAAATATCGCGACGCTGATATCTCAACTCTGGGGGGGCCCCCCCCTCCCTTCTCACTCGTTTCTTTCCGAAAATTGCCAATAAAAATACGTCATCTTCCACTATCTTTTATTATTTTCCTAACCACGCTACCCCCGCCACCCGCGATCTTTCCTCCCCCGAGCTAGCCCCCCCCCCCCCCCCCGCACCGTTCTCTCTCAAATATTCGCTTTATTGACTTATTGACCCGTGGATGTCACAACCTTCCGTTGGTTAATCCGACTCGGGAGCGACGTGAAAAGTAAATTATTACCGAGTATTTGCAAGCTCCGGAGTTTCTTATCGGAATTATCGATTTTATTTTTTTTTTCACAAATAAATTTGCGTCTCGGTCGTGAAACGTCTCAATTTAGCCGGAGCTTTTGCGGTGTTCGGGCCTCGGGGTTCGTTTTCAATTGATTTTCTAGTTGCTCGTCGTACACGATTGAATTAATTTTAATTATCAAATGAAAGAATATACATATTTATGTCGAGCGATTTTCAATGAAAACAGCGATACATCGGCGTATCGTGTTGTACATTTTCGATGAGGAAAAGAAAAAAAAAACATAACGCGAATTAGCAAAGTGCCGCAGAATCGTAAAAAAAAAAATATAGGCGATAGGTCGGCTTGACAACGGGGTGGTAAAAGGAAGTAAATGAAAGAAAAAATGAAAGAAGGAAAAAAAACAGGAAAAATATTTCACACAGTAACGCGCAACGTCACGATCGTTTTTTTTTTTTTCAGAGCTTGGCCGCTTCCAGCTGCATAGTGGACATAGCACGCGAGCGAACGGGTAAGGTACGGCAAAAATGTGCTATTCCGTAACGATGTCACGATAAATATTTACCTGTCATGTAGGCCTTTATACGTTTTTTTTTTTTGGTTTTTTTTCTCGTTCTTCCTTTCCAATCAACGGGAATACCATCAACGCTCTTATCCACCGAGCTTGCAATTTTCTTTCAGTTCCAGTTGCATCCAGATCCCACAGCGTCAAACATAAACCACGTATATATATCTATATACATATATGTATCACATAGATGGATATCAGGTATGGAATCACTATTTTTTTTTTTTTTTAATATATTTTCTTTCAAACTCTTTCTCGTGTCGATGTACGACTTTTACGTCCCTGGAGAAAGCAACAAACTCATCGGGTAAAAATTGAGCCGAATATATTTTTTTTCATTTTTTTTTTTATTTCAATAATTCCAGTCACTGCACACCGCACACTGAATATACCGATGAGCGAATTTCTTTTTTTTCGCTTTCAAACAATCGTCGATGAATAATCCATATGTTGTTTCATCACTTTTCATTACTCTTATAATCCGAAAAAAAAAAATCGATGGATCTCTCGATGGACACGCGCACTCACACACACGCGCACACAGGAGCACACGATCACAGACACGTTGAACACGTGAGATATGTGTCAATTATGATAATTGTGATATGATGTGTATATCATGTGTCTTCGATTGCGTATAATTGATGGATATATATGTATATATGGTCGATTTATTGATGTAACGACCATTTCCACATGGACCCACCGTTCATCGAACGATTCCAACGTTGTGCATCGACGATCGATATGTTTGAAATTCGAAGACCAAGTCCTCCTTCGTTCCGGTTAACGTATATACCTATACGTTATTGATATATATGTACGTATATATTTTATATATACATGTGTGTACGCATGTGTCTCTGGCAACGGCCTACGAGTGCCATAGTCCCAAGCTCGTTGACACGTAAAAATATATCGTCGGTGAGCGAATTGTTAAAATTTGAAAATTGTCACCAAGCCAATATCGTCTCCGAATCCGTGACAAAGTTGTCGAGAAACCGAATAAAAAAAAAACTCAAAACGGTTCGACACAAACCGTTTTATCCGGTGCAATTTCGTGGCCGAGAGGGGAATGAGGGGGCCGTAGTTTGTGCGAAAAGACCGCGGAGCACAAGGATTTTCACCGGTGAAAAACAATTTATCGCCCGAGTGAATGAGAGTGGCGGGGGAGGGGGGGGGGGGCTCGGCTCAAGAAAACACACACATCGAGAGCGGGCCAATCTTCGTTCCGGCGAATCAGCTCGTCGCTGCGACCGGTCTCGCCATCGCTCCGATCCCACACCAGGCCCTTTCGACCCAAACCGTGAACTCTGCTGCTGCCACGGATTTCGTGCAATCACCGACGACGATCGTTCGCCCCCCACGTGTGAGCTTTCTTTTTTCGTTTTTATACCTTTCAACCGTGAAAAACAAATATTCACATATATACGTATCCAAAATTGTGTCGCAACGACGAATGTCAAACGTGTCGTGATTAGGTCGTAGACGTCACTTCCGCCACTCGAAGTTTCTCGTTGTTTCTTTTTTTTTCGTAATTTAATTCACGTCGTATAAAATCGTGAAAAAATGCGTTTATCCACAAAAAAATGACTTTGAGTAAAAATATTGTTTTGTTTGTAAACAAACGCAAAGAAATAGTGATGACGATATAATTTTTGTTTATTTTTATCACGGTAGACGGGTTAATCCTTCGACAATTTATAAATTAAAGGCCATACGACATGTGTATATATGTATATGGGTATGCATAACCGTTTTCGGCGGAAGGGGTTGTAGTCGCGAGGGCGAGCGAGCGAGCGCGCGCGCGCGTGAACGTGTCACCGGTATTCGGACTCGCTAACGGGGCGCGACGGCACGGCACGCGAGTTCGCCGGCCGACTGAACCTCCGTATCCACTGCCGAGCGGCTCCACCAGCCCTCCGACCCTCTGCCCCCTCCCCCGCCTCCCGTCCTCGCGAACTTCCACTCGTCTTCGTCGAACCCGCGCTCCGTCTCCGTCACTCGCGCGGGCGAATTGTCCACCCGCCTGAGCCCCCCCCCCCCCCGCCCCCCGAACACCACCGACGCAACCCCCGCGGCGCTCTTCGTGGTGGGATGAGATTATCGCGCATGCGCTTGCTCAAGGATCGCGAGCTTCGCTTCTATCGCTGAGCCACACCGAGTTTGCGACGTTGCGATTGTAATTTTATTTTTCACACACGACAATGTAACGAACGATGATTTGAGGTTTGTGAAAAAATTTTCAAACTCGAGCTTGATCCCCATTGACTCGAAATCGAACTTCAGGACGTGTTATTTCCGAGTCGAAATTTTCACCTTAGTCTCAACCTCATTCACACCTTGTGTCCGAAATGGAAGTTGAAGTGAGATTGAAATGTTTTTATTTCACCCTCGTTTCAACCTTCATGTGGTGTCGACATTTTTTTTCTCGTTATTTCATGTTCGTTTCGACTTTCGAGTGAGATAAAATATTTTTCAACGTTCATTTCACCTTTGAAACTTGAATAATGGGAAATGAGGTTTTCTAGGGTGACATGAAGTTGAGACGCAATGAGAATTGTACTTTCAACCTCCTTCAGTCTGAAAGCAATGTTGAAAATAATTTGAAATAAAGGTGAACAAATTACGACTCGGGGGTTTCACTTGATCAATTGAACTCAACAAGACTACAGATCTGTGCTCGGTTGCACAATGCTGTTACGATATTATATTCCCATCTGAAACTGCTACAATAATCATGATAACATTCTAGCAATAATGGAACTGAATTACCAAAGCAACGTTATGTGTTACAAAGAGCGTTTGGGGAGAGGAGGGGGGGGATGGTCTACGATCGTGCGGATCGTATACATCGGGCGTAAAACCACCGAATCTTTTACACGGTCTATTGACTCCACGTGTGCAACAACAATAATCGAGGTGATATCGTGTACACGCACGCGTATTATGATGCACACACACACACACACACACACACACACACACACACACGCGTATACCGAACACATCGTACAACGTGAACGAAAGGTTCGAGCCGCGTATAGGTGCGACCAACCGAGCGATCAGTTTAGCGCTGGCCAAATTGCCAATATTATCAGTTATCGGATTATTACCGTAAATTGTTCGGGTTTGCGTTTACCAAGTATAGAACGTAGCCCCCCTCCCCCCTCCCCCAGACTCTCTCAGTCGCCCTACTGGTCGGTGGCAGTTCGGGGCCAGTGTGCGCTTACGCCCAACTAATTCTCCCCGTCGACGATTTCTACATGGAGTATATTGTTGGAGTATAGGTCATGGCCGGGTGAACGATCCCTCGCGATTTTACCCGCTCGATCGTGTTCAACCACCATCTCACCGTTATTCTTTTGCTGTGCTTGTGTGTGTGTATGTGTGTGTGTGTGTGTAACTGATACTAGAAGCGACTCTCGACCAGGTGCACCTCTGTTTCCCGTAAGCATACGGTAAATTTCAACTTAGCCGAACTCCATACACCATCGTCGTCGTCGTCGTCGTCGTCGTCGTCGGTCGGTTATAGCCCAAGAGTTGTGGAATGGGGATGCGACTATGAGGGGTGCTACACGCCGGCTTAGTCCACAGGGTCTGCTCACAGGGCAATATGTGTGGGCGGATACGCTCTGCCTCCGTTTAGAACCTGTTCTAACGATCATAATGCTCTCTAAGTCTGAATTATATCGATATCGATGTACACGTAACGTTCGTCGAAACGACTTACGAGTCCTTCCCACCCCCCCCCCCCCCCCCGCCCTCGCCTCGGCACCGATGTGCAACTGGAATTCGCTTTTCCTCGATCGCGAAATATTCGCAGCTCGGTTTCGGGTGAAATGCTCGAAGAACGAAATGTTAACCCGGAAATCGCGTATCGGTTCGATACGATGTATGACAATATTTGTATAATATTCGCATAAATTCGGATGGCCGGGTTACACAACGATCGATGTAGATTTTAGTGTTCGAATTATCATACAGCGAAAACTGTTTACGAACGATTTAAATTTTCGCGTTGTCAAAATTACGCCACGCCTATGTATCGACCTCGATCGGTTGAACGACTAATAATATTGATAATCGATTGGTCCCAATATATATATACATATGTGTGTATTTTTTAATGCAATGTACCGTGAAATAATTTACCAAACGACCGGGGACGTAGCGGAAATTTAATTAGTTAATGGGTTAATTAATTAGGGTAGATGTGTGGCATGGAAGTGCATCGCGGAAATTGCGTCTGTGCTTCTTTTCGTATGGTGCTACGAATTCTTAAAAAAAAAAAAATTTTCCAATCAATATCGACATTTCAATTAATATGTGGAATATGAACTGTCGTTGAGGAAATACGGTGAGGTCGCGTGACACGAAATGTCAAGAGACATTGACATGTACCCACTTGTATAATATGCGAACCAATTTCGTGAGAATATCGTTATGCCGTTGGAAAATTTATGGAGAGTCTCGGTAACGGAGATATGATTGCGAAATCGTGGCCGATCGGTTTCTCTGATTCTGCGATCGGATAAAATAAAAATAGTCGAAGGGACGCGCGCCGGCTACGAATATAGATGACACGATTGCATGGAAAATGAGTGAAAGAACGTGAGACGTACGTTTAAGATAGTCGATAAAACGATAATAATAAAAATCTGGACGATGTTGGCAATTTGCTCGAAGTATGTGTATGTACTGGAGTGGGTATTAAAAATTAAATTTTCAAAAAAACATTCTAAACGAACTGCAATTTTATGTCAAAAATTAACTTTTATCGCGATGCAGCTTCTGTTTTTTTTTCTTCCTTTTTTTTACGTTATTAAAGAAGTTTGCGTTTTCTTTCACCGAGAACAAAGTTTTTAGCGGCGTAAGCTAGAGATTTAATTTTTAACGACCATCCTAATATGTACATATACGATAAACCGATACATTGACTTTCGTTCACCATAGCGATGTATGTATAAAGCAAATAATTTACCAAACGACACGAGTTTAGGGTCGCTCGTGGAAGGCCCGTGGAAACAAACAGCCGAGTGGAAAATCATAAATCCGTCTGCGAGAGTTTGCACGGTCGGGCGAATGTGATATTCGAGGAGAGCCGTGTGCATGACTCGACGTTGAGCCGTCTTAATCTCGCTTGGCCGTCTGGATCGTCGAAAACCATCATCCCCCAACCCCGATGGAATTTCATCGTAACCGAATGAAATCTCCAAATAAAACACGGATCGATACGTTCGAACGATCGCAATTACGATGCCAAATGAAACGAACTCGATTTCTCAACGTGGCATATATCGTTTTGTTCATCGTGACAATAATAGCGTTAACAAGTGGGCTCGAATGAAAAAATAAAATAAATAAATTCGATCGTCGAATGAATCGCGAAGCTGTCATAATTTCTCCCGAGCTGCGGAAATCCATTATTAACGTGAATCGACGAAACGAAAATGCATATTGAATGGGAACAACAGTGAAACCGTCGGATGGTACAGAAGAGTTTGGAAAACGACCGGTGAGTTTACGATTATATATATAGATAAAACGGAAAACCCAACAATTTTAATAGAGGCACTCGAATTCCAGTGAAGAATTTGCACGACGAGATGAGGGAATGGTAATAAACGCTCGTGCATTCCTGATGACTATACCGATAATCGGGTATTCGAGAACCGATAGAGCGGTGGGACACGGTTTGGACAGAAGCTAGTCAGGCGTTCACGAGTTCACAGCTGTCTATTTGTGATTGCCGCCCCCCCCCTCCCCGTGCCCGATCTCCCTTTCAACCAAACCCTCAAACTCCAATACGGGTGTTCCATAGGGTATCGATGAAACCATTCAATTTCTTTTTGCCACTCAAATCAAAACGATCGTTCCGGTTACTCGATCGTGTATAATAATTTGTCGATATATATATATATATATATATATGTATGGATATATGTGTGTGTGTATATGTATGTATAACGTGTTTATTTATTCGAAATCCGTGATAGTCGACGAATCGTGAACGCCTGGTTGAACCCAACTCGGTTCGACTATATAACCGGAATTTTCAAACTTTTTGACAAAACGTCCAACTCCCGGGAATGACAGATTATTAACGATAAAAAAAATTGGAAAAAAAAAACTTTCAACGAGAAAATGAAGAAAAAGAGAATCGAGAAGATAATTCTAATAGCGGTCATCGTCTGTTTCGTACGATTTATCACATCGTATGTGTGCTTTAATACAGTCGTAATTTTCTAACTTTAAAAATTTATCACGGAAACTCTTACAAGCGTATCTTCTTCATCATCGTTATTTGTTTTTCAATTTATTTTTCTCGTTTCTATTTCTTCCGCTTCTTTCTTCTCCCAACTCATGGAATATTTATAATAGTTCATGGTGCCTCGTGGTTTGTTTGTTTTTATTGTCAACACAGTTTCGCCCACAAGTTCATGCATCTTCGTACATGCATAAAGAGCGACATTTTTTGCGACAAAAACGTTCTATCGTCTTGACAACTTTTCTTTCTCGTTATTTCGTTTGTCTGTTTTTGGTTTTTGGTTCTTTTTTTCTTTTCCCGCGATTCGGAGCTCCGGTGCTGCACGGCCGCAATCTACTGGCACCGCCATCGTCACCGCTACCCGCTTTACCCAACGCTCCAGGACGAAAACTCGGCGAGTAAGTGAGAAAAGCATAAAATGCAGAAGATGGCTCTCGAAGCGCCGGAGGCTCACGTATGCACTCGACAAACGCTTTCCCAAAGGCAAAGACCTCGAGATTCGAAACGGTGCACTTGTCGTGCTCCCTTTGTTTTTTTTCTTTTTTTTTCTCTTTTTTTTCATTCTCCATGCGAAACCCGTGAGTGCTCCATACATTTTTTATCATTTCCTTTCGACCACCAAGTGCGTCATATCCTTCGTTCCTAACTCTCTGTGCGCAACGTTTTTTTTTTGTTTCTTTTTCTTCTTCGTCTTCTTGTTCTTCTTCTGTCTCATCTCTTCTTCATCATCGTCGTTCTTCCTCCTCTTCTTCATCGTCTCGTTGACTATACTCCGAAGAGATTTACTTCCAAGGGGCTTTATTTTTTCGTATATCTTTGAGCGTTTACCAGCCGGGTTCACACCGGAAACACACATTGCGTCTGAGTCTCGGAGAACCGACACGAGACCGAAGAAAAGTCGAGTTTTCGGAAAGTAAGGACGGCGAGAGGGCGAAAGAAGGTACGGAGGGTGCGCGCGCGTGAGCGCGACAGAGCGAGGCGACAATGCAATTTCGTGGCCGCGCTTTAGCAGCCGTGGTATAAAAACCCCAGTGGATATAAAGGCCACGAGAGAGAAAGAAGAAAGAGAGAGAGACAGAGAGTAGGTTGTGTACGTATAAAAAGATTGTCTTTCGCGAGACGCTTAAAATTTGCACTTTTATGCGATGGTCGCTAAAGAACAGAGAGCACGGGGAGGGGAGGGGGGGGGAGTGTACGAGCGTGTGTGTTGCCCACAACGAGGTTACTCGGAGCGAACGTACGGTTTGGGAGAGATTGAAAGTTCTACGTTCACTTCGACGTAGCCGCGTTCGAATTTGATCCTACATACGTCTTCGTCAGGATCAAATGCAAAATAGCAAACTGTTTTTCTAATTCCATTTGGGTTTCGTTGATTGGAAAATTTGACATTCAATTTATTTAACTCGCCTGATTGACAAATTTTCCGATGAAAAGTGCAAAAGCCATTGGATCGAAATTGTAGATGTAACTGAATTATCAAGACGAACAGCAAATCTCTCTCTCTGTCTCTCTCTCTCTCTCTCTCTGGTTTTCTTACAAACCACCAAATAGATTTTCCGAAGTGATGCCTTGACTTCCGTTAACTAAGCTGTCGGCAATATCGAATGCGGGCGCATCGATAGCAAGGCGCAACGATAGAAGGACGCGAGATCCTTAACGAGCTCTCATTTGCCGTGACCGCGCACCATAAGACTTCAAGACGGCGATCGGAACCTCCTGGGGGGTGGAGGGTGGGGAAGGGGCCTCTGTGCGAGGCGAGCGAACTCGAGACTGAGTTGGGTAAAGCGCAGCGCGGTGAAGATAAGGATCGATTCAATTACCCATTCAATTACCCCGCGAGGATTCGTGATGGGCCGAAACCACGAAGCCGCGAAACTCGGACGAGCTGTGAGATGAAAGCAAACTGACTTCCATCTCCTTTCGTTTCATTGCACCGTGTAATCGTGTTTTTTTTTCGTTCCTTCCACCCCCGCGCTCGTACAGCAAAGACGCGACGATGGCTCAACGGTTCAATCCTTTGAGCTTGACGTCCATCCATTACACAACGAAAAATCCAACGTACCGTTGATACGTGTGCCACGATGATTATCCCATCCACGAAAACCAATTTTTCAAACGTAACATGGCAAAAGAAAGAAAAAAACATCCACAACAATGTCACACAAGAATAAAGTTCAAGCCGCTTGCTATGCCCATCCCGGGGTAGCGAAGAATTTCTTTGTCTGGGGGAACCACCGCATCAACCTTTTTTCACATTTCTTACATTGACGTGAGGGACCGAGTAAGCAGACGATGTAAGAGGGCCGCTTTTGTACGGGCACCACGCATAAAAGCGTTGAACCTGAGCGGTTATTCGGGAACCCTCTGCGATCAAACGAGACTGTAATGGCAGGGTTTTAGGGTGGCGTTGACAATGATCGCGAGGAGGGTTCGCGAGAGCCTTGGACCTCATGCGCGCTCGGAATATCGTGCGGCGCATCGCAACGATAACCAGCCACCAACCGCCAGGAGTATGAACCGTAAATCATAGCCAACCATAACGTTGCGTCAGTCCCCGGTGTTCATATACAAATTGCCATCTAGCTTTCACCGAGTTACGAAACGTCGCGAGTCCCTTCGTCCCTCGTCTACTGTGTCTAGTCATACGAGACACACAGCCGACCGTCTCGAGCACGATGAAAGCACTTGTCACGCGTCCGCTCGCAGGGTACACACCGAACCAACGTTTGACGCCTAGCCGCTGGAGAGGAAGCGCTCACGGGGTCGGGGTTGGGTCACCCCGGGGTTCGGGGTTCACGGAGAGTCTGCCGCACACCTAGCAGCCATCCACGACCCCGGGAACCCGGAGAGAATAACCGTTCTAGGTCGCCGCAATGTCCCCACGACGTGTACGTTAAATCCACGTTCCCCCCCGCGTACAGAACATTCTCAACCGAATTAATCCCGACCAGTGCTGGCCGAGAAATTGAACAAAAAAACTGAGTTTTCATCCATGTTGCGACTGGAGAAATAAAAACGCGCTTTTGGCTGGGTTGAGGTTGTGCTCGTTGAACAATTGGGAATGAGGTTACTCGCCGGAGGACGCTCATCGGGAGCCGATGACTTGTTGAACACGTGTAACGTCTCTCTGTGTACACGGTAATTACTTCATCGGATTTGAAACTGCGATACATGTGGAAGGATAGAGACAGAGAGACAGAGATAGAGAGAGAGAGGAAAGACACGTGTATGGCGTAAGAGCGAGAAACGGAAGACATCTACATACATTGTCAACCCTACCGTACGGTTCAACCAATTCTGTGTGCAGCGAGCCGAGCGCGCCACCAGAGACATACTGGGAGGGGGCTGGGTAGTTGCATCTGGGCTACCTCCTACTATACGCCCCACCCGAAACCGCGGTATAACCATCGCCATACCAGCGAATTATGCCTGATGTAGGCGAGACAGCGGAGCTTACCTCAATTCCACCATCGTGTAACGTAGATTCCACGAATGTTTTGTCATTGGAAACGCTTCGGTGGGGGGTTACCAGTGATGGAACCCGCCATCCCGTGTCCTCAGTTGAAATGCACATACGATGAACATTGGAAACCCCCGATGGCCCCAGATTATACGGACAACACGGAATAATCCATGGTCTTTTGAAAACCACTGACGTCATCGATGGACAATTTTCGACGTTTGTTACTACACGTTATTACGTACCAATCATGAGCCCTAATAATAAAACGATACACGATGAATTTTGTGGAAAAGAAATAGAGCTTTTTTCATGGGAAACAAACATAGGGAACGAGATTACGCCAGAGCGATGGGAATGGAATTCGTGGTGACGGAGGTGCGATAGGCGGTTGCCAAATTGGTGTTCGAGCCCCAGTGATGAGATTCGAGTACAACGGTTCGCCCCCCCGCCCCACTAGCGAATTATGTGTGATGCGTCCGAGCCGCCGAGGTTTACCTCGACTTCATTGTAGCGAATAGTTTCCACGGGTGTTCCATACCGTTAGATATTGGGGAAGGTGTGCGCGGATGGGGGACGGGACGATGGCATACTCAGTGACGGCGACCAGCAACCGCTTTGGCCATGCCCGACCCGGGGTATGCGGGATATATGCGGGGCTGAACATTTCGCGATGTGGACAAGCGAAATCACGATGACCGGCTCTGGGGTTTCCCGCTGCCGTCATCGTCGTCGCCGTCGTCTACACCAGCTACCACCGCCGCCGCTGCCGCGGCCTCGCAATACCTGGGACTTTGGGATGCTGTACCTGGGCACCGTGTGTATACATTGTGGACCTATGCGAAACCACGACGAGCCGGGGCTTGTGTCGTTCCTCGATCCCCCATCGCACACCGTTAGCTCGAACAACGTGTGTAACATAAATATACATATATATAGACACACAGGTACACGTATACAAAACCCACAGTTGGCCTGTGGCGAACGATGGATGTGGGCCCTTGGGGGGTCGTCGACGATCTCTCTGTAGCTTTGGCGCTCTTTCTCTCCGGCTCGTCGTCGAAAGCAAACCGTTGTGTGTTTGTGTGTGTGTGTGTGTGTGTGTGTGTGTGTGTTCCCGCCGTAATATAGGCTTGTTCGCGTTTGCGACGCGGTTCGGCCGCGCTTCGCAATTAGCCTTTGTCGCGAGTGTGCAACGAGGGGATACGTTTGGTGACGAAGACGGGTATGGAGAGGGAGAGACCTCTCCGCGCTGGGGAAGGTTGCAACGGTGAAAACCGCGAACCGGCGCCTTTCGACCCTTCGACCGTTACACTTTCCCCGGAGCCACGGCACTGCACTGCGCGCGTGTACCATGCACTCTCGTGTGCCCTACCCCTCAGCTCACTCTGTATACTTGTTACAATCGTGTACCGCAGCACTAGCGCGGTAGTTACGGACAGGAAAAAAATAATTGCAAACACGAGACATGCCATGCGACTACTCTCACTCGGCGTCAACTTGTGCATGCATGTATATATATATATGTATACATATCATTAATGTGTATAGACCGTATTCGCATGTGGCAAGGGTTGAATCTCTCCGACGTTTTGGAACGTGTGTGGTTACACTTTCGAGACTTGAATTTACACATGATGCAGTCGTAACTGTTGAATTTCATTGAATTAACGCCAAAAACTTTTTTTTTTCTCGGTGATGAATCAATCGTATGGATTAATCTTCTCTTTAAAGTTTCAAAGACATCAAAAAGCCTCTACACGATTGTAATATAGTTCATTTTCACCTTCATAATTTCGGGTTTTTTTTCAGTGTGTTGTTGCTGCAAATCCATTTGGTCCATCGAAACGAGTTAAACAACAATAATAGAGGCGACAATAAAAAACAACGCAGAATTTAAAAAAAAAACGCTTCAGCCCGAAGAAGTAAATGGCGTGGTAAAGTTTTTTTGAAAGCGAATTATAATAACGATAATTTCGAAAGGTTGTCAATATCATTATAAAAGACAATGATAATGAGATATTTCACGGCCCGAATTTCATGTACAAGAACCCTCGCGGAAATGTTTCCAATCGACAGCACGAGCTTAAAGATTTTACGGCAAAATCATCCGACGTTGAAAAATCCGTGCTAATGAAGACGAAAGACCGGGAACGAGAGATTATTACGATTGGTATAGCGGTTGGCTCCGACCCCACGGTGTTCGACGTTGAGAGCCCGATAGAGCAATCGGAGGCGTGCTCGTTCGCGAGAAGGGTTGATTTTAATCGGAGGTTAGCAGCAGCAATAACAGGCAGTTAGCCAATTCGACGGTTGTGGATCTCTTGCCCCATCCACATCGCTAGCCTGGTGCGTCTGTATCTACATCCGTGTGTATATATATATGTATATATATGTATATCTGTGTTCAGGCGAACGGGAGACTGGGCCTCGCTGATAACGGAATTTGGGGGGAAGGGGAGGGGGAGGGCGAGGGGTTGAAGGATAAGCTCCTCTCCTCGTACACCACCGCGCCGCACCAGCGACAGCCAAACGACCCAACGCCGACACGGTACCCGCTTCAGATTCCGTTCCGTCACGGTGCGGTTATCGCCTGGGATATAGGTAACGGCAATGGGTTTATATAGCCGTGACCGTTACATCGATAGCTCACGGTGAAGCATAAACCGCCCTCCCCAAGGCAATAATCGATTAATCGGGCAAACCCCGTACTCTTTCTTAATTAGTACCCTCGACGAAGCCCCCCTCTCCCTTCCGTCCGATTCGGAATACCCATCCATTCAATTCCACAGAGCTGTATAATCTGCTTTAAGGTTCATAACGTTATAACTACCCTTGTCGCCGTGAGCTGCTTCCCTCGAGAAAAAAGATTGTCCCCCGACTTTGTTTCCATCCTCTTACGCTGCAACTTTCGACGACGTCCCCCGAGCGCAGCTTCGCCGAGCTTTTCTTATTCAAACCCACTCACTGGGATCTCCACCCCACCCCCCCCCCCCCCCCCCGCCCCCGCACCTCTCTCGTCCACGACCATCCAGCACTTAGCTAGCAGCCATCATCGCTTCAAGACCTCGTCGTCGACCGTTCGTCCGACTCGCTAGTCGTCTGGCCCGGTGAAGAACGGAAAGATTTCTCTCTGAGGAAACGCAATCGTGCGGAAAAAAAATGAGAGAGTGGATGGAGAATGGAGAATAAAAAGGGAGGACAGTAAAAAAAAATAAAAAAAGAGGGGACACCGAATCGCCCATAAAAGTATTGTCCTTCCGGCGTGATATCTTTATCTACATGGTTCGCGAAATCATTATTACAGCGATAATTTGGCTTTCAACTTTGCTTTAAAATTGCCGTTCTTGTGAACGAATTGTCACGGGCCACGACTGTGAGAGGAAAGACTTGCTCGGCGAATGATATTAAACACAATTGCACATAATTGTTGAGGAACTAATTCGAGAAAGTGTTGTCCCTGCACAGTCGGAGCCTTCCGTCTGCAATAATTTTCATTATCTTAAGAGCCGACCGTACAGATCCCCCAGAGGTCTCACATTTTCTTATACAGCGTTTTACCAGACTGCTGCAGTGTTCGGTTTCGTTGGACGACATTTTTTTTAAAGGTTTTTTTTCAATTTGTTTTTTCTTTTCATAGTTTCCATCACGCAGCATGTTTCTTACTTACTTTTTTTTTATTTTCACAGAAGACGAAAAAAATTTGAAAAATGTTTTAATATAAATGCCACGCGTCAATCCCTGCACGGACGAATTTTTCGTGCCATATTGTAGTTCCATTCATGCGTCAATTTTGACCCCTCGAAGATCGTACCCGAAGTGGCCGACATATTCCCCATAGAACATATCCTCTTTCGTCCATTTATCGTTGACCCTGCGATCCTTCGTTCACGTCTTCTTTCAATCTTCATCCCTCTCGCACTTTGCTTCATCCCTTTCGACCATCCCTCACTTACCATACATATAATACCGTATCCCCTTTTTCATCTCCAGCTATGCGATTGTATATCTTCATCCTCGTTCCTCATCGGCGGAGCCACGACACTCGGCGTTTCGTCCTCGCACGGGTGTGCTGTTTGACCAGATGGAATTTTTCCACTTTATTTTACCGTTCGCGATGCGCGACGGTGGATATCAAATTCCAACTCGACACGAAGCCCCTCCTATTTTCACAAGATTTCCCGGGATCTACAGACAGCAGCATCCGCATGACTTCTCTCGCGTGGATATTCATTGTCTTCTTCATTCACTGCTACTTTATTATTTCCATCGAATTTTCACTGATTCGTCGAAGTACCTCCATGCACGAATGAATAAATAAATGTACGATGTACCGACTGTTGCGGGAAAGAAAAAAAATGTTCACGGATATTATTGACATTGTTGTACTTCCGTTTGTCATTTTATTTCGCGAATGGATATATCAATACGCGTCAACAATGCGAACGTAAAAGGAAAAAAAGAAGAGGAAAAAAAAGTAAAGAAAAGGATTTGAATAGCGGTAGTGAATCTCGTTCGCATTCGTTGTGGCCCGTGCGAGTGCAATTCAACGACGAAGGGGTGAAACAGGAAGTAGCGAGAAGGAACACGAGGCGTCGGCGGCGTCGGTACTTCCGGCATAACGCGATTACGTAGAACACCGTAGCACGAGTCACACAGCCAGCCGGGAAATTTTCCGTGTGCGTGAGTCCGTGTGTGTGTGTGTGTGTGTGTGGATGAGGGTGTACTCGAATACGTACAGTTGGCGGAACGGGAATCGATACGCCAGTCGGCGGTTGGAAGGGTTCGAATAAATTTGTCGGAAGTCGCGCGACTCCCGGTTGCTCGTGCGGGGATCCGTTTCCGCTCGATTCAGTCGCAAGAGGAGCGCCTCGGAATCGTGCGAAACCCGAGATTCCACGACGTATGTATATGGACCAAGGAAATCCCGTCCAATAGAGGTGTTTTCCTTCCACCGTGAAATCAAATTTTCGAGGG
This sequence comes from Diplazon laetatorius, assembly GCA_963662125.1. Classification (NCBI taxonomy): domain Eukaryota; kingdom Metazoa; phylum Arthropoda; class Insecta; order Hymenoptera; family Ichneumonidae; genus Diplazon; species Diplazon laetatorius. The sequence goes on along the minus strand of OY759158.1, from coordinate 5,965,732 downwards.
AAATAATAACCGGATTTCAACTCGGGACTCATCTCAACTCGATGAAATACTTTTTTTTTATTACTTCGCAACGGTATTGAATATTATCATCGGCGTGATAATGAAATTTTCCGTTGATTCAAACAATGATGACGCTTTGTTCTGGGTGGGCAAGCGAAGATTATAACGATATTTTCGAGAGAGTATAACGAAGACGAGATTTGCATGGCTCGGGACGAGGGAGTGCTTCAAGTTTGCCGAATGTAGGTGAAATTCGTTGGGGATATATATCTCGGCGTTTCTCACAGAATCTCGAAGAAGCCGAACAGCAGCAGCAGCAGGGAAAGCGTCGCGGTGCCGTCTAGCAGAACGCTCGACCATCCTGGTGGAGTTTGAGTTTGGAAATCCTCCGCGATTATTAGTTGAACAAGTAGTTTCCGGGTCGTGGGCGGGCCAGAGGTCGGGAGGGTGAGGGCGAGTGGACGGGGTTAAAATGGGGCTTGATTAGGCCGCGGCAACTTGTTTCAGTGTGGCACCCCTCACCTTTCGCCCCCTTACTTCGTTTCGATCCTCTTTCTCTCTCGCTCTCACTCTCTCTCGAACTTAAACCGTATTAAATTGCGCTTGAGTCAAGCACGCGTCCGGGAGTCTTGCACGACGGCACTCTGCGCTCTCCGCGTTGCGGAAAGGGCCTTCCTTGGTTCATAGCTTCCGCTTCAACACAACCCGACCTCGCTTCGCAACCTCACTCGCAGCTACGAGCGAAACGGCACTCCGCAGTTGGCCCGCACGGTGAAGTTCGTTCGGAGGGGGGGGCGAAGTGCCAGGGTGTGCTGCACGATCAGACGTCGGCGGAGACGGGCGCGCTAGCCGAGAAACCCTTGGGTTGCTGCAAGGCCAAACGCGAAAGACCGAGAACAGGATATCTCAGGAATTTAATATACGAGAATACACTACGACTATGAGGTAGCGTCGAATACCGAAGACAGTGTGAATCGCCGTCCCGGAATGGTGGCCCTCATTTTCGTATCTTCGTGTCTACCTCTCTTATATTTGCAATAACATATTTTTCATTGGAGTATATGTATTGATGAACTTTTCGTTTAGACAATTTTCCAATAATACTTCATCAATGAAGACACACACTGGGAAATGGGACAAATAGTTGTTGGATGATTGAGCGCGATATGTCACAGTATATCGAATGGTGTAAGGGGTCACCCTGAATCAGGGGAGAGGAAATTCCGTCGACGGGGATGTGACTGTGTTTGAACGTATTAGTCGGGAAGTGTATTTGCCAATGGCAAACGGACGGAACCGGTAATTATATTTGGCCTCGATTCCTCGAGCACACAAAGCAGTATCCGATGGGCCACTACCACGACGTACGATGGCAGCGCTATATTATCGGACAAAATTGCTTGAACGTACATATATATATATATATATATATATATATATATAGGAAAGGGTCCGACGACAACTCGATTTCACCTCGTGTCTCGATCGAAACATGGAATTGATTCTGCTGACGATTTTCCCGACGAAATCGTTTTTACCAATCTCACAAAGCCAACCTACGATTGAACTTCTTTCCTGGTTTTATTTTCATCTTCAAAACTCATTGTCGTTCGTGGGTTAAGAGTGGCTAAAGGGACAAGAGCCAACACCGATGAGGGTGACGTGGACAAACCTGCAAAAGTGAGACAAGTGGTGTGGACACATTGTGTATGTCTCACCGGTGGTCCATCTAAAACATACCGTCCAACGGGAGTAGCCGATGTAACGTGTGTATACCAACTGTGTCTGAGGATGCGTGTGTTTGCGAGTGTGAGACGTGTGGCCCCCGCGGATACATGGCCGCCGGACTAATCTAGGGTTAAGCCAGGTTGGGTTAAGTTAGACGAGACCGCCACTGGCATTACTCGTAGCTAGGGGGTCTAACACCGCCACTACCTACCACTACCCTTCTGGCCGAAACTTTGCTCGAGTCCTTTGCGTGCCACACCTATATAACCATATGTATATGTACGTGTATATACGAAGCTTTCCCGTCCGCTTTCTCCATTCGGCGCGTCGATATTTCTATCCTGCTCGGGCGGTCCCGTCTACCTCCGGTGCGCCACATACAGATGGCTCTTATATACTCGGTCTGGTCGGCCACCTGAACGACCCCATGGTGACCCGCGCGTACGTAACAACCAGCTCGAACACACCCCGCGCTCCAGAACCTGGGGCTGGGAATATTCCTTGGCCTTACGTGTGCTGGACGCAAGATAACTCGACTAACGGTTTCAACCCTGGCGAAGCTGTTGGATCTGGCACCTTCTCTCGTGGCTCTCACGTGCAACGCATAATTTTCACCAAGAGAATCGCCGAGTGTACCCAGAAGGACCCTCGTGACGAGACCCGCGGCTCCGGGCCCTCCGAGGTAGCCACACTGAGATTCGCCGACGTGACGACTTCTCAAAGGACAACGGGTCAATTTTATTAGGACATCGTTGTCGTCAAGGAATTTACCGTAACCTCGACTATTGTGGAAATTATTATACGAGCAATCGAAATTTTGTGTTTCTTCGTAGTTCCGTCTGGTCATCTCGTGTGAATTGTCGTACGAAAAAGGTATCGATTCGGATAACGTTTACGAAAAATTTTGGGACAGGTTTATCGCACGGAATTTTCTGCAATTGAACCTATAAATAAGCAACCCATAACCGCCAAACGCGACATTGAACGTAGGTTCAGTTTCGCAAATAAAAATGCAAATTTACGAATGACATGGCAAATGAGACACGACAGATGAACATCGGTGTTGTGAAAAATTCATACTGTCGAAAAAGCTCGCAAATAAACGACTTTGTCTAAAATAGTCCGGTAAGAAGGCTATATAGGTATTACGAAATCCATTCGGATTAAAAGTTGAGATATAAATATCTCCGGTCGACTCGAGAACGTCTAACATCTCGAATGAAAATCCCGTGGTTAATTAAACCGATAAATAAACGAGAGGACCGAGCCGCGCACCGTGTGGACCCATTATATGGGGTTGCTCGAGGGGCTCGAAAATGGATGCGAAACGACGCTCTTTTCCCAGATTCCACCTACACATCTTCGCCCTTCGCGCTCTTTGATCGTCGGCTTATCCCAACTCGGATAATGTGTCAATGTTTCCGCGTGTGTTCTACATGTCTCCCACGAATGGGGTCAATCCCGGAGATACAATCCCGGAGGGATGGTTGAATACGAGGGGACTGAAAATCCTATTTCATCCGCTGCTAACCGAAACGTTTGAGAGAGAACAACCCAGATTCAACTACAAAACTGTAACCCGCTTATATTCATTCAGTCCGTGCTAATATTCAATTCGACTCTTTTTCGCCACTGCCTGATATATATATATATATATATATATATATATATATATATATATATATATATATATATATATATATATAATTGAATCATCGACAGGGTGGAAAATCATACAGTTGAAACGAATCAGTTTTAATTATGAAAATTCTTATTATACATATATATATATGTCTGTTCGAATGTACTCGAAAATACAATCCAAGTGATTGAATCTAATAATCATAATTTTAATAATTAAAACTGATTCGATTCAACTGTATGATTTTCCACCCTGTCGATGATTCACTTAGATAACACGGCGAAGGAAAATGAAATATCGGTTGGATGGAATACAAGGGAAATCTATATATATATATATAGATATATATATATATATATATATATATATAAGTTTGGGAAAAGTCAGTTTGGGTTCGGCCGGATGACTCAATCGATGAGATACCGTCGATAACTCGTCCAAGGCCGGATGCCAGACTGCACAACGTTATTCCCTGTATCGATTCTATAACGTAGCAGCCCTTTCCGATGTAGTAACCTGCGATATAAGAGACACAGTGTATGGGATCGCCAGACTATGTAGGTACAACGTACATATTATGTTATATCCGCTTACGCAGTGCTACACCGATTTTACAATTTTTTCGTCAAAATTACGCCATTATGCAGTTGGGAGTTTTATGAATCTTACTCTTCCAGGTATCATATCGAATTGCCTTCCTCATGACGATCTGGCACCATCACGGAATATCCAGGGACTTACCTGCAAAATAGAAAAAAAAATTAGTTGACAAAAATAATACAGACAGAATCATATGAATGTAATAAAACTCATTGCTTGGTAATAAATTATCGGAAATAGAATGTCGAAGTTATTAACTCATTTTTCAACATAATTTCCCGATATGGTGAAACTTTCGAAAACACTCGATCGAAATATATCACAACGGAAGAAAAATATTCGAGAGCGAAACAAATACACGGCTGGCAAATATTGCGAATGTGCGGTCAAAAAAAAACAAAGAAAAAACCGTTAAATGATTGGTAAAAGTAGTTTCGAGAATACTGGAGACACACTCGGGTAAATCAATCAAACGTAAGCGAGGAGACGATAAATCGGTAAGGTGAGAGCGTTCGAAGGTTACGAAAGGGCTGCTGCGATGAAAAACCAATCAATCAGCGACGTGAAGATCGAAATTTTTTTTTTCCCGCCATTTCACCGACACTTTTCCGGTTTGAGCGTCAATGTGGGGAGTCTCCAAACTCGGGATCCTCGACCCTATGCGTAAGGCTCTGGCGGAGCCCGGAGAAGAAGGGTGCTTTGGAACGGCTGAGTAGCGAAGATCTTAACTTGTTCAGCAGCTGAAGAGGGAGAGCGGAAAAGCGAGTGAATGGCGAGAAGGACCGAGTTGGAAAATGCCCCGGTTCCCGGGGCGAGAACTGCCGCTGGATGACGCTCCTCGCCTGCTTGAGACGGGAGACCAACTTTTCGAGCTCTCTCAACGGGGAACAAAAAAATACACCAAGTTTCGTTTCTACGAACCGCGGTGCTGCTGCTGCTGCTGCTGTCGGCGAAGGATCGACGAGCCAGGACATTCGCATCGAATTACAGTGGTAAATCCGGTCGACTCTCTAGACTATAGCCATGTGTGTGTGTGTGTGTGAGTATCCATCGGTCTTGGGATCAATGACACAAGTCCTGCGCGGGTTTGAAACAAGTACGGCCCAACTTTAGATACCGAGCTTCCAAAAGCCCTCGGTAAAGCGTATACGATCGTGATAAAAATAACAAAATGACAAAAATCGTATTTTTCACCATTGCAATTAACGCGATTTTCTATATTTTTCACAATAAATTCACACGACTAATAACTACGCGAACAAAAGAGAAAAAGAAGAAGAAAAAAAAACAAAACAGTGTAGTTTCATTTATCGTTGACCATTCGAGTTTTCAATTTATGCAAAGTATGTTGAAAAGTTATTTGCGAAAAAAACAAAAAATAATGTAAAATCCAGGAAAGAAAAGCGGGGAAAGAAAAAAATAAAAAATGTGAAACGAGAGAAAAAAAAAGTATTCGTTAATTAAGAAGTGAGGGAAGAAAAAGTTGTCGACGAGTTTTTTTCTACTTGCTGTAGCCGCAGAAACTGCGTAAAACAATGCTTGGAAATAACCTTCTTAACGTTTAAGTCGTTCCTTTTCTTTTCTTTTTTCCAAGGAACACTTTTTCTCGAGGTGTACCGTCGGTTTGTTGGGGTCACCGTAAACGTTTTTCATCTCATTGCGAGGGACGTTGAAATCGTAAATATAAGGCCGTCATTATTATTTATTTGGCATGTGCACCCGGGGAAAATAAGGTAGCAGCACACAGAGGAGGACCGAGGCAAAGGGACGACCCCTCCCGCTCTCAGACTCAGCACCACGGACACCCGCGACGCTTCGAAAGAGTATAACTTTTAATTCGCGTGCCCCACGCGAACCAATCTGTGTCGTGCGCGCTATACTATTACTCGTGATAAGCCAAAGTAATTTATTTACCGTGCGGGGGGCGGGGGAAGGGGTGGGCGAGGGGTAGAGAAGAGAATGCCATCACGCGAGGGTCCGCGCGCGAGAATCCGACTCTTTCGAGCACCGCGTCGTGCGGACCACACGTTTTGTCGGCTTGTCCTCGTGGCCATAACCACGCAGCTCGGTGTTGAGCTTTTACACCGCTAAGCCCCGCGCCCAACGCCTATCGTTGCTAGATTTTCGCGACAGCCCCAACCGTCGACTGACATAAAGTTGGCTCGCCGGTCATTGTTGCTGACGAAATGACAAAATCTACGTGACGGATCAAAACCTAACGATGCGAATGACACCTGTGACAAAACTCGACGTACATATATAATCCGTGAACGTCAAGTGGAGAACGTTTTCAAAAGTTAAATCATTGAAAATCCCTTTACGGCTAATATGTTAAATATTATAAAATTCGTAACTTTCAAACTTCACATTTTCAAATGCAAAACGCGGAAAAATTAAAACTTCAACGTTTGCTCGTCATATCATAAACTTTTCCACATTGTAATTTTGGCAATGAAATATTTCAATGAAGAAGCTCATCGTCCGGTCCTCGAGTTTCACTCGAGTTTTATATTTTCGTACGAAGAAGTGGATAACCAGAATCGAATGATCGATGGGATCTGGTGAGGATGGATCGTAACGCTCAGCTTGTGAAATAATGTAGCTACGTTGAAGGGAGCCTGCACCACGTCGTGCGTCACTTGGCCGAACGTCCAGGCTAGGATATGACGTCTTGTGTACTCTCCGGTTGTCCCTATGTATGTAATATATATGTATATAGTCCCTGGGTCGAGACCTATTCTGAAATGCAATAGAAGGGAGTCTGGAAATACCCGAGCGGATGTTGAACCCGTGGAGTGATCGATGGGGAATGGCGAAATCTTGGACCAAGTTTCTCAGGGATACATAATATTACGGTGGTCGGGTTGACTGCATCAACCGAAATTTCGATTGGAATAACTGGGCAAATGTGTGTACTGGCTGAACTATCCGCGGAATATCGTTCGACGTCATTAGTCGTGAATGAAGGTTGTTTCCAACGTCAATCTTCATCCGATCAGAGGTGGGGGGAAGAAGGATGGGGGGGGCGTCCTGTTACGGACATATGCATTCGGAAGATCGTGCCGGTATAAAATCACGACGAAAGGTCCGGTAAGTGAGAATCGTGGTAATAACCGGAGTAATCGTACATAGATTATCGGTACACCTCTGATACCAGAATACACGAAGAAACGCGTTAAAGTCGTACAGCTTCGTAACGATGAAAATCCTCATCGTTCTTATCAGATTTCATCGTACATACGTGACCGAGGGTGGATGATTGAACGAATTGCGAGATGCAATAAATGTGAAATGATAACGATAAAACATTTCTTTCTTGTTCGTTATTTTTTTCTTTTTCGAAAGCTGGACTCAGATATTCCGGCTTATCTCGACGACTAATCAAGCGGATACGGCGTCGAGAAGAAAAAATTAAAAAAACAAACAAATGGCAATACTCACGTTTGCTTATCACAAAAGTCGTTTCGAAAAAAACTTTTGGCTGTCGTGTTGAAAAAAATCTTGTTATCCGAATGAGCCTGAGTGTATCATGGGTTCTATGTAAATAAATGACATATATATATATATGTAAATATATGTATATCTATATATTGGCGTTATCCATAATTCTGCCACACCGCATAGCGGTATCACAGGCAGCTGCATTATCGCGAGGCGAGAAGTACACGACGAGCGGTGAATAACCCACATAAGTCACGACCCGTTGGGCGAGTCCGATGAGGACTCGTGGTTGGGACCGCGCCGTACTCTCGTCTCTTCTTCGTGGCGCGTTCGGCGGCGAGAGCGCGTCTCTCCCAGCGTGGCGCGTCGTAGCGTACGCGCCGGGATTCCGATTCGACACGCCCTCGCAAGTCGATAACAACGCTACGCGCGGCGCGCGCTCGAGGGTTTTGGCTACGTGCCACCACCATCGAGCCGGCCAACGCGTTATTTCCATTCGGGTGTGTATCCACCGAGCTGAGGAAGAATCGCGGGGACGGGTTTGAGGATCTCTCGCATTCTCGTAAATATCAAACGAGCGGTATACGGTGCGTCCGTAACAACTCCCCAACCGATAACCGTGAGGATCTGGTTTCGTATAATGACGTTTCTCACGTTTCGAAACGACGTCGATGCCCCCCCCCCTCCCGCCCCTCATCGCCCTCTTCGGTTCGTTCACGAATATGCGCTGCGCTACGCAGGCGCTATGAGATTGTCCCGCGGGCTCGAAAACTGCGGCACGATCGCGAAACATGAAAAAGAAAAAAAAAAAGAAAAATGAAAAAATGAAGCTATAATCTTTGCGAACGAGGACGTTGCGAATTCCAGTCTCAGCACGGTCTTGTCTCAAGGCGGGGGATAAAAAAAACGTTCCGCCATTGACATCCTTCGTTCGCCTCTTTGAACGGTCATTCCGCGCCTCCCAGAGACGATTAGAATGGCTCAATACTCGCTGAGTTTGACAATCAAACGACTTCAAGTTTTTACGTAACTCACTATCGTTCGTATCTATCCAAGTAAAAATAATAATATATATATATAGATATATAGTCTATGTATAAACTATACATGGAATTGAGTATAAATAGGCTGTTTGTGGTGTATATGGATGTATATATATAATCTATACATACCCAATACCGCATGTAGTTTAAATATGATTTTTTTACTTGGATAAAAACGATAAGCATATCTATGTCTTTTTTTTACGCGCCGTAACGACCCTCGAGAATTTAAATTGAAAAACAAAAAAATGTAGACGTACGTGCATATCTAGTTCGTCGAAAACGATCAAACTGGTAGCCGTTGAAACGTTTGTTCGCAACGTTTCAAGATCCAAAGTGGCAAACTTACGAGCCTCAAACGTTTCACAAGTTGCGACATCGTATTGTCATAAAACCGTGGCAAAAAAAAAAAAAAAAAACAAGATTGAAATAAGAATTTTTTTTATCCGCACGACGATAAAACTTTTCTTCCCGCATTCGCCGATGGAGATTCCCGTATTTTCTATTTATTTTTTTTATCGATATCCTTCGGTATATTTTATCGAGGTGTTTTTAAAACCCCGATGTTGTTCATGGTGCGAGACGAAGGGTGCAGGGGCTTTGTCGATGAAACGATGGTTCGATCTTTCGATGATCTTGGCACGACCGTTCGGTTCGACCACAACCGTAAAAAAATGTCGATTTAGGACTGGCGTTATTTTATTATTCTCGTAGGCCGTGGGCTCTTCAACGGTTTTTCTCTTTCTCTGTTTTTTTTTTTTTTTTTTTTTTTTCTATTTTTTCATCCATTTTTGTTTCTCATGCCGATTCGCGAGGGCGATTGGCCGGTGTGCGACGTATGGACCGAACGAAACGCATGGGAAAGATTTCGTCTCCTCGACGGGACGTCTTTGCTGACACCCCCCGCACATCCGCACGGTTCCACCTCGTTCACTCACGCGTGGCAATAAAACTCATTCTCTTACGTCTAAATCCGATAAATAATCCTGATTCTTATTTACGAGTTGTTGAATTATAAATTACAATCCGACGGGGGAAAGAATCGTCTCGTGCGAAGCAACGATTTCTCGGAAGAATTTCACCGGGAGCGAAATAAAGAGGCTGAGAGAGAGGGAGAGACAGAGAGAGAGAGAGAAAGAGAGAGAGAGAGAGTGAGAGAGAGGGGGGGGGACTGGAGTAGGACACGAGCTCAATAACCAGACAGCCAAAAGTTCTGCAGCTCGTTATATATGCTATTTCCAAAGTCACGCATGGGAAAATATATATATATATATATATATATATATATATATATATATATCGAATAGGTGGGCTAGATATGGCTTCATTAAAGAGCTGTCCTGACGAAACGAGCCGACAAGACTGGCAAACCGTTGCGCTATAGCACACATTCGACGTTGAAGATCTCGTTAAGATGTTTCGCCGTGCTACGCGATAATCGAATCTCGATCTGCTTGGCGCACGCGCGAGAAGCACGGATCGTTGCACGTCCTCCAACGCGTTTACCTAATTAGGTAATGGGGATACGTATATATACATATATATATATATATATATATATATGGCGGGGTTCATCGAGACCACGAATTTCGAAAAGTACCGCGTAAGATGAACGGATCCGTTAACCAAAGCCCCTCACTCTCATTACTTTAATCCACACAGCGTATCAGCATCGACATCGACGCAGACCAACATTTTTCAACTCCAAAGAAGATTTGATCGACGCTCGAAATATTTCACTCCATCTCGCAATAATTAATTGAAATGTAGAGATAATTATGTCTTAGATGGTTTAACGTTTTTTTTTGCGTAATCGAATGCTTTTGAATCTCATTGTCCTGATTTGGGTCGCTGTTGTTATCATTTTCCGTTGAAGTGAGAGAATTCGATGGTCGATGACGAATAACGAATTGGGATATATGTAATTACGAAAAGTCATAAACTTTTCGGGAGTTATCTCTATAATACGAATTAGTGCCGGATATCGGAATCATCGATTTTGCCGACTCGCAATCCGCTCTTGTCCGACGTAGATCCGTTCTAGCCAGTCCCCATAGATCACAGGATGTTCGAAGATGTTTCCAGTCAAGCTATACTCCACTGGAATGAGAAACACGGGGGGGGAGCTAAGGCTTTTCGCCTCGAACGAGATTCTCGATAAAATCTTTTCCATCCCCGAAGGTGAGAACATTTCCGAGGTTGAAAAACGACTCGAAAGAATGGGCTGAAAGCAAAGGAGACGGAGGAAGAACGTAAGACTCGGTGCCTCGAGGAAATTCCTGGAGCCATAAATATCTTCTAGGCCCGGGCTGTCACAGCTTTCTTCTTCGTTCTTTTTCTCTTTTTTTTTTCGTTTTTTTAAAAACATTTTTTTTTATTGTTTTATTCTTCGAATTTTTATACTCCGGACTAACCGGCTAGACCAAAATCAACAGAACGAGCTTTCAACCTTGGCCGTTTTCCCACTCTGTGTTCAAACACAATTATTTTTTCGAAAAAATTCAACATAACTTTTCCGAGTCCATAAATTATTCAGATGAAAGAAGCTTAACTTTTTCGAATACACTTTATTCCGTGTTATTCAATTTTTTTTTCTTTCCCCGGGGTTCTCGAGGCGTTTGTTGAAAAACTCGAGACGGCGTTTTTTTCCCTCATGGGGAATCTCGTCGCGAATAAGTTTAAACAAATTTAATAACGTTTCGAGACTTTTTCCAGCTGTACTTGCCACAGGAATATCCAAATGTACATTCTCATATATATATATATATATATATATATATATATATATATATATATATATATGAGAAACCGAAATTAACGAAAATGTTTTACAGTGAACCAATCATGAGTCGATCGGATCGTTTGCGTTTTACGGTTCGATAATTCATTCGTTAAAGCGAGGAGAAACTTTGTTCCGAAGAACCGTGACGGTTTTGGTGGTTGGCCCCCGTGGGTCTTCGAGCATGAGAAAATCCCACTAACCGTTTGACTTTGGATCCATTATCAATGATTATCGGCACTTTTCCATCGAATCGTAAATTTCCGTCTACTATCTGGATTCGAGGATAAGTACGACAACGATTACTCGTGGATTAAACCGCGCTCGGATGGGTCGGAGCGTTTTAAATGCGAGTTAAGAGACCGACATTTACGGCCAAGTTAGATCGAAATTTAATTGATTAAACGGTCGAGAAGAGTGTCAGAACAAGGAGTCAAACTAATAACGTGGCAGGAAGTCGAAAGTGGACAATGGACTGCAAAGTGTCGTCACTAGTCATCAACACCGATAAGGCCATCGGTTTGTGGGGTTTCTTCTTTCACGAACGAATGCCACTCGCGTGGGTGTCGCATCACTTCTTGTAAAGGCAAAAAAAAATAAAGAAAAATCAAGTGATCCTTTCCGGAATTTGTAATCTCGACCTCACACACACACACATACACAGACACACGACTTATTACATAACGCTCTCGTTGCCGACAAGCAGGAAATAATTGTCGGACGGGTGGCAATCATATCCACATCCATCGCCATCAGCTGCAACATCTCAAACCATGTTGCCCGATGTATTTTCCCACAATATGATTTCCCATGCTTCCTTACCTCGTACGTGCAATAATTTACGACGAAAATTGGTCAAGAGCGTGTTGGCCACGCACATGATAGGTTTCCGTAGGCGTAAATTTTGAAGAAAAAAAAATGTTTAGCTAGTTATTTTTATATTTTTCGAAAACTATTTTTCCTACAGTGTTCGTTATAATTTTCATCGAATGTACTAACTAAAAGCTACATTTTGGATTTTTTTCACATTTTTTGCATCGATACTTTAAAAGTTAGAGGGTGGGACACTCTGATAACGACTTTGAAGGCAAATATCTCATGACTGAAGGGTTGAAATGGAAAGGTCTCAGGACATTATTTGTTGCATTTGAGGAGACCTATCCAAAGATATCTCACTCAATAGTGTGAGCGAAAAAAAAAATTCGTGAACACTGTTTAATTTGCGGGAGGGGGTCAAAAACATTTCTTTGTTATGTTGCCATTTCTGTTTTTAGGTCACCGATCTACGTCTGTGTACCAAATTTCATCTCAATTTCATCTCATCTCAACCATAACTGAGAGAATGGGAGGCCTGTGACATACAGACGGACGGACGGACGGACTTGACGAAACCATAAGGGAATCCATAAGTTCGAAATTTTTACGGAACCCTAGAAAGGGATGCCCGAAGATAACGTCGCAACCAACCACGACGACGAAAATTGGCGTTGTCGACCAGGTGCCACCGGAAGCTGATCAATTGTCGGGACATTGGTGTCGGTAGCGAGCGAGGATACATCAAGTGCGATTGCCGGTTTCGTCAAAACGTTCGAACGAAATATTTTGTGCAGGTGGACGCGAAGCTCTTGTCGTGGGCAAAAGCCCCGAGTTCAAAGTGGTAAGCGCGGTGTAGATATCGCTCGGTGGCAAACGCAATTACGGAGCATCGGAAGGGCGAATGAAGGAGAAACGTTTCGAACGAAGCAGACGTTAATCGCTCTGGCAGTCGAGAGGGTCGTTTCCACATTGCAACAGGATCGACTCAAAGACAAACGGCTAGCAAACCAACAAAATAATACAATCCAACGATGAGAAAAACAAAGTGAATTTTTTCGTCGTGCTTCTGAAACGTTGAAATAAAAATATGACATTTTTCATTTAATTCTTGCAAACCCCGAGAAGCAATCGTATATGAACGATTCCGAGTGACTTAAGCCACTAAAAAAAATGTTTCCACAAATAATTTCAAAAAATTAAGTTATTTTATTGCAATATATTCACCAAGTGCCGATTTTTTTTAATTTTTCTGACGGCTTTATCGTTCATTAACTTTGTTTTAATTTTTCCATTCAAATGGCAGTATTTTAGGCAGAATTTGATGTATTTACATTTGTAAAAAACGAAAATGTGCGTCTTTTTATGGCCTTCCAGAAAAAAATTACTTCAGATTTTATTGAGCAAGTTAAACGTCTGTTTCAGGGCAAATGATGCTAAAATATTTTTTTTCTCGAAAAATTCACTTTTTATTTTAGTTTTCAGAATGTCCCCAAATTCTGAATACTAAAAAAGAATTTTTTGTATTTTTTATATCGTGGGATCGGTAAACGGTAATGCGTAATTTTACCGATTTTATTAATAGTTTTTTTTTCAGTTTTTTTTTTTTGAGTGGCTGAAGTCACGTGGAATCGCTTATATGTATATATATATGAATGACTGAAACATTCGTTCGTTGATTTTATCTCTGAGATGTTTAGCCAGCGGCGCTCCGAGATCGTCATGTGAGGTGGTGGTAATGATGGTGCAGGGCGCTTCATCACGGAAGAAAAGATGGATGATTCGGACCTCTGGTCGACCGACGGAAAAGACGCCTGTCCCTCGTGCCCCACCTCGTGGTTTCACGACAACGTCATACCACCCCGATTAAAAAAGTTCACCGGGAACTTCCTTTTACGCCTGTTATATCTGCATAATATACCATTGGTCTAACCGTACCTGCGCGCAAGGCACACAGCGCGAGCGTCCGACAACCGTAGCCGAGTATATCTGACGTGAGTATATGGTATACCGTAAAATTCACCGAGTAATAATCAGTCCGAGTCCGCGCCGCATTCTCAAGCACCCGCAATTTCGCACTAGCAGCAGGTAGCGCAGCCGCAACCAACGCCGGCAGCACGGGATATCATAGTTTATGCCACCACCGCGAAGAATGCGAGAGGCTTCGACGTCGGTGATCAACGCTTGAACCGGACGAGCTACAGTGGACATTCGAATAGGTTGGCCTGTGTATCTGTACATTGTACAACCCGATTGACGTCACGTTTATTACCGATTGTCCACGTTCATGCGAAGATCGTCTTATTGCGGATAATGATTTTTGGTAGATGGTATATATCTAGGGATTTCGACTATGGCCAGGTTTTAATCGCACGGACGAAAATCCTTATTTTTATTGACGGGTCATGCTACTCTGGAAGTTCTTGAATAAGGAAAGAAGAACATTTTTTGATGAAATTATGCTTTGAGGTCTCAGAAATGAGTCACGATGAGTTTTATGGAGGGTGGAAGATTTTAATTGATTATTTCGAATACCACAGCCAAGCTCATTTTACTAAAATATATATTACACTATTCAGAAAAGTACGTAAGATTTTTGTGATATATCATCAACTTGTTTTTTTTTTTTACATAAACAACTTTCCACGTGACTTTTCTCCGAAAATCGAATTTTTGTTTTCCGATTTTGCGCCATTTCTGAAAAAGAGATATTTCTAAAAAAATTTTGCGTACTCCTCCATCTAATCTTATGTAGAATCCCAAAAAAAAAATGTTTTTTTTGGTTCCGGGTCCAAAAATTGGAGGAGAGAAATGTCCGATCGTGGGACACTGCAGTCGTTGGGTGGTCGCCTTGGCTGAGCTCTGTCGCCGCCATTTTGTACAAAATAATATTTCAAAAATTTGTCCACGATCTTCAGAACATACACAATGAAGACCTGAAAACAGATTTTGGGCTGCATGTACTCTATTGTTTTTAAAAAGTCTCAAAATTCGTCTATTTTTTTTTTAATATCTGGAGTGAGGGTTACCACTTAAGCCCAAACCTCAAGGCGGTTATCCCTTACCGAATTGCATTCTGACAAGGCTTCTCGGTGGGGGGTCCATCCAGTGACCTCCCGATTCCTACCTCACGACCCCGCTCATCTTCACCAACTACTCTCGGGCGCATTCATACTCGTTATTATACACGCGTCTCATAACGCTAAATCACCGACGACGGTGGGCAGCGCCACGCGTCTAATTATCGTCGTGCCCTCCCTCGCCGACGTTTATTCTCAAATGACCTTTTTATCGCTACTTCTGTCCCGGTCCGAATGACCGCTCTCGAGCGACCGAGTGGCAACTCTCCGAACGATGTTTGCAAACATTTCAACATCAACCACGAACGGAATTTCGACATTTTATTTCCGCAAAAAAAAAAAAACAAAACCAAAAAAATAAAATTCAAAATATAATTTTCGCATTATAATTTCTCTTGGCAAACTCAAACGTTCTTTGGAATTTGATCACGGTCTTTGGAATTTGAGAGCAATAAAATTTGCGATCGATAAAATTTCAGTCGTGGCAAAATTTATCGATTACGATGCAACGTTGATGCTCGCGTATACAGTTGGAATTATTTATTTTATGATATTTCGCAGATGTTAGAATTTGTCGATGAGAGACGACGAGAGACTCTGTTCGATGTACGTGGCACATATTTGTGCGGAATGAACGTGGGTGGACGAACCAGTATATGTTCCAACGCGAATTGCTTCTGTGCTCATCGATGGGTTTCCAACCGACGGCCATGGAGAAAACTATACCGTCCAACTGTATACCGACGCATACCGTGTTGTGTCTACACACACGCAACCGCGTGTGCTTCCAGTGTACGCGCGCGCGCCTTATTTGATTTATTAACTCGTGTAATACCTCCCGAGGGCTCTTGCGAATATACACTCTTCTCGGAGTTTCAAACCCGAACACACCGCGTATATTCCATAATTTACCGTATATTTATTGATAAAATTTATTTATGTTTTCACCACTATCGGCAGGCCTCACCCCCCCAATAGACATTTTGAATAATTCAACTGTTAAGCGTTCTCGGGTTAAGCGGTTTACCATGTAATATTCATAGGTTCATATTCATAGATATATATACATATATGGAGGGGGGGGGGCGATGCAGTAAAATTCAACGGATCGACGTGAAGGGAATCGGAAAGAATGCGAAAAAATCGTGCGTTCTGGGTGGTCGCAAACTTCTCGTGGGAATCACGAATAATTCAATTAAACCAATGAGATTGTTATCGATGTTGGGAAAATCGTATTCGAGGATGTCATAACCACGAGTACGTGGTCTAATGCATTCGGCCGATTGCTGACAAACTATTTTTTTCAATTTCTTTTCGATTTCCTTATCGCACACGCCTCAAGCTTGTAACATCGTTATCGTCAATGCGCAATCGTTTCGCTTGAAAATCGTTCACGTGTCGTGAAGCGACGTCGGCGAGTTTGAACCACATTGGGGTCCATTGAACCACTCGTCGACGTGGGGCTCACAGACGTGTACGAATTGAGAAGTCTTTTGGTAAATGAGGATAAATAAGGGAGTGCTCGCGCGGTCTCGATACGGATAAGCGAACGAGCGAACGAGTGTTCGAGCACAAGCTCTCGCGATCATTAGCCGCGACGGTAATTAGGATTTCAGAGCCGGACGAAATCAGCGGCACGTCTGGCGAGAATAAGAAAAAAAAAGATAAAAGTATCAGAAACGGATTCGTGAAAAATGAATGAATAAATGAAATAATAAGCATCGCGTGTATGCGAAGCTTGCGAAATATATATATATTTTTTTTTCAAACCATCTGGCGGTTATGTGTGTTAAAGGAGGACCGCGGTTATCGAGATATATATCAATATTCGTGGTTGAAGCACTCGCCGCTTTTGGAGATTCGTATCAGGAAGTGTGACAGTCTTGGTGGCTTCACAATCTTAGGGAGCACCTCTCTCTCTCTCTCTTTCTCTACCCCGTTGCTCCGTATATTAACGACTGATGGATGCAATAACGGTCTACGGTCATGATGTTATTAGCGTGAGCTCATTCGAGGCGGAAAGTTCTCTGCGGGGTGATAATTCACCGGAATAAATAATATCATAACAAAACTGAGAGGACGAACCAACAGGAATTGAGCGTGATCAAAATTCAACGCTCTCGGGCCCTCTGACAATGAGTATCGACGCAAAAAAATTATATATAGTCTATATAGTAGACTTCATATCCCCAATCCCATAAATAGATTATATATAATTTTTTTACGTGGCTATGATGACTATATATGTAGATAGGGATATATATGTCACTAAAGCTCAAATTATGAAGAAAAAAATGGCTGCTGATTTTTAATCACACATTTCATCGATGCGACATCACAATCTGAACAATTTTTAGTTCACAGCCCAATGGAAGGACAATGTTGGGGTTTCAACCGCCCACAAGCTAACAAATGTTCCGAAAGCATGTGCCATGATCGCGTGGCTCGCGAGAGGGAACCTCGATATCCTCGTCCTGCCGAATCTTCGAATGTTTTCACCATAATATGCGTGCACTTTACGCCTCGGAACGGGTCAGGAAAAAAAAAAAAAAAAAAACATATTTACGAAGCGTGAGATAACGTGTGGAGGACTGTTTGTGCGAAACGATTGACGAATGGATGGAGCCATCGCCACCTCGCCAGTATCCATAAGCCACCGGATTAACATAATCACGAAACACTCTGGAAAAAAAGTCCCGAAGCATAATTGACCAAAGTGGAAATGCAAACATCGAAAAAAAGAGTAGGATAAAGGAGAATGAAACATAACGGATGTTTCTCGGAGAACACAACTGAATCGAGGCGAAAGAAAAAACAAAAAGAGTTTTTGGCACTTAGTCGGCGTCGAAATTCCAGCCTAATGAAGCCATCGACGATGGGAACACTTTATGAATCGAAGCTGGAACACTTTAATTCCTTAAACCTCATTCTCATTCTCGCGTATACCATTACACGAACTCCACCAAGCTCCAAACATATTATCACTCCGGTGTAATACCAATCCGTTCTTGAGAAATGTATTTTTTTTTATTCGATTAATGCAATTTATTTGTTTACTAATTGCGGGCACGTGTTGCGTTAACTTTTCCTGGCTTTTATTTTTTTTTGTTCCGCTCGACACTGTGAGACGATGACCTTCGTACACTTCTTCTGTCTCTCATTCGGTGAAAAAACGTTGAGCACTGCCGTTAGCTATTCGAATGACGGTGTCCCAAGTAAAAAAATTATATATAATCTATATGTGGGATTGGGCATATCAAGAGGCGCGGTAGCGTCTCGAGACAAGTACATTGACCTATTCAGTTACCTACCTTACCGGCCATCCCTCGAGACGCGACTGCACTCTCTTATTCTGTGAACCGAGCTAACTATAACCCCACTTTAAAATATTTTTATAGATAGACGGCGCTATTCATAAATGTTTAAGTGCAGTTCCATGCGTAATTTTTTTATATTACGATTGGAACCGACACCAGTGCTGTAGGTGCTGTTATGCGGAAGATGTCGAATTATTTTCATGATTAAAATCATGCTTCCGACGTTTTTCGCCAAAATCGTTTTCAGAGCTGTCGCACACTTTCCAGTAGTCATAGCTTGTCAGATCAGACGCGTCTATTCGCCGACATATCGCTGTCATCGCAGTCTTCACAGGTTACAATCACTGAGGACCAGCCAGCCTGCCTGTCGAGATCAGCTGACATGAGAGCGATACAGATAGAGAACGAGCTTCAAAATAAAAACGATCGAATATGACAGTTCGCGGTGTTTTTGAAGAATTAACCAAAAACCACGTATGATATATGAAACTGATAACGAATTATTCAAAACGCATTCGTTTGTCGGCTGTAGTAAGATGTAACGTTTTTATCAAGTTTATATATTCTCTTTGCAAAAAGTAGTTAAATCCCAACAAAAAGCCCAATGGGTAAAATAATTGAGACAAGTACATGTACGCGAGCGCGCTCCAACAAAAAGGTGTAAGATCAACTGGAAACATTAAACGCATGTATTCGCATCAAGATGATTTTTAAATTTAAAAATTCCAATTTTTTTAAAATCACAGCAGTACTTGGCGAGTTTTTTTTTCAAAGTCAAGACAGATATTTAATTATTCAATAATAATGTAAAGCTATAGTCTGTCTATTTTTACTAAATAAAGTTACATCTTCTATCATTGGATAGTAGCTGTAACATATTAACTCGCCAAGTACTGCTGTGATTTTAAAAAAATTGGAATTTTTAAATTTAAAAATCATCTTGATGCGAATACATGCGTTTAATGTTTCCAGTTGATCTTACACCTTTTTGTTGGAGCGCGCTCGCGTAAATGTACTTGTCTCAATTATTTTACCCATTGGGCTTTTTGTTGGGATATAGTTTATATACAGATTATATATAATCTATATATAAACTATGTATAAACTATATATGCCCAATCCCATATATAGTTTATATATAGATTATACATAATTTTTTCACTTGGGGTATCAAGAAAAATATTGGACACGACTGCGACGGGCGAGAAATTTCATTATGGAGAGAACACACAGCGTGATGTGTCAACGTGTAATGACTAATACGTACGTTTCTCACTCAACGTTTCATCACTCAAAATTATCGGTGGTGGGTTCTAAACGTCTTTCAGATGCTTGATTACGTAAGCTCCAACGTTGGTGGCTGTAAGATAGATAGCTACAAGCAGAATCCTCAAAATCGCCATGTGTAAATACACATATATCACATTTCATCATCAGATTAGATATTTCAAGTCGCGTGTGGTATCTTCGTTTATTCCGTTATTTTTCCAACCAAACGTGTTTTTTTAAAATTTTTTTTTATCGTTGTTTTTTGTCAAATTACGAGACCGTAACGATTCGTCACACGCGTTTAATAATATTCGGACACTCGACGGGCGCCCCGAGCCTGCGTGGAGAATCGTGCATGAAGAATTTAAAAAATTCAACGTTACACTTTTATGTACAAGCGAAGAGGATCGTGTCGCTCAATGGGGCAGTACATAAAGTTGTCTGGTCTAAAAGTTTCTTTTTTTTTAAATCCGAAACGTGGGCATAGGCCATGAGAGGGATACGAGGAACCCCGAGGGTTCTGAATTGAGGGCTATTAGGGCCCATAAAGACATTTAA
Source organism: Diplazon laetatorius (assembly GCA_963662125.1). Taxonomy (NCBI): domain Eukaryota; kingdom Metazoa; phylum Arthropoda; class Insecta; order Hymenoptera; family Ichneumonidae; genus Diplazon; species Diplazon laetatorius. The sequence goes on along the minus strand of OY759158.1, from coordinate 5,945,462 downwards.
TCTTCAGTGAATACATGATTTTTTTTTAATTCATGCCTCGCGTATACCCGTCGCGTTCTCTTGGCCCTCTGAGCGGAGAAAAAATTGAAAGTAACGATCGACCGAAGAAGGGGAGGGAGAGGTGGAAGAATCGATCATTGCGATGTGTGTGGTGCACATCAGAAATGAACAGAAAAATGTCCTTCCTAACTTAGGAGCAACGGAAACCAATGAAAACCAGAATAACTCGATTTTTTCTCACTGACTGAAACAAATTTAATTTTCGCTCGCTTTTCTCGTTGAGGAGGTCTTCTTCTACCTATTTTCGAGGTGATTTTTCGAAAATTAAATTTAGAAAAACGGTTCAATATGTAGAAAACAGTGTTGGTATTTCACAGTACTATTTATACACATTTCAAGCTGCATCTAACATTTTTTCAAAGCATTCAATTCGAAATTGTACCAGATTACTCGACGCTGCGCAGAGGTCGTATTGCAAAAATACTTTATCGACCGGCTGCTATCGAAAATCGAAAGCAAAACGCCTGGTAATTGAAAACGAACTTTTCATTTTACTCTGAACCTCACGAATGTGGTTATCGTTCGGCCTGCCAATAAAAAAATTCCAGAAAAAATTCACAAAATGGCGACGCTTCAAAGACCGGTACTCTGATTTGCACAATAAAGTCTTCACTCCACGTGATCCAAAAAATAAAATTATGGAGCAATGAAAAAAAAATGGCGAGCCCTTAATTCCAAAATTTTATGTAAATCGTTTGACCCGATGTGCGGACCATTGATTCAATTCAATTTCAACCAAAGTGCCGAGAATAATTTGACGAGCAACGAGCTCGCTCAAAGCTACGAAGGTTTGTATGTATATATATATATATATATGTGAGAACCGCGTGTGACGTGTGCGTGCTCAAAGATTGGGTACAAGGGCTACACTCCGCGTCGAGGCGCCCTCGGGGTATGAACGCGCTGACGAGGGAGTCAGATCTTAATTGCTCCGTGCACAGCCGGCAGCCACGGTCTCCCGGTGGATGCGCTACCACCGCGTCCAACGGCTCAAAACGTGCATTACATAATACATCTTCAACGTGTATCCGAGAGACCCTCACATGCCTCCCCAACCCGTGCAAACCGTGCACAGGCAACGTACGATGCATGTACGCTATCATTACACGAAGAAATATTAAGATATTACCATAAGTATGTGTGTTCTACAGCAACAATTTGTCTCCCGTATACAACCGACGAATTTTCTTCTTCGTGAACGTCCTTCAAACGTCTCAACTGCCTGTTGCTCGTCTCTCTCTCACTCTCACAATCTGTCATTCGTTATGGCCGACTTCGATAGACCGGAATAACGTATTTTGAATTAATATTCATAGCATGTGTTTCCTGCAACGCGGTCGGGTATTACATCGCTGTTTTATGACGAAAAAGAAACATCATTTCGTGTCTCTTTCTTCAGTAGGAAGGAAGGAAGCGAGTAAACAATTTGGAAACAAAAACAGCAATCAAACGAACAAATTATTATTCCATTATAACGTTATTGATGATAACTTGTTGTAGCTTTTTCGTTCATTGTAACTTTATTGATGATGGGTCTGTGATGTGAAGAGTAGGATACAAATGGCATGCATGTTACATCGAGATTTCCGGGTAACCGTTAAGTCAATACAACCATTCCCCAGAGTCGTCGATGTATGATAGATGGAACTCGTCGAGCATGAAGTTCAGTAACGAGTGATCCTGCAAGACATTAACGTCGAAGTCACCGGCGATTGTGATAGGTGTAACGAGATATGGCTCGTAGCCGGATACACGATGATCCTGATTTCGTTTTGTGTTCACGTACAACCCCGCACACGACAGTTTGACGGACAAATAAAACGAAAAACAAACAAAAAAACAAAAACAAACAACGACCGTCGCGATCGAGGGCAGCGTGGCCCGCTCCGTCCCGCGCGACACATCAATGTTCGCCAAGACATAATTTCATTGTAATCGTCATTGTTCATCCCGCGCGCGACATCACAATCCCCACTGGGTTAAAAAAAATCTCTGATTCTTCAACTACGCGTCCTATTTTTCTTTTATTTTCGATACAAACAATAGTCTTTGAGCTGCAAAACGAAATTGCATTCCATAATTTCGATACATCTGGTTTTTTTGTTATGCTCCCGAGTGCAAGAGCGACTTTATAGACGTATTCACTCTCGAAAAAAAAAGAAAATTACTTTCACGATTGCACCAATGGTAGCTAAAATTACGAGAGTGTGCGACGACGAAACAGGCGGATCGTACGGCAACGCGGGCCGTACTAACTTCAGTGACGATCGTTGCAGTTAAAAGCGATAGCCGTCGTTAGCTACCGCATCATTCTCGTTTACCCTTTTCCATCGCGAATCAGAATGAAACGGTTGAACAGTTGCGGGAAGACCGGAGCTGCGACAACTGCCCGGACCAGCTCGGAGCAAAGCCCGCCACTTGGCAGTCAGAGTCGTCGGGCCGCGGCCGGGGCGATTATTCGTCGCTTACTTTCCGACTACGCCGAGCTTAATTGCCCCTACGCATTTACATAGAGAGGCTGTTCGAGCTCGGCCGTAGCCCGGCTTCTGGTGACTCCCGATGTCCACCGCCGTGTTCCAAGCAGTGTGCGTTTGGTACGAGCGGAATGGCCAGCTTTCCATCGCGACGAGCGAGAGTTGACGCCACTATGATCATCGACTCGACGAGCTGCAACGTTTGACACGTCGTTTGCGACGCTTCTCACTCCTCGGAAACCACCGGTGTCCGTCATTTTCGATTACCTGAAGCAACGAAATACCGACCGAGCTGTGGGAAAAATTCATGATTTTGTTGGGCGGCGTCTTTTGCAATGGGCGAACCTCTTATGTCAGAGACCACATGCAGGATTTTGCGGATTGATGTGAACACAGCGAATTTATTATGATTATTGAGATGGTAAGACTGCACTGTGTTTTCGTGTATATGGATAGTGGGAAGGTTGGTAATAGTTGGAGGCATGATGATGAATAGTGAGAAATACGAACGAGGCAACGTTGGAGTCGAATTTAGTCACTGAACTCGAAAAAGTTCAAGCTGTCGATGGACCCACTTTTCAGTTGGACTCAGCTTCCAGGGTTGCAAGTTTCGAAGGTTGTGCTGAAATGTTTTGAGGAGGAGGGATTTGACCCTTTTGGATTGGCCTGGAAATACATAACTCACCGGATCGTGATCCCATTGAGAATTTGTGAGCCATATAGAAGATCGGATTACGAAAAATACGACGGAAACTAAAATGATAGAAACCGTGATTCAGGGTTTGTACGAAAATGAGAAGATTAAGCAAAGTTGCCATAAATTAATTGTTTCCATCTCAAGACGAGTTCATGCATCCATTAAATCCAAAGGAGAACATATTCATTATTGAATAAGCATAAAATGACTTTATATTCATAACTTGATTCAATTAACTATTCAATCATATGTAATATAGGACAAAACAAAACGGTGTGCTAACATTTATGGGCTCAATGCTGTATATATAATATTGCGGGCACGACATTGGCCCACCCAATTAACAAAGTTTTTCCTTATTTCCAAGTAAAGGAAAAAATATTTTTAAAGCACATCGCTATTATCCCGTATACAAATGTAGATTCCCAAGTCATCACCCATATGCAACCGTGAAACTCTCACTTATTACAGTCCCGTAATTCTCTCAATTATCTCCAGAATACGGTATTCAAACAGCAGATGATAATAATCGCGTGAGAACTCGAAGGGTGTTCAATGTCAAAGCCTCGATGTGCCGATGAGAAAGACAGCTGCGTGTCGTACGCAATTTTTATTTTTTCTTCATCTTTCCTCTATCATGACGCAGCCTCGTACATATCTATATATATACTTATACATGTAGATACGACGTCGACATTGGCGACAATAAATTGCGAGTAACGCGCGGCATTCTATGATCTTACACGCATTTGGTTTATTAAATACCCGCACGGATGCTCATAAGCACTTAGGCGCAGGTAGAGAATTCAAAACAATAAAAATAAAAACAAAACTAAAAAACAAAAAAAAAACAAAAAAATGGATCGCGATGAAGATCGCGAAGTGACGATAAAATCATTCTCTTCGCGACGAATAATGCAATCGTACATGCGGCTCGCCCAAAGCCACGATGTATACATATATATATATATATAAATACGGTAGATACGGTGGCGACTGTACCGCCACCGGTGCGGCTAAAAGTCGCTCGATTAATGAGCGACATTAAGTCGGGCGGCTGTTGGTCGCCGCGTAAGAACCACGGACGATATTTTTTTTTATTTTTTTATTTCTTTTCTCGGCGCTAACACCGCGGCAATGTGTCGGGAAAACTCTCTTTGCCGTTCTTTCGGTTGCCACATGACCGCGACGACGATGGTTTAATAAATTGATAAATTGATACGCATTAATATTATATGGGCGACCGCGCAGTCGACTCTGTGCTTCTCGATTACCGGATACGCGATAAAAACTCCAGTCTCCCGATGCGTGTATTACCAATTTGCAAGTTCGTAATGGTAGCCGATTGCGCAAGTCCATCGAAATAATCAAAGCAAAAAAAAGCTCGATGAGAGAAGAATAAAAAAAGTTAAAAAAAAAAACAAAATCGATAGCTGAACAAGCTCTTTGACTCTTCAAAGTAGGTAGAGTTGAACATAATGTTTCGCTCGAATTTAATTTAATATTTTCAATGCAATTGTGAATTGAAAAAAATGAAAATTCATTTCATGTGGGACAATGAACAATGTATGATGTTCACTCGCGACAACCTATCTGTATACGCATCGGCCACGACATCACAAGCAAAAAGGTCTGCAGAAGCTCTCGAAGACTCGTTTTTTTTTTTTTTTTCGCTTTTTTTTTACCGCCGCCTGCTCCTCCCGTTCTCGCGATCATTCGATTAATTCGCATTCACGACTTTGGCCGACGTTGACCGCGAACTTTAAATCTCGTAAACTCGTCAGATTCGCTAGGCGCGCGTAACCACTCGACGCAGTTGAACGAAAGAGGGCCCGCGGTCGGAACCTCACGCACACTCGGGGCACTGTACCGTCCAATCCCATTAGCCCAAGCAAATCGAATCGGTTGCTCCACGCGTCGCACGTACTCCTACCGGACAAATACTTCACCACACACACACACACACACACACACACACACACACACACACACACACACACACACACACACACACACACACACTCGCACACTAACGAACATCCACACGGATGATACACAGTTACGCGTGAACACAGTGACAGGGTGAACCGGAGCTGCTTTTTCATCGGTCAAGGATCCTTCGTCGTCGTCCCTCGTTTTTTCAATTACTTTTTTTTTCTTCTTCTTTCAAATCTTTTTGTTCCAACTTTCTACAAGAGGATAGAGATACACGAGTCGATGTAATTAGCAAATGGTCGTGTTAAAAGTACGTCGGAGATTGCGCGCGAGCATCTTTTCGCGCAACGACACCGAGGCTCGTCGCGTCTCTCGTTGCACTAATTAACGACACGAAATGACCCACTAGTTTTTTCAGTGTACACGAATGTCCGCCCTGCACGTACTTGGACCGTATAAGCGACGTGCAACGACGAATGCTTCTTGAAAATCGCGTTTCGCTCAACCAAATGTTCACGAATGCTTGGCACACTGTTATATATATATGTATATGTATATATATATATATATATATATATATATATATATATATATGTATACACGATGTGCATTCCAGCACGCGATGCAAAAATAAAAAACGGTACAAGAAGTCTCAAAAGACGTTGGCATGAGATTCAAGGCTAGACACGAAAAAGAGAGAGGAAAAGAGTGAATATACAGGTGAGGATGTTAAACGATGAGTCGCAGTGGCACTCTTGATAATTTGTTGAAAGCAATGTTGTGTGTCTGGGTGTGTGCTGAATGCCAATGATAATCCGCCATGTTATCACGATCTGGAACGTGTTAGATGGGAAAGACTTCACCTGTAAATTCACTATCTTTGCACGCGATCGTAATCGAGACTCGAGAACATACTCTGTGGGACTCTGTATATATATATATATATATATATATATATATATATATATATATATATATATATATATACCAATGAACGTTGTAAAATTTTCAGGCGAATTATGGAATTCATATTCATCAACCGCGAGTCTTTATCGACAATCTGAAAATTTTCCGGATAAATTTTGTCCATCCACGAGTGACCTACATTTCGACTAAAATTAGTCGGGCTCATCGATGGTTCCATTGAAACGACGTGGCCCCGTGGGGTAACTGGGGAAACGGGTCAACCGGTCGTGCAATTATGGATCAAACACTTTAGAAAAGGATCAAAGCCAGAAACAGCTTGTGACGTAATGTAAGCGCGAATGTGCATGAAAAACCGTTTTTCCAGCCCATTTGGAAGTTGAGCATGAAGAGTCCGGGATGTAGGTTAGGGGGTGGGGAAGCGTGAGTCTAAAAAGGTTTAACACGACGGATCTTTCCTCACAGCGTGGGAGAGAATGATCGAAGTGGTTCTTTCACAAAATGATGAAAGGTTCGAGAACTGAATTTGGAAGCCATGTATGTAATAACAAACCGAAGTCTAACGAACATTATAAACGAGATTATGTGACTGTTCCGAAATGTAGGAAAAGAATTTTTTCACATTCGGTGGAAAATACTTTTTAGACAGTCGCAAATCGAATCTGAAAGGAGTGATCTTAAGTAATCATTTTTGTGTAATCGTTGTATTGCTCCTATATCCTTGTCATATTATGGGTAATCGGCAAAGAATGTCATGGAATCTTATGTAATGGTGAAATGTTACAATAAAGTAAAAAATGACAGAAAAAAAATGACAATAGAGCGAAAAATTACACAAAAGATTACAAGAAAATGCTTCATAGATTCTTTCGGCGATCTTCATTATTTCTATGTGTCCATGTACGTTATCTGTTACAGATTACATGCATTTTTTCATTTGGTCGTGCTCGATCAAGGATTGCAAGTAGTCTTTTGAAAAAAAAAAATTAATCTCGTGTAATCTTCAGGCCAATTTAATCCGTAGCACAAAATTTTTTTTTTTCGATCGAATACCCTCTCGGTAATGTTCCAAAATGTGAAAAAAGAAAAAATCAGGCGCCAGCGTTCCGCGATGATTCCCGAGTCCGTTTGTTCATCCATACGTGGTAGCAATCGCATCACGTGATACATCAAAAAACGATGTACAACAATCGAACCGCGAGCAACGATGTTAGTGAGGGGTCGACGTGCTACGGGAATATCAGCATCAGCAACGTTGATAAAATTCATAAACGTTGGCCGCGGCGCCACAAAATTTTTAACCGTCAAACGGACAAAGGCGTGACGCTCTTAACGTGCATTCGCGTGCATCGTACACGTACGAAAATGTGGAGCTAGCTTGTAAAGACGGTCGATGGTCATTGAAACAGGATGAAAAATCGCATGCGTGCGACTGGCGACGGAGTGAGAGAGAGAGAGAGAGAGAGAGAGAGAGAGAGAGAGAGAGAGCGAGAGAAAGACTGCGAGGACTGTTGCGCGATCGATCGTCCGGCAACGATACAGGTATAACCCGACCGAGTCGCGCGCGCGTCTCGAATCGTTGAATCTTATCTCGAGGGCCTGGGAGTGACGGTGGGACAAGAACGTCCGAACGTTATACGAACGGGATAAGGTAACCCGATAAGTCTGTGAGAGAGAGAGAGAGGGAGAGAGAGAGAGAGAGACCCGTAGAAGGTCGATTATGAACGACAAAAAAGGAAAGAAGATAACGGGGGACAAATGAATAATGAATCGTTGCAATTGCGAACGAGACGAGAGAGCTGCGTGCGCGCCACACCGCGCACAACCACTATAACCGTGAACAAACGATCGATCTCCACTTGCGATTGCCAGCCACACACATCGTGACAACTTTGTGGAATAAGAACGTGGCTTGTAATGCGAGTTTGGTATTAACGTCGAGAAGCGAAAAAAAACGACAAAATAATAATGATATAAAAAAAACGAGTTAACGAGAGCAACGAAAAAATAAACTGGAACGAGTTAGATCTGTGGAACGATGAATAATATGAATTTATGTGACGATCAAACTGCTGTCGACGTTGGAAAAGAGAAAGAGAGATCGGAGTTATCGTTCCTCACAACATGAACCCCACTTGGCAAATTACTTATAACGAGCAAAGTTATTCCCAACGTCGACGATCGGATCGATACGAAAAAAAAAGTATGACGAGTTTTTTGTCGTAGCTTTTGGACCACACGACTCAACGGATTTGCAATTCCGACGACTTATTATCTTCGTAACGGACTACATTCTCAGATGAGGGTGGGATTTTTTTTTCTACCCTCTCTGGGGATTATGGCAAACTTTAACGTGAATTGAAAAAAAACAAGTTTTCTGTAATTTTTTGGATAAACAGTTAGAATAATGGGTCACCATAAATTCATTTTACCTCGCATCCCAATTTTGTGATAAATCTTACAGCGTTCAGATGCTTCACACGGCTATGAAAAAATTTGAAATGACAGCTGAGTATAGATATTTAATGAGGGTAAAATCGATTTTCAATTTGCATTTGATCATGTAAGGAAAAAAAAATTTCAATTTTTTAGATGACTCAGCCCCCTTAATTCGCTCAATCACCAAAGTATGATCTCGATTTCGGTGACTCGAAGTATACCCACAAGGGATTGCGATATTTGGCCACATGTAAATGCATTGATGCCACTGCTACGTCGAAACAATCGTCCGTGGGTGAGTGTAAAGCTGTAAAGACGTTAAACGGTACAAAGTACGAGTCCCTCCTTGAGTCTCGTGAACGCCAGGAATGTTCGTGGTCGAGCAGTTTGCTGTTTCACCGAGCTCGGCAAAAGCGCTTTTACACGCGCGAGCGTCTATTCGATCGATAGCCATCAATGGTTATCTCGATGTACGGTCTCTCTGTCGGTCCAGTGCCATTAATATGATCTATGCCCCGGCTCTCGTGGCTACCGATCTTTAACAGATGGAATCTTCTTCCTCTTTCTTTCTCTTACACAACTCGTTTTCCATCGTCTCTTCACTCGCGCCAGTGCGATGGCACGCCCGAGGGGACTTTGGCCAACGCCACGAGCTTCCTTACTTACATATAGATTGCCTCCGCTCCGACGGTTCTTACACCCGAAATGTATTGCCGATCATAACGCAAAACCCCGCGCGCATTGAAAACGGCGGACTGTGCTCTTCGAGCTCTTTGGCTCCGCGCACTCTGCCGATCGTCGTCACGGTTCGGACACTAAAATTGCATTTGCATACCGGATACAAACAACCCCCATGCGAATTTCATGCCGTCAGCATTCCTTCGTTGTTCGCGTCGTTCCCCCCATTAAGGTAGTATCCCACAAACTGTGAGAGTCAAACCAAGCCTAAGATATACCATCTCCTGATTGAGGTACGTAGTACTTTGATGTGACAGCGTCGCGTGTTATGATGTCGATTAGTGAGAGAGAGAGAAGATGGGAAACAAACGCGCGACGTTGCCATGTCCACTGGATCACGACCAACTCCTCATATAAACTGTATTTCCCCGATGTTTATTTGCTTATTATTATCATCACAGTCTCCTGATCTCTACTGTCAAGTGCCCAAAATGTTCTCCGAATATTCAACTTGCAGCTCAAGTGTTTCCATTAAAATCTGACGAGGACTTTTTGTATTATATCAAATTGAGCATGATTCTCCATAAGGCTCCATGTCAAACGTGCAAAAATAAAAGTGTTGATATATTTTTTCGCGCGCTCCGGAAAGCCATACAAATTTAACTGAACCTTTTTCTCATCAATACCTATAAGTATGCCGAGTTTCATGAACATCTGACGAGGAACTCTCTTGTGGAGGGTACTTAAACCTTCAACCTCATAAACCTGTCTCTGTAACTGTGTTGTGTCCGATATTTTCTTGATTCACCCGCGTCAGCTTGCGTCTCTGTTAAATTTATCAATTATAAACGCATCGAAAGAGTGAAAACGAAAATCAAACACTCGTTGATTTAACTTTCTGGAATCGTTATTCTTGTTCATTGGATTTTGATTGACGTGGCACGCACTGATCGATATTTAATGATAACTGAGTGCGAAGTGCGCTCGGCCACCGTGCAACATGGTCGGTCGATCCATATCTCGACCCCGGACCTGGACCCCACGGTCTCTCTCTCTCTCTCTCTCTCTCTCTCTCTCACCTGATGAATCTTTCGTATTCACCTGTCGATCGTCAATCGAACGCACAGACATGCCAAGCGAACACGATGCCAAAGCATTTCACAACCACAAACAAGCACTCGGTGGTAATCGTTTATTTGTATTTTTTCAGCCTCATCGTTCTCATCTTCGGGATCGGGAATGCAGCATGATTAACATCCATCGACGACGTGTCAGATGCGTATCCCATGCGTGTAAATAGCATTTCATGAGCTGGCAATCTACGTCCGTTTAATACAACTCAATTGAAAATAAACTTCACTCGTTGTGTCACATGCACATCGACTTTCTTATTTTTATTACTACATTAATGTGTTCTTCTTAATAGGTGAAGCTATGTGACGGTGGGATTTTTATTTTTTTCTTCGGTTAGAACGGTTTCAAAAGATTATTAATTGTAACATCCAGAGGAAGCAAATTACAAGTTTTAACTTGCAGCTTATCCAATAACATTGTTATTAAGTGAATTTCGAAATTTATCACAGATTCCAAATTTTTCCCATTTGTTACTTTTTTTTTTGTCGAAGAATTTGGTGTGGGATATATGCCGTAGGTCGACAGGGTGGTCAAAAACGAAAATACCACCCAGGTGCGTGGCTGTGTTTGGGGCCGGTTTCGTCGTGTGTCGCGGACGACAAAGCGCCATTGCACGCAGCAGCAATAACGAGAATAAACGCGGGAAGGCCGAGGAGATGGGGTGGGGGGGGGGGTGCTGTGGGTCCATGGTCCCCGTACGTGCTACGATACTTTGTCGTGTGGCACAACTGGGCGGTCAACGGTGTACGATCCGGTCATATCTGAACAAACGCCTCTCTCGCGCGCTTGACCATACGAATACGAAAATTTACGAGGAATCTGTAATGACTCGTGACGCGGTATTCGTGGGCCGCTTTTCGCGTTGGTAAGCAAACCGAGATAGTGGGAGAGAGAGAGAGAGAGAGAGAAAGAGAGAGAGAGAGAGAGAGAGAGAGAGAGAGAAGAGAGACCGCGAGAAGAAGCTGGTGATGACCCGCCCACGCCAGCCCCCGCACTCGAACCAACCGATTCTCTTTTTGCCACGTCCCTCGTGCTTATTCTTCTTCCGCTGCTGGGCACACGCTCGTGCCCGTTTCGTGAGAAACCCAAAACGAAAAAAAAGGAGCAAATAAGAAACAAGTAAAAAAAAAGGATACGCCTTACACGAGATGGACGATCCATTAGATGAGGCGATAGAGAGATTAATTGAATTTCGTTGTGTCCGCGCCCCTTTTTAACTCCCCAACCCATTGGCAGCGTGTAATTTCGTACGTCAGAATCGCGATCATCAACTCGATGCACTTCGTGTCACAAGCTGACCGTAAAAACGCGCGCGCGCACGCTGTTTCACATCTCACTCTCGAATTGTTACCACAAAAATTCGTCTCATCGTTTGTTCAACCGATTATACATCGGGACCCCGAGACAAATTTGTTCAACACATTTTGAATATGACGAAAATAGAGAATAAAAAAAAATTAACAAAACAAGACAGGGGAAGACGGTTTGAGTAGTTTTGATAAATGAGGAGTTGACGTGACGTGGGGGAATGATCGCGGAACATGAAACAAGGCGAGAAGGCCTACGAGTCCGCGTGAGTTTGCCAACGGAGCGATGAGTCGCGACGTATTGCGTTTATTTTTTTTTCTTTTTTATCATAATTTTTTTCCGGGCGATTCTCGTTTGAAATTTGTCGCTACTCATTCCGAGGGCATTGCATGTGTTGAACTAACACACACACGCAGACACACGTGTATTACAGCGCCCATTATACAACTCCCCCGCTATTATTTTATTTTTCATTTTTTTTTTCGTCTCTTGGCGGAGCCGTCGGCGATTGTGGTTCCACCCAGCGAACGAAACGAGCCGGGCCGTTATATCCAGCCTGAACTATTCGTCGGGGGGTTCGATATAATTAATGACCGCGTTGCTGTACGAAGAAGGAGAGATGCCCCGCCACCCATGGATGCACCGTGGATGCGGCAACTGGCGCATGCAGCGCGCACGAGCTATTCTCTTTCTCTCTCTCTCTCTCTCTCTCTCTCTCTCTCTCTCTCTCTCTCTCTCTCTCTCTCTCTCTCTCTCTCTCTCTCTCTCTCTCTCTCTCTCTCTCTCTCTCTCTCTCTCTCTCTCTCTCTCTCTCTCTCTCTCTCTCTCTCTCTCTCTCTCTCTCTCTCTCTCTCTCTCTCTCTCTCTCTCTCTCTCTCTTTCTCTCTCTCTCTCTCTCTCTTTCTTTCTCTCTTTCCTTTTATCCCTGGTCCTTTTCTTTTTCTCACTTTAATCTTCGCCTTGCTCATCGAATCAGTCGATTGTCCGCGCCGACACCGAGAGCCTACCCCCCTCCCCCCCCCCTCCCCCCATTTACCCTGGGACAAACGACGGACATAATAATGAATTCGAAAACGCGTATGCGTTATTAAAGCGCCCGCTGTGAAAGACAGTTCGAGGGTGTGGTTTTTTCCTTCCCAGATATCCGAACAAAAGAGTTCGGAATTAACCGATGGACAATGAAAGACGAACGTTGGCACGCATATTGTTTCGTCGGTCGAGCGGAATAATCGATAAGATGATCATTGAACCAAAAAAAAAACAACAACAACAAAACCAAAAAAATATAATGGGAAAAAAATTGACGAGGCTGGGACGAGGCGTATAATCTTAATGACGAAGAAATTGATACACGAATTGAGATATATCATGGGCAAAAATAATGAAATTGTCTTCATCGAGCTTGAACACATACGATAAAACTCAATAGCACGATTATGTTTGAGAATTGAAGAGAGAATGGAAGTACGAAGGGCCGAAACGTGAGAGACAGTTGCACGAGAATATAAATGACACGTGAGAGGAGAGGGAGTCTGGGATGGACGTGCGAGAGAATGGAGTTGAAAGGTTTGAAGAAATCGATTCACCAAACAAATGACTCAGTTATATCGGGGGCTCGCCTCCGCCTCTCTCTTTCCTCGCATTTTTGCTTCCTTTTATTTTTTGTTTGTTTTTTTTTTTTTTTTCGCCTTGCATTTTCTGTTCGGCTCAGAGGTTTTAATGGGCTTGCTCACTGACTGAGTTCGGAAAAACGAAGCGAAAGAACAAACGACGCCAAATAACCGTCGGGGGAAAAATAAAAGAACCGCAGGAGCAACGAAGAACCAAGCTGAAAAGACAAGTGCATTCGTGCAGAAAAAAAAATGAAAAAAATGAAATAAAAAACCAAAATCGAGCTGACCGAACGGTAGAAGAAAGAGTCAAGAGTAAAAATTGAACCGACTCGAAATCTACCGCGAGAGGGGGCGTGTGATGGGGTGTGGTCAAATTTGTAAAGGGGGTTGTTGGGTTACAATCGAATTTGTATTTTATAAATAATATTCTCCACCTTGGTGGCATAATGTACATCAGTATCTCTCTCTGTATATATATATATGAACATATTACACATACATTCTCGCTACACTTCCACGTGACCAACCTGGCAGAAACGTCGAATTTTTTTATCAAAGAGTGCCTGGAAAAGTGTTACAGTTATTCCCTTCTTGGCAGAATCCAGCAAAGACAACAAGATTGATCAGCGAGGATTATCCTGTCACCATGAAAACCAAAAATTGTTAATCGACCAACGATGATTCACCATTGACAGTTGAGCAGTAAATGGGAATGAGTTGTGGCAACAACGAATACGAGTTTAGCCACGAAAAAAAAAACAAAAAAAAAAGGCGTGACTCGGGTGTGGTGGAGAATTCATCGAGGCGCCAGTATGCTGGTTTTACACGAATTTATATTGCATGAATCACCATGGACCTCTGTGGTGAGGATGACTGCGTTCGAAAAAACTATTTGACCAGAGCACCCAATATATATACCTGCACAGACTTGGTCCGTTCGACCAACGAACGTAAATTCCAACGATCCGACACCCTCGGACTTTTAGGACTCTTTAAAATATTTTCGAAGGGCGTGAAGTCGTTTAAACGCACACGCAACGCCTCGACGGAAAAAAAAAAACATCTCCGGATATCGCCGGTTCGATTGATTCAATCTGATAAACACACACACGGACACACAAACACATTCATCCAAGCCAAATGTTTTATTCAAATATATTTTCACATTGGTGATTTATTTTGTAGAAGAAAAAAGAAAAATTAAAATAAACGATCGTCCGATTATATCAAATGACCAGACGTCAAGGTATAATTAATCCGAGGCTAACGACTGTTCTAGTAGAAAACGACATTCGCCATTATAACGTTTTCAGGCTTGTATTACTTAATTGGATAATAAATTCCGTTTGATGGAATTTTTTTTTTTGCAAATTTTTTTTTCCGAACATTATTCACGCATGCTTGGTGCGAAACTCAGCGTGAAATCTGGGAAATATCGTTTTATCGGATAACCCGCTAAAAGCCGTGATGTGATAAGAACCGACGAATATTTTATTTCACGGGTTATCCGAACGAAACCGCGACCGCGTAAGTGAATATTTTATGGTTATGTGTAACAGCTTGTAGTGCGTCTCGAAAGCTCCGTTTAAGTGGTTTGGGTTTTCAACTCAAACGTCGAGCCGCTCGTCGCGAGGCGCGTACACACGCGATTAGCTTATCGAAGATCGCGACACTCTCGCGAAATCACGTGAACGCTCCGATATATCCGTGAACGAGTTTTTCCACGTAGATGTAGAACCACGCGAAAGAAAAACGGTGACGACAGTGACACGTCGGCAATGTCCGACAATTTCGGGCTTTGTCGAAAGGCACACGTGACTGCATGGTATATCGATATTTACACGCGACAATGAACAATTACCGAAGGGGTGTGGTGAGAGTGCGCGAATCTGGAGCGAGTCGCTTGCCCACAGCGTTGCAACGTGATGCACTTGCAACTTCGACAAATGATTTGACTTTTTATTTTACTTTTATTATTATTATTTTTTAAACAAAATTTTTTACTACTTGGTCACCGCTGTCAGGCTCGAGTCAACGTCAATTGATCGAAGGAATAGTCAACATTTTAATTTTCGACAAAATAGCGGCTCCAAAAAGAGAAAAAAACTATTTTCGACAAAAAAAAACAATATTCGTTGAATTATTAAAAAAAAATAGAAATAATTATTGGGAATCGTACTCCTTCGATGAGTACCTAGATTCAGCTATTCACTTGTAGAATCCTTTCGGTTTTTTCATTCTACATAATCCAAACCGGAGATATCGTGGTCATCGAGAGACACCGAATTTTTTTTTCGAAGGACCTCCAGGAGATCGTCTACAGGAGCGGTCAATAGCGGAGAAATCAATATTTTTGAACGAGAAAAATGCCGATATAAAGCTGAGGGCTACCACTACATTTATCAATACTTCTTGTATTTCTCAAATCAAAACTTTATTCCAGAAAAAAAAATCGTAAAAAAAACGAATTTTTTAGCGACTTAGTTCATAATTTTGTTGTGTCTTAATTTCACGAGAGCTTGATGGAATTCGAAAACGATGAAACGAGGACACACGCACATCGCTCGTCGTGTTTTAAGGTTTTCAGGGAAGGGCGACGTGATCTTCTTGTGAAAAAAAACTATTACACTTGCAATTATGAATTATACACGAAATAATTATATAAAATTACGAATGTAGAATGAATTAACACCTGCACAAAGGTCATTGGAGATCTACTTTGCATTCGTTTTCAATTTTTTCTTTTTATTTATTTTTTTCAATACCGCTGGTATTTTTTCGCCGCTAGTAGGGATCAGAGGGAGTCCTTCCAAAATGCTCGTACACCGAGAGGACTCGTAATTGAAAGCTGTTACGCTTCGTACTTTATGGCTTTGTCCTCGAGGCACACAAAATGCGATTCTGAAAGTCAAAAACGGTGCAGGACGCGCGGGTGCTGCCCTCTCGCGTCCCCAGGGTAACGAGGCACCACGAAAATACGTTCCTTCTAATTAAAAACAGATAAATTTTATTTTATTTTATTTTATTTTATTTTGAAAAAAAAATTAAAAAATAAAAACAAAAAACCGGGAGAACGTGAATGAGGAATGCACAACGACTGATAACGAGTATGATACAAAATTTAGGATCATAAACCAGAAACAGAACGCGAGGGATATTAATTTTCATGGATAATGAAAAATGAAATAACCAAATAATACAAAATAACGTTGAAATCAATATTTCAATCATGTTCCTTCGCATATACCTATGTATATAAATATATCTATTTTTTATCCATTGGTTTGATAAAGAGAAATAAGGTACACAAATGGCATTTGGCCGAAGAAGGACGCTGGTCCATGGATATCGATTTCAATAATTGATTAATCGGTTTACAATCCCACGTCAACTTATACACGCGTGGGTTTGCAGAGAAAGCTGAATCGAATTTCTGGCATACGCGTGTTGTGAGTCGGCTGTTGAATCATAAACCCAACGACCGCGTATTATCCCGGACGTTCGTGGACTCGATACGAAATAAAATGAAATATTTTGTGCGATGTATGACCAGCTGCATTTTCCGATTTACTTCGTACCTATCTATCGGTACTGCAATAATCAGTCACCATGAACGAAATTGTGGCACCGACCATTCTCTATTTGAATTTAAAAAAAAAAACTAAAAAAAAATGACATTGGAGTGCCAGCATATTTTTTCAGGACTACAGTGTGAAGCATTTACGATGAATTAATTCTAGAAAGCTTATTTCTGACTAATGACAAATTCAATTTAACTTCCGGCTTTTCCGACTCGAACGTGTCAACCACGAAA
The DNA here is from genome assembly GCA_963662125.1 of Diplazon laetatorius. NCBI lineage: Eukaryota > Metazoa > Arthropoda > Insecta > Hymenoptera > Ichneumonidae > Diplazon > Diplazon laetatorius. The sequence continues at coordinate 5,928,386 of OY759158.1, read as the reverse complement.
TTAACGTGTAACTCGGGCTGTTACGAATCAATCGTGAAATTTATTTTCGGATGAGTAAAGCAGCCCGAATCCGACAAGTAAGATAATTCAGGTGGAATAATGTGGAATTTTCAATGTAACCGACAGACATGCAGGTATATAAATGGTCGGAGGAGCACAGCTCCGAAAATAAGCAACACCAACGATAGCTGTAACCGGAAGTAACCCGGAGAATAACTCGCAATCACCTCCTCGACGCGCTCCAGGCCACATTGATGCGTGAATAGTGATTTTATTTTTGTTCTTGTGTAGGTAAACCACAGTGGTGAAATTGAAAAATTTAATTCACCATGATTTTTCGTCACAGTATCTCGACATTTCGACTGTGGCATTAATAATATAACTATATCTACATAGATCAAACGGTCAAATTGTTATTTGATCGAAAATCGTGTGTCTCGTTTCCTTGAGAATTGGGAGATGAAAATTTTCATAATTTCGCGAAGAAGAACAAATAGCTCCGGAAATGTGGACACAAGGTTGAAGCGAGTCGTCGGGACTGACTGCTTCTGGCTGCCCGAACGAATGAGGCTTCGGTACGACGCCTCGTTCAAACAAATTGGACGCGACCGCATGAGAGTCAGGTTGCCGAAAATTGCTCGTGGCGTTTTGTTTGCGAGCGGTTTCGCTCTCGAGCCGAGGAATCGTTTATTGTCGAGAAAAAATTCGGGTGCTGATGCATAAGAGTCGTTTGATATTCGCTCAATGGCAGGACTGGCAATGACCTTTCAAATGCGAATCGGCATTTAATTCGAGAACCGTTGTTCATCCCAGACTTCGATATGTTAGACTACAAAAAGTGATTATTTTTTTTTTCCCCCAATTCCGTCGACATAGGTTAAACATCGACTGGAGTCAAAAATCGAGATGGAAATGAGCAAAAATAAGAAAAACAATTTACACTCGTTTGTTCGCTTCTCGGCGCCGTTGAATTTCGAAAATAACGAAATCCGGAAACAATAATATCGAGATGTTATTTTTCGTGATAAAAATATACATCGCCGGGTCTGCAGTCTTGTTTCCGCGTCGTCGTTGTCGTCGTTACGGTCGTCACGGTTCGCGTATTTTTTTCCGTCTCGCTCAATGAGTCTCGTATTCCGGTTTTCGGATGGAAATACGGTCAAATATGGCAATCGGAGAAACTCGAGAACTTCGCGTCCCGCGAATAACGTGAAAGCTGGTACATTTGATATCACGATATACCGTCCAATCGGTCTCTTATCGAAATTTTATTCAAATGTCCACGGCGATGGATACGTCGATAAACTTTAATTCATACACGACTGTTTTTGCTTCGAATATTCATTAATAATTCATATATTTTCTTGTGACGAAAATTTGATGAATTATTGCTTCATTAGATTGAATTTCATGTTTCATTGATATCTTCGCGATAACGTGAATACAATGGACGAATTATTTTTATCGCCCAGATCGAAGACAATGTTACAAATGTAATGAGGCAATGAAAAAAAAAAATCAGGCCTTAAACGTTCTTGAAGTCGATTCGGAGATACAAATCGGCGATGAATTTTTGCAAACCAATGAAAATTTTAAAAAGTTAAAACAATATTTTTGTATTCCTTAAAAAAAAGGCATTAAAGGACAATGTACAACGTTATTGACCCGTAAATATTATTGTGAGTATTTAATCATCAATAATTTTGTATATTGTCCTTCAATGCTCTTTTCTTCAAAGTAATAGGAAAAAATATTCTATTACATTTTTTCGTCAAGTCGGTTTTCTATGTTTCTGTAGAAATACTTAATCTTCTTTCAATTTTCAATAATAATCATTTAAACTACAACTACGTGCCAATTCTTATTATCAAAAATCGGTAATAAAAAAGTGGGTGAAATTCAATAAACAGGATTCATCCCCTAATTCTCCACAATTCACTTAGAGTCAAAGAATTTCCATGGGATCAAATTTAAATGACACCACCTTCGAGATACATCTTATTCAATAAAAAAAGCAATAATTAAAATCGGTTCACAATCAACAAAGACCCGTAACATAAACCCATGAAAAAAAAATACAGTCGAATTGATACCCTTCTTCTTTTTTTCAATTCGGTCAAAAAATAGTAGAGGGGTGCACAATTGCCCGGTCCGTCGGGGTACAATTTTTCACCAACACGGTTTACAAAGCGTGGATAATGCGCATCGGGGTTTCGGTCTCATGGTCGGGGCAATCAGAGAGCCCGCCTACCCGGTTGCGCGAGGGGGCCAAGAATCACCAGAAGCGAACAACAAGAGAGGAGATCACCCGCGCGATGCTCGGTGCCGGGTAAATCGCGCGGGTAGTTGTAACGGCCCACCGACTAATCCTTTAGCGAAACGTTCGGCCCGATTCGTCGTCTCTCGCTGGGCCTTCGATCCCAAACGACACTTACTGTATATATATCTATATATAAATATATATACACACACATCCTCCGTTCTCGGGACAAATGATGTGCTATACCTCGCGTCATTCGCTCAATGTCCAACGTTCGAACTTTGTCCAAGTTGTAAATTGCAATTACGTATACGAACGAGTCCCTGCGGGAAAGATCGAGAGTCTTTCGGCTTCAACGACTTGATCGACCGAGGCCAATGGGCATATCGATTAAAACCACATTCGAACAACTTCCAATCCACGGTGTGTCACAAAATCGGTTTGCAAACCGAAGACTCTTCAATGCAATGAGTCTGGTCTTGACAAAGAAATTCGATACCATCGGAAACCCGAGACGGATTCGACTTTCGCTCGATAAAGATTAATCATAAACGTACGTTGGAAATTACACGAGTGGATGAAATAACATTTTTTTTTTATGACAAACATAATTGTGGTAACGATGGCAAGGTAAGATAGTAAAAAAGAAGAAAAAAAAACCACTGGCCGTAAACGTACAACGAATTATAATTGTTCTAAGTAGGGTGAGGTATTATACTCGGAGATTATTCGAATGGGATTTTCATAAATGATTTTTTAAGATCTATGGGGAGTTAACCGAATGAATGAGATCTCGATCGACACTCGAGCGATTAATGTCCATCGGGAAAAAAAATCTCGAGGCGCCTGCCACACAGTCTAGTAGATAATATCGGTGATATAGCATATAGATACGATAAATAGAGCTCTCACAACTGTACAAGGTGGTTACAAGTGAAACAGTTGGTACCGGCCATTAGATTCTGAATTACGAAGGTGATATCAAAATTTGTCAGCCAGAAATTAAAGCATTTCAAACATAACTTTCAGTGTGTTTGCGTTGAGAGTGTAAAACATGTTTTTTTTTTTTCGAAAAACCGATAAAATGTTCGACTCCATTGAAAGTTGTTTGCCTCAATGATGACTGATTCAGTAATATGAGGCGTAACGTCATTTTGACAGATCTTTTGGCACAACAGTTATTAACTAAAGAACGGAAAAGAAATGTTACCACTGCAATTCAAAAAACTTTCAGGTGATCCGATTGGACCGTACCGTTACATTCGGGACACCCGGTACATAACACACTACGAAAAAGGAGAATATTATGGTCGAGCGATGGCGTCGGGCGCCTCACTTCCGATACCTATCGAACATCGGTGAATCGTGATATTCCTTCTTTCTCGTTCCCACACCACGAGCTCCACATCCTACACATTATATATACCGGTGCACCTTCGTCCACCGAGTATATTTATCTGCCATGATTCTCGCGGTCGAGTCGTGACGCCGACGCTTTGAAACGTCGATAATTACACCCCGGAGGTCAGCAAACCGATCGAGCCACAAGTTATGATTCGAACAATCGTACAACGAAAACGATGCAACTCATATATGGCGAACCCAATAACGGTATATATATATATATATATATATATATATATATATATATATATATATATATATATACATATATTCTTGGTACATCGACAATGCTGTATTAAATGAGGATGAAGATTGTAGAAAGTTGAACGGATTTTTGCAGCAACGTTACAATTGACGCAGCCGATAACATGGTAAACAAAAACTTCATTCAGAGCTGTGGTAAATCATTTTTTGCACTATTTAATTAATCTAAAAGAAGAAAATCGTTGATTGTAAATTGTCCATTCAAAAATCTTGATGGGTTGATTAAGCAAGGTATAATCGTTATCAATTACTCCCAAAAATAAATGAAAAATAAAATAGAAATATATTTGCTATACGATAACGTCGGTAAAGTAGGACTCTCACGAGAATGTACCTATATGAAAAAAAAATTAGCTCGCACTTCGCCAAAGCTTAATACAGAATGAAAAAATAAAAACGCCCGAAACTAATCACAATCGTTAACACTGAAACTCATGACTGGGGTCTGAACGCACCCCACGCGAATTATTAAAAAATTAGTTTTTTTACTGACTTTTTCCGTTTTTTCAGTCTCCAATTATTTTTTTTCATGAACTCAATGTTAAAGAAATCAGATTTCTCGTACACCATCCTCTTCCTCACGAAAAAAAAAAAAAACGAAGGAAACCACGTACGAGAAAGTCTGTTTATCAGCGCAGGACCGGTTCCATGATCAAGAAAAGCGTGGGGTGCGTTCGGACCCCGGTCATGGGTTTGAAGATGGAAGAATAAAGTCATGAGTTGCAGGGTCGAAAACTTCATTCTCTCTCATCGTTGCCGGTGGAACGTCTGCGAGTGAAAAAAAATAAATCAAAGAAATGAAGAAACTGTGGGGCGGATCAACGAGCTATTGTAGTCCGATTGGAGCGTGCGCGTGCGGTGCCGGATGTGAAGAACCCGCGTTCCCCGATCGGTCGGTAGGCACTCTTGAGAATCTTGCGAGTCGAGAAAATGTCGTGTAAAAAAAATATGTATATCGTGCTCTGGCGCATATGAACGCGTTGACGCGGAGATAAAGCGGGCGGGGGGGGGGGGGGGGGGGAAGGCGGGAATGATCGCGAAAGCCCAACGACACACCTGGCCACCGGCTCGGGTTGTGCAGTTACGTCCTGACAGTCCACTGCACTTTCTGGGCGTGTCGTCGTTAACGCTCGTTCTATACACTCTCGTGTGCTGCGATCCTCGCGCGGCGCGCGCGGTTCTCGTATATCTACATAAGAGCGAAATAACAACTAGCCACGGTGACGATGACGGTGACGCGTGGGCCGAACCGCATTGTGTCAACCGACATGTACACCACGGACGCGTCGTCGTAACGGTCGCGTTTTCGAGCCACAGGGAGAAAGAGAGACGTCGTCAGCGGTTGGAAGTCTCACGAATGATTGATGCCGCAATGCTGTACACTTTTCAGAATTTTGATTTTTACACCCCTGTTATCGTGTACTCGTTGGGAATGAAAAAATTGAGATACTGACGCAACGAAAAAAAAAATGAGACTCTCTGAAAACAAAATAGACGTTCTGGATTTGCCTAAAATCATAGACTCATTAGGAAAGTGGAAAACATTGAGCAGATATATTTTGCGATTACAAATACAGCGATGACTCTGCCACCCCCTCCCCCCCCCCCCCAACCCCTTGCTCTCTTACCTTGCAGTGAATTGAATAGAATCCTTCCTGTCCAAATGATCTACGTGCAATAAAATATCTGAATGATTATAAAACATTGAGAATAAAAGTCAGAAAAATACCTGACTCGATATTTGTATCCAGGTAAGTAATATGTCACTATTAATAGTTGAAAACATCTATTATCTCGAATGATATCAGATAGTTCCTGGTACAGAAAAATGGTAGCTTTTGTGGAGGTTGTGATTAGGTTGTTTTTTTTTTTTTTTTTTTTGACAATCAGTTTCCAAACCATAATAATGATAATCTTTATTTTTTCTATAATGATCAATGTCAATGGCCGATAAGTTCACAAAGGGTGTGAAATTATTTGATTTTGATCAAAACCAACCGACGCGAGACGATTAATATTCAATAATTATTATATTATTTCGAATATTAATAATCGAAAAGTTTCAGGAAAACTTGAAAAAAAAAATATAAATTAAATCTTGATTTTTTTTTTTCACAAAAAAAACGGTGGACTATTTTGGGTTTTTGCAAGAAAATGGATTTATTGCGTTAGGTTCATCTCGTTAATTTCTCCCTGTATGGGCAATTTTCGGAACCCATGTGCTTAAAAAATATGTTTCCCATCAAAATTACAAGAATCTGATTCAATCTCATTTAAAAAAATGGCCTTTTTCGGTTTCGTGCAGAAACCACAAATATACTATATAGTCTTTATACAGTCCATGCATAGACTATGTGAGCCCAATCCCATGTACAGTGTACATAACATTTTTTTTTTACTCAGGTACAGATTAATGAATAAACGGGGCAAGCCGCATTGCCCCGCCTCAACGTTTAACACCGGTGAATATTTGTGCTTGGTGCGTGTATGTGCATGAGCTCTCAGGTCGAGTGGGGACGCGGCAAATCGAGCGAACGAGCGTACGCGCCAGGACCACGCAGAAATTCCGTTTCAAACACGCTCCGCGGAACGAAGCAGGAGCCGTAGCACGGGCACGGCAGCGTAGCATGAAACGCGAAACATTGAAAAGTGCGTCGTGACTGAACCAAGACGTGCGTCACGTCGCTGGTCGCTTGTGCTCGGAGAAGGAGCGTGGGCGATTCGAGCGTGCGCGACGTGCAAGACATGCGACTATGTGCGAAACCAGGTGCTGGTCACTGTCGCAGGTACATTTGCCCTATGAAAGACGGCGTAAAACGCTCCACATTCAACGCTCTTTCATGCAAACAACGTAAAAAAATAAACAAGGAAACATTCCACACGCTCGAGTTGTGTCGCACATTTCACACGTTCATGTTTCATCATCTGATTTTGCAAACAATTGTTGCCATTTTTTTTCTTTGGTCGGATTAGTTGATACTGGTCTTTTTCTATCTTTCTGCTATGTTCTTAAGATTCTACATTCTACTCGGCATCTGTTTGTGAGTTAGAGAGAATTCTACATTTTCTTATTCATTTTATTTCTTTGGGAAATAATTTATATTTTTTTGATCGATGTGTTCATTCCATTAATCCATTAAGAATCAACGGACAAACCAGAATCAACGATTTTTAATGAAAACTAAATTTCACCACAGCCCGAGGTCGAACAGGTAATTCTTAATGAATTAATAGAATGAAAAATGATTTTAAAAAACTGCTATGGCAGCCTTGATGGAGTACGCGAGACCTTTAGATTTCCCACTAAGAAAGTTCATTCGAGTTTTTTTGCAGAGAAGTAACTTTGGAAAAAAAGAAGTGATTTCGCAACTAAGTTTTTTTTTCATATTCTTCAAAATATCTTGAAAAAACTATTCGATTTCCAAAATTCTGGTTCACACATCAATTGTTCTCGAATTGTTGCGTTCGACTTGAAAAAATAACTTCATCCCACATTCACTCGACTGCAAGATACAAACCTTTGAAAATCGACAGGGTCTGGAAGACCCGTATCAGAAATTACGTAAAATTCCACGGTTGTCGAAGCTGAGGATTAAAATCGTCCAAATATTTAAAAAAATATATAATACGTTCGTCATCGCCGAAGCTTCGAAAACATGAGAATTATGCAACCATTGTCTGAAAACAGTTGGTCACCGTATGACTACAATTTCCTAAAGCTCGACACACGATTGACTAAACGAGAGTATAAATCTGCGAACTTGTTGTACCGGTTCGTTACACCGATCCATGAATTAGCGGTACGAAAAAAATTCATAAATCCGAGTTCGATGAAGCAATAATATATTTTATCACCTCCCCCACCCTCCGCCCCCTCACCTTAACGCGCCATTCCATGTCGGCGAAGCGGGTGCCAATACTATTTGTCGCACCCCTCTTGAAAACGCGCATTTCGTGCGCGTAAAGCTCTGTACTGAAATGTGTCACTTTGCGCCCTCGTCGCAGGCATGAAATGGCGCGTTTTCGAGGGAGATCGGATAAAAACGATGTTGCAAGCCTGCCACAATGTCTGTATCACATAATAAACGATTTCATACCTATATATATCCATATATATCTATATATCCGTATAACTATATATATATGCATATAATAAACCATAAACCAGGGGCTGTCTCTGGCGTTATTACCGATATAAATTCGCACGTTTGTAAACGCCAGTCACCGGGACAGAGACGAGACCCGAGTTTGGCGTTAATGGACGTTATGAGATATCGGGGCTAAACGATCCAGCGGGTGTGCCATGGCCCCGAGGAAATATTTTACACGTATATACATATACACATATATGAAAAAAAAAAAAAAAAAAAAAAAAAAAAAAAAACGTTTGCGTCACCGCTAAATTGAAACGATCGTGAATGGCACGAGCTCGAAACTGTGAAGAGAAAATTTTCATGTCCTACGGAACTCGCGTTTTACGAAGATTGGCGTTCGCGTGGCGGCTCAGTGTCCACGGCAGGGCCTCTTCGCAAACCCGGAAGGCTCGTTCACCGACGTCCACGGCAATCTCAAATACGCGCGGTCCAGCATCTCGCGTCGTAGGATTCAACGGGAAAGAGTCCGGGCAAAAACGAAGTGCGTGTATAATCCTAACTTCAGGGATGTATTGCGCATGTGTGGACACGGTGTGCGCTGGTCTCTCTCTCTCTCTCTCAACACGGTGTGACTCCGGTAGCGCGGACAGCCACAAGTCCAAGCGGCGCCTTTGCTCACTGTGTATGTGTGTGTGTGTGTGTGTGTGTGTGTACGTGTGTGTAACGTGATCCAACATAAATGACCGAACGACACGCGGAATCTCGTTATACACGGTTTATCGTCGTTCCTTCTTATTTATAATATTGATCCGAGTCTTCACGGTTCTCTCGCCAGCGCTAATAATATTTCAATGACGGTCGTAAGGGTGTCCACGATCGTTGTTTCGTTCGATTTCTTTATTTTCGTTCGGGCGGGTTCTCTCAAACGGGATTGAGGCTATCCGTCTTGTGATATCGGGAATGACACACACACACACACACACGCGTGCACATGCACCGTCCGGAATTTTCGTAACTAATGGGTGATCGATGATAGGCGCGTTAATGAGACCGTACCCGTGGACCAACAATCTCCGATTTTTTTTTCTTTTCCTTTTATGCATTTGAATCGCGACTTTGGAATCACGATTCAATCGCTGGGAAAATGAAATTACGAACCTGGAGTTTGCAGTTACGAAAAAAAAATAAATAAATAAACTCGAGTGAAATAATGTATAAATATTTTGGAAAAAAAGGTTCAATGCGATTATTATTTAAACTTTCAGGCACCGTAGTAGAAAACAAGCTGCAAGTTGGAACTTGCAATTTTCTTGCTTCAAATCTTACTATAAGTGAATGAGGCATTTTCATTTTTCGTTTTTCATCCTTCTCTACGAGGAAGAATTTATATTTCTATATTTTCTTTTCAATCTTTGGGCTTCTTCATGAAAAAATCTTACAATATTTTATTTGACATAAAGTAAGCTACAGATAAATTTCTTCATAAATAAGCAAAATGACGCAGGTAATTAAAAAAAGTATAATAAAGACTCACCTGTCACAGCAGCGTTGAGTCGATCCAAATTAGCGAGCGTCAGAGGAACCGGTCCGAAATTCATAAAAAATTTTCCGGAATTACTATTATCGCCAAAATCCAAATCCTTCCGAGCCATGAATATACCAGTGTAGCTTCGTCGTAGATGAAACCCACACGATCCATTGACAACAAGATCGAGGGTCGTACCCACGTTGCCCTTTATCGCTCTCTTCACTCGCACTCGTATCGACTGTCCCTCCATCAATTCTTTGATTTTTCCGGTAAATATGTAATCGGCACGATGTATCTTATCCAGAAATATGGTTTCGTTCTTGAGATCGGCCGTGAGATTGGCACGACATTCGAGCAGCTGTCGCGTCGTCGGCGTGGCAAACGCCACGACGATCATCGACATCACGAAAAACTTCGTGATTATTTTCCACGTGTTGGCCATTATCATCTTGCGCGTGAAGCTCAGCCGTTTTTGTCGCTCATAAATTCGTCGTGTCATACACGACAATGCTGCTTGACTAGCGAGCGTCAAACACTCGAGAATTCCAGTCCGATGGAATTAACCGTTATACTCCAGGAAACGGTTGCACTTAAAAAAAAACAGAAACACCGCTTCGCTGTAATTTCCAAACAGTTAGTCGTTTATCCGAACCATCGAAAATCATCATTCCACAATTATAATCCACGTGTGACGGTCATTCGAATGTAAAAAATTGCATGGCATCGCACAAAAATCCCACAACGATGTCACACTGTTCAACGTGAGACGTAAATTTCGTTGTTTTTTCAAGCGTCCATCCAATTAGGCAGAACGTATGAGACTCGGGATGTTTTCCAGGAGCCGAAACTCTCGATGTGTCGTTTTCGTGTGTCGAAGATAAAACCGCGGCGAACGTTGTGAAGTAGCGTGTGGCAAACGCACGGCAGAGACACACACTCACCGCTCACTCGGTTGTACGAAACTCCAGAACGCTCTCGAGTGTGTCGGACCGCTCGGGCTTGTGTGGTGCCACTTGACCGGACGATTAAGGGCGGCTTTGCCGTTACCTCGATTGCCCAAGCTGGTGTGGCTTTGCTTTTTCGCGCTCTTCGCATTCACGAGCATTTATATTTTCCAAGGTGTACACCACGATTATGCACAAAAGTATAGCCTTGGCATCAACACCAACGACGACGACAGAGACGAAAAGAGAACGGTATGAAAAAAAAAAACAAACAAAAAGAAAAACAAAAAAGATGGATGACGAAGACGAAGAGGATGCGAGTCGACGGTTTCTCCGACACTTGGATGGACGCCCCGATCGAGATATCGAGCCGGGCCGGTGGCGTGAAGCTGATCACCGGGCAACGTGAGCGAGAAGCTTCGAAGAGTCTTCTAAATGGAAACGAGTCCGATGGTTGAGCCAACAGGTTGGCGCCGCACCTCTACCCACGCCTATATATATATATTTATATATACATATATATATATATATATATTTATATATATATCAGCCACTATATGTCCTTTGCCATACCAGACACACCGGAATACACCATTTCCAATCCCACCAAAGTTTTTCAACTTCGTAACGCATTTAACGCCACCTTCGATCTCGTTCTCAAATAGCTTCACCACCTTTCCGCACCGTGACGACGATCCGATCGCATCGTATTCGCGTATATTCGCGCGTCCGTGATGCGACGACCCTTTCGCGCTTCGTTCCCGATCCGAAAACGTCTTCACTTTACCCGGCTATACTTGTTCTTGGCCACAGCGACACGAATCGTTCAGCGACGATTGCCCGGTGGCTGAGAACGGGTCTCCTCCGGCTGTCAACGTTGAGACACAACACGATGCGTAAGTGTGCACGAATGAAACACTTTATAATCCAACCGTATGGCGGTTATCACCGGACGTTCGATTCGATTCCAACACGAAGTCGTGACGAATCGGCTCAACGGATTGAGGGGGAAGTGGCAATTTTTTTGCTTTTTCGTTTGTTTTTTTTTTTTTTTTGTTCAGTTTCAACAAGTCTGCGCTTGAATGGTTGAACGAGACAGGGCTGGGTTAACGCGCCATAACTGATACGCATTTGCGACGATGAGCCGTGTTAAATCGAACGAATCGACAGCACTTTGCGTTCTCCCGGCTTGGAACCAGCAATGATCGAACAATGACGCGTACACGACGTGCGATAATTAACTTTCACCGTGTTGTAACGAGCGTGAAGATAATTCCGTCCTACTCCGCGCATTTGCATATTTCGCGCACGGTTGAAACTGGACGAGTTGGACGAGTGTCACTGATTCTGTTTTATATTTTCATATTTTTTTTCTCGCGGTTTTGATAATTTTCACATATAGATTTTTTATTGTTTTTCAACGACGCCGATGATTAGATTGATCGACGAGTCACACTCACGAGTCTTCACATTGCACTTGCACGTATAATTGTAATTATTGGAGCACTTATCTGTGAACTGGTAAAATTGATTTGCAATTCAAGATGTCTCGAGACGTTTGAATTATATTGAAAAAAAAAATAATAGCTTGAAACCTTGACGGCTGACAAAATTTCGTCAGCGTCTGAGACCAGCTGTGTCGGCCCTCGTGAGTGCGTTTCACCAATATTACGCTACAAGGTCCGTTGAAGAGAGAACCGAAAAGCCGAGAGTCGACGACGAACCGTCGTGGTGAAACCACAACCCGGGTCGTAAAATTTCTTGGGGATGATTGCAATCTCGCGAACGAAACACACCTCGGTAGTCGTGTCCCAAGTGAGAAGAGACCCCAGCCGCGAATACCCAAAGCGATTCCGAGCGTGGGGCTAGACTCGGGCCCAGAAATAAACCGCGCTGGACGAGCGAGATTGTCATTCCAACGACATCAGCATATCATCGCCAACTGTCACAGTTCTTTCCGCACCTTTGCTCCACTATGAAAATAAATATATTACAAAATATTCACCGATTTATTTTCAAGACCAAGACACGCACACACACACACACGCACAGACACCAAATTCATTAACTTTTATTTTCTCATATCACACGATTGATAATCACTATTATGACTCATCCGGACTTGAAACCGTCCAGCAGGCTAACGTAGCACACTAACATCCTCGCGCATAGTCAATCGATCGTTGTGATATCCAAAAAAAAAAAAAACATTGTTCACCGATAAATATTGAAGAAAAATTATCAAAATAATTTTCACATTCTCATCAATGAGACTCCATAAAATAATAATAATCCGTGTCAAGGTTTCTTATTATTATTATTTTTTTTTTTTTTTCAAATCTTAGGAAGACACATCATGTCACATCACGATCCGCGAAATTATCACGTCAGCATTGCCGGTAAGCCGTCGAGTGGAATTCCGTCCCCCGGGGGTGGGACGGGGGGTGGGGGGGGGGGATGGGCTGGGAGTCGGGGCGGTCGAGTGGGCATGTGCGGTAAAAAAATTTCGGGTTCGCCCTGATGATCGTGGGGTGCGACTATCGTTCGCGCTTATCCACTGTCTACTGTCGGACACACGACGTCCACTGTCCTCTCTCTTCGGGATCGCGTGAGCGCGCGTGGTGTGCCCCGCGCGTCTGTGAAGAGTGTGAGGAGCGAGCGATGATCGTTGTGTGTCCCAACCACCGCGCGAGTCACGGCCGGGTGTGCGACGAGGACGACGAACAACAACGTCGGTGAGCGAGCGAGTCGAGTGTATATCTCGTGGCAAAAGGAGGCAGTGGTTGATGGTGGTGGTCGGTCGCGTGGAGGCACGCGCTGGACCGAACACGACCGAGTGTGGATGCTGCGACTACAACGTGTAGGCGTATATAAGTTGCTGGGGGAGCCGGTGAGAACGGTTGAAGCGAGACACGAAGCTACGGTGAGGCTTCGTGGACCGAAAGCAAAGAAGGAAGAAATATTGTGAGGGAGAGTGTGTGTGTGTGTGTGTGTGTGCGAGAGTGGCGAAGAAATCCGAACGAGTAAGACCATACAGCGAAGGAGGAAAGGTAGATGAGGTGGGATGGTGAGAAGGGTGAGAGAACGAAATGGAACGAGCCATGCTGATGACTCGCACGGAGGGAAAGGGAAAAGTGTGGGCTCGTGTGTGTGTGTGTGTGTGTGTGTGTGTGTGTGTGTGTAGATGATTGTGTCTGTTGGCAGGCGGTAGTAGGCTGACGAAGATGGAAATACAAGAAGCAACTCCCACTATGCTCAGGCTACTCGAGGCCCGGGGACCTCAAGGCGTGTATCCACGGGCGAGCCCCAGTCGGCAACAAGTACACCGCGTGCGGCTAGCCGTTGCCACGCTTGTTTTATTGTCGTGTTGTACCGCCGCATTGACAATTGTTTTTTTTTATTACTCTGTTCTTTTTTCTTCTACATCTATGGGTATATTGTGGATATATGTTTATGGAAACAAAGTAATATTTACGTCGCATCGAAACTCGCGAAATATGTATTTTCTGAAAAATATAATCGAAACATCCTCAGAGGATATCGTTACAAGGGTAGATAAGTTTTACTTGGGCTCATTTGGCAGCTTGGAAAATTCTGTCACCACTTGAACATCGTTTGGATTGAAGGTGCAGATTCGCCATAATGTTCATCGAGTTTCACATTAGTATACTGAAGGAAGAGTTGTCTTTTATAAAATGATGATTCATCAACACCGGAAATTCTCTGTCATCAATTTTTCGACAATAAACTCGACTTACTGGATTCAAACGAACATCAAACGCAGAATAATATTCTGATCTGATGAAAATCGAAATCGGTTGGGTGATGAAAAATTAATTCGTAGAATATCGCACAACACGATGTCTTCGGTTGAAAGTTGTTGGATGGCGAACGATGACTGGACGACCGTAGAACAAGCGCGAAGATGACCGGGTAAACATACGGTCGGGTGATATACTCACCGACAAGATGTGCGCAGTATAACCGTGTGAGATCGTGCCCACCACGGGTGACAACTCGCGGCGAGTTCTCGTCCCGCCAATGAGATAAGACGATCTAATCGATACGCGTGCTTAACGAGCAACGATCTATGCCCGGGTTTATAATTCATGGCGATCGATAATGATCCACCGGACGAAGCCCGGGCAACAAACGCCGAGCCACGGGGCCAGCTTGGCCGGAGCGCCACGTACATCCTCACCCATAAGTCTTATCGGTCTTTTCACATCTGTCCTTCTTCCATTCCCTCGCATGGATAATGCGTCTTTCTCTCTCTCTCTCTATCCCTGTCTCTTTCTCTGTCTCGGTCGAGTATCTCTCTCTATCTATCTCTCTCGCTGCGTCTCGTTGTTTCTCTCGACTTTGCTGGCAGGACCAACTCCGGAGTCCGTGAAAGACTGCTTACACCCACCAACCATCCGAACCCCGTGCCCTGCTGATGGGATTTACGATTTTAACGAGCCCGAGAAAAGGCTAATGGATCGCGGACTATCGATTTGGCCCTCATCTCGCCCTCGGCGGCATCTTCTTCATTTTTTTTTTAAATTTCAGACATATACATGCACCCATACGGTTCATTCTCGCTCCCTTGGTATCTTCAGCAACTCATTTTTTTAATTTTGTTTTCTGTTGTACGACCATTTTTCATCAATCGTCCATTTTTTTCGCCGATCAAGATTTCTGCCAATCAATGCCAATTACCCAAAGCTCACCTGCGTTGTTAGGGATTTTTATAATCTCGTGGTTCTGGCATTGAGCAGGATATCAAGACAGAGTGAAGTACACGTCGCGTTCTGATTCTCATAACCATAAGGCGCTTATCTCGCTCGGTTGAGATAATGGTTCGGTGGGAAACTCGGGAAGGATGTTGTTAGATAATATCCATTTAACACCGTCCCTATTCCAGGCTAGCGAGCACGCTGCAGTGCCATCGACGAATCTGACGGGAATCTGCTGTGTGTCCTTCCATATCTCGTCAAGCCTGCGTGGGCTGGACGTGGTTCAGCGAAATCTGGGCAGCGGTGCGAGAAATGATAATATTTACACGATCCTGTGCTAGAATTTTTCTGGACTCGTCAGTGAGACACGGTGAGCTCGCGTTTTTCGGCGACAGTTTTGCTGCGTGTAACGCTTGTTAGATCAACATTCATCTCCTAGCTAATAAGCTTATAAGCTTCATGCGTCATTCTTGTCTGTTAAGAATTAAAACTGACATGACAAAATTGGTGATACATTTTTCCAAAGTTTCACTTGAAGTAATAGAACATCTGACCAGCTAAAACTATAATTTTAGGTATGTATATCAACATCCCCGTCTAACCATCCGATTGGAATATCCAAGAGAGAAATTTGGAGAACTGAAAGCACGATTTTTGACGATCACAAACAACTCGGAACATCAGTCGTCGATGACGTCTCTGGACAAGGCAATGACTATGCTCTCCGGGATGCTGCGAGTCATGTTCGCTTCGTGCCAGGCTCCCAGATATATATGTGTGTGCCTTTGTGTATGTGGTTTATCACCACTACCAACGCACACGTAGCATACATGTATCGCGTATAGGACGGAATGCTATGTGAAAAAAAAAAAGGGCGTTCGAGAGCGAGCGAGTTAAACGCTCGCGTGCACGAAGCGTTGCAATGTCCGACATCGTTAAAGCTTTATACATTTGTCAAGAGTATTTGAGTAATGCCCCCCCGAGGAACGAAGACATCGAGTACTTGGCACTTTCTCACTCTTACACGGTTCCGGATATATTTATTTTCTTTTCTTTTTTTTCTCCGTCTCTTTCATTGGCCCGGTCTACTCATTCTCTGTTCACTGGCGCGCCCGCGCGCGTGTCTCGCGCGTCAAGTTGGAGATTGACCATTTCTCCTTGCACCGAGATGCTGGACTTTGATTTTTTTCCGACGGACTTTTTTTTCGTCGTCGTCGTCGTCGTCGACGTTCGAGTAACCGAGGCGACGCAATTGAAAATGCAAGATGCGACTTCTAACGACTATTGTTTACCGAAGCAAAACGCACCCCACTCGCTGGATTCTCAGTCAACTTCGACGTGAACAAACATTTCTATCTTATCGAGTGTTCAATTGAGTTTTCAGAATGTTGAATGAGCACTCAGAACCATATGTGAGCCACTAAGGTCATCGCGCAGGATCGATGTGCCAATGAGTGAATATCCACATTTGCTACATCTGGTATTGATGAATAATTTTATTTCATCTTTGAAAACTTTTTTTTCATAGTGAATAATGATAAATAACGTGAAAATGTAAAAGTGTGAAAATCCAAGCGACATATTCATTCTTATCGAATGGGGAACTTGATGGAACTTTTTTTTGTTTCAAGGTGTAGATTCTCCATAATGTTCATCGAGTTTCACTTGAGTCTCATGAATAGCAAACGAACACCAAACGCTGAGTAATATTCATAGAGTAATTGAGCAGTAGGATATTGCATGATCACGATGAGTCAAATGGAAAAAAAACATTTGTTTCAACTTTGAAAACATTTAACTTAGAAAAAATCCAACTCTGAAAACATTTAACATTGAAAACTTTAAACTATGGCAAAATTCAACTTTGAAAACATTTAACTTTGAGAACATTCAACTCTCAAAACATTCAACCATGAAAAGACTAAACTTACGAAAGATTCAACTTTAAAAACATTCACCTCTAAAACATTCAACTTCAAAAACATTCAACTATGAAAACAACTCCAACAAAACACAAATAAACAAAATCGATACCAAAGTGTAAAAATCCAAACGGCAAATGTTCATTCTTATCGAACGGACACACTAATTGATTCACCACAAGTTGTTCAACTGCACCGCGCGGACGACAGGTGCCAGTTGATCTGAAAAAAAATTCGAACGATAGGCAAAGCGATGGGTGAAAGTGAAAATCGTGTTCCTCGGGCGTGTGAGAGACGCGCACGAGTTTGTGGAAGAACGTGAGAGTGAGAAAACGGTAGCGGGTTCCGTGACACGGTGGCCCCCGAGGCAACGTATACGGCGTCTCTTCCGCCACTACCGTGTTGCGTGTTATCCCCGAGCATACGTATTACGGTACGTGTCTTCGAACCCATCGAGACCCATATAAAGACACCGCCAGGTACAACGGGGCTAGAACGGACGAGAGAGAACTCGGTACGCCCACGCTCTGCCAGCGTATAAACTCGAACACACGAACAAGTACCGCTGCTTCTGTCTCCTCCTTCCCCCCCGCCCCGTGGAACAAACCTCAGAGGCGGCAGGTTTAGCTATACGTGATATATTATACGTACCCGAGCGATGGACTTATAATGCTATCGGTAGCCACATAAGCGTATCAATTTATTATTGTAAATTATATCGCAACCAAGACCGACCATTGTACCCTCAACTGCAGCTCAATGTCAATCTGTTTAGTTACTTAGTTGAATTCAAGCGTCTATCGGGTAGCAAACAAAGTCCCGCTAATAGCCATTATAACATTAAGTTGCACAAATGGTAATAATAGCCAACGATACGTTGCAATAAAAATTGAACACATGAGTGACAGGTGATATACTTTCTCTTGTTACATAATTTGTTAAGTTTCTCACCTTGAAGAATAAAATCAATAACTTTTTGTTGTTGTCCTCTAGAAGCTTCGGCGATGGCAACTGTATCATATTTATTTGATATTGTTGCGTCTCAAGAGTCTTCATTCTACTCGAGAACCGAGTCAGAAAGAATTTTACACTACCGATGTTATTGGATAGCACATATTTATATTTATATATTTTTTATAAATTAATTTTTCATTTGTTGATCATACTTCGTTCGATAAATTCATTAATAATTAATCGAAAAATGATAATCAACGATGTTCTAATGATAAATGAAAAATTAAACATTTCGACAAGTCATGCGTTTGAGATGGCATAAACTTAATAAACCAGAGTTCGGGGATTCCTGCTCGGTGAGCTAATTAACGAGCGTAGTTCGCTTTGAAGTCCAACCGGGGGAGTCCACGTGACTACACCTGAAACATCCGGGCATGTAGAGAAATGCATTTCATCGTGGTATACCGTGGCAGTAGCAACCACGAGTGTGTGCACACGTTCTTACAATCCACATAGGAAGGGACACCGGTATACCCCAGTGTGCCGTCTTCCACTCACCCTTCGTATACGTACTACCAACACTCTCTCACGGCTACGCTATAATTTCCGTGCGCATATTGTATATATATATATATATATATATATATATATATATATGTATGTATATGCATTTGTGGCAAGTAAGATGCTCGATGCGCGGTCCACGAACGATTCGCACGTGAGTATGCGTGTACTTAGCATAAGCCTCGCACTCGGGGCACTCTCTCATCGTATTTCATACGCGCTGCGTACAGCCTCGCCGCGGGTCTATCCTCCCCTCGCATATTCTTTCATGCGTCATCCACGCGCCGTGAAACCTCTGGCTGCCAACTATATACACCGAGTATATATTGCAAAGACGGAAGAGAGAACGGGGCGGAGTGGAGATTTTTTTTCGTTTTTTTTTTTTTTTGCGTCGAAGATCCCATATACCGGTTTCCTTTTTCGGACGAATTTTATATGGTTACTCATCGTGCGTTCGTGTCTTACTCTATGTTCGTACGAAAAACTTGCCATCTAATGAGACGATAAATTGATACATTTTTCAATTGTACTTTTTTTGTATTTTAAAATTTTTTTTTCATTTTCGGGGATGTCTAGCCAAGGTCACAGCGGTTGAATATTCTATGGAAATAATCGAGCTACTCTACACATCTATGTCTGTCCTCCGATTTTTTTTGCAATCGACAAGAACTTTTTTCAATCGAATATAATTAAGTTCTGATAATTAATTAATTTGTCACATGGACTTTTTTATCAACGTTAAGGAAGTATAGACTTTCGTGTGTAGCAGGATAGTACCGAAGATGCGGGAATCGAGTGTGTTTAGTCTCCGTTGCACAGTTCCACTTTGTCAGCTTTACACGCTTCTCCGTTTTGCTCTGTCCGGCTAGCGCCTCCGGGCCTTCATAACTCATTACCAGAAATGACTTATCGTCCGATGCTTCGACCTCGCTGTGTGCACCGACGTAATATCCTAAATTAAGTCCGTACGTGTGAGCCCGGACGTTCTTTATCCTTGTGAGCGCGAGAGTCCGCGCCTGCGCGCGCGCGGCATGTACACACGCGCAATTAATTTTCTCCCTATCTCATATCGTACACATGTCCTTTTGGAAAGATAGTCCGCTATGCGTTATATGTATATATATATATATATATATATATATATATATATATATATATATATATATACGTCTCACTCTCGTCTATTTATTCACCCAGCAAACCAACTTGAATGTTACGGGAACGGTTAAGTAATTAATGTTTCATGAAAACTCGGACAATCCGATTTTGCCAACGGAGCGACCGTTGATGCACATCAACGGATTTTCAATTCTGACGTCTCATTTTGTTTGTCACAGACTATAAATTCTCAGATGAGTGTGAAAATTTGAAATGCGAGCGTGAAATGAATTTATGGTAACCTATTAATCAACTGTGCAAGCAAAGAAAAAAAAAATGTAGCCAAGTCCGGTGACTTTTTTACTCTCGAAAAGCTTATCTCATATGTAGAACGAAGTCTGTTCCTCCTACGAACTCTGAATACTTTTTTATCTCAGAATCGCACTCAAAGCCTCTACATGTTGGTTTGTGAAAATTTCGTGACTTGATCATTTTGCACGACTGTAATGGACTGTAAATGTCCGACGTGACCGGGTCAGGAAATTTTCTGTAAATAAGATGTACAGGCTCGGAGTGATTCTGAGATTATTGAAACTGTTGGAGCCCGTGGAAGTCTTGGCTAGGTATCGACCTGGTATCGCGCCCCCGGATCTGCACCCTCCAACCCTCCCGACTGTGCGAAGTTGGAGAAGGAAAATTACAGATTTTTCAAATTACTCGTGAGCTGAATCCAGCCTGAATACCGATTTCCGATCGTTTTGATGATCATCAGCAAGTGAGTGAGTGACGAAATCGCACGAAATCAATGAACTTAGCGTATTCATGAAAATAAAACGTAGCAGAGCTATGAAATGGAAATTTGAAACACTCCGTGAGCTCGTTGATAACATGGTGAAATTTTGAATTCCAAAATATAATCCGGACCAAAGTTAGGATAGTTCGAAAATACGCCAAATTGCTTGGAGATAAAGTGATAAACTGTTTGTGGGTCCCCAGATGTACCATGGATGCGTGTATATTGATGCAAATTGAATCCTTCGATAATTTACCAAGATAAAAAAAAATATGCTCGAACAAAACCCGTCGAATGATTATGACGTTTAGTCTGGGACGAGATATCGTGTCCGAATGAAAATAAATCAACCGAGTCTACGTGTGTGTGTGTGAACTATTGTCAAGTGCGCACCCAAAAAAGGTTCTGCACACGCTATACCATCGGACAATCCGAACGCTGACGAATGGAAGAAAGAAAAACCTCAACTAAGACTGATAAACGACAATCCGTGGAAAACGTCTGGGCTGAGATAAAATACGATCGACTGGAAATCACGGGTCCGGTGACTTAATTTGTGTCGTTGTGAAGAACCACCGGAGCTTTGTTGTCCTTCGCGCCATAGCGTGTGTACGTCAAAACGTTTTTTTTCCCCCTTTCTTCTGCCTTTCCTGTCTCACGATGCGATAAGTCATTTTAACGACAACCCGCACGTGGATAAGCCTCGAAGAACCATATAACGTGGATAATTTATGCGAATACTAATTTCCACGTGTGAGTGTGTACGCCAGGGTCCCACGATGCCACTTTCTTCGGTACTAACGAATAGTTGATGCATCATTGTAATTAACGAGTCAAAAGATATTCAACATTATTTCGTGCATCCAATGTTGTAAAACAAAAAAAAAGAAAAAGAAAAACAAAGAACGAAAATACGAAAGAAAATTAATCAAAGCGTATATATATCTTGTTTCGCGCGAAACTATATCACTCGACTTTTGTTAACATTCGCATGGACGGCAATTAAAAGCACGGATCTTCGGACACGACTTTAGAGACTGTAAGCGTTATAAGCTCGTGATTGACAATTTTTTCATTAAAAACAAAATCAATATCAACGATGAACAGGCGTCTCGAGTGTTTATTGAATCCGTGTGAATGAGAAACAAATCTATTGAGCTTTGAGTCTGCAACAGAGTCGTGTGAAATAATTGAAATCATCGGGTCTGAGTGATCGAAGTGTCGAACTGGCCGAACTTGGCGAAGACAGCGACAATCGATAAACTGAAGATCGATATCGTTGCCCAGGAAAATACACGATGTGACTTCAGTGGTAACGATGTAGTGGCCAAGCAGCACTGAGAGAATCACGGGACGGACTGGGTAACTGAGAATCGGTGGAAGAACGATGGATGGAAGACAAAACAAAAAATAGAAGATGAAAAAAAAAAATAAAGAGGCACGAGGAAACGGAAACGGTGGTGATGAACAAGAAGGGGTCGGAGACGTGGAAAGCAAGAGAGCCTCGTGCCCTCGAGGTACCGGTGTAAATCCCGATGGACAGACAGCATGTTCGGCTAATTACAGATCCCTGATTACGGCGCGCGAGCAGCTCGCGCTGGGCGAGACGCGACGGCTAATACATAAAAAAAATATATATATTAATAAACGTTAATATCGCATCCGAACGATCTCCCCCGCGGGCCAAAACGGTGTTTATTAATTTATCGTCTCGGATCTGATAAACGTTTTGGCCCAAACGTTTTCGCTCCCTACTATTTTTCGTTTCGAACAAAATTTTGTGGGAATAGTTTTCAAAGTCGATGTGCTTTTGTCGGTTTAGCAACTCGGTCGAATGGATTATGAAAATCATGAGCCAGAATATGTTGCCGAATCAGTGACGCTCGTTATCAACCGGATATCACGGCTGAAGATTAGGTATGCGCCATTTTTGAAGGTTTTTTGTGGGCAAAACCGATTAAGTCCATTTTTCAAAAAAAAAAAAAAAAATAAATAAATAAATAAATAAATAAGATTGAATCACAATCTTGATATTCAGATGCCAAACATGTTTTTTTATGTTTTTTCTCGGAAATCCCGAATAAGCCCAGCGTTTTTCCGTAAAACAAATACAAGACTCATGTGATAATTTTTTTTTTTTTTTTTTTCAAATTTTTCTGAAACTTTTCCATCGGTAGATAAAATGAAATATTCTTACTTTACAATGTTTATCAATTACTAATTGTCTCGCGTCAATTGATTGTGATGAAAACTCAATAAGTCCACTACCTTCGAGATAAAGTCGATGATTATAGAAAAATTGAAGATTGTCATTATTGGTTTGGAAACTAATTTTAAATACCAAAAAAAAAAACAATAACCAAAGCGTAACATCCAAGAATGTTACAATTTTTCTGCACCACAACATATCTGATATCGTTTGAAAGAGAAGGCTTTTTTCAAAAATAAACAAATTCCATATTTGGAAACGAATGTTGAGTTAGGTAATTTATTTTAATTCACGATTTTTCATAATCAACCGGACGTTTTGTGGCACGTAGATCGTTTGATCGAGCGAACGAAGTGTACCGTGTGCGTGACAGGAGTACACGAAATAGTTTGATAATCCATCCATTAAAATCATCGAATCACGGCAAATCGATTGAACGCTATGAGACGTACGAGCTGACAACGTGCACATGGACAAATCCCTACACACGTCGTCCCACGAGGGTTAGCCGTACAAGCGCGTCTGAAAGAGGTAAAACTTCCGCGTGGGATCCCATATACAGAACACGATGTAGAAAGTGAAGAATAAGAACAGGACTACGACTACGCGAAGATGCAAGAACGAAGCCGCTCGGGGGGGCGCCCGATACACATCGAAAACATACCAAACTTACAACACGATCGTATATACATGATATATATATATATATATTCTTCGACACACATAAACACGCACACTTGACCGAATTTATCGGCAGCATTGAACGTTCAACCAGGATCGACGTTTCACGAGATTCCTAATTAAGTGCAGGAAAATCGTCGTCGACGGTAGCATCGCGCACCGCGGGGATAATGTTTTTTTTCTCTTTTCTTCTTTTTTTTTCTCACGGATAATTAATACGCCCGCCGAGTGATTATATCCAGGGCGGGCGGGCTCGTTGACGCGGTTAAACTCGTCCTCGTGAAGCGAGCGATAAACCTATCCCGTATATATAGTTGACTACATTCGCGCCACAAGACTTCATCAATTAATTAGACGACACGGTTATTCATGCGACTCGGAAAAAAAATAAAAAAATATATAGTCAACGGGTTTGTTATAGACGTCTCTTAAAAATACATGTCTATAAGTATATATATGTGTATGAAATTCCGGTCAAACACAATTTATTCGAAACCTCATTAAGCTCGTAGTTGTCATCGTTTTCGGATGATTATTCAAAATATGCAATTTCTCACAATTGTAAACGCAATAAGAGATTCTCCTCCGAGAATTCTTATCCGTGAAATAATTTGCGATGTTATCGATAATTTTCATTATAATGCGCATATGACACTGTCACGGTCGTGGAAAAAAAAACTTATATGACGAACACGAATAATCGATACACGTCCTCGATGCATATAAACCCATAAAATCGGGACATGAAAAAAATTTGGTCTATCACGAGATAATCGTGAATCGACCTCTTTAATAGCCCAGCGTAACAAATGGCACATAACAAATTCATTACGGCTTACGGTAATTCCGCTATATACAAATCTCGTGGCCTATACGTCGTTCGTGCCAATTAGCGAGAAACCTTGAAATGCTGTGTGTGCCATGACTTGGACACGGTTACGACGCGACGGTCCGAATCACGATATCATTGCCTTTTCCGCTTCACTCGCATATTCTCGATTTCTTTCGCGATATGAGAACCAAACTCTACGAAAAAAAAATAAATAAAAATAAATAAATAAACCTTCAAAACACGTTTCGATACGTGAAAAAAACGTTCGTTCGACGCTTCACATTCGACACACTCATTGCGACCAAAATAGAGACTGCAAAATAATCATAATTGCAAAGTGCACGTGTTACATATATATACATATATAGATAATGTATTATCAATGGTCAATGTTGATATATATATATATATCCATGAATCTATGATTCGACGTCGAACCGGAAGTTCCATTAGCGCCCAGAGACAGGGATGGTGATAAGTATTGATCATTGCCGGGACTCGAACGTGTTTAATTGGCAATGCCCCATGCAAACCGCTATATAACGCCACATGCATTATATATTCGATGAAAATGAAATTTTCACAAAGCCGATTAGTTTCGAAGGTGATGGTCCCTCGGCAACTGTCACGAAGGACCACCGTGCTCGCAAAATTTCAAATCAATGCTCCGACGACAACACGAGACTGTTATTTGCAATTTGCAAATCCCGATACGTCAAAATGGAAAGCCACGAGAGCTTGTATAGTGTATAGATATGTGTGTATAGACGATTTGGAATAATCCGAGTATGGGACGAGTATGGATCGTCGTCAGTCACACGCGAATGCGATGGACCGGGGGTGATAACGATGAGCCACGACGAACGGGGAACCGGTATCCCGGTGAGTTTGCGACTCGTATGACGATTCTAGGCGTGTCACGGAGTGTCTCGATTATGGCTGTATCCACACGAGAGTGACACGAAGCTATCCGGGGAGAACAATCGGGGTCATTCATAAGAACCGTGCACGCGCCACTTAATCTTTGTGGGTTTTGCAACCGTGTCGTGTTCATGAGTTCCTAGAAATTTTGGGGACACGTTTCAGAGACACGGTATGCGAACGGTTGATGAAATATGGCTACACGATTTTTTCCATGACCTTAAAGCTGCTGACGGACCCAGAATAAAAGTGACTTCGTCGTGAGATTTCGAGGGTCCACTTTGAGGATCAATCGACGAAAAGAAACCAGAGTTAAGGTAATACCCTCCGTAAGAGAGTTCCTCGTCAGATTTTCATGAAACTTGGCATCCTTATAGGTATTGATAAGGAAAAGGTTCAGTTAAATTTGTATGGCTTTCCGGAGCGTGAGAAAAAAGATATCAACACTTTTATTTTCACACGTTTAACGTGGAGCCTTATGGCGAATCACGCTCAATTTGATATAATACGAAAAGTCCTCGTTAGATTTTAATGAAAACACTTAAGCTACAAGTTTAATATTCGGAGAACATTTTGGGCACTTGACAGTAGAGATCAGGAGACTGTGATGATAATAATAAGCAAATAAACATCGTGAAAATACAGTTTATATCAGGAGTTGGTGGTGATCCAGTAGACATGGCAACGTTGCGCGTTTGTTTCCCATCTTCTCTCTCTCTCTCTCAGTAATCAACATCATGACACGCGAATTTGTCACATCGAAGTACTACGTACCTCAATCAGGAGATGGTTTATCTTAGGCTTGCTTTGACTCTTACAGTTTGTGGGATACTACCTTAACTGTACGCTATGAGTCGCAGTGTGTGTGTGGTGGGTATGCACTTGCGAGTTCCGTCTGGAACGACCAGCAGCGGTGGTAAACCGATAAGAAAATCAATCTCTGGCTGCCGCGAATCATCGTAAATTGGTGTTAACCGACAGGCCCCGACGTGTAGCCACGTCCGATGGGCCCGCTCTTCTGTCCGTTCCATAAGTCCCGGTCAGTCGTCCGGCCACTGGGCTCACCCACTGTCGAACATAAAAACGTCAGCAGTGGCCGCTTCTAGTGGCATCGAGTACGAGTGGTTCTGCCGTTTTTGGAGATCGTATGTGGTTATAATCGAATAACGCATTTCGTAAGGTAGTTAGTTGTGGAACGAAGATAGTGGAAAGAAAAAAAAAAGTAAGCCACGTGAGGAAAGGATACAAGAATTTGGGTGGTGGCGTGGGAACGAGAGAAGAATGAAATGAGAAGGACAAAATGCAAAGATGCATTCCGAGGTTGGCTCAACGACGTTTCCGCGAAGCGCGCTATATATATATGCCGTTGGGATCGTTTCAGTCTCGGACGGCCATTCGGCCGATGTGGACCTAACTCCTTGGCGTCGGTGACTCGACGACGTTTTTAAATTTCCATTTTCGAGTGAGCGATCTGACATTCGAAATTAAAAATCTGAGATGTCAACTGTGGGGTACGTTCGACGAAATTTGACAAATCGGGATCCTGGACCTCACTGGAAGTTCAACAATGGCAATTTATAAAGTTTTTTGTTTCGTAGTTTTAACGTCCCAGCAGATGGGCTGTCAGAAAACAATATTATACATAAGAAAACTTCATGGAAAAATCTTATTTGTGAATTTTATTTTTAAAGTTGATTTTTGGTCCAAAGTAGGTACTCGACCATAGACAATTTTTCCACGAAAGTATCTGAATGGTCTTAAATTCACGTAGATAATATTTATTCATTCGTTGTGAGGTTAAGTCCAATAAATGACAACAAGTCAACAAATTTTATTGTCAAATCTTTCTTCATGTCCATTCAGGGGAGGTAAGAAATCTATAGGTAAACGTACAAAATGTCGGATAGGGGGTGGAATGGCTTTTTAGATCTTTACAGAGTGTGATAATGAAAATCAATATTCGGAGGACATGGAACGTAGGTGCCCCATTCGACCACATCGTAAAATTATTTTGATCTGTACACCCAATTCAAAACTACGACTCCTAGCTCCAATGACCAAATATACCCCATGATCAAATTTACCCCATCTTCCCCTATCCAAACAACGATTGAATCATCGTATTTTCAACTATACGTGATTTGTTTCACGATCAATAGCAATAGCACAAAAAAAATCCCATTGTTCGTTCGAGCAAACATTCGAAACAACAACGTCCAAGTGTCCGGGCTTTTCCTACAAAACTATACGTCGTTGTACGAAGCGGTCATGCCAAAATCTTTCGTATGCTTTTTCGTTGTTCGGTTATACAGGCGGCACACACCGCCGGGGCAGTAAATTTCGTGCTAAGCCGAAGCAGTGCGCGCGCGAGGGATACCGGGACCGTACTCGCACGAAACGTTTACGCGCGAGAGGCGATTTGATTTACGCGTGTAACAGCGGCGCGTATGCATACCGGGCGCTCGCTGCCACGAGAATTCCGCGGGGGGTGGCCCGCTCGTTGGCAGCGTGAATTATCCGGGATAATGCGATGAGCTCTCTCATCGGCGGTAGGTCGACGCATTATCGTGGAACGGTAGAGATCTCACGCCAAAACGGCCAACCAAACGTGAATAAAATAAACGCAGTTGGAACACGTGACGAAAAGATCCAATCTTTATGTTGGATTTTCGCTTTCTGCAATCAATCGACCGAAACAGTGTTCATGACTATATCCAGATATCGAAACCAGAGTCGAAAATTTTCTCCTTTATTTCAACTTATTTCAACATGACCTTTAGGGTGAAGGACGTTGAAAGTAGAATCAAGCTAGAAGCAATTCTTAGGTGGGTTTCAACTTCATTTTATCCTAAAAATCTGCAGTCATTTCCCATTTTTCCAGTTTGGAAGGTGAAACGAAGGTGAAATATCTTGAAAAAAAAACAGGTAAATTTCAAGAGCTCAAGTGATTAGGATAAATTCGGACAGACAAGCTGAAATGAGTTGAAATACAAGCCAAAAATTTTGACTCGGAAATAAAACCGTAGGATGTCCTGAAATTTTCATATCCACCTATGATCAATCAAAATTATCCTGGATTTCCATTTTCACGTTGCCAGTACGACGAAATCGGCAGAATCAATTCCAACGTCCTAACAGTGAATGATAATGGAAAAAAATGGAATCGACAACGTATTGAGACACGTCGGTGGTATCAATGATACAGTCAGGGAGGAAGTGATCGAGTGTGAAACACGGTAAAATCTCAATTCCGTGTAGCTCGGAGCAAGGAACAAGGTATATAATGGGCACAGTAGCGTATTACGTAGCCCGACGATGAAGAGAAAGCACGCGATATTCCGCTGTACACGGAGAGAGGATAATACGCGAAGAGTTCCAAGTCGCCTAACGTTGAAAAAAAAAATAGCGAGCAAATATGGGCACGGTTGTTTCTATGTGCGCTTCCCATTAACAGCACCCACGCAGGATGCTGCTGCTGCTGCTGCTGCTGCTGCAGTTGGCAATCTGATGCGCGTAACACACAGATACGGCGCCAAGACCGGGAGAACGTTGAGGATGTACGTTGCACGCTCGGAGGCCCGCCCGCGAGTTCAGCTCAACGACGAGTTGCCAATGTACGTAGGATTGTTAATGGTTCTCGAGATTGAATTTATCTGGGCGTCGCGGTTATCACGTTATATGGGGAAACTTTGATTCACAAATCCAACACGTACTCTACGTGCTTCCATCGATCCCATAGATAACCAGTTCTCATTGGAATCGTCACTTTTTCGCTCGTACATCTCGTAACGCTCAACGAAAAAAAACAAAGAAGACTTCAACATCATCCAAATTCCATATTCCGCCATACAATATTCAGCAGTCGCACCGCATCGTAGAAAATCGATAAAATATCCGAATAATCAAATGTCAATCCAATGAAACTTGACATAGCGATAATGGCAACCTGTTGAATACCATTCGTAAAAAGAAGGCAATTTTGTCAGGCATTGTGAAACGAATATGTGAAACGAAAGTGTCGATGCAAAGTTTTTCAACGACTGTTGGGTATATCTGGATGGACCGAATAGTGTGCCAAGACGATTGGTGATTGCGGCGAACAGGGGAAACGATTGAGGCGGGTAACGGGCGAGGTGGGAAGGACACGAAGAGAGACGTCGATGCTGAAACGACATTGCCGGAGGTTGACCATCGGAAGAAGAGAATACACACACACGCAGACGGTTCACGCGATTTTAAACTATGAACAAGGCAGACTCTGTATCATAAACCATCTCTCTGTATGTATATATATATTCGCATATTTATACATACATATGCAAATTCGAGTACACAATAATATTGTCGTACAAGCTGGATGCATCCACCGCGATAAAGATCACCGCAATGCACCACTCGCGTACTCGCGAACAATCGTGTGTGTGTGTGTGTGTTTGTGTGTACTGGTAACATACGATATATGCCGTAAGGTACGGATCCCGACGACCCAACTCTTCGTAGCGACAGAGAGCAAAAGCATACAAAAGAGGTAAATTATCTCCAAACGAGATTTTTCACGCCTCACGAGCGTACCCGGGGTAACTTGAGGCTCTTGCATTTCCTCTGGTCTGTATTTTCTTGGCAAACTCGGTACATATCGATAAATGCATGCAAACACGGGTGCGCCCAGGCGACAATTTGCTTTATCCCATCTATAAGACCTTATGCACGCACGCGTCAGTGTGTGTGTGTGTGTGTGCTTGTGTTTAATAACGTATGATCGAAAATGAACAATCCGAAACCTCGCTTCGTATATTATCGTCATAATGGCGCATCGTGGCTCCGAAAAAAAAAAAAAACATTCTCGTTGAAGACATTTTATTCGAATACTCGGGCATTGGACTTGGGTCCAATCCGAACTCTATATTGTGTCCTTTTCCTTAACCGAGTAATTAAAATCCGATGGATTTAATTGGCATTTCGAGGCCCGTCAGAATTGTCGAAAATATATATATTGCACTGACGCTGGATGAGGCGGCATGAGTCGCCGAACGACTATATTGACATCTTCCGAGATTATGCAGTACTCGTCATTTATCCCTTCTTTCCTCTTCTTTTTTTTTTACTTGTTTTTTTTTTGCTGGTTGATAAAATATAAGGTCCGAGTACGCTAGGATGTTACTATCCGCGAGGAATTTCTGCGCTCGATACGCAAATTTGCATGCAAATATCGTACAATTTACGAGCATCAGACACACACTTGATTGGACTTAAACTATTCCATGCATTTGATTTGCTTATCTTCGATATTTACGCGTATATTGGTTTCGGTACGAAAATAAATTATTTCTCGATGGTAAAATATGATGGGGAAGAAAAAAATGTTGCAATTCAAAATGGCAACAATGTTTGTCGAATAAAATATTATTATTCCAACGACTGTTGGACTGTTAGAGACACCGTTAGAAATCATCGTTTCGAATTGGTCTGTATCAAAGATTTCTCAAACTGATTCACATTTTGGTCGTAGCAATCCCCATTCGAAATGTTCATCTTATACTTCAACTTATTTTACCTTATCCGTCCAAATTGAAAATGGAGTGAGTCTCAAACAATTTATTAACCTCTGTTTCAACCTCAATGTGGTGTCGCAATTTTCGTTAACCTTCGTTTCACCTGCCGAGTGGGGATAACATTTGTTTCTCTCGTTATTTCACCTTCGTTTCACGAATTTCTCGAAAACTTGAAAATTACGAAATACCTGCAGATATCCAGAATTAAATAAAGTTGAAAATGCAGATAACAATTGCTTTTGATTTCATCCCACTTACAACCTCCATTATCATAAAAGTTATCCTAATATTGAAATGATTTCAAATAAAGGTGAAAGTTTTAAAACAAGATGACACGACTCATCGGCTCAACATCGATTATTAATGTTTATATTCATTCTCTCATCGACCCCATGCATACCCCAGGACCATGGGGGCCCGAAATTTTCCATTAAAAAAAAAAAAATAAAAAAAAAACACTCTATCGGGATCATTGATCGTCGAACGAATAAAACGTTGGATTTGTTATTTGTCCGACAACGTGCTAGATCATCCGTCCAAGTCATGTCCAAGTCTTGTGGCGGTCATCGTGAAATCAACGATATTTTCGTAACGAGCAAGGCAATTATGAGAGGCGTGGTTAACGCATACGTCACGAACCGAGATGCCAGGGAAGCCAACAGCGACACGTGGTTACGCGTATCCGTGTGGCGCCGGCTAGTGGAAAATCGTTCGCCATCAAAGTGCGAATCGGTTGGCGTTCGAGCATTGCTCGCGCGCACACACACAGACACACACCACCGTTCAAAAACCGATCCCCGCGTAACACGTTAATGTGCATACGACTCGAGGACTGTGCGTACCTACAACCGTACCACATACCCGGAGGTGGAGAGTACCTACGTAAAGGCCACAGTGTGTTGTATCGTGTCGTAACGTAACTCAACCCGGAGGCCCGTGTGTGTGTGTGTGTTTCGTACGGGAAGGTTGTTGCAACGTATCAAACAT
This sequence comes from Diplazon laetatorius, assembly GCA_963662125.1. NCBI lineage: Eukaryota > Metazoa > Arthropoda > Insecta > Hymenoptera > Ichneumonidae > Diplazon > Diplazon laetatorius. The sequence goes on along the minus strand of OY759158.1, from coordinate 5,896,661 downwards.
GCAAATGAGCCGACATAATTCGTCGTTTGCGGGGCAGCACAGAGAGCCTTCGACGTTCGAGATATTCGCGTCGAGCCACGCCGACGTGTAATATGCTTCGGATTGTGCTCGCACGCGTGTGAATTGGCTATTGGATCAATTGTAATCCAACCTAAGGTGTACTTCGCTACCTCGCAATTTCACTTGATCTATAAATATTTCGAGTTATTTTGAATATTAGGTCGAATGAGGTATATTTCAATGTTTGATGATTTACATTCATGTGAATGACCCGAGTCATGATTTTCGCGTAAATTGGCTATTGGATCAGTTGTAATCCAACCTAAGGTGTACTTTGCTATCTCGCAATTTCATTTGGTCTAAAATATTTCGAGTTATTTTGAATATTAGGTCGAATGAGGTATATTTCAATGTTTGATGATTTACATTATTCATGTGAATGACCCAAATCATGATTTTCGTGTCGATTGGCTATTGAATCAATTGTAATCCAACCTAAGCTGTACTTCGCTATCTCGCAATTTCATTTGACCTAACGTTTCGAAAGTTATTTGAAATATTAAGTCACAATTTTGCAATTCGTTATGATCAATACGACGGGCCCTATATATATCTTGACTTCGTATCGCTGGAAACAGCATAAAAAAAAAATAAAAAAAAAATCTTCGAGTTAGCCTCCCACGCGTGACGAACCCATGTCGAGAAAGCCATGGACTTCTTCGCCGGCCGAATTTACGACGGTCACTGCGGGTAAGCCACGGGAAATCGAGTGAGCCAGAGCGAGACACGATTTTTCCGTTACGCAACACAAAACTTCAAAAACCGTTGTTTTTTTGTTTTTCGTTTTTATTTTCCTTATAATTTTCATTGATTTTTCTTTCATTCCCACGATGCAGGACGACCCGCTGCGCATGCCGACCACCCTCGACAACCATTTGATGATTAGTTTTGCTTGCACGAGCATTTATTGTTGCGGTTGATCTTATTGTACATTACATCATATCAATCGTGTAGCTGTGACAAACAAAGCCATTCGGTTCAACGATTAATGGATATTCGTGGATGTAAGGCGACCGTACGACAAGATACAGATATAGCTCAGCTTCATCAACATCGAGTATCTACACCCGATACCATATCAATAGATTTATGTATATGTATATATATATATATATATGCGCAACATAATATACAACGCGTGCGGACGATAAAGACATATTCACGGGCTCGCGGAACACGAGAATCGGTCGTGATATTCGATTCGTAAATTCTTGAAGGAACGACAGATACGATCGTGACCGTGCGCGTAATTTCCGACTCCTGTCCACTGATTTCTACCGTGGTCTACCACATGGTGTACCTAACTTATCACATGGGCTATTCTCCGTCTAACGCATCGTCCAGAGTCAAAATTTTCACGTTAATTTCCACTTATTTCAACATCGCATTTAGGGTGAAGGAGGTTGAAAGTATGACGAATGTGTGAATTTTCCATTTTGTCAAGTTTCGAAGGTGAAACGAAGGTGAAGCAATGAAAGTAAACAATTTTATTCTCGGTCGAAAGGTGAAAAAACGAAGGTGAAAAAAACTTCGACATCACATTGAGTCTGACAACGAAGGTTGAAAAAAATGTCAACCTCACTTCACCTTCCAATTCGGACTTGTAGTGTAAAAGGAGTTAGAATGTAAGGTGAAAATTTCGACTTGGGGTGCCATTTTAATTGTATTAGGACGATCGATCGAGACAATCATCGAGTCGAAATTTTACATCGATATCACATTTAGGACGAAGGAGGGTGAAAGTAGGAAGAAGTTAGGAGTTTAATTCTTATATGAAGCATAATTCCTAAACGATCCGAACTTCAAAAGTCACATTGTTTTATTGGCTTCAAATTGTATATTCAATAAAAAGTTACCCACCAATTTTTAGACCTCTACTATCATCCCTTATTTCAACGAATTCATCATCGGTGAAATAAGGTTGAAGTATGAATAGGTTGAAGCGTGACAATTTCGACTCGGGGAAAGTCCTCGGATTTATAATTCGACCGAAATTTTGAAAATTTAAACATTACATTTTCAACATTTCCAAATATTTCGATAAAAATCCTTAAGTCCCAAAAAACTATTTCGACCAAATAACGACAATGACAACGAGGAGTTCTCTGAAAATGGTTTGATCCACTTGACGTGGAATATCGCCTACGCGTGTACCACGCTGAATTATACTTCGGTATAAGCTGGAACTACAACATATTCACCGATTGCACGCAGCTTGTGGATTGGACAAGAATGCAGATCGGCAGGCGCGTTCAGCGACGTTTTGCACGTCGGTGAGATACACGAGTACACAAAATAAACAACAAAATAAAACACGGCAAACTGCTGACGAGAGCAACGTTTGTGTAGGAGTAAGAAGAAAGATGGCAGATCGAGACGATGGGGGAAGGGGGAGAAGGATTCACTGTCGTTAATGAGAAACCAGGAAGCTGTGCAAAGCGGTTGTCTTTCAACTCTATATCGACCGCGAGTGTGTGCGTTCGAATGTGTAACACACGACAAAACGGCACAAATTGATCCGATCGTTCGACAAAATAATCTTCGAGACACACTCGTAACGCTCAACCCGATGCAAAACTACACTCGCCCCATCGTAATGCATGTGTGTTACACCATGTGCACTTTATATTTATGTTGATTCGAACGATTATCATGCACAAACGAGCCAACCACGCCTCCGATAATTATTCTAAACAGTTAACCAAGTCGCCCGGAAGATGATAAAATTTGTGACAGAATTTTATGGGGCATATCGTGAGCGCAAAGCGGGAGGGCTTGGAAAACTATGAATGGTGTTTTATCGTGGTGCACTTTTCTTTCCCGCGTTTATTCGATATCGGTGCGATAAAAATGTTTTGTTTTTTTTTTCAGTACGAAAATCCCTAGCTTGAACATTGTATTCTTTCATAGCTTTATATATATATATATATATATATACTTGTCAGTATTCTTATGGAGTTTACGACTACCCTACGTTCCGTTGTTGCAACTACGAGATAGAAACAACATTTAAACAATGAAGAAATTCATACGCTAATTGTGTTGTGTTAATTCAATGTGGTAATCAAACAAATATTTTACTCTTGGAAATACCAAAAATTTCACCAACCCATCCAAAGTTTTTTAAAAAATAATTTCTCGAATAGAGTCGTGATACGATGACACTTGGACGCACACGGGGATTCGACTCGAGAAAACCCCGGAATTCCATTGGATATATGTAAATTGGCGTCACGTGTGGTATCCCGATAGGGTTTGTAAAAAAAAAGTGGACGTTACAGAACCGGTGTGCGCGAGCGCGCGTGTCCTTAGGTATACCATCGTAAATCGTATCGTGGGTGGAGATCGTCAAAAGTAAAACGAAAATATTTTGGAGACCGCGGCGGTTGAGGGACCAAAATAAATGTATATTAAAGCAAAAAAAAAATTTTAATAAAAAAAAACAGACGAATCAGCATGCGCAAAGGCTGAATGAGAGAAGATATATGTATATATATATATATACACGTATCGGAGAAAAGAATAAATGAGCGAGGTAGATGGATGTAAAGATATGTCCTGGAGGAGAAGAAGAGTTTCCCAATAGCGTTATTCATAAGCCAGGCCCTGGAGGCTCCGGTTGGATGTCATTATATAGATATATATGCCTTTTCTCGAACGCAGCGTGCGAGCATGATAATATAATATATATATATATATATATATATGTATATATAACGTAGGCGCTCATTGAGAATCGAAAAAGCCTCACAGCAGCTACACATAGCTAGAACTCGAGCGCCATTACTCTTGGCTTTACGACGTTGATCGTACGCTCATACCAATGCATATATATATATATATATACAGCAGTAATATCGTGAATCGTTTTGCCTCACTCTCATTTGTTTTATTTTTTTTTTCATAATTTTTCTTCAAATTGTTTATATGATTTTTCATTCGTCTCACGTAGGTCTCACGCCGACCATTATCACGTTCTACATCGCGTTGGCGTGTTATATAGTCGCGTTAAAACATATAACAACGAGCTACGAGTTTTTGCAAAAAAAAAAAAAAAAAAAAAAAAAAAAACTTTAATCACTCGTATCCAAATGTGATATAGAGTGTCTGGAGACTTTCGTTGTCTCGTTCAGATTTAGTCACGGAAATGAAGGAATGTCGAACTTGAGCCGAAGTGGGAATCTCACTAGAGTGAACTACTGAAAACCTTGAAACATTTTTCGAGTAGGCTTCACTCCAGTGAGACGAGGTTTCAATTTGTTGAACGCCTTGCCACTACATTGACCAATTTGTGTGATACCCTTGAAGTCCTGTGCAACGTAATGTAGATCGATGATCTTTTTGGTTCATCATTAGGAATGATGAAAAATACATTGACGCTAACCTCGGGTGATTTATTCGCGAGGTTAGCGTCAACGTATCTCGTAGGTGAGCTTTGTTGGGTGTATATATCGTTACGTACGAACTACATCCCACTTAACTGCATCATTTATAAAGCACGTGGTTCGTTGTATGGTGTGAGATCGTACGAAATTTTCACCATCCAACCATCTGGTCATACACACACACACACACACGCATGCACGCGTTTAAGAATTTATAAGCTATAATGATATTGCTACCTTGATGGTAGTAAAAACTTTTTTTGCACATGTTATATATCGGAGTACCGCGAAAATGATCGCATTGCCATCGCGGCGTACTCGACTGGTGTAGATCTCGAAGCAGACCCATGCCAGTGGGCGTGAATGGCAAAAAAAAAAACGAGAAAAAAAACAATTCGCGCCGGATTTTATTACCCTTAACTTTTTAAACTCCCGACAGCCCGCAGGGCAAAGGGAAAGGAATTATACACACACAACACACACAACACACACACACACACACATATATATATATATATATATATATATATATATATATATATATATATATATACATATGTTTCTCTGCTATTCAACGCTGAGAGGCGTTTTTCCAATTGACTTGAAGCTTAAATCACTAAAAAAATTACCGAACGACATTTGTTATACCGATTTTGTTACTCGCAACCCGATTGGAAAAAAATATATGCAACAATTGATAGATTATACATAGAAGTGGGTAGTTTGCATATAAAAAACATATGCTCACTTCTATATATAACCTATCAATTTTTTATATATTTTTTTTCCACATGGGAATGCTGACTATCAGTCACACATTAAAGGAATCGGTACACTCATCAAATCCCGAAGATGTGAGATTTTTGCTCCAATCTTCAAACATTGACAAACATTTCCAACTGAAAAAAATCGTATCTCGACGCTTGAGAAAAAAATTTGTTTTGCATAAAAAAAAAAAAAAAATGCGATAATAATAGATTATCGGGGTGTATTTTTTGCACTCGCGTGTCACCACGGCGTATTTTATGTATCACGAAGATTTCTGCATGCAACAGTCGGGTGGATTAATTCGAGTTTACGAGCCGTCGAATTCTTCACGGTCATCACGATGTTTGGCGAATCGTTTGATAAAGTGCGTCAAGGCAATTAGGAGTCGTCCCGCGGACCCGAGGGGTCCGAGCGGCGCGCGTGACCACGTGGTGCGCAATCGAGTTTCGATGGTGGGACTAAATCATTCCACGCGGGTACGAGACGTTCCGGGTGCCCCCGAACGACCGTGAGCGGATCTTCAAACGAAGAAATAACCGAGCGGGAAGAGACATCCCAGAAGTGTCTTAGGCAACCGACACACACTCTCTTTATCTCTCTCTCTCTATCTCTCTTTATCTTCCACTCGTTCCATTCGCGCGTATCTCAAAAACGCGAACTGCTATTTCTTACATTCGAAACCAAAAGACATTATTATTCGAATTGACTCGTAAACTCGACTGTTTATATTCGTTTTATTGCAATAATAACAGTGCTTATACACGTTAAATGGCAATATGCCTCGATCCCCGGAGCCTCGGAAGAGCCACGAGTGAAATCCCGAATGGAAAATGCAACATGCGAAACGGGCGGAGTCGCGTTAATTGCCTGAGTTACGTTTCAATATAACAGCGATTTCTTTTTTTTAATTTTCTTTCCTTCTTTTTCTGCTTTTCCGTTACACTCTCGGAGCAACCGAAGAATTGTCAATATGACAAAACGTCCATTGCAAAAACGAAGCTTTTGAAGTTTGTCGAAAAAATTTTGGAAAAAAAAAATTAACGCAATAACGCAAAAGTTATCGTTACAACGATTGTTGTCTTCAAAGGGATAAGGTGGCAAAAGTGGCAAGGGCTCATCGTCCTTGGGACAGAAACTACTTGGCGTTCACTATATATTGCCGATACCAATGACGATTATCAAATCGAGATTCCACGGCGTGTTCCACACGCGCAATGCGGCTTATCTCTCCGTGCAAAACTGGCAAGTGGGTCGGCCAGTGGTCGCGGCGTTTGAACGGGCGGAGGGGGAGGGGGGAGGGGATCGGTTGAAACATAAAGCAACCCGCGCGATTCGCATAACTCGATCTCGTAATTATTCTCATCGCGTATTCCGCTAAGCGAGCCACAGGTTGACCGGCGAAGGGTAGTTAACGCGAGATAACGCTAATTAAGCGGATACCGTGCAAAATCAGCAGTTCGTCGACGTGTGCTCGCACGTGTTGGTCTGTCGGACACGCGACGACGACGACGACGACGAAGACGACGAAGACGACGATGCTCTGGCACGTCCGACGGTTAATCGTATGCGTATACCTACCTATCTTGTTGTTCGTTCGCGGTGTAAACGCGCCCATATGTTTCATTCGAATGGGATTATGCTGGCGAAGATAAGAATATTTTTTACGCAAAAAAAAAATGATAACGAATTATTTGTTGTGTGATTTGATTGGCGAGGGACGATCTTTTCGTTATCCCTTCTCAGGGTTTTGCCCCTTTTGGTTTGGGGCCTACTCAAAAGATTACTTTATTTTACCATCTTGTACAATTTGTTACATTAGTACTTTTTTTCTATACTTATTTTGATTCTTAAATGTGTGTTACACTGTTGTGAATTTTTCAAATATTATTATGTTATCGTTCCCTAGTGTTTCATGTTTATGAGACACCTTTAATTTATGTTTCTTGAATTTCATGTTCCATGTATATTGCGTTTTTTTAGTGAATTGGTGAATATTTTCAAAAATCGGTTTTTCCAAAAAGATTTTTGAATTATATTTTCTCAATATTAGATTGTCCATATCTAAAATTGTTGATTCCATTGTTTGTCGTTCGTTGATCGTTATTTTCTACGTAGAAAGTAATAAATTGTCAAAAATAGAGAAAACAATTCTCCCCACCGATCGGATAACGAAATTCAGTCACTTTATGCTTCGGCATTAGTTCGATGTTAGTATTATCATCTTCATTTTTATCCGTGATAAGCTCTAACTCGACTACAAGCATCGTCACTATCCAGAGGTCAAGGGAGGTCGACTTTTGTAGTGAGTTTCCAAGTGAGTCTGTCCGCCTCATCACCATCACCATAATCATCATCATCATCATCATCATCATCATCATCATCACCATCTTCGTCTCTGTACACTCCGTAGCATAGAAATAACATACGCCATTGGATATGCGATCGTGGATCCGAAGGTTGTGAGTTCCCATCTCTCCATCGGACTGGCGCGAGCGCACACGCAACGCGTGGGTGCGCCACGCGACCCAAACGGGTTCCTCTCGATGTTCCTCCGCTCGCCCGTCAGTGTTCTACCGCAGTATGTAGGTACTGCTATGTGCTCGGGGGACAACCCCGTCCCAACGTTTTTTTTTTTTTTTTTTTTTTCTTGGTCGAACGAATGATGCGCGGCACGCTGCTGCAGCACGAAGATCCGGCGGCTGCAATCCTGCTGGCTGCAATGACCGCGGGAACGGTCGCACGACCCAACAACAATTCCTGTTAAGGATGTATGACGTCATCAGTCACAGAAAATCAAGAAAATTCGTCAATTTTTAGTTTTTCAAACCAGAGTAGCATTTCGTAATTTAGAAAAAAACTTGCAAACTCTCGGAAACGATTAAGCCATTTGTTTGAAAGTTGTTATGGCTTCATGAAATTCAACTCTACAACTTATGATTCTATTTTTTTGTTACCTTCTTGCATTCACAAACCAGTTATAATTGAGATTTTTCAGATCAGTGTTACTTTCAGCCAGGGATGTTTTTTTTTTTCAGATTTCCGTGATAATTATGACCAATTTACGTAAACTATTATCGAACAATGAATTCGAATATTTGATAAATCTGCCAAAATCCATTTATCATTTAATTCGAAAAATAATTGAAATACATTTTTATTGAATTCAAACGTCAATCCCTAGTTTCGTCTGGGATTTTTAGTAATCGAAAATACCTAAAACCGAGGTCATCGTTCACGCGAGTTGAGACAGAGCTATTGATGTACGAAAACCTCAACATTGATGGATTTCGGCTTTTGAGCTAACCCGTCTGATGTTTTTTTTTTTTTTTTTTTTTTTGTCGTCGTCGTCGTCCCATTTCTTTTTGTTTTCTTTTTGGTTTCGTCGTTCGTCGGAACTAAACAAAGAGATCACGGAAGTTCATCTCCGCGTTCTACAAAGGACACCGATGGAACGCAATGTGAATCCGTCGGAGTGCATTTCGGTAAATTCGGACCCCGCCGCGAAATGAGAAACCGGAGATTGCTGTGCGCGATGAGAAACGCCAAGATTACAGAAGCGCAAAGACGTTCACAATCGTGAGAGACGTACAACTCGTTCTCTCTCTCTCTCTCTCTCTCTCACTCTCTCTCCATCCCTCTTTCTCTCTCTCTCTCTATCCGTACATACACGTATACATACATATATACAGTTCTTGTACTCGAAACTGGGGGCTGCAGTTGCCGCTTGGTATCAAATAACCGTGCCGACGTCGTCAGGCGTTCGCATCTCTACACCTTGTTGACTTTTAATCGTAGGCATTAGTTACGCGGGCGCGCAACGAACGGGGGGGGGGGGAGGCGCTTGTTTGCCCACCAGTTTCGTCATCAGTTTTCCGAGTCGCGCGCGAAAGACCGGTAGGACAACAGTGACGCGCGCACGCTCGTTGAACGAATCGACGAGTTTGTCGAAAAAAAAAAAAAAATTATTCATGACGGTCAATCAAATTCAAAACTGTCAGACACGAGCGATATATCGATCAAAACCATTCGAAAACCAAACTCGAATTATTCGTATAGTCGGGAACAACAGCTCGGTCAGGCAGCAAGGTCGATTGAAGGTCAGAAGGCATAGCCAAAGCAAACTACGCGGATATCGGATGACCGAGCCGCGATATGCTTCCCGAATCGTTTCTCGTTTGCATTTCTACACCTTGTTGACTTTTAATCGACCACATTTGTTACCGCTCTCTCCGGGTTTATTCCCGCGATGGTGCACTACGGTGGTGCGCTAGCCCGCAAGGTGGCACAGCACTGATATCGAAGGCTAAGTCGTCGTTCGGACTAATGGCACGGTTGCTGAATATATATTCGCGTGGACCCTTCGCGGGTGGTCCGTGCGATTTGCCGAAGAATTTTGCCACAACCCGAAGATTTATGTGCAATTCCGAACCTTTCGAAAATGGTTATTGAACGTTGAATATAACTGGTTGAACTAATGAAGTACGAGTGTGGATCACAATTTTGAATCGAACCTCGTAGATGGCGTTGTATGCAAAAGTAGTGGATTTCAATTCATCGTCAGCTGCAACAATTCTGTAGAAATGGCATTGGCCGATGATTATCAATCAAGAATTATTCCGTATGACGAAACGGCTATTCGTTCTCTTGATCCGATTCATCATCGACCTGCAATACTCGGAATAAATGGTTTTTCAGACGTTGGACGTCAATCTGAAATCATGATCGGGTGATGACAGAGATAGGAGAAGCTAAGAGAGAGAGAGAACGAGTATCAAGCCTAGTGTAGATGCAGACACGCTTGAAGCGGTCAAAAGTTTGCTGCAGAGTACATTATTCAACACGTGCGACGACCGCACACGCACGCTCCTCCAGGCCGGGGGATAAAAAATATGGAAGAAGAATAAAAAGGAACGACGAAGCGCAGCTTCTTCTCTCGATGGTTTTCCTTTGAGGTCCCACGGAGAACGGGGCACGGCTCACAACACAGCACACACACACACACACACACACACACCTTCGCCTTCACCTTGCTTATACAGCATATGTTTGTATTTCTCATCTACCAGTTTCGCCACCCACACTCGAGAACGCACTTGAGAATTCGCAGACCTTTCTTTATCCCTTCTCGCTGTCCCTCTCTTTTTCCCCCTTCCTTCCCCACCCCCTCTACATACAACCATTCCCCCGTAATATATTTCGCGATCTTTCTCGTATACTCTTGTAATTCGCTTTTGTCTGACTTTTGGCTCTTGCTCATAATTTGTCAGTCATGATGCCCAGATCCGTGTGACGGAAAAAAGGTTCGTGTTCGATCGTGATGAGATTGAGTTTTGGATTTACGCGCGAGACAAGAGCATCCAATTGTTACGATGATAAGAACTGCGTGACCGCCTGATTGATTACACGCCATTGGTTTTTTCAAGACATATGACATCTTCTTTAATTCTGCAGGATAAAAGTTTCATTGTTCAACCGAATTGCGATTCTGGGCCTGATTGGAAGAAACTCGGGCGATTCAATGGCGCAAACGCTTTGAGGTTGAAGCAGGGAAAAATGTTTTCGACTGCATCTCGACTGAACTTTGTGTCGCAGCGAATGTTGGAGATCGATGAGTTTGAAAGATAGATCTGAAAATAGAATACAACGATCTGCGAATGAGAAGACCGAGTGAAAAATACTCCCAAAAGAAAAAAAAAACTAAATGCGCGCGGGGTGCTCGCCCACGTAGCTCACAACAACGCGATATATACAAGTGAACCCCGTATACCTCGCAATCACCGACCTTAGAATCCTTTGCGAGAGGGTATAAGACGAGAAAGCTCACGAGCCAACGTGAGACGACGAGTCGTAATGAATGAGACAAAAGACACGTTGAGTTGGAGTTCGGCACAATGGAAAACCAGAAATTCGAGTCGTTGATGGGATGATCACACGGTCGTGGGGCGCTTTCAACGTTTCGATTCGCCGGAACGAACTCGAAGTAGAGAGAGACCTTCTCGATCCGAGCGATGCCTTATCGATTCACGACTCCTTTTAAGGCGACGCGAACAAAACTTTCCGGTCAATCGGTCAAACCGTACAGAAATTCTACTACCCCGTATAGGGTTACGATTTTTAACCTTTGTCGTCCAATGGGGACTTGTGCTGCCATCTGTCTCCAGTCTTAATATGTCTATTCTGGATCCGCTGCACGGTATTTTCCATCTGGCGTTGGTCGGCCTTTGACATTCGAACGAAATAGACTGAATGAAAATCACCTCATGTGCATCGTACATATATATGTTGTTTTTATTTTTTTCTGTTTTTTTTCTTTCGTTTGACGTGAAATTTTGTTGTCGTTATTTTCAACCCTATTCGTGTATAAATATAGTGAGGGTATTCGTGTAAGAGTGGAAAGAAAACTGTTTGAAGTGAAACTGTTTTGAGTAAAATTTCAAGGCCGTCCTGAAAGTCCGACAACTTGATAGAGAGTAGGCACCGACTTCGGAGCCGCAGGAATTCGGAAAATATTATCGATGCAGACTACGCCCACGCAAAACACCTAAAAAAAAATAATAAAAAATTGAATCCGGACGCTCATCGTGTCTCCGCCCGATGTGTCCACATCATCGCTAGCATTTGTGTGTGGATTATGCTTACAGGGACTAAGATGAATCAAATAATATATGTATATTTTTTATTTTCATCGATGTTTATCAAATTGTATGATGATGTCAGATATCTTAGAGCTCTGATAGCCTACTCGTCTCTATTTCGTAATCAGTTGACCTTGTACAAACAGATGAATACATTTTTTCGGAAATCCATAAAAAAGCCCTTATTTTTTCTTCAAAGTCAAACATCTCGTAAAAATACTCCCACAAGATTTCCGAAATATGTTTAAACATTAAACTTTTAATGAATTCTCGAGCAATAAAATTCAGTTTTCGTGTATTCCTTGAAAATAATATTCTATTTTTTCGATTTGTTAATATTCGAAAAAAAGACCTTGGGCCTTGTTCGATGAGCTTTTTGTGTGTGTGCAACGAAGGTTAAATCAGCTGCCAGAAAACACATTGCCGCAAATTTTTGCAAAATTCCAAAATATTGTTGAATCTTTCACTAACAAATAATAACAAATTTGATAGCCGTTTCGCGTTACGTCTAATGCGAACGGCGGACGTTAATTAACGAATAAATTCTATAATTGCGGGAACGTCAATGGGCATGCAGCAGTCAACGCATTACCGTACAAATAATTTTCTCATCACCGTCACAAATCCGTCCGTCATCGAGATTTCCGTACGCAGCCCAAGACCGAGGAATACTTTGTTCGACACGCCCGCAAATAATAACAAGTTACAAGTACGCACGTGACCATGTGTGTGTGTGTATGTGTGTGCGAAGCAAAAGAATTTCGACTTGAGTTCGCGTGCGCGCCAGGACTACTCCCTCGCGATCCCACGATGGCTCGAACGCGAGAATCCTGTGCGAGAAGGGGGGCTGGCCCCCAACGCGCATTTTATTCGCCTCGAGCGTCAGATATACCGACGGAGACCCCGTTCACGGATTCACTCTTCGGGTCTTCGCTTGTTTCGTCGCGAAAATATTCAACCTCTCTCATCGCCGCGCGCGAGAGCTCTCGAATCGGTCCGACGCTCGGGGAATCGACGTCAAAACGACGTCCACATTTTTTTTTCACCATATCACGACCTCGGTACTCTGGACTTTCGGACGTTTGACCCTATCGGTGTATATCGCTGTTTTTCGCACCACTCAAGTGCATCGTGGTGTCGAATCGACGCAAGGCTTTAAAAAAATATACAAAATTTCATCCTAAAAATATGGAACATTTTTTTGAAACAATAAAAAAGCTTTGAAATAATAGAAAATATCATCCTAAAAATATCGAAAAATTATTAAAATACAAAGTTTACGAAATTTATTCATCGTGAAAATAATGAATTAATGAAATTCTGGAAAATGCGGAAACTTTGAAATTTTGGGTTGGCCCGAATCGTCACCACGATACACTGATAGGGTTTATTCGTATTTCGATATTGATAACATGCGATAACCTTATTGCCTATGCTGAACAGGGATGGTCACATTCATAAAATACACTTCAATAGTACTTCAAATACTTTTTTGAGAAAGTGAATACGGATCGTTGCAACAATTATTGAATATTGGAATGCACCATGTAATAATCACTCGTGTGTTATTACATTTCATATGATAATTTTTAGAATTAATTTTCACATAATAATTCATCAGAGTTAACCCAAACCAACGGTACAAAATAATTCAGAGAAGTCAGAATAATCGGTAAAGTAAATTTTAAAAAACGTAGGCAAAAAGAAAGTCGCTCCGACGTTGAATTGTTTCTCAATTGCCGAAATATGAATTTCAGATAAAATAAGGGAAGGCTGAGGAAGGTAGATGCGACACGTGCACAAGATAATCCAGATAACTCGACGACACAAAATAATCCGGAAAAGTCAGAGAATAATCTCGCTAATTAAAAAAAAAAAAAAAGTTTAAAAAGAAAGAAGATCGCTCTGATGTCGAATTGTTTCTCAGCCACCGTAATACAAATTTCCGATGAAACAGAGCGAGATTTATGAAGTAAGACGCGCCCTACGCGTCGTACGTGATGCGGGACCGAAAATAATCGAAGGACAAAATGATAAGAGCGAGAGAGAAGAAGATACGTGGCGTGCGCGCGCGGCCTTGCCAGAGTCCCCTTATTACCGGGACGGCTTGTTTCGATGTGGTGTCCTCTTCGGGTTGAGCCTCGTAAAATCGCGTCGAGCGTGCGTTCCGCGACGCGAGCGCGCGAAAGGGATATTTAAAAAACGAAGGACTCTCGCCAACGACGCCTGGGATGAGATTCTTTCACGAAGTGTAGCCACATAAACGACGTTTGTGCACGAGCCGGGCCCGTTCTAAGTGCGAGCGAGTGAGTACAACGTTGTGCGCGCGTCTGTCTGTTGGTCGGACTCGAGCGCGCGATACGGTTGATCGTGGGTGTCGGTCCCACGCGCCTAGGTGGGGCTCCGGGGCCCGAGTCGCTTGTGCGCCCTATCAGCGAGCCTCTTTGCCATCCCGCTTGGTCGCGCGCGCGCGCGCTCACTCCCTCAATCTCATCCTTTCTTCCTTCTTCTTCTTCGTCGTCTTCTTCTTCTTCTTCTTCGATTTTCCGTCCGTCGATTCCTTTCACTCGCACCGCGTTGCTCCGATCGTCCTCCCGCCGATCCAACGTTGTTCCAATTATTGCACGTACATGAGAATCGCGGATGCGCATCATCTTTCAAAATCTCACACTTTACACACGTGATCGTAGGTACGTGATCGCTATATCGATGTGGTGGATGTCGAAACTTTGAATGCATCGATCGTACCGCAACTTGTAATTTATCGTAACGATAATCGATTCGTTTGTTAGTCAGTTACTTTGGTCGTATTATTATTATATTTTTTATCATATTTATTATTATATTTTTAACGTTAAAAACATTTATATAACGAAGAAAAATATGGTAATCTATTCGTACCAATTAACGAGGTGCATACGACTAAATTTTTTTTTCTTTGCAAAATTTTTTTTTCTCTTCTTGAATAAAGTTTTGAGCCGTGATAATGTTGCGCGTAAATATTATAATCGTAGTAAAAAAATTGTGAAAATTATGAACAATTTGAGTTATTGGGACTGTGGGCACCTTTCGGCTGGCAGATAAGGTACAGGAACAAATTTGTTGAAGTTTGGAGTAGGTAGAATATCGTGGGTAAATTTTTATTCGAATGATCGAAAAAAAATTGTTAAAGTTATTGGCAATTTGCTGAAAAGTAGGACAAACAACCGGAGTCACCAGAATCCAGAGTCATTTCTTTTTCAAACTTTGATAGCGATTCGATCGAGAAACGTACTTTTCGAAAACGGTTTCCTAAAATATTCAGCAAACGGTTTGATCGATTACATACAATAAATTTTAGCGTAAAATTTACAGATAAATTTTTTTCTACATCACGAGGATTTTTTTTATGAATTCAATTCTTGTTTTTTTTTTTTTTTATCAAGCGAGAAAGGTGAAAAATTGAGGTTTGAGAATGAATTTAAATTTCAATCTCGTCAATATATTCTCAATACGTTCGAATAAAATCATCTTGGATGAAATCGGCTTGATTGTTTTTGACAAAACAATTCACAGAATTCACCTATTTCATCAGCTGCCTATTCTTCGAATATATTTACCCTCTCAATATCGTCGACAGAAATATCATTCAAGCGGGATAATAAAAATTCGACGATCCACACAAGAGCAACGATGATTGCACACGATATCACGTGCTCGAGCCGTTCCCGGATAATATCGTGAGTCTGCGATAAAGAGGGTTCATCGTGAAGCCAAAGTGCAAAAGAAAATAAGTGAGAAACCATGAAAAAGCGTGAAGGTGTGAGAAACTCGGGATGCGCAATGAGGTGCGAGAGGTGGAGGAGGGGTGGGGGGGGGTTCACCTCGTCGTTCGATCAGCGGGTGATACGGCGTTGTCGGTGAAGAAGCGAAGAAGGCTTGGAAAGGTTCGATACAGGAATCGCACGATCGGCTTGAGGCGTCGGGGCACCGGCAAATGAAGGTGTTGAAACGTGGATTAACGTTTTTCGCGCCTGGCAGTTGCCGCCGCCGCCGCGGATCAGTCGACCTTCGCAAAAATGTTTTTTTTTCGCGAAAAAATAAAAAATAAAAATACGTAATGGCCCGAAACGGGCGGCACTTACGACCAATTTAACTACGGGACTCTGATGTGGATGGAGCAAGCGTATCGGCGTTTTCACGAAGCTTCTTCTTCGCGCGCTCGGGCCTCGAAGTTACGGCACATGCGCCTCACGGCAGCGCGTACAGAACACCGCAAAATTTGTCAGTTTATGACTTTATCAAAAGGATTATCGCGATAAAGCCACCACCGGTCCGACGACGGAATTATCTCAGGATAATTAAGGTGGCTGAGTCATCTAAAGAATTGGAATTTTTTTTTTTTTCGTGACATAATGATCCCAAATGTAGAATCGATTTTACCATTATGAAATACCTGAACTTAGCTATCATTTCAAATTTTTTTCATAGCTGGATGAGGCATCTGAACGCTGTGAGATTTATCACAACATTTTTTCCTCGTCGTAGCTTTTGGACCATACGATTCAACGGATTTTCAATTCGGACGTCTTATTTTCTTCGTAACGGAGTACATTCTCAGATGAGTGTGGGGATTTCTTTTTCCACACTCTCTGGACATTGTGGCGATCTGTAACGTGAATGAAATCACAAGTTTTCTTTTTTTTTTCTGAATGAACAGTTGAATAGTAGGTTACCATAAATTGAATTCACCTTGCATCCCAAATTCCCACACTCATCCAACAATGTAGTATGTAACGAAGAAAATGAGACGTCAGAATTGAGAATCCGTTGAGGCGTATGGTCCAAAAGTTACGACGAGTGAAAAATTTTGTGATAAATCTTACAGCGTTTAGACGCTTCACATGGCTATGAAAAAATTGGAAATGATAGCTGAGTATAAGTATTTTATAAGGATAAAATCGACTCAAAATTTGTATTGATCATGTCACAAAAAAAAATTTACAAAAATGATTTTCAATTTTTTAGGTGACTCAATCCCCTTAAATGACCATCGACTAATCTCCACGTTCTCTCGGAAAAACCGGGAAGCTGAGTTCAATTTCGTTACGCACGTTTTTTCGAAAATTTCCGAAGAAATAATATTCTCGTGTTTGAGTTTGCATCGCGGAGTGTACCGAGCAACCGTGTGAAACCAAAGAGTACATTTATATACCGACAGAGAGCCCATAGTGGCGGACCATAATGGCATGCAAATTGCCGGGTGGCTGTGTCCGAGACTCGCGCGACGTCCCCGAAACTCTTACGTACGTGATTATATGCACTTTCGGGGACGAATTTTCGAGGCTTACACGGAAGATGAGCCGAGAAACGACCACATCGTGTGTTACACCGCGGCGAGTTGAGGACACATCGGCGACGGTGGATATTTGCTGCCGCCGTACCCGTGACGTTATACCACCGTTGCTTGTGTATATGCTTACCCGGTATTGCGTATACCGATATTAATAACACGCGACACGTGTATCGACTCTTCGGGGCTTACGTCCAACGAAAAAAAAAAAAAAAAAACGAAAAAAAGTGTTTTATCGCGATATATCTTGTGATTATCCACACGCTGCACCGCGTCCTTCGAGACTCTCGGATTGTCGGCAATAGCGACGCAGGGATAATACCGTGACTTTATCGGATATAAACACTTTTCGTGTATCCTCTGCGTACGATTATGTATAATTAAATTATATTTATATGGAGTGAACAGCCCAATCGAGTCGTCCGAAGTAGAAAAAATATATATATATAATCTATATATAAACTCTATATGGGATTGGGCACTCTTTAGTCCTCAACATTAGCTTTGGAGACTGACAAAATCAGTTTTTTACGGTGTTTGAAGCAAATGATGAGGACTGAATGGGTGAAAAATAATTTCTTTAACTCATAAAATAAACTTCCAAGAGGAGTAAATAGTGAATTATCGGATGAAGGCTATTTTTAACTCCCGACTGAAAAAAGTCAGTTATTACAAGAGACATTTGTTTTAGAGAATTCAATTGGCTACAAAATATCCCTGTACATTTTTCTTGTGGGACGAAGAGTTTAGCTGTGAAACTCGTTTGACGACGAATTTTCGTTAAAAATCGCTTTAGAATGCCTGTAAGTCTTAAAGGTATTAAATATTTTGACTCGAGGCTCTGATACTTTTTGAAGGAAATTCCCTAGAGAATGGTATCCGGCGGATTCAGATTCCAATGTTTTTCATTGCCATTTGCGTTGAAAGAAGTGCAAAATTTATTTTTCCCGTGTTATATTTAAACGGGAAAGGAGACCCCCCTTTGAGGACCGTCGAAAATAAATCTTTTTAAGTGGGCCTTTCGGGAGGACTTTTATTAGGCCTACCACCAACTTTTGCGACCTGCGACTTAAAGAAAAAGTAAATAAATTGTTCTTCCGACACCGTCTAATCTACATACAGACTATACATGCCCAATCCCACATCCGGTTTATATATAGACTATGTAAACACAATTTGTTTACTTGGAAAAAAACGTCCATGCGATATACGCATTCGGCAAAAACTTGCGAGCGCTGCGTCGATAACTCGACTCATTGGACCACTATCTCGCTAATACACGTACAGTCTTTGCTTTTGCAGAATTTGGGAATCAATGAATGTGCATGTAGAAATCACCAAGCGTATACGTACTGTTGCAATACGTTAAACCGTTATTGCGATTATGCCATATGGTATACGATCATAAACGTGGGACTCGTTGGATCGCTCACGCTATCGCTGTAGGCGGAAAGAGACGACTTTTGGAATTAGCGAGGGTGCGAGTTAATCAAATTTTTTTTTTTTTTTTTTTTTTTTTTTGGCAACCGCGAATTATCATTTCACGAAGTTCATAGTCCGCTTCGAAAATCATCTATAAAACTCGTTTACGTCGTAAATTCCGTCACAGTCGCTTCCCGAACGACGTACAAGTCGCCCGAAATTGTTTATTCATTGATCTCATAGTGAAAGTCCAAGTTTCAAGTGAAAGTCGAAGAGACAGACGCAGAACCGAGCTCTATTATTCACGTGCATAATGTTCCATCAACCGGCTGATAACTGGCTTATACTTTATCTACTCGTCACCGACTAACGATTTACAGTTTACCAATATAATAATCACAGCTCGATATTGCATTATGTAATACTATTTCATTAACACGATCCGCAAGTTGATTTCTCGTGGGAAGATTGTCGAACCAGCCCCATACAGCTGCTTCATGTTCCAGTGCTACTTGGCTGCACTCGCGAAAACGACCTATCGGAAAGAGACGTTGAATTGATTGGAAAAATTTTTCAAGACGCAATTAAGGTAGTACCCTCCACAAGAGAGTTCCTCGTCAGATTTTCATGAAACTTGGCATACTTATAGGTATTGATAAGAAAAAGGTTCAGTTAAATTTTTATGGCTTTCCGGAGCGCGAGAAAAAATATATCAACACTTTTATTTTCACACGTTTAACATGGGGCCTTACGGAGAATCACCCTCAATTTGATATAATACAAAAAGTCCTCGTCAGATTTTAATGAAAACACTTAAGCTGCAAGTTGAATATTCGGAGAACATTTTGGGTACTTGACAGTAGAGATCAGGAGACTGTGATAACAATAATAAGCAAATAAACATCGGGAAAATACAGTTTATATGAGGAGTTGGTCGTGATCCAGTAGACATGGCAACGTTGCGCGTTTGTTTCCCATCGTCTGTCTCTCTTTCACTAATCGACATCATAACACGCGACGTTGCCACATCAAAGTACTACGTACCCAATGAGGAAATGGTATATCTTAGGCTTGCTTTGACTCTTGCAGTTTGTAAGATCCTGCCTTAAGTCACCGGAAATGACGTTTGCCGCAAGTGAGAAGAATGCAGCGAGCAGTAAGCTGAAACTATCGTTTTTGGTGTTGTTCATGACCTTTTGGCTGATGTTGGATATAGCGAGTGCCAACCCTCACGCAGACGCCGGAAACAATATTAATTGCGTAAACTGTACAGGCTGCAAAAATTGTCGAAACTGTAGAAATTGTTTGCGCTGCGAAAACTGCACTGGCTGTACAAACTGCAATAACTGTAATAACTGCGTTGACTGCGAGAACTGTACGACCTCCAGATCTTGTAACGACTGTACGAACTGCGTGACTTGCGTTGATTGCCAAAGATGTACGAATTGTACGAGTTCCACTGGCTGCAGCGATAAATCTAATGTGAATAACTGTGTGGGCGAACATGGGAGATCAGCGAGATGTGGTGATTGCGAACCAAAAGTCGATCGATCGAATGATGGTGTCAACGAAAATTCTCCCCATGTCATATTCCTCGTATCAAATCCGAAAAATTTGTAATTTCCCAATTTAATCTGAACGAATACACAAAGCGCTGTGGATAGAAAATTTCAAACACTCGGCGTCCAAGAACTGCCGACTTTCCACGAATTCTCGATTGAACATGTACGTTAATCGTATTAATGACATAATAATATATTGCAATAAATGATAAATTAAATATTTTTTTTTGTGTTCCAAGTACAAACTGGGAGTTTGTCAATTAAGAGAACCCTTTAATTCGAAATTTCGAATTTTGCCGCTACAAAAGTTACACTTACCTTTTTTTCCCTTTTACACGAAAAGGGTTTACCCCTTTACACGCTAAGTACATATTTACACATGAATAGTGCGAAAAATAACAAGAACGAAAATTTCACATTTAAAAACAAAGAACATATATATACGTACCGTGCATGGACATAACGATGAAGTGGACTTGGCAAGGACATATTGAGACTACAGACAGACAGCAGCAGCACGTGTCCCGATTCACATTTTTCATGCAAGAAAATGTCGCTCGAAAATTTGATTGGGGTATGTCACAACCCCAGTGCACAACGAAGATTAAATCCATTGCACGTGATAAAAAAATCCATCGGTCCGGTTGGTCCCTAAAATCTGAAAATTCACATCGAAGTTATAAACCACCATAACGGAGCTACATGAAAGTCCGCGGTGGAGACAGAGCTAATGCATTTTCGATCGTTGATTTATGCACTAACCACGTCGAATATATATATATATATGTATGTATATATATATGTATATATATATGTATATCGGTACTCTTGCAGCGTATAAAATTAATTTCGTACAAGGCCCGCTGGCCTTGCGGTCGTGTAACTATCAATATCGACGGTCCGTACAGAGCCCGGACCAACGAAGACGAGGGGAGATTCTCGTGCGCGCGCACTTTCCTATGCAACCCGCATTCAACGTTTGTATATGCACACACACGGTTATTGCCAGTTTCGCAATTTTTTTTTTTTTTTTTTTTTTTTTTTTTTTTCTTTCGTTTCGCCTTTCGCGCTTATAATACTTCAGTAGGCGCCCCAACTTTCTTTTCCCACCGTTCTCGATCGTCTCGCTTCTCTCACCACTCATTTATTCACATTATCGATACTTCATCGAGAGACACACACGACTCTCTTCGGGATGGCTCATTAAATTATTCGTGAAAATAAATACGGAATCGTGGAACGGCCATGGAACGGCTAACCCGGGCACTCCACAGTCAATAAGATATAAGCCGAGTAACTACAAGAGCAGATTTGTACCGAAGCAAGATTTCTCACAATAAACGTAGGATAAAAAAAATTAAAAAAAAAAGAGATCACGAAGAAAGCACGGATGGATGGCGCACCCAGTAAAATTACCAACATGCGGAAGAAAATTTTCGATCGGCTTACACTGCTAACCGTGTCGTGCTTCAGCGGCATTACAAAAAAAAATAAAATGAAATAATATTAATGAAAAATAAAAAAAAATAAAAATTCTGGCGCCCTCGCGCGCATCGCAGGACCCCCCTATCGCCAATTACACCGTGACTAATGCCGGTTGGCCGCCGGCCCTTTTCGAAATTCATCAAAATAAAATTAACCGACCAGCCGCGCCAAGATAATTCATTCCCGGCCGGTGTGTGATCCCGTGGTTGTATTAAACGACTACCCATATAGATATAATATATATATATAATATATATATATGTATTTATATACAGACATTATAATATATACATATATACATCTACACACACTCACGACTTATCCATGGTAAACTCCAAGCTTTGAAAAAAAAAAATTCAGAGCATGGACGATCTCGCTCTGGCCAGAATAAAAAAAAATCTATTTTGTATCTTAAAAAAAAAAATTGACATCAATTTTTATTTCATTTCACGTCTCACGACTCTTCCATCGGTTTACATCACGGTCGATCCGTTGGCTAAAAGCCGTGACAAGTTTCGACAAGTTTTCAATATTCAAAAGGAAATATTTTTCGTTGAATATCTATCGTAGAGCTAAGAGTTTTTCATTTTTCACTAATAAACATAAGCGCCATGCAGATGGAAAGGAAAGTCAGAATGAAAGAAAAACAAATATCCTACTTAGTCCTAATTTGGCATAGAAGGAGATGTGCAATTGCAGATGGTGAAAAAAAGTCAAAACAAATCGGATGGATGATCGCGAAGAAAAATAAATAACTCATTGTGCGTCTGCGCAATTTTTTCTCCCTCTCTCTCTCTCTCTCTCCCTGCATGTTGTTTCTCAAACTGCAAACCGCGATGCAAGCAACCGGTTGTACCGCGCCATCCATAGCCCACCGATTAACGGAAATATTAATAACGCAATAAAATCGTTTAACATAAATACAAACGAGAACGCGCGAAAAGCCATTTGCTCATTTACAGTAAGTACCGAGTCTCGAGCGGCACAATTCACAAACACCCCCGTCGTGCCCGCGCACATGTACATTATATATATATATATATATATATATATATATATATACACATATATATGTAGCGCGGTGCAGTAGTAGAATACACGCGACCAAATACGTTCCTCCAACTCGTGGCTATAATAAAAAAAAAGAAATACAAATTGAAAAAAAAAAAAACGACGATACGGGTACAACGCGCGTATGAACATCGTGGAGTTGCCAAAAACACGCAACCAATTATCTACCGCCCGGTGTGAAAAAAAAAGAGTCAGAGAGAGGTAAGACACCGCGACGCGTTTGTACTCGGCGAAAAAACCATCCGAAGCATTGCGGCGCTACGGACAAACGGTAGATCTGCTGTCGCGTCACTGATAAGTCGTAACGCCGGATCAAAATCATGTGTTTTCGAATATAATCACACGGTAGCCCTTCGTGACAAATAAAAAAAACAACAACAACAAAAAAATGAGAAAAGCTGCCAACTTTATTCCATTTGAGGTGATGATGCGAAACTTTCCGATCGCGACAATGAGTGCGAGAGAGATAGCTCTATTGGCGCTTGCTGCGGAGCGAAAGAGAGACCGAGCGAGAGAGGTTACGCAATCACCTTAATATAATTATGTAAAGACTATAAATGAATTTCGATTTATTATTATTATTATTATTATTATTATTATTATTATTATTATTATTATTATTATTATTATTATTATTTTATTTTGTTTTCATGAAAATAATTTATAAACTCGCTTTTGGCGTGATCACACTTGACGAGCAACGCCTGCGTGAGATTCTTTTGGGCGGTAAAGTTGTAATACGGCGCTTATATGTGGTTGTCGGCGGGCGATACAGGATCGTGGGTGTAGGTCCCACGCGTCCCATAGGTGGGGACTTAGTCACACTCGTACGCCGTTATAACCGTGCCTCTGCATTAAAACCGCTTCGCACACTTTCGGATGTTCCTTTTGCATAATCCACATCGACACGGTCTTTGTCAATCGCAACAAACGTTATACTCATTCTTTTTCCAAGCTTCGTTTCAATCGCAAAACATAATGCGCGTTAAATTTCATTTGAAAAATATATAATGAAAAAATAAAATTAATTGATAATGGAACAATTTTAAGAGAAAAATTGCATGTATTTCAAATAGGAAACTTCACCCGGTCTTGGGCGTAGATTAGAATTGGACTAGGAGGTTCGTGATGGGCTTGAAATTTTTAAAAAAATTTTTGCGATCGATTGAGCCTCCGGCAAAATCAACATTCGGACATGACCCAAATAAGAACCACCCCAATATATATATGTATATATATTATATATATATACACATGTATCGCACAATTATACATTAACATGCATTGGAAATGAAATAATCGTCGTTTATCGTGATATTTACGTTTGTAACATGCTGTGCGAATGAATCTGCGTGATGAGCGGGCGCGATTACCCATCAAGCCGCCTTTTTCGAAATGGCAATCGCAATTTTCGGTCGAGCTCCTGCGCGCTGCAAACGCCGATCATTAACATTGTTGCGCGGGTGGCGTTTGGCCGAGTGGTTGGGACCGTGCAACACGAGGATCGTAAGAACGCTTGACTTTAATTTTAATTTAAAATCGTTGAGGGCGCGGGCGCACGCGCAACCTACGGTGAGACCACCTACGATCTTTATCGAGCTCTCGGTCTCTGAGCTCGTGAAGCGAAAGATACCGGAAACGGTCGAAGCGGACCGGCTCGAAGAATAATAAAAATTGAGAATGACCGAGATGGACATCCCACGTGAGATGTGAGAAACGAAAATACATTTTTGGACCGCCGAGCGATTGCTATAGCTGGGGTTCCAGCGATTTCTGGGGTGCATACATATATATTATATATGTATATAATATATATATATACCTGAGGACCCTCCCCTGAGGAGCATCGATCAAGTTGATGCGGAAAAACAAGAGTGTAACAGCTGCAACGGCTTTTCGTACACAAAAGCCGGCATAGATAACGGGAACACGTCTAAATGTCTCGGAACAAAAAAAAACAAAACGTCGTCAAAACAACTTGGTCGCAAAAAAACTTGTGCAAAAACAAACTGCTGTCAAAGTAGACTCTTCTTATCATGTGTCGTCTTAACCTGTGTTGTAACAATTGTTTTTTTCGGCTTCTTGGGTTCTTCAAGTTCTTTCGATTGTTTTTTTTTTTGGGTCCTTTCGGGTTCTTTGGGTTTTTGGGGGTTTATCGGGGTATTTTTGGGCAAATTTGTTTCCACGAGGTTTTTTTGACATGTACCCGGCATAACACTGTTCATTAATCCCGTTCTTCGCAACTTCGACATTTTACTCAAGATTATTAGTACGACCATTGAATTTTTTATTTTTTTTATTTCAGGCTTTGGCGACGGACGCACATGTATCTATTGAATTCAGTAAGCCCAACAACGTTCGTGATGGACCCCCAACATATTAATTTCGACCGGAAAGTAAAGATGTATTGATTTTCTTCGATTTTTTTATCTTTCTGTCCAGACGCTGGCTGAACAACGCTATATAGACCAAAAGTTTACATGAACAATATTGTAGAGAATTAATTTTTCTACAAAAAAGTCCGCGACAGCATACATCTAACGTTGATAGTTTACGCGTAGGGAAGCTCGAAAGTCGGGCAATGTAGTCGGTCGCGGCCGGCGGACGAGGTACGCAACTATACCTATATATAATATTCCAATTTTTGACCGTTCCGAGCATTTTCGTCCCGGGCATTGCGCGTCCCGAATTTCGGCCTTTCCGAACGTTGCTTGTTCCGAGTTTCCAGCCCAACCCGAAAATTCCGTCTTTCAATGCGATAAGTCATTCGTGATAATCCGAATGCCTTCATCAGACCGCCCGACCGAGCTACTCAGTCTAACGCATATGTACGTAGAACTCTGTGTGTACGTTGGGATCGCAATGTTGACTCGGTCTGATGTCGCATCTGGTGGCGAGCAATCGCACCAACCAAGATCCGGCAATATCCGTATACATATTGTAGTTTCTACAAGGACAGGACAGCGTGCGGACCGCAACTGTGACTCTCCCGAAGGCGGAATGGCCATTGTCGGGACCTCCCACAGGACGCACCAACTCCTTGTCATCGCTCACGTTTCCTACGTGTGGAAACGGTCGACCCGCGTCCTGTGTGCCACTGAATCGGACGCGAGCCACTTGCACACACACACACACTTACACACACACACACACACATGCCACGGTCGATCGCAGCACATTGCCGCAAGAATGAGCTTAATTACTTCGTCAGTGAGCGAAACCGCGTCTGAATGTGGCTGAACGAGCTCGTTGCCCAGCTTCGGTCCTTGCAAACGACCCACGCGTTTCAAACATTGGGCAATACCGTAACGGTGACGACAGTCAACGATGTTGTATCTCTTATGGTTTACAATCCGAGTGTTGAGCAATATTTCCAATATCATTATTTTAATAGAATGTACAGGGTGTAACCAAAAAAACCGCTGCGGACGAAAACCATGGTCTCCTCTGAAGAGGATTATTTTAAGCGGAAAAAAAGGGATTGATCCTCCTCCTCTCCGCTTCTTTTGGGAGTTATAACAGTTTTTATGATTCTGGGTCTCGTTTCCTTCAATTGGCTCTCTATCTTTGACAAACCACGATCGGTTCTTGTATAATTTCTGTTTGTCGAAACAAGAATTCCTAACCGCGGATAACGATTTTCCTGCAATTTATCATCAAGCACGATTTTTTCGAGTAACAAAATTTGAAAAAATTCATTTTGCCGTCTTTTTATTTAAAAAATACGTTATGAAGTGGCATTTTTATTTACTAATTGTGTAAGGCCAATTAATTCTACACAAAACTAATCGACATAATTTTTCACAGATATGAATATTCAAAACGTTCTCGACGAAAAACCAAATAGAGTGAAATTTGTAAATCATAAAAACCGTTATAACTCCTAAACGAAGCGAAAAAACGAAAATCACCTCTTAATTTTTTCGGGTCAAAATGACCTCGGGTACCCATGGTTTCCGTTGAGGGGGGTGATTTCCGAACACTTTTCATAAATATCAACGAATGAATTTCACAGCAACAAGATGGTCAAGCGTATCGACTTTGCGGTTGGATTTCTCTGGATCAAATTCATCGAGTCCAGGAAAATTGCATACAGGGTATAGCAAACACGTCAAAATGTCGGATCTCGTAGGGCCTCGATTACCACCTCGCGAAGAGTCAGGGAACCTGCGTTCATATATATGTATATATATATATATATATATATATATATATATATATATATATATACAATATATATATATATATATATACATAAGCGATGGAACCGACCGGCTGGTTGCCCACGTGTCTTCCACCCACATACCTAATACAATGAGCACGGGGATTTATGCAGCGGCTCACTTTAATATAAAGGCCAATTTATTTTCGCGGCAGTGATGTGGCGATGGCGATGGCGATGGTGGTGGTGGTGGTGGTGGTAACCCTCGCACAACCACTGCCACAACCAACCGGACACTGAGTGCAATTTATGCACGATAACTTCTTACAATGGCGAAATTTATCGTGAAAAACAATGCCGAAATAGCTTGGGATTTATGTCGACCCCACCGGGAATCTTTATTCCCGCACACTCTGTACTTAAATACGCCAACACGTAAACACACATTACTTTCCGTGTGTATATCGTGTACACACTCGAACCCGATTCTTCCTCTC
Organism: Diplazon laetatorius; assembly: GCA_963662125.1. Lineage (NCBI taxonomy): Eukaryota > Metazoa > Arthropoda > Insecta > Hymenoptera > Ichneumonidae > Diplazon > Diplazon laetatorius. The sequence goes on along the minus strand of OY759158.1, from coordinate 5,869,282 downwards.
CACCCGGCCCTCAAGGATATTCGATCCATCGACAGCCGAGATGGCGCGAGGATCCTGCATCGATCGCCCAATCAATTTTCGTACAATCTTTCGCACAAGCACCATACTATAATCCTGTCGATCTTTTTTTCCATATCATTTTTTTTTTTTGCACAGGGAATGATCTACAGTCGTGCCTTCGAGCGTTACCGATTCTCCCCTCGACTACCGAAAAAATACCCCTTCCCCCATTAACATACGCGTGAAAAGGAATTCTGCCCCCGGGAAGTTCGTGAATTATCGAAAGAAATGGCGATTTTTTTGTTTTTTTATTATTTTTTTTTACGTGGCGTATCGTAAAAAAAATGGTTTTATTGGCGACGAATATTTGATGCCACTTTTGTGTGAAGATTGCACACTCGTCGGGAAAGGTTAGTATTTTTACGATTATTCGTTCAAACGTTTTACCACACAAGGTGTGAAAATGTAAATTTACGTACCCCTGGGGTGGGTAATTTTTTTTATGCTTTTTGCGTTTCTCGACACTCATCGAAAAATGTTAAATCGTACTAGTACCCTAATGTATCTTATTGTTTCGATAATCGTTTTTGCTTACGTTGGAATCAGTTTTGGAAAAACTATTCAGCATGCACAAATGTATATAAAGTGATTCTCACCGAAACTGACAGATGGACATTTTTTTAGGATTATTCCCAATAATAAAAAGTTTTCCAAGAAACTCAAATTAAGGGAAAGAAAACAAATGCAAGAGGACATGAAGTGAAGTTGGGGGACATTCCAGGACTTTTTGAGTACGAGAAAAAAATCAAGGACAGTGCCAGGGCTTCAAGGACACTGGACACCATGTGACTACCGCCACAAATGGATAGCAGAAATACTTTGGAAACTGTTCGAAGGAAGACGACGAAAAAAACGAGCGGGCGATTAAAGTTCCGACGTTGTCACAATCAAAACCGTATTGCTGGGATGGAATACAATCTTCGGCAAAAAGTTGGAACGACCAGTTCTACCAGTTTGGCCGCATGTGCCCTTCGAATGGAGCCACGAGCGTATTGCCGGAGGATCATGAATAAATTTTAACGAGATTACGCTTTGGCCCCCACCGAGTTCGATACACGAAGAGCGGAGGGTGAGGAGTGACCCCCGATGCACGGGCCCGATGATGGGAACGATGGGAAACCCGCAACTCGCGAAAGGGGTCGTATCTCGGTGCGCGGCGGTCTTTTTGTTGCGGTACGGATATAAACGGCGATAAATCAAACGCCCTAATCAGAACGTTATTTCTCGTAGGACGCGCGCGCGAATCGTCCGCACTTTTCGGTGAATTATGGCCGAGTGAATTACATAATGTTCGATCCCGTGGACTTTCGCAGACCGCTTCGAACATCAGACCGTAACGAAATTTAAATCGTTACTCTCGTCTAATATTGGGCTCCGATACGAAATATGCAAGCCGGACAAAATTCCAGGTACATCAAAAGTATATCTATAAATAATTTATTCAGAGATAATGCAAATATTTTTCGATTTGAAAATTATTTTCGAAGATACTACCGATTGGTCGATTATGTTATTGACGACATTTCCAAAGACTTTTTCCCACTCGCGTTGTAATGAAAAAATACATCAAATGCACCCCTCAAAATAATTGAGGAATGATTTTTCGAAAAACAAACAGTTATATATCTCTGCGAAAAATGATTGTATTCAGATGATCCACCGATCATTCAAAAGCTTAAACTCTATGGTTTCTTAATAAAGAGCTCAAAAAAATGTGATCTTCCCCTGCCAAGGGTTGATAGAGTTTGAACACTTTTTTTTAAGTTTGAACGTTTTTTTCTTTAAACTTATTTTTTTCAACTTTAAAAGCGTATATTGGGTTCAAAAGAAATGTTAACGAGGAATCCAATGATAACTTCCGAAAGCTTGTTAATTTCTCTTGAAAATTCTTTTTTTTTCATCCCTGCAGGATTTTTTTTGACCGAATCATTCACTATCAAAGTAATAGTATCCATTTTTATTTAAAAATCCTGTATCTCCGGAAATAATGATCGCACAATGACCGGTCTGATATCATTGGAGAGCTGAAAGTATCCTGTTCAAAATTCTCACATTCGATTTTGCAAAAAAAAAAATTGTTCCTTCCATAATTTTCATTCTTCAAACATGAAAAAAAACTGCATTTTCTCACTTTTCAGTTATCAGGCCAGCATTTTGTGAAAAACAGCGAAATCCTAAATGTTGAGCAGATTTGTTTCTAGTTGATAGAGAGAAGGGTCTCGAAAAATCTTAACTCTAACGTGTAAGCATTTTTAGAGTGCACACTATAGGTACGCACTATAGGCTTCATAAAAAATTGAGTTGAAACGTATAATTGCGTTCGCAAAGAGGGATTCAATCATCCGTCAGGTGTAACAAATCACGAACGAACGAGTACCCGAACGAAAAAAAAAAACGAAAAAAATAATACACGCGTACAAGAATTGGATTCTCGTCTTCGGAGACACAAAAATTGCGTTGGCTCGTGAGATTTATTCGGGTCGAAAAGTGCAAACGAGACGAGACGAATTGTTAATCCGACGCGAAACTCTCATGGGCTGCAAAAGTTGGGTATCAAACGTTTGAAAAAGAAATTAAGAGTGAAAATTCGCCGGAGGACTCGCCTCCGCCCTTTTCCAAGCCTCGTCTCAACTCGACGTTCCATCTCGTTGATGTCCCGCCAGACACGTGTCATCCTTTGTGTAACCCACTGTGGATATAATTGGAACCGCACCCATGGGTTCAACAGCTCCGTGTTTTCGGGGCTTCTACACAGGACGAAGTAAGCTCCAGACGTCGAGGGAGGGCAAGAAAGACGAAGAGCAAGAGAGAGAGAGAGAGAGAGAGAGAGAGAGAGAGAGAGAGAGAGAGAGAGAGAGAGAGAGAGAGAGAGAGAGAGAGAGAGAGAGAGAGAGAGAGAGAGAGAGAGCTACATGCGTTCAACCGTCTTCAATCTACCTCATCGTGATTTGTAAATAAAAAAAGTCCTATTGTTCCTCCGACGCGCTTCGCATAAATTCGAAGGAACAAAATAATAATAATAATAAAAAACTCACAGTCAAAATATAAATAATTACACGACTGTCGATTATCCAAAGTATATAATCAACATATCTGATACATCCGTGTGTTATTGATTTAATAATAATAGGAAATCAGGTTGGGCTCAAAACTCGGAACAAGCAACGTTCGGAAGGGCCAATATTCGGGACACGCAATGCTCGGGACGAAAGTGCTCGGAACGGTCAAAAGTTGGAATATTATATATAGGTATAGTTGCGTACCTCGTCTGCCGGCCGCGAGACTACATTGCCCGACTTTCGAGCTTTCCTACTCGTAAACTATCAATGTTAGGTATATGCCGTCACGGACTTTTTTGTGGGAAATTTAATTCTCTACAACATTGTTCATGTAAACTTTTGGTCTATATAGCGTTGTTCAGCCAGCGTTTGGACGGGAAGGTAAAAATATATTGATTTTCTTAAATATATTTTTACCTTCCCGTCCGAACGCTGGCTGAACAACGCTATATAGACCAAAAGTTTACATGAACAATGTTGTAGAGAATTAAATTTCCTGGAAAAAAGTCTGCGACGGCATACATCTAACATTGATAGTTTCCGCGTGGGAAAGCTCGAAAGTCGGGCAATGTAGTCACGCGGCCGGCGGACGAGGTACGCAACTATACCTATACATAACATTCCAACTTGTGACACTCCGACTTATTTACTTTTCCGGGACAATTATCCGCGAGTCCCAGGAAGAAATTGCGTGACAGCTTTTCTGGGATTAACCGTGCCTCATCTACTTTTTTATCATCACGACGTATCGTCGTAAATTTTTTTTTCAGTCTCCAATAGCTACTCACCCGAGGCTGAACTGAACACATTCAAACTAAACACACAAGGTACACTCGCTTCAGTTATTCAGCCCAACTCCGAATCGCTCAATCGATCCTGACGACGTTTCAAATTTTGCGGATAACGCACCGATGGACCACCTGCCGAGAGAAGCTTACAATGGACCGAGAGCCCAGCTTCGTGAATCAAAGAAATATAAGGTAAGTCGATGCCGGAGGCTGTGCGAGCGCGCGCGTGTTCAGTGCCAGCCCATGTTCGTGGCCAACGTCGTCTCGGTTAACGGGCCGCGCATCGTTACCTTCGCAAATCATTGCGAATCCCGATGCTCGCGCTTGCCGAAGCCTCTCGGCTTATTCGGCGTGAATATTATTTACGAGGGCGACCGGTGAATCGAACGCCGTGAGAGATGCGCCCACGCAAAACATCTCCCAATAGTGGGTAAGCATCGAACTCTCGCGATACTCGATGATAAATAAACAAATAATCGAATGATCGTAACGAGAGAAGTAAATAACGATTCAAACCCGAGTTGACCCTAGAACTCGTGAATGGGGTCCGTACGCACCCCACGCGAACTCTGAACAAATGAGCTTTTTGCGAATTTCTTTCCGTTTTTTTTTTCCATCTTCGAATGAAATTCCGTTTATCAGCACAGAACCGGTTTAGGTGATCAAGAAAAGCGTGGGGCGCGTTTGAACCCCATTCACGCGTTTGAACGTAGAAAAATTGAGCCACGAGTTGTGGGGTCAGCTCTCCAGCTTGGTTCTATCCACAGCAACACAATCCACGTTTAAAAAAAAGAGTGAACATTCAATAAAAACTCGAATCTTCGTTGACTAAAAATCTATATTCGTCGAATTGTACAATAATCGGTGGAAAAAAAATTATGTCACTAGCTGTATAGTGGAAAAGATAGGATTCCCTCGCCCATCGAGGTTCAACAAATAAATATATATTCAGAGAGATACGCCAGATGGGTGAGACATTATTCCGCGCCCATCGCGTCGCAGATGATGAACAAGCGAATGTGTGTAATGAATAAAATTATCTAAGCCTCGGCTGCTATTTGTTGCTCGAACTTGGGATACTTCGCTTCCACTTCGTTCCAAGTTGTCTTGCCGAATGACAGATCTCTCACGACTTCCGGAAGCTCGTCCAACTGAAATTACGGTTCGAAAAAATCATAATAATAATAATAATAAATTATAATCAAAATAAATACGTTGAAATAAACAATTTTTCATGAAAATACGTACGTTTATTCGGACTTGAGCCATGCTATCTCTTTCTCGAAGCGTTGCACTGTGCGGTACTTTCAACGTATCAAAATCTATCGTTATGCCAAACGGTATGGCGATTTCGTCGGTACGAGCGTATCTGCGACCGATACTTCCCGAAGAATCGTCGACCTTGTGCGAAACATCCATCTTCGTGAGATCTTGAGCTGATTATGGAAAAAAAAAAGAAGATGGAAAAACAATTTTCGTTAATCGATCACATTTAATCTCGCTTCGAAATTTTTTTTCAACGGTTTCATAACTTACATAATTTTTTCACGAAAGACACAAACTCGTTGTTACCGCTCAACGGCAAAACCGAGCATTTCAAAGGTGCGACGACGGGTGGCAGACTCAAAAAAGTTCTCATTTCGTCGCCTTCGCGCCTCTTGAAATTATGTTCGAAAACGGCATACATCACGCGACCGATGCCAAAAGACGGTTCGATAACCGACGGTATAATTTCTTCAACGTGAACAGTCTTCTGATAACGTTTCACGGCAATCATGTCTTTCGTTATTTTCACCGTCGTACCGTCATCGATGGACAAATCGTACGAACCATCGGCATCAATGTCTTTCTCGAGTTTGTCAACGGCGTTTTTGTCGAGAGCGCTCAAAGCTTCGAGCACGGATTTGGCTTCTTTGCGAAAAGATTTACCAATAACGCTGCGATTGGGCGCAGCCTCGACAACGTCTTCCACTCGAGGTTCCGACAATTTTTTCTCCGCGACTAATCGTACACCCGTTGCTTTTGTGTGTTGCGTCAAATCGTAGGCCGATCTGTCGGCGCAGCCGACGCACTCGATCCAACCGTACGACGTCAGACACTCGGCGTCCCAACAGTCGCAAGCGTAATGAGCCATTTCGTTGTTCATGTGTTGACGAAAACGCAACTTGGTCGGATCAACACCGACCAGCAACAAAAATATTTGTATTCTCGCCATGAAATAACCGAGTGTCTCGTTCGCCACGAGATGGGAATCCACCGCGTGTCCAATCGTCACCATTTCCGCGCTCTTACCGTCCATCTGATTGCACGCCGAATAAAGAAGCAATTTTGTGTTTCTCACAGATTCAAATTTCGGATGCGATTTGTCGGCGGGATCGCAAAAATGTTCGATCTCGGCCATTGTGAATTCTCGAAGACGTATGAGACCCGAACGTGGAGATATTTCGTTGCGAAATGCATTGCCTATCTGGGCACCGGCGAATGGCAATTTTTCTTGATTGAATTCCAACAAACGTTTGAAATTCACGAAAATTCCTTGGGCGGTTTCGGGCCTGAGAAAACCTTTGATCAAACCGGTTGGACCGATTTGCGTTCCGAACATCAAATTGAATTCCATGGGTTCGGACAGATCGTTACCGGATATCGGAGATTTCATGTTGAATTTAGCGAGCACCGCGGCCATTTCGTCCTTCGTCATGCCGTCGAGCTTGACGACGATGTCTCGACATTCGGCGCGCGTGGGTTCGTCGGTTTTTTTGTCGGATGCTATTTTTTCCAGGTGCGACTTGATCAAGTGATCCAGTCGAAAACATTCACCGGTTTTCGCGTCTTTCACCATCAAATCGGCAAATCTGTCGACGTGGCCCGACGCTTTGAGAACGGGTTCCAGAGTTAGAATCGAACAATCCACTTCCAACATTTGTTCTTCGAGAATGAAAAATTTTCTCCAAGCGCTTATCAGATTGGCTTTGAAGGCGCAACCCATGGGACCGAAATCGTATTGTCCCGTGATTCCGCCGTAGATGGCGAACGATTGGTCGAAGAAGAATCGTCGTTTCAACAGATCTTCCATTCTTGCTCTGTCGAACGTCGACGAATCCGACACGAATGACAGTTCCTTGTCTTCCAGCAATTTTTTGCGCAGCTTGAGCTCCGCCACCGCTCTTTTGACGTCGATTTCCGGGGCTCCATCGGCCTTGAGCTTTCGCACCAAGTCGCCCTAAAATAGAAAATTACCGTTATGAGACTGCGATTTAACGGCTGTGTCTGTATTTCGTTTTTAACATGCAAAACTATGATTCCGTACCTGTTATCGCTGCCGTCACAGTCAAGCACGAACATTGGGTTAGTCAAGAAAAGCTTCGAATTGACATACATCCGTATGCACCGAGATACCACACTTGTGACTTTGTTCACTTTTTCATACAGAAATGCAAAATATTTTGCGAAACAGACCAGTGCACAAAAGTTACTGAGTGTTACAGCATTTACGCACACATGCATGAAAATGAGAATGAAAATAAAATAAAATAATTGAAAAACACAAATCGCACTACAGTAATTAGCTAACATTCACATACGGAGAAAGATTGTGTTAGTCCAATGTGTTAGGTTTGATGCTGAAACCCACAACCGGCCGACGTGTTGTATTTTATGCAGTAGACGCCGACTGTCTACACCAACAATCGTTGTAAACAAGGATAATGACAGACCAGCTGACAAGATCAAGTACCGTCAGGTATCGTCAACGTTTCATGCCACAATGTTACAGAATCATTTCACCGGGATATATTATCATCCACAAAAATTGTTATGATTTTCAAAATTCAATGAGTTATTAAAATTTGAGTTACAATAACCTAAAAATTTATTGTAACCGTAAAAGCCGGCCGGCATAATCGATAAGTCGAGTCGTCGATCGTCGTCTCTCATTATAAAATAAATAACCAATTTATCTACCCAATCCAACAACGCATTAGCGACATAACCAACTTGTTATCAACTAAGTGAGTCATGAGTAAGTCAGAAAAAAATTACGTTTGTCGCAAACCTACACGACAATCTACGAAGGATAAGCCGATAATTGCGTCATTTTAGATACTCAAATAAAAATGATGCAACAACAATAATAATCCGGCTTAATCCGATAAGTTAGGAATCATAAAGAAATAAAAATATCGATAATCACAAACGACCTATAAGCACATGTAACAAAAAAAAACCTTTCAAAATTGCACACAAAGCGTACATTATTCCAACCCATGTGCGAAAATAAAAAATAAAAAAATAATAAAAACATCGGCACAGTTGGCGTGGAGAGGCAAACGCGTGGTGCGCCACCACGATGGGAAAGTGAGGTTATGAAGTCAAACTGACACAGCAAGCCATATGGTGAGCAATGAAACAAATACCTGTTCTTTCACGCTGGCTCGCAACGGTGCCAACGTTTCTTCGATCTTCGGATCCGTCATGTCGGGCTGAATATGCAATTTGATATTTCGATGTTTCTTCTTCGTTCCCCACTTCTCCGAACCGAATAACCCAACGGAACAACGATAACCACGCGATTGAACAGCCGTTCTCTCGACGACGGACGACAATACGGAACAACGAAGACCACGAGATCGAATACTTTCGCGCAATGCACCAGCGTGCGAATTAATACACAGCCGACCGGCTAGCGTGCTGGAGACGCGGAGACTGTACGCCAAACAAGGCATTCGCGAAACGAACGCAGCAGCCGCGCGACACGTTCGAACACGTTCGCCACCCCCTATCGCCCCCCCCCCCCGCCGCGGTTTCGCGGAAACGCCGGCGACTTTCGCGGAGTGGGGAACCAATGAGAGATCGCGCTGCCGTCAATTTGCTCGCTGGTGTCGACTTTTTTGATTTTTTCTTTTTTGCATGTTCCGGCGCCCCCGCCGGACTATTGATTGGATAATCGATTGTCTTGAATGTTTCATATTCGAAAAAAAAAACAATTATACAGTTGATCTTACGTACATCATTGACTTTAATTTTTTTTAATTCGTATTTCTTCGTTTTTGATTCAATTCGATAATTTTCATGTTCTTCGTAACATCCAATCGACCGAAATGTTCTCGCCGGGTCATTTTTTTTGTCGGTTGTTATTATTTATTTCGGTGGAAACACATGTACAGTCAGTGACAAGAAGAGCGTCGTCAGCGTCACGCAAACCTCTGGCGTCCGAGAAACAAAACAACTGACGTGTATGGGACTTAGGAAAGGAGGGCCTAAGATGCGTTATGACTTTCACGCCAGTCTCGTTTGTTCCGGAACGGAGATTGCACACTGAACAATAAAAAAAAAAAAGAAAAATAAACAATGAGTGCCGCTTACGCGAGTCGATACGAGGCCGTGTTTTTATCAACACACCCGAAAGGTCCGAAAATGACTTTCACCGCGGCCGCTCGTTACATGAACAAGTCGAAGGACTTTGTTAGAAAGTGGGTGAATCGTTACGGAGAAACAAAGACCGTGGATGACCTACCGAACAGGGGCAAGAAGCGCGCGACTACGGAAAAGGACGATAAAATGATCATTCAACTTTTCACGAAGCACTCGGCGTTGACTCTGCGGCGCAAGCTCAAAGAATCCTGGCCAGGAAGGGATTGGATGTGAGCCTGAAATCGATCAAACGACGTTTTGTATGATCGGGATATGCGTGGAGCAGCGCAATGTCAAAACCTTTTCTGAAACCGGAAGTCGTGGAAAAACGATTGTCATGAGCGAAGGAAAATATCGAACGCGGACTGGTCGAACGTCGTGTTCAGCGATGAGACGTTCCTTTGGACTTGGATTCATACATGTCACGCGTGGTCCTTCCCCGGCTGACCTTCGCTCCAACGCAAGGTCAAACACCCTATAAGAATCCATGTGTGGAGTTGCTTTTGTAAACAGGGTTTAGGGGCAACTTACACGTGTTCACCGGTATCCCGAATGTCCAAAGAATGCTCAAAATCTATGAAAAAGTATTATGTATCGAAGTCCACGAAGAAGTGGTTTGGACGAAGAAACGACGAATGGATATTGCAAGAGGACAACGATCCGAAACACCGCAGACGTTTGTGCACCCGGTGGAAAACCGAGAATGACATCGTCGTCTTGGACTGATGGCCCGAACAGGCCCCGGATGTAAATCCGATGGATAATGCGTGGTCCGCCGTGAAGCATAAGCTTCGCTGAAAACGTGTGTTCACTTCGAAGGAACTGACACGACGGATTCGCGGCATCTGGAAATCTTTTACCCCCCACTCTTGGAGAAAGTCTGGTGGAAGGCATGGACCGACGATGCCAAGCTGTAATCGACAATGATGGCGACTGGACGCCGTGTACTGATAGTAAACGCATCCTCGGTTCGAACGATCTACCTTGAACCTCTGAGGCGTCACAAATTATCGTCAAAAATTATTTTTTTTTGTCGTAAGAGATATGCGGATTGCGAATTTAATGAATTTTATCTCGTGCGAGACCTTTTTCGTGCCTATACTTAATTATGTGGAATCATTAATCGTGAATCTTCGGTTTTGTGGGACTTCCTCCGTCGGCTCGTCCACGTCCACGACCTCCCCCCCCCCCCAAAAAAAGATTTTCGGCCTGTCGAAACGTTTGCCGATCGATCTGCTAGCAAATCGACGTGTCGATGACTAATTGTGGTTTTTTTTTGCTATTTAAAATTTGTCATAAGTCGAAATTAAGATTTAACGAGTTTATGATGATCGGTTTGTCACGTCGAAAAGAAGCTCGTCGAATGTACGGTCTCCACCGGTTTTTTTTCGTCACATCCGGGGTCCGATGAGCGTGCGGTTGTCGCAACTGGGATTGTTGAGTCGGAGATGTTTGCTGAATCGTCGGAGGTACCGGTGTTGTCGTTGTTGTTGGTTCTTTCGACGGTGATCCACGATCCACTTCGAATCGCAAAATTTTCATCGTAATTCTTCGTTTCATCGAATTTTTTTTCAATTTTCAATTCAATTTTACTTTACGTTGAAATTTCGAAATATTAAGTTTGCGGAATTTATTCATTGTAAAAATAACGATGAACAAATGAATTTCTGCAAAATGCGGGAACTTTTGAAATGTTGGCCTAGGACGAATCGGTACCACGATAACACTGATAGGGTTAAGGAGAAGCAAAGATTTGGAGAGGTGCCCTCCTGGCCACACCGTTTTCGGTGCTGCAACGTTCGAGGACAGGCAATCGGCAAACTGCGACAATAACTTTACACACATTATTATTGTTAAAAATAATCATCAACGGTCTAAAACGAAATACTCGTTTGTTTGTTTTTTTTTTTCACAGTACACATAAAATAACAATAAACAAAAATTTCGTTAATCTGTAACAAAAGTAATTTTAGTTTCGTAATCGTATGATATAATTCAAATGATTGAAAAATAATTTGCGGCGCGATGAAAAACGAAAAAAAAAAAAGGATCGAATGATGATTATAACACAGAAATTTTCAAAATCTTGTAGTTGGGAAGTCCCGTTTAATTACAGCCCTATGGTCTTGACATTCAGTGACATTTTCTTACACTAAGCATTTACATGCACAATTTTCAATTTGTTCGTTCGTTCGTTCGTGTTTTTTTTTTTACTCATTTTTTTTTCGCGATGCAAAATGACTTTGTCTTTTGCGAAAGGACTGGGGATATAAACAAGACTTAAAACAAGAATATATATATGAGCTTTGATTTATCTGTATAACAATAATTATAAAAAAAAAAACATGATGGAAAAAAGAAAAAAAAACATAAAACAAAAAAGAAACATGATATCGCCAATGTAAATAATTAATTTTACATTTCAACGACAATTCGACGTAATAAGCCTTTTTATTATTGTTGATGTACCATAATAAATTAATAGTGAAATGTAATTAATGGGTATTTACATATATGTAAATGGCAAAAAAAAAAGCTATAACAGAGACAAACTGATTCATATATTCGATTGATAATATATGTATTACACGCCTGGCTGAGGATTGTGAGCGCAATCGTCATCGAAACAAATGCGATATAAGGCGGAAAATAAATCGAAAGAATTAAAAAATAATTGAAAAATATAATTTAAAAAACTAAAAAAAAATAGAAAAAAAAAACAATAAGACGTCTCTCGTTCGAACGTTTTAATCGTTATCGAATACCTGTACACTTAGAATCTATAGAACGCCTCCGTCGCAATGAATTGCGAGTTGGAGTCTCGAGACATCTCTCCTATAATTTCCATTTTCCCATATTTTCATCAACGATCATCATCAGCAAGCCTGGCCAGAACGCATAATGATGAAAATAATAATTAATATCGATAATAATAATAATAATAATAATATGTAATAATATAGCATTATACCCAGCGTGAATGTTTTCTGTGCTATATAATAATTCGTCTATAATAATTCTCAGAGAGTGCCAGGATAACGTGTGCGGTTCGGCATTTGAAAATTTCGAAAATTTATCAAACATCTCGGAACCTTGCCCCTTTAATATATATATACATATATGTGTATATATATATATATATAATTTTGAATTCAAATTTTCGAACCAAGATAAATTCATTCTTTTCGAAAAATGTTGGATAAAATAATGGGAATGATATCGATCGATCAATTATCATAATATCAATCAAGAAAAAAAAATACGGCGACGATTTTTTTTTTTTTTTTTCAATATACATGCATAGCAAAATTGGTTCATTCGACGTTTCGACAGAGGATTTGGGCGCGAGACTATGACGAAATATCACAGTAATGAATAATGAAGAACCGCATAACGTTTATCGAAACACTCCCCATTTCGTTATCTACGTCCCAAGATAGTTATTAATTGCGGGACATCCCTAGTTAACAACAATCCTACGTGCTACTGTAAGATTATCTATTATTTTTTTATTTTTTTTGTTCAATTGTTTTTTTTTTAATTTTTAATTTTTTTTATTTCAATATTTTTAATTTTTTTTTATTTTTTTTTTCGTTAAGAAATCGCAACGTTTAGTAGTTAATACGGATTCATATACAACTTGCTAAGTATGCTGTAAACTGTGTACTGGCTGCTAAATGTTTCGAGTGAATACTGTACGTATAATGCATGTGAAAAAAGTCAATTGTTTCATTGGATCGATCTCGCACTTCGATACGCGATGTTTCCCATTGACACCGATATTGAGAGAGGTTTATGAGCGAAGACAAAACGAAATTTCACATTTTCGAAGACGATAGAAAGTTGAATTAAAGAGAAAAAAAAACCAAAAAAAGATTACGTGCACTTGAGATTTTTATGTCATCCGTGCTGAGGGGCAAGGACAAGGATTGTTGTTGAACGGGGGACACTTATTTTTGCAGCTCAATGCACATGTCGTGTACTTGACTGATCTGGCGATGCAAATTACGAACCAATCAATACAATCTTTCGATTTCTCGACGCTACTCTTTTGTTTATAAAACAATGTAAAAAAAAGTATGGTCGTGCAAGGTATAGAACCAATTTTCCGAGGTTCGTCGAACGGATTATAATATTTTATATTGGAATGTTCAGTTCCGTTTCGGTTTGAGTTTAAAAAAAAAAAAAAGTTACCATACGTTAAAGCGCTACAAACGAAAATGTCCCCGTAATCAACTCTCCGAGATGACAAATTTTTTCAGAATTCGTCAATCATTAACCGCCGGTGCATGAAATAAATTTCTTTCGAATAATAAAATCGATTAACAATCGCACATCTGGCAATTCGAAATTGAATAAATCTTGATAAACAGCGTATCCGCTTGATTGCTCATAAACGTATAAAAAAAAAAATAAAAAAAAAAAAGAAGTGTATTCGTGTCATGTATTGTGCGGGATTCAGGAATGAAGATTCGTTAGCGTTTGTAACATTGCTTGGAAACATTTTTTTCATAACAGGCCGTCGATGCATTATTATTATTATTCTTGTTTCACGATACACGAAGATCGCTTGACGCTCGATCACACGCGATAAAGCAATAAATAACCAAGTATCAAAAAAATAAAAAATAAAAAATAAAAAAAAACCCGACCGATTGATAGAATTTTTTGTAACAACATTTCCGTAAATCTTTCGTCAGTGAATCATAGCATTATTGTTATTATTATGATGTTTTTCTCTTCTTTCTTTTTGATATTCAAAAAAGAAAAAACAAAGAAAAGTGTATATAGTCAAGACGTACGCACATTGAAACGCCACGATATCTGCCGATCTTAGTTTGTTACAATCAAACCGTCACGACGCATTGCACAGTTCAGGATTATCGGCAAGCCTCCATTGCTGCTGCTGCTGCTGCTGCTGCTGCTGCTGCCCCTCCCTACGCGATTAAAAGAGCTTGGAGAATGAAAATCCCCATCGAGTAATCACGACCCAGTCTCAAACTCCAACGACTGTATAAAATCATTTACAACGACTGTGTATGTCCTTTTTTGAATATTTCTACAGTCCGTCAAGCTGTTGTCGTTTTGTCCTTCGCTATTTCTTTTTTTTGTTTCTTTCCATGTATTTTTTTTTTTTTTGCGTTCGAATATCATCGTATAGCCCGGGGAAATTGTTAATATGAAAAAAAATGAATTCATACTGTTTAACCCCATAATCGGATCGAATCGACCGAGCGATCTGCCCGTTTGGATTGTTTGTTTGTTTGTTTTTTTTTTTTTTTTTTCGTTTCTTTACTGAGCCGGAGGCTGCGGCTCACCGGGCATATTTGGATTCGGATATGGTGGCAAAAACGTGTAATTCGGATAGGGCGGCGGGGGCGGATGGGGAAACGGTGGATAATAATTTGTCGAATGAGTCGACGGCGGTGCGTAGCCTCTGTGCATGTAAGGATCTGCTGCTGGAGGTGGACCGTGAAATGCCGAATACATACGGGCGTAGTCAGCGTTGTAAGACGGTCCCCCGTAGGCCGCATAACCAGGGGCTCCTGTCACACACACATTTCACCATATTTTACACAATCTTATTCACGTGTCCCTTCGACGGGTCCTTGGCAACGATCTTTTTTTTTTTTTTAATTAAAATGGGATAACCCTCCCACATAGGTTTCAAATAATTTTTGAAAAATGTTCGCCAAGTGCCCCCAACCTACCTCAATAATGTACCCAGCTCTGCGGAATTTTAAAATTTTACAAATAAATAACACGAGATTTTTATCGAATTTATTTATCGCGACTAAAATATCGACACATGGAAAATTTGTTTAATGTCAATAAAATAAGATACACAAACTAATATTTTATTGTAAATTAAAAGTTTACAAGTATAACATTTCGTATCTTTGTAAACTTTTAATTTATAACATAAAAAATTCATGTTAAGCGACTCGAAAAAAGCGAGAGAGAAAAAAAGTTTTTATCGCAAATTAAATTGTCAAGCCGCCATATTAGTCGTGCCATCTTGTTATTGGGTATCAACAAATTCTTTATCGGAACTACGCATTTATTTGATGAAGGAAAGCACATTAAACAAATCTTCCAATATCGATATTTTGGCCATGATAAATAAATTCTATAACCATCTCATGATCTTTATTTGTGAACCTTGAAAATTCCACAGGGTCGGGTAAATATTGCGATAGGTTGGGGTGGCTTTGAGAACATTTTCAAAAATTATTTGGAACCTCTGTGGGTTATCCCATTTTAATTTAAAAAATGACCCTTGCCAAGGACCACTCTAGTGTCCCTAGATTTTTTCGTGTTAACAATCCGACTGGTTGTGCATATTTTTTATTTTCATTTCCTTTCTATCCAACGACATAACGTTACGTACTAACTACGAAACTCACCACTCGGTGGATAAGCCGCGGATGATCCGGGTGCGGGTGGATAATGCTGCGAGTAATGATCGTAAGGTGCTGGCGGATAAGGTCCGGGATAACGACTGCTCGCCGGATGGCTAAACGCCGTGGGAACGTGAGTCTCGGCTGCTCTGCCGCTATTGGACGCGGACAAACCAGTCGCGACGGGTTCCGCGATCTTCGCCTCGTTAGTTTCCGAATTTTTCGCGATAGCGATTGAACTCGAAGCCTGGGAGTAACCCGTGGGCGCGTTCATCGTTCTATCGTCCGTGGATTTAGCGACAACCTCGGTCTGCGGCTTCTGACTCGCATCCCCGGTCAGACGTGAATTCGTGGAATGTGGCGTGACCCCGGGAAAATAAGTTCCGTAAGGATTGGACAAAGTTCGTGCCCGCGGATCCGCGTAATCGTAATATCTCGGATACTGAGCGTACGGATAGCCCTGAGCGGTGAGTCCGTGAGGATCGGTTTGCGATAATTCTTGAACTCGGGCGTCGCGTTCTTTCGCGGACGACGCGGATGTCGGCGCGGTGCCGCAAGTCGGAGCCAAACTCGTCGAATGTACGGTTTCCACCGGGTTTTTCTGCATGTCCGGAGTTCGATGAGCGTGCGGTTGTACCGGTTGCGGTTGTCGCAACTGGGATTGTTGAACCGGAGCTGTTTGCTGAATCGTCGAAGCTATCGGTGCGGTCGTCGTCGTTGTCGTCGTTGTTGTTGTCGGTGGTTCTTTCGACGGTGATCCACGATCCGTCGTTATCTCGTCGATCTGTCGTTTATCCGTTTGCATAACAAAATTTTCATCGTAATTCTTCGTTTTGTCGATTTTCACAATTTCCTTGGATTCCGATTGCGAACCATCGTTGACATCCAATTTCGACGTTATTTCCGGAGTTATCTCGTGATGCTGAACGACGTTCGTGGACTGGACGATGGTTGGATTGTCCGTTCCGTACAACTGTGTCTTGTCGTCGTTGTGCTTCTGCATCGAATTATCACCGTCATTATTCGAATCGCGATTAGAATTTGCGGGACTGTAATCGGGATTGGAACTTGCCTCGGCAACAACATCCTCCAATCGCACCTCCTCGACCCGTTGATCCGTTCTCAATTGGCTGTCCGATGAATTTGAATTCTCACCCACCGACGAATGATCCAGCTGATCCTGTTTGGTTTTGGATACGCGTTGCAAGGATACCTGATTCGTCAGACTCACTTGACTGACTTGGGGCTTTGCCGCACCGGTTGCCACGGGTTTCGCGCGTTTGGCCACTTCCTTGTCGGCGAATGGACGATAACCGGGACCGCTTCCGGGCCTCGACAAGGGCCTAGTGCCACCGGGCGATGGGACTGACGGTACTTTCGATATTATCGATATTGCCGAATTGTTTCGCAATGGAAAACTAACCTCTGGCTTGGTGCTTCTTGATGTCACGGATGCGATACCTTGAAAAAAAAAAAAACATTTTTAGTTTTTTTCTCATTTCTACACTAAACACAAATTAAATACTTAAAAAAAAATTTTAAGATGAAAATGAAGAAGAAGAAGACGAAGAAGAAGAACAACAACAAAATACCTTTTTTCGGCTCTTCGTCTTTTTTCTGTTGATTCAACTTCAGTGCCGTTCGAATAGCGATTATTTTGCCCGATTCCAATTGCATATAAATGCCCTTTGGACTCTTGAGAACCATGACTCTTTGACCGGCTTTCAATACTATGCTGCCCTTGTCCGGTGAATTTGTTGGAATGACAACGTCCAACGGCAGCGTCATTTCTTGGGCGCTCATGCCCTGTCGCTGCCAAACTTCGGCCGGTATCCAACGACTACCGACCACTCCTCGATTACCCAAATTTTCCGTTCCCCGTTGTTGCATCGGTCTCACCGAAGCCACGGGTTTCTGCGTCGTTCCCGCGTCCGCCCCTCTTATCGCTCGAATTTGCAGTCCGCCTGCTGAAAAAGGGGAAAAAAAAATAACCGCACGAAAAATATACACTCGCCATCGTCACAACATCCAACGTTTTACGATAACCACACTAGTTCACGCGAAAAATCGTGCACGAAAAGTGTTTTTTAGCCTAATTGGGGGCCGCTCAAAAAGAAAATGACTCTCATTTATTACTTCAAAGAGGCGTTATGAGAGAAATAAATAATGAAATAATGATAATGAAATAATCTTTAACCTACAATCGTCTGAACCTGTAAAAAAAATGTTTCCAGGTCGAAAGAGCAAATAAACATGTGTGTTTCAAAAAAGCTTTAAAATCCACTTTTTTCAAATTTCAGCAACTGCAATTCAAAGGATATCTCGGTTGACACAAAAAGTATATTGTCGTGAAGGTGAAGAACATGCTTTTCGAACAATATACATTTTAGGTGTGTCAGATCCGTCGTTCTCGAGATTTCTGTCGATAACTTTAAAAAAACGGTCGGAAAACGTGTTTTTTTGGTAAGATCTCGAAAACGCTTCTCTGAAAAAATGATTGAGTGTCATAATTCCCCAAATTAGTCGATATAACACATTTTTGGAAATTAGGCACTTGCAAAAAAGGAAAAAATTCATAAACTAGTGTTGTCTTTATAAAATTGACGAAAAAAAATATATGTATCTGTACCTCTCGTGGCTGTGTTTCCGGGTACATAACTGTAACTGGGTCTCGAACAATTGGCCGCCATTTTTTCGAGCTCGTAACCGCGACGTGCGAGCCTCTTCTCGGCTTGGCTCAATTTTTTGTCCTTGCGATCGACCAAAAGACTCTCGTGATGAAACGGTTGTTTGGTGAGTAACGACGAGTGACGTTCCAACACGCAATGCATTATCTCGTCGCTATAAGTGTCCTTTGATTGCGAAAAATCTTGAACCTGGCTGTCCTCTTCCCAATCCCACGACAACGTCGTAGCTTCTTTCAGCGAAAGATGAGCATCCGGATTGCACTGATCGACCACACGATCGGCCATGCCCTGTTTGCTTATCTGTCTGTCGTAAATCTTGCGTTCCAAACAATTGTCGGTCACAAGACGATAAACGAAACACGGTTTACGTTGACCGTAACGATAAACCCGACAAACCGCTTGGGTATCGTGACACGGATTCCACGAAGCGTCGAAAACAATCGCGCGATTAGCACCCACGAGATTAATTCCCAACGAACCGGCACGAGTCGAAACTAAGAACAAATGTATCTTTGGATTTGTGTTGAATTCGTTTATCAATTTTTCACGTTCCAACGCGCTCGTGCTACCGTCTAATCTATAATAATTTATATTTTTGACCCAAGATTCGATTTGACCGTCCGGATATTTCAAATTATTTCTCGATAGAAAATCCTCGATGAGATTCAATGTGAAGAGAGATTGCGAGAAAGCGAGAACACGATCGCCCAATCGCACGGACTCCTCGAGAATGCAAAAGAACAACGTCATTTTTGCCGAAGCGTCGATCAAACCCGGAACGTATCCTTTCATGAGATCCGTTGCCTGAAAATAATTTTGTTTTTTTTTCATTAATTTTCGTATTCACGGAATTCGCTCTGATTTTAATTGATTTTGATAAATCGAAAAAATTGATTTATCAAATGGCATTTTATCAAAAGTGAAATTAGACAAAACTGTTGATAAATAGTATCTATTTCTCTGTTAAAACATAAGCAATATGAAATTCCATTTACTTAAAATGAAAATCACAGTTTCGTGATCGAAAATAATGGGTTTTTTTTTGGCAACGAATATTTGACGCCATTTTTGTGTGCAGATTGCACACTCCGGAAAAAAATTGTTTTTTACCATTATCGTTCCAACGTTTTACGACACAAGCTGTGAAAATGTGAATTTACGTACCCCTTGCTTGTGTAATTTTTTTTCATTGCTTTTTACGTTGTTCGACGCTCATGAAATAATGTTAAATCGTACTAGTACCATAATGTATCCATCATTTCAATAACCGAAAAAAACTCACCCAATCGTACGGAATTCCCGGTTCTTCCTTCGATCCCGGCGAACTTTTCGAATCCTTCTCCTCGTCTTTGGCCAGAATCTCGTCATCCGATTTTTCATCCTTTTCCTTCTCAACAACATCATCCTTATCCTTGTCCTCGTCTTTCGTGGCAACGACATTCTGCGCCGGGCCCGGCATACACTGTGTCTCGTTGTTGCTGTAACCGGTGGCCGTCGCGGCGTTGTTCTGCGTCGGCAACGTTGTTTGACTCTGCACACCGACGCTCGATGTCTTTTCCTTTCCACTTTTGTCATAAGCCCCCTGTATCTGTCCTCGTGGGGTGATATTCGATTGTGAATTCTTCGCGGTGTCTTCGGGTGTCTGAGTTCCCGTGTAACCGTCGTAAGCCGTTGGGGTACCGTAATTCTGACCGGGATAATAATTGTTCTGATAGCGATTCGTCGTTGGTTCCCGAAAGTACTGATTGTTACACTGGTCGGTCCTTCCGGCCTGATTATAATTCCGCTGCTGTGGCTGCTGCTGCTGCTGCTGTTGATGTTGTTGTTGTTGTTGTTGCTGCTGCTGCTGCTGCCAATAAGGATCTTCCGTACCTTTGTTGTACTGATTTCCAGAATTTTGACCACCTTCCGTATAATTCGTCATGGAACTCGGAGCCTGGCTCCCAGAATGCGTGCCGCTGTAACCGCTGTTAGGATTCGCGGTCGAATTTCGTCCTTGACGTTCGACCGAATAATCGTGACTCGTACCCGTACCCGATGAATAATTTTGCCCTGTCTGACCTTCCCCGCCACGCGTGTACAACTGTTGTTCCGCCGGATTAGTTCCCGAACCATGACTCGGATTGACCGGATAACCCATAGACTGACCGTGACTCTGTTGCGTCGTCGAATAACCGTGCGACTGTCGCTGTGGCGTTACTTGCTGTTGATTCGACAGATAATTCGCATTAACGGGTGTTTGATTCTGCTGATTAGCCGGATACGATGGATTCTGATTGTGCGGCAGTGCAGTCTGACCGTGATGATTGGGTCCGGAATACGGATGCATGGGATTTTGCGTCGGTGGAGTCGGACCCTGACGATCGCCCGAATAACCGTGAGTCTGTGACTGTGGCAACGTTCCCGCGGTATGGCTCGTCGGATAAGACGTCTGATTCTGACTCGGTGAGTTTTGACTCTGTTGCGCGCCTGTGTAACCGCGAACCGAATTATGGGCCATCGTAGGTTGACCCGAAGCGTTCGGATTGTTGTAAACCTGCGGCTGATTCGAATTTATCGCGTTCGGGGGTTGTTGATTGGCCGTATAACCGTGGGACGCTGCCGATTGCGGCGGAACTTGCTGCGTTCCTTGATAACCGTGGGGATTTTGTATATTCGGAATATTTGAATTTTGTTGCTGGGTCGAGGAATAACCATGACTCGAATTGTGCATGGAATTCGGTTGACCCGGCGAAAATCCACGACCCTGATTGGCGGACGTAGCAGCGTTGTAATTGGCCGACTGATTTTGACTACCGGAATTTTGATTCTGCTGATTGTTCGAATATCCCAGAGGCGGATTTTGCATCGGTTGATGACCGTCCGTACGCGAGTACATTTGGGTGTTGGACTCTGCCGATGACGAATAATTTTGCGTCTGATTGTTCGGATAACCCGAATAATCGTTTATCGGAACGTTCGGGGTTTGTTGGGACAATGGGGTTTGAAAAGTCGACGATTGACCGCTCGTGTTTTGCGAATAATTGTTCGTTGTTTGATTCAAATTCGCAGAATAATTTCGTGCCTGTTCTTGAAACCCATAGGGTCTCGGAAACATTCCCGGAGCGTCGTAATTGCCGTTTGAATTGTGTTCCGATCGAAAATCCGGATTGTTCGACGGTGATGTGAAACGTGGATTGTTACCGGTTTGATCGTTATTACCGATGTAACTCTGTTGTTGTTGTTGATTCTGATTGTAATTTTGCGACGAATTGTAACCCGAATTAGTTTGGGAATACGGTTGAAACGATTGCGACGAATTTCCGTATCTCTGTTGATTCGGATTGTTGTAAAATTCATTATAATCACCGTGATTGCCATCATTTCGATAATAATTCGTCTGTTCGTTGGGTCGATAATTCTGATAGCCCTGTGGATAATTTCCTTGATTGCCGGGATTCTGATAGCCCGTGTTGTTCACTTGGGCAGTCGGATAATTGGAAAATTGTGCGGATTTGTTGGAATTTTCGGGATCGACGTTGTCGTTGCTGGACGACGACGATGAGTTCGGTGGTACCGTGGCCGCTGGCTTAGTTTTTGCCGTTTCTTTCAATTTTTTTCCCTTTTTCGTTTCGCCCTTGGCCTGTTTGGCTTTGGCCGCTCGTTTATTTCCCGGCGTTGGTTTCTCGCCTATCGTCTCTTCCAAATCCAAATCGTCCTCCTCGTTCGCCTGTCTCTTTCGCAAAAAATGATAAAGAATATCCGGATGATTCCAAATTTTGCAACAAACCGCAAAAGCTTTGAGCGGATTCGGCACGGCTCGCGTTTTCACAACTTGATTCATAAAAACGTCGTAGAGCTTGCGCTGATGGGGCGTCATACGCACCAGCAGTATGTACTCCTCCTTGCGGGGAAGTGAAATTTGCAAAACCGAGTGCGAACGTCTCTGAACGAAACCCTCGAGCAACGCGTGAAGAACGTGAGCCCGGTATCTCATCAGTCTGATATCCTGCGGTGTCGAATCTATGCACTGACCGTTTTGTATCGGTCTCTCGAACATGTTGCAAAATTCGCTCTTCGTGCCCAAATAATTCGGTCTCACGAAATCCACCATGCACCAATATTCCAGAAGATTATTTTGCAACGGATAACCCGTGAGAACTATGCGTCGTTTGGTGCGCATCTGTTTGAGTGCCATGCTTATGCTTGCGTGTGAATTTTTGATTCTATGACCTTCGTCGCAAATAACGAGATCGGGTCCGGGACTCACCAGAGCTCCGTGCATCTCGTCGAGCAAACCTTTGTTCTTGTCGTCCTCCTCGACGTCAACCGTATCCTTGAACGGTTGATTGCGCTTTCTTTTCGCTTTGTTCGGTTTTTTCAATGACAATTGACGATACAATTCGTAACCTATCAACAAAACACCACCGTTTTTTTGCCAATCCACGATAACTCGGGCACGGGCGGCCATTGTTTTGTGGGAATCGTTGAGTATGTGCAAACGAAAATGTCGCGGTCTTAATTCACAACCGATCGGTGCGTCAACGTTGAACGGTGTTTCCACTTTTTCCGTGGGTTTTTTGTCGTCGGAATTTTCGTCCTTCGTCGTCGACGAATTGTTTTCGTCTTTTTTCGCAATGTCGTTGGTTTCGGGTTCGATTTTTATTTTAATGTCGGTATTTTGCGGTTGTTGTGCGGGTGGTTCTTCCTTTTTCACGTCGTGATTGATAGGTTGCGGATAATTGCCGTATTGTTGGGTCGGATTGGAATTGTCGTAATTCGGATAGATCGTGGGTGGAGCATTGCTGTTTACGAGTGGATAGGACATGTGTCCGGGATTACCGGGATTTTCCATATTCGGATAGCCCTGATGATGACCCGGACGTGTATCCATGCCCGTGAATTGGCTGTTCATGCCGTAATTCGGTCTTCCGGGGATTCCTTGACAATGAACGTCGCTCTTCATCGGATCGTAACCCGTAACACCGCCGTACATGGAATTTTCCGTCATTCCACCGTAATTCCCATGCATCTGCATCGTATCCATCGCCGATTTGTTCATCATGCCATCCTGCGGGTAATGCGGCATCATGCTGTTGTCGTAAGACGTTTGATGACCGTACGGATTGCCCGGGTCGTTTATCATGTGTTGCGAGTGTTGGGAATGTTGGGGTTGTTGATCGTGACCAATTCGATGAGCCGATTCCGTGCTTATGGGCCTCGACATGTTCGACATGTCGCTCTGGCTGCCAATATCGTCTTTCATCTCGTGCTTCGCGCTATCCGTCACCGTCTCGTTCTTGACTACATTTTTTCCATTGTTACCCACCGTAGACGGATCCTCGTACGGCAACCACATGTTAAATTCGGCCAACCAATTTTGCAACGTATTTATCGGCATTATGCACAATACAGTTTTAGCGGTTGTACAACGAAAAAATATGTCGCAAAAACTTGTGACTTGCAAAGTTTTACCGAGACCCATGCTGTGAGCGAGAATACAACCGAAACCCGAACTATGATTGTACCTGTCGATGCTCTCGACAATGTTGTCGAATAAAAATCTTATGCCACCGATTTGATGGGGTTTTATGATTCTGGCGACTTGCGGAGCGAGATAAACATCGGGTTCGGTATCCGGATGACCGACGTTTATCAAAACACGTCCGTGTTCGTCCGGAAGATTGTAACGATCGTTGGTGTGCATACCCGAATTCGATGGATCGTCCTCGTTGTCGGTTTCCTCGCCGCCGCTCGGATCGCTCAAAACTATACAATCGTCGTCCGAACTCTCGGACGAACTCGATATCGTAACCACGTCTTTGCCTTTAGCCGGTTTCATGGATTTCGGTGCACCCGATACTTTTCTCATTGTGTGCAATTGTTTCTCGTGCAATGCTTCTTCGGCTTCCTCGATATCCGAAATTTCCGAATCGGAATAATATTCCGTCCTGTCGAGAGTCTCTTTTTTCGGTACGACCGGTGAAATACTAACGGACGGTGTCATCATGCGAATTCTTTGTTGAAGCGTGTTTTGACCGGTTTGACGATTTCCCACTCGCGATATCGAGGTCTGTGACGATTGTTGCGATGCGGCACATCCACCACCACGTCCGCTTTTTTGCCAGCGTACGTTTTCCATGGGCCTTCTCGGCAATTGTGTTGCCTGAGCTCCGGGACTCATCTGCGTTGCGGCGCCCGCGCTCGCTCCCGATACCGTATTCACTTTGAGCATCACGCTGCTCGGCAAACGTACTTGGGACGAGGATGATGCCGTTGTCGATTCGCAAATCGTCGTGTCACCTTGATTCTGTTTTCCCTGAAGAAGACTTATCACTCGTGTTTGAGTTTTGTTGTTTTGACGATTTATCGCTATTTGACGTTGTACCTCGCGTATTATTCTCTGTTGTTCTTGTACACGACGCAAACGTTCCATTTCTTGTCTCTGTGCGGATAACGTTGCCTCGTCCAACTGCGTCTCGTCCATTACCTCACGAATGTTTCGCCTCATGTTGGCCAGCTTCTTTTCGGCTTTCGTCTCGCATTCCGACGCTGAATCCTCATTGCCGTCGTCTTTCTTTTGTTTCTTCTTCGTTGATTCGGGATTGTCCGGATCGACGCGTCTCTTGTGACCGTCGGGATCGTCCTCGGCACCGGACATGCTTTCCGATTTGTCATTGTCGATACTCTCGTTGTCATCGTCCTTCAACGGTTGACCCAGAAGATCCGCCTCTGTCACTTCTTGACCTTCGATCGGTGCTCCTTTACGAAACAAATGTGTAATGGGTTAATCGTGGATTAGTCGTGATACGGAATAATTTTATGGGGTTGAGGCCGATTGTTTGAAAATAATGGACAATTGGTCGGTTGATATTATGGTTTATCATGAATCGTTGTATCACTTATCTGGTCAGCTAAATTCAACTGTGGACATGTTCGGTCGGGATTAAGATGGTTTTTTTCCGTAATGACGACTCGTTGGGGCCGAGGCACTTTTTTGGAACTCTGGGGATTCGGGAGATTGGTCACGGATGAGGAAAGGACTTGGTTTTTTTTTTTTTTTTTTCATATGTAAATTTATTTCAAGAAAAATTCAAAGAGCGATATTGAATGTTTTTGTTGATGAGCCATCAATTTTAGATATCAATGTCATCAATTTTAGAGATCTGATAAAAGGTTATGAAAAAAAAAATATTTACCTTCCAGGGGTAAAGTGTCCAAGATATTCACATCTTCGACGTCGTCTTCCGGAGAAGACGACTCCGATTGATGTCGATCCGAATCCATCCTCACGCCGATCTGGGTGTCTATCGTTTCGTCAAGATCCATGTCGTCTCCGGATCCGTCGGAGCGTCCCTCTTCATTTTCATCCGGTTGCATAGCATCTTTTGTCTTTTGGCGTTCGACGTCGGCGGATTCGCCGCTCGAAACGTCCGAACAGCTGTCATCGTTGCCGGTTTGGGACTGCAGATTCTCATCGATGACGTTTTCAGGCGGCAAGTCGCCCTGATCGACTCCCTGATCCGAGGATCGAGGACTTGTTCCCGGTGTTACGCGTTCAATGGTGACGTCGCCGATTCTTGTTAAAAAGCTATCCAAACTGTTTGACATGTTTCGCTGCCAACCATTTATCTACGGCAGTTTTCCAGAGCGCACCATAACACGCGAGTCTTATCTATTTTTTCGTTTCTTTCGTCTATCAAACTTTTTGTTTTTTCTGATCCCCGAATTTCGTACTGCGTACAACTTGTTTTACCCCAAATTCACATTGTTCTTTGTAATCGAACAATCTTCGGTCCAAGCCAGATGTACGCCTGTGAAATATACATCGATTTTTCATGTATTAATTTTCATTTCTGACTACAAACGGCGTTGCGATAGTAGTCGTTTAGCCCACGTAGCTATTGAGTTTGATGAGTCATACTTTACAGTCACGCCATTCAAATGTTATTAGATCATTCGGCTGTAAACGCGATTGAAAGATTTTATCAATACGATTCTTATCGTCTTGAAGAAAAATTCTAAAATGAACGCACAACTGAACAAAGATGATCGGAGTAAGAATATTGAATACGCGGCAACACCTGTTTCAACAACTTGCGTTGGCCATTGACAAAACGCTCTCAAGAATCAAACATTGTATTCCACCAGAAGCAAGCAAAAAACAAAATCAATGGCCTGTCGTCGTTGCAATAGCAATACCAAGCTACAACGAAAACCACGTTACGAATCTGACAACGGCATGGCCAATCGGTTATTATTACTCCGAATGTCGTTACGGAAAACTTGATTTTCACGATAATTCCTACCGACAAAGAGGCTTGCGGTTCGAAAACGCCGTGCGATTTGTTCCTGATGTCTCGAACGAACCAAACAAAATGAAGTTAGTTATTGCTGAGCGTTGTCAGACAAGTGTCAACGTTTTTTTTTTTTTTGTTAACCCAGCATCCGTGGTTTGAAGGAAAGATGAAAACTTGATACTCGCATCGACTTTCATAACGGAGCAAGGATAAGTCGTGTCAATGGGGTGAGTGAATAACCCCGACTAAAAGAGAGAAAGACAGAGAAAGAGAGAAAGAGATACGAGTATCCAAAAACAACGATCAAACGGGCAATGAAAAACATAAAAAAAAAAAAATTCCAAAATAATTTGAAAAAAAACGAAATTGGGTTAGAATTTTGAGTGAAAAACGTATGAATATGGTGATTGCAGGATATCCGAGGGTAGGGTCAGGTAGCTGTCAAAACGTTTGGATAGGTGTACAAAAGGCGATGAGAGAGAGAGTGAGAGACTGGCTGCTACGGAATGTTTGTTGTTTACGATATCTCAAATCGTAAAAAAAAAAACACGAGGAACACGTAAAATTCCAAACTCACCTTTACAGCTGTAAACTAATTCGCGAGATCGTGCATTAATGTTAACCCCGCTACACCACGTTCCGGTGGGTCCCTTAATTATTCGTTAATTGGGGAGTACGAAGAACAAAAAAAACGGTAATGACACACACACACACACACAGAGAGACACACACTGAGTCGAATGGACGCCATAGCGTCGTTGGTTCAATTGCCGCGGCGATCGCGCTATTCCCGATAATACGAAAACCCCGAGTAATACGTTCGAACCCGGAAGTGCACGGCCGAATAATCGTCAATCGACATTCGAGTTTTTCCGTTCGTCACGAATCAACGATATACAAGTCTCAACTACACACGCGGATCACTGGTTTTTTTTTTTTTATTACAATTTTATTTATATACGCCTCTTACAAGCGTCGTTTCTCGATCATCGCCGCATTTCTTTACGGTTATTTTTTTTTTTCTTCGTTTTCGTTTTCGTGAACTTTTCACTCGGAGTGTACAGCTGTACGGCGAATCTCGCGAGCCACGCCATTTTGTTATGCCAGATGAGAAACATTGGATTTCCGTTGGCAACGCCGAACATTTTATCAACGTGATATCATTCATTCTTTATCGTATTGACGGCGATAATTACCTTTATTTTTTATCTTTCCATCATTATTTAATATTACGAAATTGATTGTGTGGTTGGAAACGTAACTCTAAGCCAAGTGCATTTTTTTTTTTTTTGGTTATGCTAGTTACTTGGGGGATTTGCTATTTTTCTTAGTATTCGGAGTAATTTTTGTTTTGAGCAATAGCTTCGAGAAACTTTAAAATTCAATACAGTTTATTCATGAAAATTATCTATATTTAATCGATTATTTTCTTCTTGAGATTTGTTTAGAACACGCAGCTTTTTCTTCCATCCGATGGGTCGCCGTGGGGTCAACGACCCAATGAAGTGTACTCCAGATTTCAACATTTCATAATATTGGAGCGGATTGAAATATTTATTTTTTATTTGAAAAATATTTCGCAGAACCTTGTTTGGATATCCTCTTTCAATTTTTTTTGGCAGGCCCTCACGTTTTCACAGTCTTTTTGTGATTTAAAAATTTCACGACGATCAAAATGATTTTGCACGATAAATTACATTTCCGATGAGATCCATCGAGGCTGAGATAGGTTTACTGGGTTCCAGTCATCAAGAGACAAAATTATGTACTGGAAGGCTATAATTTTGAACCGTGTAATGGCAAGCCGATTGCGCCGAACATCTCAGAATTTTTTTTACTTGTATTCCTGTTCAAGATCAAATTTTAGAAATCATTCAACTTTCACTATGTTCGCAGACCCTGCTTGAATGAAAATAAATAACCTCAAAAGCATCGACATAAGTATTTCATCATTAATTCTATATTTCTTTCACTGGCTTGCAGAAGTTCGTACAATCACACGTACGAACTAATCTTCTAAGATTAGTTCGTACGAACACAAAATGACATTCCATTATGAACTAGTAAGTTGGAAATAAAGATTTTCCAAGTATTCGATAGTACGGTTGTATGAGCTTAAACATAATATAGTTACAAAGACCAAAGTCATGATCACATCTAAACAAACCGTAGTCTTTGCAATAAAATTTGTACGCCAATATCTTTCGCAAGCACGTAATGTCATTAATGTATCAAAACATTGCAATATTTTTGTCGTAGAAAATAAAATATATATGACAAGTATGAGATCGTTTGTTATCCGTAATTTTTTTTTTTGTTTTTCCAATTTGTCGAGCTGTTAATAAACCCATGAATGAGGCGACCGGTTCGATAAAGTCGAGACAAATTTGAGGGTTAAGTAGTTGACGTCAATTGGCGGTCTCGCAAGCGTCTATCCAATCGTTAAACACATCGAGAGGTTCCGACAACAAATTTATTGTCGTCTGAAAGTCCTCCGAGCACACCCTACACGTGATTTTTGCGGTGTTCCGCGATTTGTCCCTGAAAATTGATGAAACGGTAAGACCGCTAAAAAAAAAAAAAAATGGCGACAAGAAGATATAGCAGGAACCAATAGATTCGTCATACGCACATCTTGACTTCGCATGATTTTTCGTGATTGCAAAATGGACAATTAAATTGTGTGTCCAAAGGCTGTATTGCCTTTTTTTTCGTCGGTGGCTTTCGTTTGCTCTTTCTTCGTCCCATTGTTTACGAACTGTTTTTTTTTTCTTTGCTGTTTACAACACGATACAATCGCACAAATTATCGCTGTATTTCCATGTCAATGTCCCTATCGACGCAGCTCAAGCCCGGTTTTCAACGTGTCGTTATTTTTCTACGTTTTGCGATATTCACCGCACGACGTTTACACCGCTTGCCGCCTATCGACGTGACATCAAGCGGAGAGCCCTCTAACTGAGTAAACGTTTCTGCTAGCTCGAGAGCATACACTCTGATGCACTCGGCAATTCATGCTCGAATCTTTCTTTGGGCGAAAGGTTTGATGATTGGTCGAAACTGGTCAAAATCGTATATATAGATAATTTCGACCACTTTCGACCAATCAGCTTTAACTAGAAAAAGATAGATCTCCAACCAAACCACGTCTTTTCTCGCTCTTTTCCGATTACACTTTTTCCTACGCTGGTATTAGTCAGGCCATATTTTCATGGCTCTAAACCAAACGCAGACTTGTCCGACGAACTTGTCATTGCATCTTCTATGATCGAATATCGTGTTTTTGTTGTCCAATGTTAAATAGTGCATTGGCCGGCGCGGTAATCTACCAGTGGCCAGGCTGGTACCCCGGAAAAACGCCTGTGAAGCTGTGGCGCCGGTGGTTACCAGCCGAATTGAAGAAGAAGAAGAAGAATGTTAAATAGTGGCAGCTCTGTGTTAAATTATCAAAAGCCACATTTGAACAGTTCTTTCCATAGAGTAACGTTAATGTAAATCGACTTCAGCAATGAGCGAATTGGATGTGTATCCTTTGTTTACCGTTGATAATAAGTTCAAACGTCTCAGCAATTTCACATGTACACATAACCACAAACCTTAGCGATAATTGCACAGCAACGTTTCAGTACCATTTCCAACAGCGAGGGAAGCCGAAGTCGCTTATCACGTTTTGAGAGTCGACGGTGAGCCCAAAAGAAGCAGTGTCACAAAAGTATTAACATTGGAGGACAATCTTTTGAAAGCGTAACTATTTTTCTTTGTTATTTTGTCAGTGAATGAACATCATCAGTAACGTATACTCCATTAGTAATAATATAATTATGTCGCAGTCGATTCACCGGTACCGAAGCAAGTAAGGTGCGAGTCGGTCTCACTTCGTTCTTCGAAAGTCTGATACTTGTCACCGAGACAATAGCAAAATTTGGACCTCCCGCTCCTGCGTACCATCACTTTGGATAATTAATTTGTCCAATGAGTTTTTCAATATCAACAAAAGGAACAGAATTTAAAAAAAGGAATGTCTGAACATACTCCTGCACCTTACAGACCGAGGTCTGTTTACGGTTATGCATTGTACATAGGATCTAACATGCTGTTTGTGCTGTATCTGATATGGGCTGCGGTGCCCGAAGAATTTCTGCATGAAAAATTGGGCCTGACGTACTGGCCTCTCAAATACTGGGCTGTGGCCATACCGATATGGGCATCGACGGCGGTTGCTGTTTTTGTATTCGTCGTTTATCCGGCTATAAATATGCTGATGACGCCCGACATCGACGATATCAAGACTATCAGAGATAATTATTCACTGGATAGAATGGATCAGGTACCCGGAGGTATACCACCCGTTTCCGACATACCAATGACGGAAGTGTGTCGAAAATTGTATTTACCGGGAATGAAATAAAATCTATTGATGCATCGAGCGATTCATCACCACTTTGTTCGAGAAAAAAAGAATAGAGAAAAAGTTTAACTTCGTATGATATAACATGTAACAATTTTGAGGTGATGTGATACTGCTCGGTCGGTAACACAAAACTGTAAACCATTGTTCTCGGCCACAATTGATGTTCGCGAAGGGTCTCGAGAATGTTTGACTGACTCTGAACTTTCAGAAGACGACCGTTCGCGTTTTTCATCTGAGAATTGCACCATGACGTGAAATAGTATGTTGAAAAGATGCAGCTGTCTTCCTCGCACTTGTAGCAATCTGATAGAGACAGACGGCATGCATCACGCCGCCTTAATTTTTTAAGATTCGACCATGTCGATTATTCTTACCGACGGAGTTCCCATAGATTCCTATATCCACTTAATTTTTAAAGTTGAGAAGGTAATGGCTTCTCAAGCCCCGCCCACTGCGTGCGCGCGAGCGCAATCCAGAAGGTGTCCGATTTTGCTTGGCTGAGCAGGCTGAGCACCATCGGTACGTCGTCGAATAATCTGGGACGCCATTAAAAATATTCGGTTCCGAATTTCGCCACTAGGTTTGCGCTGTACCAGATTTCTATATGCTGAAAGGCCTCCAACATACATCTGCGCACTATAATCCCTGCTAATATCCGTTTATTTCAATAGAAACTGCATTTATGTTTTCTCTATATCAAGGCCGGTATTCAGAGTCGTTGCTTATTGGTGACATTAACTGAGCTTAAAGCGCCGTTCGAGGCTTAAAAATAAGCAACGACTGTTAATACCGGCCTAAAATGTCAAAAAGACCGGTTTCCGCCACGTCTTTCCGTGTTTTTGCGATGTCTTTGGCAGGGCGGTAAACAAACTAAAAAAAAAAACAACAACAACAATCCGACTAAGGCCGGTATTCCCCTGAATACTTCGACGCCCAAAGTTTGTATTTGTTCACAGAAGTAATTCGACGATTCGGTGGCGTAAGCGTGGCCTTGAGTCGTCC
The DNA here is from genome assembly GCA_963662125.1 of Diplazon laetatorius. Classification (NCBI taxonomy): domain Eukaryota; kingdom Metazoa; phylum Arthropoda; class Insecta; order Hymenoptera; family Ichneumonidae; genus Diplazon; species Diplazon laetatorius. The sequence goes on along the minus strand of OY759158.1, from coordinate 5,837,186 downwards.
CGTCATCGCTTAAATAGTCGTATTTTTGTGGTTGAGTTACAAACGCACAACGTAAACAGTTCAAAATGTTCGTCAGTAAAACATTAGGTTGTATTTTATTGCAATTATGTTTAATCGTTGTGTGCAATGCGGAAGTCGATTACTTCGATGTAATGAGTCGGTAGGATTTATTTTTCATCATACAGTGTAGTCACGTTTCAATTTTTTAACGAACTCTGATAATATTGTAAGAAAAAATTTCTGGCAACGGCGTATGTGTAATTTGTTTATTGAATTATCATTTTTCAGGCCGCAAGATAATTATGTGGATCCTCACTCGTTTTATTACGACAAGCACACCAAAACGGAGAATCCACCTGTGGAACGGAACGATAATCACGAAGTGTTTGTAGTCTGTTTATCATTAATCGCACGGTGAACTGTGCAGTCAGCAAATAACATGTATTCCGGCATTGTACGAATAATGCGCTGTTCGATGTCCGTTTTCTCAGATTGGACAAAGCACAATGTTGATTACCGGATGCAAGACTAATGGATAACCGCGTATGAGCACGCAGTACATTACTAACAAGTTATGGCTTCAGGTTCATTGTAGATGATACAAAAGTCAACACAGATATCATACAACATCGATGAACTTTTATTCACTACACAGTTCACCTTATTTCTAAGTTATGATAAGTCAATTGTCATTCGTGATCGATAAACCATCGTGGCTCACAATTATTTCAGTGGCGAATGGAAAGGCTGTGGCAACGTAGCTGCCTGCTATCGTCAGCTTCACAAATGCAGATCGTCCAAAAATACCGATGTCGCGGATGAGTTGTTCTCGCGCAGATTTGTCAACATGCTTGTGTCGAGAACAAAATTCGAGGTAAATATTGTAAATCTCATAAATTACGTACCGACGATACCTAACGAAGTCTGCATCTTGCAGAAGAATGGTTTGCACCTCATCGGCCAGGTCGAACTGGAACTCACGGAGACGCAACTGGAGGTTCTCAAAAAATTTGGACTCGGCAAGAGAACTGTGCGCGAAGCCGACGTTATTCTGAACGAAGCTATTCAAACTCCCCCGTGGGATCCGATCCACGAGTCTACGCAGTGGATTCGAAACACAGCCGAGTACGCGTGGGAGAAAATATACGATTGTCTGTGGCTGCATGTGAGTCACGAATAAAACATAATTTTAAAGTTGCAAAAATATAATGAAGCGCTCTAAACATTATTCAATAATTTCAGCACATGAAATTTGCTCTGTTGCTCGTGTTTGCATATTTGCACTATTTGCTCAGAGGATCGCGATATAACTTTTGGATTCTCACGACTTTCGGCGTGCAACTTATACTAGTCGGTAGTTTCTTCATGACGTGGTGGAGACTTATACAGGTGATATTATGCTTAATCATAATAACAGTTTCAACTTTTCGTTCGGTTTTGTTATAATTTAATTTTTTTTTTGTTTTAATCGTCAAAGGAAGAACGGATAAAGTTCATGGTAGCCGAAATGAAGCATATGGATAAATGTCGACCGCATAACATGAGTTGGTACAATTACTTCAGGTCGTGGTTCGCTCGTGAGTATCGTCGAAACCGAAATAAATCACATGTAAACCCTATTATTATTTTTTCAATACTATTTAGTATCCCCGATTAATGTTGTTTTCTCGGGAACCAAGATACTCAATTATTTGTTGTACTGTAGCTGACGAGTGCGACAAGTACGTCGAAGCGATGATGCGTGAACCGTTGCTTCAAATTTCACCGCTACACGCACTGGCTCACATGTTTTCCGGTGTAATGTACGTACCAGTTGAAATGGGTGGCAAGATTGTCGGTAGCTTTCTCCGTGATGTAACGGGTAAGATCGCTTGATTATCGGTTTTCTCGAGCGCAAATCGGTTATTTCGCTCGCAAAAAAATGCAAAAAAAAAAGTATTAATTCATGAAAATACATAATTACACAAATTCAAACGTTGTTTACAGCTCACATGCCATGGTGGCTCTCAACTCTGGTTCAGCTCACAGTTTGCTTGGGATTTTTTCCATTTTTGATTGTCCTTATAATTATTCTTGTCGGAGGAAGTGCGAACTTCGGTTTTGGACCGTTGAATATTTTCTCGTTGGCTGGACCCGGACAGAGACCAGCTATTCGCAATGCCGAGACCGTGACCACGACCGCTCGACGAGAACCGATCGAAATTATACTCAATGTACTCAAATTATTCAAAAAAGTCGTCGAGCAGCGTGTTCGGGCATGCACACGATAGGGTTCCGTAGTCATTCTGTGGTAATCATTGACGAAACGTGTAATTTCCAAAAAAGCGTTAACGAAAACTTTTTGTTTGTATATCTTTATCGTGAACTTTTTTTTCTGCAGTTTACGTTATAATTTTTATTGAACGTATTAAGCATGTTTTTTCGTAAATGTTATCATTTCTGTTTTTGGGTCATCGATCCACGTCTGTGTACCAAATTTCATGTTGATGGGTACATAAATAAGAAAATGGGAGAACTGTGACATACAGACAGACAGACGGACCGACCGAAACCATAAGGGTTCTACGGAACTTCTACGGAACCCTAAAAAGCTCATATATATTTTTCCACAGCTAGAATTCCATCGATTTTTACTGACTATGAGCGATTGTCGCAGGTTTCCAGCTGCCAACATGCGACCGGATCCACGAACGCGATTACGAGACCGTATATTCCGGCCATAACCAGTTGCGAGGGATGTTCGAAAAAAGATACGAAGGAAGAAGTGAAAAATACACAGGTGGCAGCTGGTGGAGACGCCGAATCGAACGACAGACCAGGACCGTCGGGCGAATCCGCCGAAGAAGAAACCGTAGTTCGAATTCACAAGCGGAATATTCAAGAAGTGGGAAGTGGAGATTGTCATTGATCGGTATAAAAAAAAAAATTGTATCATTCGTTCGAAATAGCTTTTGTCTCGGCTGTGTTCGATAAGTTTCTTATCGACGAAATTGAGTTATTTTTCACCGATTATTTCGTAACGTGTTTGTTCTATTTATTGTAATGTTTTTGCGAAGCAAAATAAACACGGTATATTTTTTAATATGCCTTGATTAACCACAATCGATGACCTTCGCTGTCGTGGATAAAAAAAAAACTTTCGAAAACTGTCGTTTTTTCAATATTTATTATCTCTGCGAGTTCACATCCGAGATCATTAATTTTATGAAGAACAATATCCGTGACTCACAGAAACGATGTGCAAAAATCTGTTGGAAGCAAATCGACCGTTTGGGTGTGTGGCGACGAAAACGGATTGCGGCAATGTTCACGTCGACTCGACGAAACACATAACTCCCTTTTCATCCGGAATTGAAATTACGTTAGCAATGATAATAATTAATGCACAAGAAAATTATTGTGATTGATGAAATTTAGTTTTAAAACATTATCATTATTTCATTGGGACGAAATTGTTAATAACATCGATTGTTCTTGACTCACTGAATGCCTTTTGTGAAAATAGCTAACGCTGGTGTAATATCACGAAGTAACATCGAGCTCCTGAGACAGAATGTTTTGGTTGCCAGCAATTCATCTCCGACAATCAAAAACGGTTTATTGTCAAGTCCGACAATAAAAATCTCAACGGTACCAATTGCAAATTTACCGATGCGCGAAATATCTCCAGCGATACAGAAAAAAAAAATGATTTCTTTTCATCATCGACGATGTTCCAACGTTCTTTCCAGCTCGCGTTTCACCCTCGAGCAGCAAAGAGCCACAATATTTTCTCCGATGTACAATATCCCGAACAATCCAAATACCGAACTGCCATAAGGCTTCACCCGTTCAGACTCACCAAAGCGAAAATATCTTTTTTCAAAAAACACACTGGAAACGATTACACGCGGTAAAATCCTACAACGGATATCTTTGAGAATTCACATCGAGACTACAGATCAACGTTGATCATTTTCGGTTGAGCGGGTCTTCGGTTAAAAAAAAAACAACAAGAAAACAAAAAAATCACAGCAACCTCGAGGAAACGATTTTCGTCTATTCTCCAAAATGTTACAACGTACGTATAAAATATATTTTCCAAGCTGCGTTATTCATGCATCGTACTGGAAAAAAAACAAAAAAAAAAAAAAAAAACTTTTGGCTAATCATCGAAAATCTTCATTCCACCGTAGTCATCGTGAATTCTGGACGATCGAGATAAGGACAAAGTCAAGAATGTGAACAACCGTGTAGCGGCATTAACTACACCGAGGGTTTAACGCGGGTGGTGTCGGTTGGCATACGTTTAGCTGGATTACACGCTCAAGAAGATGACTAAAGACGGAACAGACCGGGGGTGGGTGGCAGCGTCAGCTATTCTTTTGCAAGCCCGACCGCGTTCGCACGAATGTTCTCGCCCGTGTTCACCGGAAGGTACCAAGACCCGCGGGGCACATTGCGTTTGCTTTGTGCCTCGAAAGAAAGAGAGCTAGAGAGAGATATAGAGAGATAGAGAGAGAGAGAGAGAGAGAGAGAGAGAGGTGCCTGGTCCGCAATCTCAGCCGCAACGTGGCTTTACATTCTCAGCATGAAACTTGTTGTACACGCGAAAATACGTCATACACCGGTGTGCACACGTATAAAGCGACTAGCTACCGAATGGAAGATCCAGGTTCGAGAAAGCGAGAGACCTCGACAGCTCGGCCGAGGCCCAAGAGCTTTTGGATGTGCAATGCGGAGAGAAAGAGAGAGAGAGAGAGATAGAGAGCCTCGGTAAACGCGCCACCGAGCACGAGTGGTAGCGCGGGCTATCAAAATAACGAACCCATCTCATATCGGAGTGAGTTAATCGCGCACGGTTGCACCTGAAACGTCGAGGATGGATATAGGACCCTTGGGGGGCACCCTCGAGGAACACGCTCGATGCATCCGGCGTTATACGTAATATATATATATATATATATATATATATATATATATATATATATATATATATGGATGGGGATGCACAAACATACCGCGGCCTCTCTCGTGTTCTGCTCATCGGACCACGAGACGCACCTGATGGTGAAGAACCTATATACCTACAGATGTGACGATAGACCACGCAACATCTGCCCGAATCCTCTCTATTGATGCCTTTTTACGGCACGCTCGCTCTTGCCATTGATCCTGACCAAACTACCGGAAATCGAAGCTACATCATCCGCCCTCTTCTTCATCTCTTTGGCTTGCGGATCTTAACGATGAATTTTTGGCTTCGACGAAAGAAATTGTTAAACACAGACGTATACAGGAGCTTCGATCAACACTTTCAAACGTTATTCGATCGAGTAAAGATAATTCAACAATTTCAGATTGAACGAGACTTAGACTTGGCTATATGGAGTGGTTTTTATGAATGTCATCTTTTGAGTTTTAATGTTGATCCTGCTGCTGCTATATCCATTCCGCCATTTTGTTTTTGAAAATTAAAGTTAAAAAAAAAATAAAAATACGCTTCTTTCTGATGAAAAAAGCATATCGGACAAATTTTTGCGTCTGTTAATATTTAAGCTGTAAAAAATAAAATCGATAAACATTCCATGTTGTTAATTGCAAGAAATTGAATAGCAACATCCGTCAACATAAAGATTCAAAAATGACCTTTGTGAGGACTATTAAGAATTAAGAACCAGGCTCTATTAAGAACCAGGCTCTATTAAGAACCAATTAGAAAAAAAATCGAATAATACAACGCGAAATTTTTCATAGAATAATGTAAATGGATTTTGGAACAAAAGTTGAAGCTTCTTGGAGTGAATAAACTTCAGCATCGATATCTGGCTGGCATGAGGCAATTTCAATAAATCAACGAGCCAAACGAGGCCCTCGTCGTACAACACAATCCGACCGATAAGCCTCAATAAGACGAAACCTGCCCGAGAACCGCATTACCGAATGAGCTAGGTGCGGAGCAACCATCTTCTTACACTCGGTGGCTCCTTCGACGTAGTCCTTATCGTCCGGAATACGATTGTGGTTAGAGTACCTCAACTCGAGTGCTTCACGAGAACCTTTTGGGATGTGCTCAAATAGAAATAAGCAAGAAACAGGCCAACGTTCCATCGGCAACAGCAGCAACAGCAGCAGCAACAACGTTGGAAAGACCTCCACGCGATAAGATATATCCGTAAAGCCATGACGGTCGACCGAAAATGCTCTCGGTGCTAGTTTTAACTCTTAATTACGAGTTTCTCGAGCTTCGAAAACCAGCGTTATCGGCCTCGAATTTTTTTGTTTCCACCTAACGTGGTGAGACACACTATCCGCGATTCACCGATGGGTATTGAATTACATTTCTGGTGATAAAAAACAAATAAATAAAAAAATCTTAGAAACTAATTTCGTAGTGGATCTGTCGGTTAGATGCGAGCGACGGACGATAATCAAGACGTCGCATCGTCGAGGTTGTTACGACACCGATTGGTATGACGCTCGAAAAAAAAAAACATCAGTTCTTCATTGCGACCATCGAAAATTCGTTAAAATCGAATTCGAAACTTAAAAAATCGGTTTTTCGGAGGTTGAAAATTTTATAAATATGTTTTTCGAAAAGCTGAGACAATTTCGCGCTCAAAACAGATTTTTATGTATTTTTTTATCGGCGTAAGTATGTGAAAAAAATGCTTGAAAAAAAATCTTGGAATATAATAAAAAAAGTCCGAAAAATTGAAATAAAAGCCAAAATAATAGACAAAAAAATCTGAAAAAATTGGGGATTTTTTTATCAGCATCTACTTCAAGCTGCGTAAATTTCACAAAGATTCCATACGTTGATGCCAAAAGTTGAACGATAATTGTCGTTCTCACTTGCATATCACATTTTTTCATAGTTTAACAATCGTAAATCCACATTAATCGAAATTCCCAACGATCATTACACGGTTTTCAATCAAAAAGTGCATCAATGAAAACGTAATCGCGTGGTTGAAAATTATTTTGAGTAATTTTACATTATTGAAGGGAAATAATTAAACATAAAGGGGAAAGAACGACAATGAATGAATATAATCCGTTTGAATTATACGGATGATCATGATACAATGTATTTCGATGGTGGGTAGTCCGTTGTCCGTTATCCGGCGAGCGAGGATTCCCATCGCGAAGGGATGTACGCCCCGAAGCGTCCAGTCCCGTGTCATCGTGTCATCGATAATTGATGTATGCGAGACCTAATGGCTGTAATTACCCCAACCTAATATCCATCCGAGAATCTCCGGTTTGCCCGACGGCCACGACGCTGTTCTCGGGGCAGGTAGTCGCGGTCCGAGGTTATCATCGCGTCTCTGGGTTCGCGAGCTCTTGGGCTGTCATCCGCGTTGCACGTGGGCGGGTGGGGGGGGGGGGGGTAGGGTGGCATATCATACCGGTTCGGAAACCTCGCACGAATATCACGTCTTTCACGTACAAATTACCAGCGTGGATGCTAGGATGTGATGAAAGGAGGCAAGGTTTTTCCATTCTGATAGCGACTCCTAGATTCGTAATAGATACTATCAGGAAACATCTGTCAAAATTTTATCCCAATCGGACAATATTCAGAGGTTCCGCTTTTACGATTTCAATTTAGTCTTTGTACACGTAACAATTTTTTCTTCGTTTTTTCATTTTCAATTAATTTTTCAATTAAACGATAAAATTTTTGGGGATGGAAAGTAAGTGCAATGCGTAGTATTGAGGTTATTCAAAATGGGGATATTTTTCCATTTTATAATTTAACAAAAAAGTTAACAATTTTGTTTTCGTCACTTTTTAATGATTTTTGTTGAAAAAGAAAGGTGTTAGTTTTTTTCTTTTCAAATTGCAAAAAAAAAAATATATATATTCCTATTTTAAGTGACTTTAATGATATGTTATGCACTTACTGTCCATCCCAGGAATTTTTCGTTCAGCTCAAAAAAAATAGTAACTGAAAAAAAGGGTTACGTGTTAATCAAAAGGCAAATTAGAATTCGTAAAAGACGTCTTCTGATAGTGTCTAATTGAAATGCTGCCAGAAGATTGAAAAACTCAGCATTTTTTTCAACAACCCTTAGCGGATGATGTCTGACGATTCGTACGCCGCGCGATATCACATGTTTCGACTCTTCTTGCCGTGTACCGTCCAAACGAGATACAACAACAACAAAAATGGATAAATAAAAAAAAACTAAAAACGAGTTGAAATAATAATAAGAGGAAAAAAAAACGAAAATTAATTAACAACTCCCGCCGACCACGTCGAATGAAGGGTCCGGGGGTAATTAATAGCGCCAGGTCGCCCGGGGTGAGATTGACCGTGCGCCGCACCTCGACATTCCTCGCTTCCTCTAATGCCCAATCCACCTTCGCCATGCCACATAATATACGCACGATCTCTCACGGCTCGGTACTGGCAATATACCGTGCCAATTTACTCGCATTTTACTTACGTTTTATATGCGGTACGGATGCTGTCCCCCAAATACATTTCACGACAATGAACAAAAGAACAAATCTTTGTAATCCCATTTTTTGGGTGAATTCGAGCATTGGCGAAGGACGAACACTGTTTTTTTATTTCTTTTTTAACGTTTCGCTCCTTGGTTTTGGAGCCTCTTCAGAATAATTTTCATTTAGGTTCTTCCTGTCTGCATTTCAGAAGAAATTTTAGTTGTTGTTGCGCTTTAATTTTCGAGGTGCTTGAAATCTTCCAATTCTTGAATCCTCGGTGTGTTTTAGATCCAAAAAAGTTATCATCTGGCGTAAAACGAAGAAACATGAACAACTTCTTCAACAAGATTCTTCAACAACATGGATCTAAAACACACCGAGGATTCAAGAATTGGAAGATTTCAAGCACCTCGAAAATTGAAGCGCAACAACAAATAAAATTACTTCTAAAATGCAGACAGGAAGAAACTAAATAAAAATTATTCTGAAGAGGCTCCAAAATCAAGGAGCGAAACGTTAAAAAAGAAATAAAACAACAGTGGTCGTCCTTCGTCAATGCTCGAATTTACCCAAACTATTCAACGGCCAAAGCATCACCAACAAAAATCCCATTTTTTCTCTCTCTGTTTTCGCTACTTTCCATTATTTCACCTTCGTTTTACCTTCCAGCCTTGAAAAACAAAAACTGCAGATTTTTCTAGCCCAAAATTCAGTTAAAACGCACATAAGAATTGCTCAAAACTTCATTTTACGTTCAACCCTTCGTCTTCCTCAACGAAACGTTGAAGCAGGTCGAAATAAAGGTGAAAAAATGTCGACTCGGGTTGCAAGAAGCGATCAGTCGGATTTCCCTCGACGAGAGCACCATTCCCGAGCTCGAACATATTGTTTTTGCGTGAAACGCGCCAACATGCGCAATAGGAGGACGAAGAGGTGCGTATTCAACGTGGCACCTACACACGGTTGACAGAGTGCACGTAGCAGTCAACCGCATCCCGTCGGATTAGAACACCGCGCGGGAGACAGCATCAGAGAGACGCACTCGCCTTCGGGTACTCGAGATATATTCTCCGAGAGTCGCGCACTCTCACCGAGGCCATCAGGCTTCTGGGCTCGCATTGGCAGCGCGCGGCGATAGTCTTGTTAGTCACGGTACCGACCTTCCATGCAGCTAGGGCGCTCGCACGATGCACACTCTCGTTCTCTCATAAGCTTATTACATGACATATATCTCAGTGCACGCTTAGCAACAACGACGTATCGGCTCGATGCGGCTCTTCCCGAATTTCATTCCACGCGGATTACGAATTTAGCCTGCCCCCCCGCCCCCTCTTCATCCTCCACGACCCCTCGGTGCTGCTATCTTACACTCGCACGTTTGACAAGTGAGCAATGCTGTATAGACGGAATTATGCACGTTAGCCAATCGCTCAGACCCACAAGACCGTTGAACGAAAAAACGTATATTGTGTATCGAAGACGTAAATAAGACGATTTTTACGAGTGTGATGCACATGGTACTTTTTGTTCGACTTTTTTGGAAAAATACTCATTCTAGGCTTGTGAAGCTCCGGATTGAAATCGATCACTTTGCGCCCTGCTTCGCAGGCACGGAATGACGGTTTTTCCAAGGGGGTCTCATAAAATAGTATATTTTGTATCTAGGACGTAAAGATGGCAATGTTTACGGATGTGATGCACACGATACTTTTTGCCCGACTCCCCTTGAAAAACATTCATTTCATGCTTGTGAAGCTCCGGACTTAAATCGATCAGTTTGCGCCCGCTTCGCCGGCACGTAATAACGCGTTTTCGAGGGAGGTCGGATAAAATAAAATTATTTAACCTCACTTAATCTTCCAATTTGGACTTACGAAGTGAAATAAGTCGATATACAAGGTGAAAAAAAAATACAACAAACATGAGGAATTTATAGTAATTGAATTTTGGCATCGATCGGTTTCAACGTGATGATTGTTAGGAGAATTTTTTTTTTTTTTGTCAAACAAATTCGCACGATGTATTATCGATTTATCCGATTGAATTGCAATGGCACGTATTGCGAATAAATTTGTCGAAACGTGCATAGCGTTGGATCGCAAAAGATTATGGTAGAGCGTTTGTATTTATGTTTAATATGTGTGTAATACCTTATTCGGCGGGCCAACGGATTTTCCACGGTGCAGTGCGCCGTTGTTCGTGATCGCGGAAATTAGTCAGCCCGGGCATTACCATCAGATCCATCTAATCTGGGACGTTCTCGAGGGACGCGGACGAGGGACTAATTCACCCTTCTCGAGACCGGGTGTGCGTGTGTGCGCCTTTATACGTATAATATATTATATATATATATATATATACGTGTGTGTGTGTATATTATATATTAGGGTGTCCTTAAATATGGTCATTTTGGATTTTCAATGCTCTTAACCGCTAGAATGATTCAATATGTATACGAAAAAATGTGGAACAAATTAGAGACGTCTATTGCATAGTTAACCGGTGCCACTGAGCAATTGAAATTTCACGTTTATATAACATTATATTTTTTTTCAATTGTTTGAATATAATATTGTCTCGAATGTTTTTTTTTCCGGTTTGAAATAATTACACTTTATCGACAGAATACGTTGGGATCGAGTTTGGGAAACATAAAGTTGAATTCTTCTATTTCATATTTAAAAAAAAGCCGTGAAGTATTAAATTGGAAAAAAAAAAAACGAATAAAAATCTCCTTGCACAACGCAAAAGCTCATCTTCTAAGATCACAATGGTAATTACCTAATCTTATAAAATACGGTTTCCACCATTGTTGCATTGTGGAAAGGATTAATAAGATATTAATTTGTTTCTACTTTAATTTAACACTTCCCGGTTGTTTTTTACCAATATAAAATAAAAAAATTCATCTACGTATTTCCCAAACTCAATGCCTACATGTTCTCTTAATAAGGTGTAATAATATTAAGCCGAAAAAGAAATTTCTAAACACAATTAAATCAAAACAATCGAAAAAATGAAAATGTAATTTAAATGAGAAATTTTCATTGCCCTGTGGCACGGGTCAAAAATGTAGTAGAGGTCTGAAATTTATTCCACATTTTGAAAAAATACATATTGAATCCTTCTGGATGTTAAGAGCTTCAAAAATCCAATACAATCGCATTAAGGACACCCTGACATATATAAATTTATATACGTATATATATATATATATGTATACGTGTATAAGAGAATACTCGTTCCTCGACTGTGTGTCATTACCGTACGTCGTCTCCCTTCGGATGGCGCGTCTGTCTGGTGCTCCGCGTGTGCACGGGATCGAGGAAAGCAACTCGGTTTGGTTATGCCAACGTTGTTATTGAATTATTTCGAGATACTCGGTTTTATGCGCGAGGGATGGAAGCCCCCCCCCGCCGGATTAGGCGGTGCAGATGGAGTAGGCGTGTCCCGGAGTGTCTTCCCGTCGCGATTTCACTCGGTGTGTGTGAGAGCAGCAGCATGAGCCACAGAACCGACAGCCCTGACGATGGAAAACCCCCGTACTCGCTAAACTCACCCTCGCCTTTCAGCCCCCCGCTTCCAACATCGTTCTCGGATCTCCGACGCGAGCCCTCATATTTCACCCTCACCTTCGCAGCCTTCGCTACCTCCTCCCCCTCCCCCTGCACCTTGCCAGTGCTTTCCGGCCTCGTACACTCGCACATTCGAGTAATCAATTGTACAGTCCGACCTCGAATATATTCATCCCACAAGGGACAATCGCTCACGAAATGAAACAATTTTTCTATATTTTTTGTCGTCGTCAAACTTCCGGAGGTATTTATTTTTCAATATTCAATTGTTATTCGTTGTTTTATGTTATTTTTTTCAAATAATTATTTTCTAATTTTTATTTTCAATGTAATTTTCTGAAATATTTAATTATTTGTATTGTTATTGTCATCGCTCACGAAATGAAACAATTTTTCTATATTTTTTGTCGTCGTCAACCTTCCGGAGGTATTTATTTTTTAATATTCAATTGTTATTCGTTGTTTCATGTAATTTTTTCAAATAATTATTTTCAATTTTTATTTTCAATGCAATTTTTTAAAATATTTAATTATTTCTATTGTTATTTTTAATATAATTTTTTAAAAAGAAATTACAGTTTGTTGGCTATTCGATTTCGAGCGTCTACAGTGATGTTAGCTTCGTTGGTACGGAAAAAAAACTCTTTATACTAATCAAGTATTCTTTATTTTAGCTTTCTGGAAACAGAAATTTAAATTTAAAAAAGAAAAAAAAATTGATATGAAGCATCGAGAGACTGTGATGAGCAAATATCGAGGACCGAGTGTTGATACGAAATGACTCACACAAGTGTTATGATATATAAATAATTATAACGACACCTTCGCCGGGGGAAGTTATTGCCCGACGTAAATCAAGATACGATTAGGGAGAAAGGTCGCGGCCCACACCCCGCGACGGCTGACATACGATATATAGCCGAGGTTATTACGAGGGTGTGTTGTGTCAGAAAGGATAAGAATAAAAAAAAATTAAAAAGAAAAAAAAACCAACGAGGGTGTCCCTCGCTCGATATCGAACGATCGGACAAAAACGCCGACGAGCCATTCATTCCCAGCAACATGTGCTCTCTCCGGGCTATCCGCACCCCCACGCACACTCATATATAGGTACACCCCATACGACACTATTATACGTTATTATTTGTTTGTATTTTTTTTTTTTTTTCAATTTTTTTTATTTCAATCTTACTCAATCGCTATCCGTCAACAATCTCCGATATCTATTAGAAAACGGTCGACTCGACAGCGAAATAGGCAAAAACTTTTCTTTCACTTTGTTTTTTTTTTTTAATTCTTCGTTTTTTCTTCTTGCCAGACTTTCGTGCATGCAGTGTGCGATATATGGATATGTTTTTGGTATCTGTTATCGGCTTGTGAGAACGTCTGGGTTGATTGTACAACAACGTGCGGAATGACCACCCCCCCCCCCTCCCTCCGCTGCGTCCCCGACGCTTATCGTCCAGTCTCGTAGAGTCCGATCGCGAAATCGATCGCGCCAGACGATAGGGCCATATCGGGCTGCCTCACCCCCTCCCCCCGCCGCCCCGTGGCCTCGCACTCTACGTATATATACGCTTCGACGATGATCGAGGGTAGTTTCGGGTGTGTGCGTATTTTTAGCAATTGCCGAGAGGGAGTTGGAGCATTGTTGCTCGAGTAGTCTACCCTCGAGTCAAGTGACCCCCGGCCCCGGGGGTCGGCCACGGCGCTGGCCGATTGGTCGGTGTGGCCCGGAGAGTCTCGATTGCAATACTCATGTACTTTCCAGACGAAAATAATTTTTTTCACTTTTTTTTTTGGTGCTGTTGTTGTTGTTGTTTTTTTTTTTTGTTATTTTATTTTTTTTCCAACGCACTTGACATGGAAACGCGAATTTCGTGATCGTCGGAGAAATTGTTTAACCCGAAGTTGTGACCCAACGAGGGTACGTTCGATTGGGCGGGGGCAGGGGGGGGGAGCTCGTGGACGGACAGGAGCAACGATTTTGGAACGAAAGGTTTTTTTTTTGTCGAGATGGGATTATTGTTTCGTATGGCTAATGCAGATGCAGTTAGTGGTAAGGGAACTTGCACGAAACTTGGTCAAGTCGGAGCTATGAGGCATATAGATATCTACTTGCACAACAAACTCGATAGACAGAACCATATAAAGTTCCACTCGTTGTTATTCGTGGGAATCCCAAGTGTATACGAGTTTAACGTATATACACAAGGATTGTGATGTTAAATTCAATCGTGATAATGAAATACCTGTATATAACATTTATTATAAAAATATGAAGATGAGCCGTTGCACCAATTCGAGTAACGAGTTTGAGCTTCACTCGGTATACAATTCGTATGATTTGTATCATCGTTTAGATTACAGTTTTACAGTGATACAAATAAATACTGTGAAAGTCCCTGTGAAAGAAAAAACAAACAATCGCCACCTCACAATACCATCATAATTTCATCATTTCGACGAAAAATATACATCAATTAAAAAATGAAGCAAAAATATTGAGAATCAAACCCCTGTACAGAAATAAGCGAGGAAAACAAAAAAAACCTCATTCCGCGACGACCGTTATCACAATCGATGCGTAAAAATCCATGAAAAAACTTCTTCCACCCCCTTTCGTCGAAATAAAAATTTTCCTCAAAAAAAATTTTTTTTTTAAGTAAGATTCGTGCCACTTCGCGAAATAACTTTTTATTTCCCTCCTCGTGGTTTCTCCGGTCCTCATGAGTTCCGACGGGGTTGCCTTCCCCGTCGCAACGACTTGTGCGTGTTCAGTCCGCGACGCCCCATACGTTTTACCAACGTGCATCGCGAATTCTACGACGAGAGTATTTTCCACGCCGCAATTGCGGAAACGGAGGCCGGGGGGGGGGGGCGGGGGGTGACGGAGCAGGCTCATAACGCACGGACAGACGGGCGCGGAACGAGGGTTGCGGTAGTCGTGGAAGGGTGCGTTTATCCCCCCAATTCGCGTTCATCTCGCAGTGCGGAACAACCCATACACTCGTCGTCGCGGAAATCTCTGATACGCAACACATTCACACTCGTGTATACATATATATATACGTCACTGATCGCTGTATTGGTAAAACCTACACAAAATCTATAAGCGTGTGTGTGTATGTGTGTGCAGGGTGGAATATAACCTCGCGGGGAATCAGGACGAAGGCACACACACACACACACACACACACACACACACACACACATACGTATGCGGCTGTTAGCCGCGCGCCGCGTACACCACAATGCGGCCGGGCGCGATGTAATTGCGGCTGAAAGTGCGGACACCGCGCGTCAGCAAAGCTGGGCCGGTCTCGTATTTGCTCTTCCGCGCGCTAGCCTTCGTAAGCGTAGCCCTATGCCCACCGCATATTATATTCATGCCTCACACACAAACACACACACACACACACACACACACACACACACACACACACACACACACACACACACACACACACACACACACACACTTGTACTCTCCCACTTCGGTCGGTGCAATTACACACGAAGGTACGTATACTCGGCTTCATTATTTCACGCATATGCGCCCGATGATAGGTGGCGGACAGTCCGCGGGATCCCGCGATAACTCATGTTGTGCTGCGCACCGCTATAAAGTTAATGATCTCTCGCACGTGTGTCACGTGATGCGCACGCGTGCGCGTTAGTCCGGCGTAATCGCCGGTTGACAAAGTTCGATCGAATGGTTAACGTTGTAAGGAACAATATATCCCAAAGATGTTGAAATATTTTGCCATGAAACAAAAATGAAGCATTTCATTGTATTTGAAGCTTTAGCGATTTGGACCGAATTTTTCCGGTACATTTTAAGTCCTAAACCTTTTTTGGGGTTTCACTACAAACGAAAAAATTTGGGGAATCTTTTTTTGTCCTTATTAAATTAAAAAACCATATATTTTGGAACTACTAACGAAAATTCAGTTAGTACAATCAACGACAGACGTAATTCTATGTGAAGCATAAATTTACGTATCTCTAGTTGAAACAAAACGAAACAACAAAACCAAAACAATGTTTGCCTATGAGAAAGTAAAAACAATGAAGGACAGTATTTTCGTGGTTCAAAATATTGCCGACCTTCGGGAAATCCTTCACTCAAGTTTGAGATGATGGCAAACGATTCTGGGTTCGGTCATAGGATTCGAACCAAGCAAACCACCACAACAAAAGTCAAAGTTCCACAATCGTTCGGATCCGAGGGAGCTTTTGCGTTCGGCAATTGAGCTTGGGACACAAAATCCATCGTCACGATGTCGGCACGCGTACTCACGTCGAGTACCTACGCGTATGTGTGATAAATTGCGCAGGTACGTCGAGAGCCGTATATACATATATACCGCACATAGACACGCGAAGTGTAGAAACGCGTTGGAGCGAGACCGCGTTTATTGGCATCATTCGAAACCCGCGAGAACGATCTCATGGTGCTTCTGGTGCTGGGAACAAAGCAGATGGAAATCCTTAACGGTTATTGGCCGTTGGACCCGCGAGAGTGTGAAAGAGAGGGACAGAGAGAAAGAGAGAGAGAGAGAAAGATTGCCCGTTCCGACTATTTCAACCCTCGTCCGAGAATTCCGAACCCTCGTGTGTGTGCAAATGATGGCGCGAACGCGTGCGGACTCTGTCCCACTCAACCGCCATATTCCATACCTTTTACAACTATATATGTGTAACACGATTTTACCGTGCCACGCTCGCCACAGCGCCACCGTCGTTACGACCGCTGTGACCCCCTGCATGACCCCCCTCCCCCCTCCACCTACACCAATTCATCGAACGTTACATTTGGCTCCGATTGGTGGTGATGCTCTTACGAGTGGTTCGAACTCCAGTCTGGGGATGGATATAAGCTGTGCATGGGTCGCGGTGTGTACCCCCCCCCCCCCCCAACCCCAACCAACATCGTCGTGCGGGCAAGAAAATTCCGTCCGTTACTTTCAATTAGATAATTGGAACTGCGGCAACTCGAAAAACCCTCGACGAGCTCTTTCGTAACACGAAATCCTCCCTTTGGCTATAACGCTATACCCCTGACTGACTACACGCTATATCGTACATCAGCTCGACTAAAGTAGTTTTTTTTCCATAATTTCTTACGTATAAATATTGATAATATTACACACAACAATGACGTGTACATTAGAAAAAATGTATTGTTTAATGAAAAAAAAGTGTCACGCATTAATTTTCGAAATTTATGATGTTGGACAGTTTGGAGCTCCGTCACTCTGCTTTTCTACAGTTCCAAAAACTGATTATCCACTTCATGGGTCCGAATAAATAAATTGCGTGGAATGCCACAGTAAGGATTTTTTTATTTTCTATTGTTCCGACAAAGTTTTATATACATTACAAAATATAATCAACAATCCAGTAACACCTTCGATAAATTCCTCGTCATTATTATTATCGAAAACTCTGATCGATGACAATGTTTTTTCGTCAAACTTGAGCCCCTCGAACACGGAGATTGAAAAAAAGAAACAAACAAAAAACAGAAGTAAACTTCGATGTGAACAAGAAGATGAGCAATATCGTCTGTGTGTAGCGACTTATCGCATGTGCCAACCCTCCGAGATTTCCTTCTCCGACATCATCGAGCGATGCCGCAGAACAGCC
Source organism: Diplazon laetatorius (assembly GCA_963662125.1). NCBI lineage: Eukaryota > Metazoa > Arthropoda > Insecta > Hymenoptera > Ichneumonidae > Diplazon > Diplazon laetatorius. The sequence goes on along the minus strand of OY759158.1, from coordinate 5,819,523 downwards.
ACGGGCAAGCAAACAAAAGCCTCATGAATAGAAGACCCGAATAACGCGAGTCTCCTGGCTCAACAGTTTTCCACGATTGGGGAAAATCCCCCTTCGATATGAAGAAACGGGCGAGGGGCGGCGGGGGACGGGAGGAGGGGGGCAATCGGTCGTCATTGCAGACTGGATTGTTTCACATCACCCCATCGACTCGTTCGCGCGTCCTCGCGCCCATGCTGTACAACCGGAATCCTTGTTTGCCTCGCGCACGGCGGGTCAAGAGGGTCGGGAGAAGCGGATTGGAACCCCGACGGAAATTCATCTATCGCTGGATGGAAACAACAGAGCCACGGTAGACCGACGGTATGTATTTGACGATGAAGCCGCGGGAGAGGAGGTTGAGGAGGGCGAGGGGAGGCCGGGGGTTATCGTGGAAAAAGAGCAACGAGTTGAAGAGCACGGCGACGGTTCTATATTTAGTCCGTGTAGTCGTTTGCGGAAGAAGGGAAGGAACGTAATCGAAACAGCGAGAACTTGGCAAAGAGAAAATAAGGGAAAAGGAGGTTCGGCGCAATGAATGCAAGGAGGGAAGTGAAACGTAGTTGGGACAAATGGGGAGAATGGGGGAAAAAGGAACGGCTACGGAAGGGCAAAGTGTGAGACTTATACGTACCTATATATATGTGTGTGTGTGTGTGTATGTATGGGGAAAGACGCCTCAATTCGAATGGCCCGAAACCCTTTCACAAATGGTCGTCAATTATTTTTTTTATTTTCACTTTGGAATAATTCGAAAGCATAACCTGATTTTTCTTTCAAATTTTTCACCCCCCTCTCTCTTCGCTTGAAAAAATGTAAAACATAATAAATTAGAGAAAACGTGCATTGCGTCGTTTTTTAAGTTAATGACGTTTTTTATTTTAGTATTCTGTGTAATAAAAGATGAAGGTGCTTTAGAATTTTAGAATGGCATCTTCATGGCTAATATTGATTTTTTCACGAGAATGATTTATTGAAAAAAAAAAACAATTTTTTAAATGAGAATTGTTGTGTTCACATTTTGATAGTTTCGAAGATTTGAAATTGAAGAAAATAAATATTAGTAATAAAGATGCTATTCTAAAATTAATGGAGGATCTTCATTTTTTCTTTCAAATGTAGAATATGATAAAATAAAGATTTAATCGATTTAAAAAACGGCCTGATTCGTGTTTTCTTTAATTTTTGATATTTTCAATTTTTTTTAGAGGCGAAGGGAGTGGATGGAAAATTCTGAAAAAAATCAAGGGATGTTTTTGGGGTACTCTGAATGGAAAAAATAAATTGACGACGATTTTTGAAGGGATGAGGGTTTTCACCCGGTCGAATTGAGGCGTCTGGCCCCATATATATATATATATATATATATATATATATATATATATATAAATACACACGGAATATAGTCTGATGCACAGCCAAGAGATACGGCGGTTGTGAATGTTGTCGTCCTCGGCCCGCTTTCCACCTGGATATTAAATATTAATCCCGCGAAATTACTAGACCTCCGTCGTGGCAATCTTTCGGTCTTCCCTCGTTCTTGCCAACCGTTACAACCCGTATAACCGATGCCGGTGTAGCACCCGCGCGCGCGCCCGCTCGTACCCTTATTCCTTTCTCCGTGTTCCAATCTCTAACTCGTTGTACCGTCGCAGTTCTCCCCCTAAGCAAGGGGCAAGTCATCCCGCGGCTGGATTAACTTGCGGTTCGGGTTATCCGTCGCGGAGGCTTTAATGGCCGTTTCTACGTCTCACTTTTTTTTTCTTTTTGTTTCTTTTTTTTTTAATTTCCTCGTTCTTCCAATTCTCCGCCTTTTCCTTATTCTCCGTTGATTCTTGACCCGCTTTCGGATCACTCGCTTTTACCGGGCAAAAATATTTTTTTCTTTTTCATTGGATTCCGAGTTGTTTTTTTTTTCGTTCTTTCTCGTCGTTTTGTGCTTCACGAAATTAGTTACAGACTTACGAGATTGTTAACCGTCTTGAGTGGTCGAAATCTCATCGAAGAGAAAATTCAATGACTCTTTCTACCAGAGATGGGCATTGATTTAATGAAAATGTATTTTAAATACGTACTCATCGAACTCAATGATAATGAATTTTACGGGATTTATTGAATATTTTAATTAATTCGTAAGATAATAATTTACGTAAATTCATCATGATTATTACGGAAATGTAAAAATATTAATTAACGCACGATAGTTAATCACAGTTATTTGTTTCAAAAAGTATTTAAACAAATTTTCATCGAACCGATGTCCATCCCTGCTTTCTACTTCACAGTTGAAACGTGTGAAAATCGAAAATGCTTCAGATAGGGCACACGCGTTGAATTGTCATGGTCGGAGAGTGTTTTCATTGCCGACGATGTCATCACTGTGAGAACGAATACGTTCGGGAATAATAAGATCGAGATCATGGTCTCCCTTCGTTCCCATCGACCATGATAATATTGGCCATTGTGCGCGACAACAACGTTACAGCGATGGATTTTTTTTTCTTCGATTTCAATTTCAACCAGTGATTGGCCATTCTGAAGAATCGAACGTTCGATAAATACTCTTTGAATGGAAGTGACACGCTGGTTGGTGATGATAACAATGTCGGATTGTCTGTGCGAACGAAGATTGATACGTGGCCAATAACCGTAACCGTTTGGGGTGGACCACTCGAAGTGACACGTGCATGTGCGTGGCTCGATTCGAGTGCGACGGGTCCAAGGACCAATTGGGAACTGGTTTAGATTGAGAACCCGGGGACACTTCGGAAATTGCATCGGGATTCAGTCGGAAGAACCCAGTGGACGTACTTGTGTATATACGTGTGTGTATGTCTGTGGGAGCCTCGTTGTCACGATTCTGGCACGTATTACCATTCGACCCCGCTTGCTTTACATTCGCAGGCACACACACTCGACAACACGCTTATTTGAACGAAGGATCAAACCCTTCCGACGTTCGACACTTCGTCCACGTCTCCGGACACGCAGTCGGGGATCAACGCTGGTTAATCGTTCCTTAAACCTCGTGGGTACTGGAACGATCGTCGATGAATGTGGTCCGGTTATTGTTATTGTGTTTACATTTGTCTCAAATTAAAAACAACGAAAAGATCAGAGCCGATTAAGAGGGTACATCTAGCATAAAATCGATTTTTTTTCGTTTGATGCATTTTCGTAAAGGAGAACTATTCAAAAGCATTACCGGAAAATCGCATCGAGAAATTCTTGAAATTGGTTGAGTTACACCTAATTTGATCACGCCTGTTGTCTTTTTTTTTCGAAATACCACGAAATAATATTCAAACATTCGCAAACGTATCTGGAATCTTATTAAAGGAAATATTTATTTGATTTTATTTGATTCAATGTTGTTGATAAAGTTTTTTTCGTACAACGATGTTGATTATTGATTTTTACGTTTTTTTCAAACTTATTGGGGTTGAAGTTACGAATTATTGTAACTTTACTACGTTGGTCGACGTTAATAACGTTGTTGATTCGATTATCGTTATTGTTCGTTAATATTTATGATTATTGTTGGTGATTATGGTTGTTGGTTCAACGGGCATGGGGCTTTTCTCAGGAATGATGTAGTCTTGAGGGTATGGCGGTAAATTGTCAACGGGTCGGGGGTTTCTTCGTCGGTAGACGAAAATGGCTGCCCAAGTCAGAGTGAAGAATAGTGTAATTAGAAGTACGCTGCCCAGTGAGGATGACAGGGCGTTGCTCATTCTGTATCTTTGTGTGGGATGAACCTCGATCGTCGCACATTGTTCCCCCTCGGAGACTTTCACTGTCAACGAGGCGAAACAGGTCCATTTGCCAATATCTTCGGGTCGAGGATCTGCAAAAACGCAAATAAGATAAATATCACTGTGTAGCATCGAAAGGATTGGAAATATATTTTGTTCATTAATTTTTTCGGAAATATGTGGAAATCTCTACCCAAAATAATCAAGCTGCATTCGTCGAGGGTTTTGGTCAATTGATACCGATAGGAGTCTGATACGTCGATCCCACCGCCATTTGGACGGACCCATCGACAGTAATCCAAAGTGTCCCTATCACCGATAAAACTTCGACACGTCAGGTTTGTATTTTCAACAGCGAGCACCCCGTCGCTGCTCGCAACGAGATAAGTATCTGTGAAGAACAATGGGACATCAAAACATATGAATACAATGAAAATTACGTTCCACAAGGTTTTATAAAAACACGAAAAAAATAAAATCGACGTTATATCAGGGGCAAATGAACCTACGGACAAAATATCACTTGGAAAAAATATCACACAGACAATATATCACATGAAAAAATGTAACAGCCACGAAATATCGTGGAACAGGATCACTTATTTTAATAGTTTGTTCTAATAATTGTTGCTAATTATACGTGATAAAAAATGTACGTAAATGTTATAAAAAACCTTTGTCAAAAAAATCTGTCATCAAAAAGCTACGCCCAAAAACCCACATCCGAAAAAAAAATCCGTCCCCAAAAAATCCGGCCGAAAACATTTTTATCCTCAACCATTTCGTCTCAAAACAACTCATTAACAACACTAAATACGTTGTTTTTCTGATTTTTTTAAAGTAATTCATATAAAAGTATAATGCCACCGAAAAACTTCGATCAATTCGTCAATTTTTCAAACAAGATAAAATCCAGAAGGACCCAAAAGAACTCAAACAACTTGAAGCACCCAGAAAACCTGACACCAAAGTTGTACACGAGGAGAGCCTACTTTGAACAAGTTTTTTGGCCAGTTTGATTTGAATAAAATCAACAGTGTGGCTGAAGGTTTTATAAATTGGCAATAAGTATATATTGTCATTCTAATATCATGTCGGTGTGATATTTATTATTGTGATATTTCATCCGTGGGTTTATTCGTCCGTGACATTTAATCGTCCGATATTTTCACTGTTACATTATCCCGTGTCGCTAAAATTCATAATCTCTTCGACAAATGCGAACAACGAATTGAACCACCAAATTAACATTAGATTCACGAACCTGTGACGATAACCGAAACTTTTTCTTGGATTTCATGACCTCCGTCAATGCCCAAATGACACGTCCATTCCCCACTCTCGGGGTTGGTAATCTTGGCACCGCATTCGCCAGATGCAAGACCGTTGCCCTCGTACTTGAGACTGTTACCGGCTGAGCCCACATCCTTCGAGACACCGTAAACCGTTCCGTTGGGACTTGTCAGCCAGCAGTACTTCAATCTCACATTGGCCTTGCAAGCAATCTTGGAAAACGAAAAGAAAAAAAAAAGAAATAATCAGTTCAATAATCAACAAGCTTTTGTAGAATAATTTTCAACCGACATACCTTGCATTCATCGTCACGCTTGACGTATACCGGACGATGATCGATCACACGTCCGCCGTTGTACGAACTCCCTCGAGTGTTGATCACATTGATCACAGAACCTTGTATTTTTCCGTTCACGTCAATCCGACAGTACCAGACACCGAAATCCATGTCAGATGGCTTGTGAATCGTCACACCGCATTCGGCACCGCGGTTTGCCGAGTTTTCATTGTACCCCGCGCCATAGTACGAGTAACTTTTCCAAACGAAACATAAAACGAAAAGAAAAAAAAATTAGAGTCGTGAAAGAAATCCATAAAAGCATCAGAATCACAAGACAGAATATTGATGATTGATTATCCATTGGATTTTGATAGTGAACATACTTGTCGTTTCCCACACCGACCGGAAGTAGCATAAAACGTCCGTCTGGTCTGATGAAGCTGCAAAATTCCAGGCTGGGCTGTGGACTCTTGCACAGTATATTAATTTTTCCATCATTTTCGAAAGAATACGAACATTCTATCGACTCCATATCTGAAAAAAAAAAAAAAACAAAACAAAGCGTGAAATAAAAATGATGTCAAATTATTTTGATCAAACGAATTATAAAATTATTTCGATTCGTACTTATCGTTTTAACATCGATGGTCCTGTGTTTTATATCAATTCTTCCTTGCCTCGCGTATGAAGCTAGCCACGTGCCTTGATGATGCTCACTGACGACCGGAACTTTGTGTTCGCATTTTCCAAACGTCGTGGGCATTTTTCTGCCATCGGGCGTAGTTATTTGACAAAATAATATCTTTTCGTCATCCGTGACTATTATTTTTTCCTCGCTCTTGATGCGCCAGATTTTTTTCAACTGCCAACAATCGCATACACATTATTTTCCAATATGTCATTATACCGTTCTTATTATTTGTCAATGTATAATTAACGCGACACCAAGTTTATTCATACCGTTGGTGTCTCGGTGTCAGATGGTGGAACTTTTATACTGAATGTCGCATAATTGACATGCGACTTTCCGATTTGTTCGGAAAACTGCCATTCACCGGATAACGATTCATTCGCGAGCATCCGAATTCCGCAATGGCCGTCGAGACTTGCCCCCTCGATCGTTTCTTTTTTCAGATCGACCGTTATTTCGTGCTGCATAATTGGAAGAGAACAAGAAAAGTAGTCAAGTAGCGTCTTAGGCACGCACGTGATAAAAATGAACAAATAAAAGTGACTAGAACAGAATGACCCGTAGTCATTCTGTACTAGCGACTTTTATTTTTAAGCCATTTTTATTTCTATATTTCATTCGTCAACTATTTTTGCTACAGTGCTCATTATAATCTTGATCGAATGTACTAATGAAAACCTACATTTCGCAATTTTTTCCGATTTTTCGAATCATTGTTTTCGGAATTGAAGAGGGGGAGGGGGGAATTTTGATGATAACGACTTTGAAAGCGAATATGTCGTGACTGGAGGGTTGAATTGAGAAGGTCTCAGAACATTTCAAACTGAATATGAGAAGACCTCTTGAAAGACACCTCACGCGATAGGGTGATAGTCAAAAATTGTTGAGTTCACTTTTTAATTTGTGGTTAGGGGATCGAAATTATATTTTAATTCTTCATTTTATCATTCCTGTTTTTGAGTCATCGAATTTACGTCTTGTGTGCTAAATTTCATCTTGGGTGAAGCTCCGGACTGAAATCGGTCACTTTGCGCCCGTTTCGCAACCATGAAGTGACGCGTTTCCGAGGGAGGACAGATAAAAACGAATTTAAGATAAAAGTTTCGATTTTTATCGCATCAATAATGATGGATAAGGATGAAATTAATTGCTGTACCGGATTGGTCACATTGCAGACCGTCACATCGGTTTCGTTAGTATCGAGCCCGACTCTTATCCACTGTCCCGATTGTGATACGATGTAATTTGCTGGCTTCACGTTGACTTTCTGAAATAAAAATGCGTATCAGGTGCGTCAGCACTTGCTTTTCAATTTTACAGATGGAGGTAACATAAGATAGGTATTTGTTACGTTTTCGTTATTGGCGTGAAAAATTTGAAACACTTGACATGCGGTGAATTTCAAATTTTTCTGTTTTTTTTCCCTCAAAAGTTCAATGAAAAAAATTCGGACAATTCTTACCGATCTTATTTTAACGTCGAATTCGGTTATAAAGTTTTCCGAGTTGGTAATGGTGTTCATAGTCCAAAGTCCGATGGAGCGTAATTCAGGGTCCTCCATAGTCATTGTACATCTACTGGACCAGCGATCGTAGTGTCCAGGCGATTCATTGATCGGATAAAGAGAATATGATTTTCCATCGTTTGTAACCACACTGCAGTTCACAAGTGAATCGACGGGTAACGGAGCTCTCAGTATCAGCTCACGATCATTTATGTCGATGTAAACCGTCTCACCTGCGAACACATGCGTATCGATTATTTCACTAGGACGATTTTCGTACGATTGTTGAATAAAAAATCCATTTATTGTATAGTTGTATATAATCCTCCGGTCAACAGCACATCACACTTTTTGTTTGTCGTTCGGAATTTTGTTTTTTTTTTTTTTGTCTCAATAATTCAATTGAGTTAATTCGCCAAATCGGCCGAATAAGTCTCCATCATTGATATTTGTCGCGGATGAAAAAATAAAAATAAAAACTTCAATCAACGATAAATTGCGCTGGAAAAATATCACCACTAACTATTGACGAAAAAAAAATTACCACAATTTGATAAGGCGATTTGAAGAGCGAGAATAAGACCCGCGGATACGAAGTGCCGCATCGTGGTTCGATCGAAATTTCGACCAATTGATACTGACGATCCAAAGACTGTCGTCGTTCTTTTTATACGTAGATAAGCGACTATCGGTGATTGACTCGATGGCGATTGTGTGGATAAAAATCTTATAGGTGTGTGCGTGTGTGTGTGCGAGTTGGCCATATAATCAGCAGGCGCTCATGCTCTTCGCATCGTTTAACGAAATTCAAGGTGTGTGCTTTCGGAAATGATGAAAATTCACGAAAAAAACTTTTCATCATCCACAATGAATTCTCATACGGCATCACAGTCGAAGCACTATAAGCAAACGGGCCAATTGTAGTTCCATAAGAAAAAAAAATAAGGTTTCTCGTGCAAAATTGTGAAAAAAATATATTTCGAATGAAGCCGGACGGAAATTTAAAAAAAAGTTATTTGAGGCAGTTTGTGTGATGACAAATCATAAATTGGTGGCAAAACATTCCAGTCCCGAAAATACCTATATCTCGAAACATTCATGCCTTATCTGATATAAAAAAATCGATTGATGTAAGAGATACAGGCGATCCGGGGCCAAACGATCCACCGGCAGTTAAAATTAGGGTGACCCAGAAAATCCGACAAAACAATAAATCCCAAAAGCAAGAACAATAAAATTCAATGACTTACCCGAACATTCTGAAAATATCGTGATCGATCAAGATCAGATCCATCCAATGACCGGATCGATCGAAAACCTGCGGATTGTCACAATCTAACAATCTCATGCGCACTTGTTTCAGTGAATGACATTCCGAAGTGGGCGACACATTGTCGACAAGTGCGCGACTGGCCAGATAAAACGAAAAAATCGTAGAAAACAAATATCCAGATCAATCGTATCCACTTATCGACAACTAAATAACGTATCTATGTTTACACAGACTCAAATGCAACAATACCGAGCGAGATTGCAATTTTTCATCAGTTCGAACAATGGTTCATTTTGCCGTGAACCATTTTCCATCGGAGAACCTTATGCCATATGTTCAAACGTTTATTATCGACTGATAAGCGATATATATATATATAATAATATATCGATCGGCGATCCGTTGATTTTTCTCCGTTGGCTAAATCGCATTATCCCGAAAACGCCTCGCACTATCGGTGAAATATATTGTTGCAGGGAAGGCGCCGCGACCTCAAGTGCCATTGGGAATATTCGAAAATTGATACGATTATCGTTTCGATCAGATAAAAAAAACAACGACTTTATCTCGTACGTGCCATTCCGTACGTCCACGGACTCTCGTGCGATAGATTAAACAATGTGGCAAACAAGCACTTTGATTCGTACCGTATACATATATATATATAATTCGTAGTCGTATTCGTACCGTATACATATGTATATATAATTATATATATATATAATTGGCGCTGAACGCGTGCTTCATTGGAGTACAAAAGATTCATAACCATCCCAAAGACCGGCTGTAGACATGCACAGGCCACCTAATCCACCTTTGTGATCTTCTAATCTCACAACAGCTTTTGCAAGTATTGGGAAAAAAGGAAAAAAAAAACAAGTGTCACGCTCTGTTATCAGTGGATATCATGAGTTCTTCCCGCATGGTGATCCCACCGAACGGTAATCCATTGACTTTGCACCGACTTGAAACGATCGGCAACGCGATATACATCATCATCGCTGGAATCGACGCAAGATCCCATTGTCAATCCGTGCATACGTCTTGTGATTATCGCTAGCTGCTAAAATTTCGAGTCACTCCCTAATTTGTGGCATCCATTGAAAATATATAAAAAAAAATATTGCAGCAAATAACTTACCAGTGGACAAATTTTATTGTCCAAATGATCTTCATGATACGCATCGAGTTTATATCTCCGGGCAATATGTCGCCTGCCGGATAATAAAGCGTCGAAGAAAAAAAAACCGAAGAACGTGAATCGCGTTGAATGAATAATTTAGCATGGCACGAATATCGGTTCCCAAAATCTTTCCCCCTCCGTCCCTCGGCCCGAAGAAGATGTATTTCACAACCGAGACGAAGGTACACATAAAGTCCATCCCGTGGTCCCGAGCAAAACGTCATCGCGGCCAATCCCATTTGAGATTAGACGTAGGCGAGAATTGTGTTACCTCGGAGTTTGAGCGGATCAAAGGCAAATTCCCAGTTGGGATGCATACGGGCGTAATTGATATGCCTGATGGGGGTTTCCAAGTCGGATAGTCAATTACCATAATCTTGTTGCGGAAGGCCAGTCTCTGTCTAGTCCCCATCTCCCCCTTCCCCAAGCCTCGCTGTTCCCCCCCCCCCCTCCGCAAGCCCACCCCTCATTGTTAACCACGCTCGCGGACCGTGTCGATACCTCCGTTCACCGTTTCGCGTATGCACTTGGGAATATCAATTCGATTTCGCAGAAAGAAAAAAAAAAACAATTTCCCCCCTTCGTCATTCAGAATTATTCTGTTCAGCGTCGAGCCACATGTACAAACTTTGAACGACAGCAAAACCAACATGCGTATTTGCTAATAGTATTTCGTTGTGAAAGCTAAAAAAAAAAAAAAGAAAAATCAGAAAACAAAATTGTATTGGAATGAAAAATCGTCATGAAAATTAATTTCAATTGTTAATTCAACAAAGATATTTTTATCTGACGATAAATACGTTTGATAGATCAAAACAATCGATTGAATAATTGTGATAACGAATATTGATGAATTCAACCTTATTTAACATTTTTCAAGTATTTTTATTAATTTTTAACAGTCGAGTTCAAAAGTCGAGACTGTTTCCTATTTTACGATTATTTTTTAATCATCCGACCCGCATTTGTGAATTTAATGCTAAGCATAATCCAGTTGTTCGGGTTTAACCAGACAAACCGTGAGGCTGTTTCACGAAGATAGCTCTCGATTAACTGCGTTAAATCGTAGCTCGCCATTTATCGGACATATAATAGAGACGTTATTTTCACGCCATATGCCATGCGTTATACGTTGGAGCATGCACACATACCGGCATCAAATAGTCCAGGGGAAGGTGAATCGGCGGGGGGGGGGGGGGACGAACGAAGGTAAACGCTGCCTCGGAATATGTAGTATGGACATTTAAGTTCAAACAACCCTGCACGAGTCGACACAATATAACCGAACGTGCGGTTTAATGGGCTGCAGGATCACCAGCACAATATGCTTTTTGGTGAAATATACGCGAGCTCGATTGCGCCCCCGCCCTCTCCCGTCAAACAACTAGAAAAACTTGCCCAGACTCGAGAGAGCTCAACGCAGTTTCGGATCTGCCATACAATACACGGACAATGGACTTTTGTGCAAAGCTCGTACGCGTCGGTTAAGGCAAAATGGCGAAATCGGTATTGCCGGTCACCACATTTCGGACCACGAGCTTCTGACCCGAGGGCTCGACGATCCGATGTTTTTGCCGATTGCCCGAGGCAACCTTTTGCAACCAATTTGCACGAACTCGAACCTGTATCCTCTCTTCGGTGAACATGATCGTCAATTTTTCCATGAAATCCATTCTTTCATATTTCCATTCTATTTCCTGAATATCGTGAAGGAAAGCACTTTTTCCATTTTCAATTATTTCATTGTTTTTAATTCATCAAAATTCTTCATCGACGGGCGTTGACATAATCGGAAAAAAACTTTTTTTTTTCAAATTCTATTCTTTACGATTGTGGTTCTCGTTTAGCCCTCCGATAAAAACGTTGCATGACAAATTTACAAAATGGCGGCGCTTCAAAGGGGGTACTCTGATTCTCATAATAAAATGTTTACTTCTCGTGGTCCGAAAAAATAGTAATTACGAAACAATGCAAAAAAATGGAAGGTAGAATGATGAACACATTGGTAAAGAATAGAATATAAAAGAGTTGGTTTGTTTGATCTGCGCAGGATCGAATATCTTGTACAATTTCGAATAAAATCTTTTGGAAAAATTCGATACGTTGCTTCAAACATGTATAAATTCAACTGTAAAATACTAACACTACATTTAACGGTTTTTGTCTGAATTAAATTGCGAAAAAATCACCTCGACAATGGCCATTAGAAAACATCCCTGAATAAAATCGCTTTGAAAAAATTCAAAACTCCATTGAAAATAGGAATGTCAATTGTTCTTTATGTTAACATGGGGCACATGATGTATGTAGGTCGAACGGGATTGGATGGAATTTACGATCCGGTAATAAAGTGATTCCGCAATCCGGGCTTACAGTTGAGTCCTGCCGAAGCTATTTGAATCGCATCGGAGAACATAACCGGTGAGCTAAGCACGTTGGGGGACTCAAGGTAGGTCGTGACGACGTGTACGGTTCCGTCGTATTCTCGGTTCTATGAATATTATCGAGCCCCCTCCCCTCCCGCCCCACCCCCCATTCGATTCGATTACGGATCAATTGGCATCGATCTTCAGTGCAATTTCACGAAATCTATGACTTTACTAATCCTCATGGAGCACCCTATCTATATATATATATATATATATATATATATATTCGTACATTACGAGATCGGGTTTGGAGACGAGTCGTCGTCTAGAGGTAGGTCAGGGTAGTTGCTTGCTACGTAGAACCGGGGTTGTACTAGGATATATGAGACTGTCGCTGCTTATCGATAATACATAGATATATATATATACATGTATATACGGTTTTCCCGATTGATATCCGCTCCACATTCGAACGGTCGCGCATCTTCATCGATTGACAAACCCCATGCCCAGTGACTTGGGTGCGATTATATATGCAAGTCGCTTAGAACCGAGAAATCCATAGACACGATAACCTCAATATGGAGCACGCATTTCGATAGTCTTGTAAGCCGATTGGATCTAACCACTGGCGTGAAATAGATCTTCGTTGAGTATAATTGTTTTCATCTTCGTTCAGTCGATAATAATACCACGATTTTCTAAAAATAAAAATCGTATACTTAATTCCCTTAAGGGAGCTGACTCCAGGTGACTTAGCCCCCTTCCAAAAAATTGAAAATTTGTTTTTTCGTGTTATAATCGATCCCAATTAGAAATCGATTTTAACTTTATGGAATACTTATACTCAGCTATCATTTTAAAAAAAAATTCATAGCCATATAAAGCATCTGATCACTGTGAGATTAATCAGAAACTTTTCCAGCCCCCTTAAGTCGTAACGCCGCTCTAGAGATGAAAAAAATATGCCATAAAAATTTATCTAATTGTGGCCATACACAAAAACGCAAATACTTGTTCCACCTCATTTCTGAGCCCTCAGAGCCTAATTAAAGCAAAAAAACAAAATAATAATAATAATTTTTCCTCTTATGAAAAATTCTGAAATGGCCTTATCCCTCGAAGATCAAATTGGTTCGTTCACGTCTCTTCATCTGGGTCATCATCCAGTGTCACGTGACGCCCGACGAAGGTATGAAATCCTCGTAATCGAAACGAGCGACGGTCGTATGCCTCGAAATTTCGTCCTTGTTATTTCACGTGTGGATTTACATGCTCGTTGTACACCAACATAACACAGGTGACGAGAGAGGTGGACGGGGGGGGGCGTAAAGAGAGAGAGAGAGAGAGATAGAGATAGAGGGCACTCGGGCGAAAGGTTAATTCTGTAATCCCGGAGCGGACGTACAGTTGCGCGGACGGATCATGCGGGTGCTCACTCATTTGCACAATAATGGCGTAATTCCGGAATCCCGATGATATAGCGTAACGAACACGGGCATTTCGGACCACGATAAACACACGTGGGGCCGGGGACGGGGGGTTAGTTGTGTGCGTTGCAGCGACGCGTGGGGTCTGTCGTGTTACTTTCGCGCGTGGGTCATGTACACCGCATCTATATTGGGTATATTGCCCGCAGGACAACGCGCACGGACCCACGCGGCACACACGGCTGATGGGATGCGATGAGCGTTGGATATAGTTTGCCACGACGAAATAAATCCGCGTCGACAATGGAATAGAGAGAGAGAGAGAGAGAGAGAGAGAGAGAGAGAGAGATAGAGAGGACAAAGCTCGGGCTGAAGCAACGTCAATTTTATTCCTGCAGTAGGTATCGAACAGGATGATCCGGTAGGCGGACGCACGCAGTCGATCAGAGTGGAAAAGAACCGAACACCAGAGTCAAACGCGGCGTCGCTTGCACACACAAACACACGCACACTGGAAAACATATATAACACACGTACACATGACTTGATGCGCCTATAACGAATGTCGTGTCTGTCGTGTATGTAGGTGAGTTCTATCGAGCGTTCGTAATTCGGGCTTCACCGCATGCGTTGTTCCAATTCCCGCGAGACCTGCAACCGCGATGCACCTGGTTCTCGCACAACAACGGTCCTTTATAACTTTGCCGGTGCGCCATACGTGAATATCGTTGGTTCGATAGAATTCGGAATATTTTTTTTTTCACCTCCCTTTCTTTCTTATACTTCGAGAGTGAGATAAGCATGATGGTTGAAGTTCATCAATATGAGAACTATAAATATGGCAATTCGATTTTTGATCACGTGTGATGGGACACGAGGCTCAAATTGAGATTTGGTTTTGATTATTATGCACGTGTGTTTGATAGCTCTTCTAGTTTTTGAAGACGTGAGATTTTTTGAATTATATTTCATTTTGGCGAATTGTATTTGGTAAATAAAACGGATTTCTTATTTGTTCGTCGATTTTTTTTCGAGACTCTGAGGAGAATTTGAATTATTTTTTGGTAGTCGTACGAAGCGGGGAATTATGACGATATTATTGGATCTCGAGTTTAATTTTTGAAGATAGTTTTGACTGTGTTGGGTCTATCAAATGGGAAACCAGAGAGAGAGAGAGACTGGACTAATTGTACACATTTGCCTGAAAAATTACGCTTCATGGAGCGAACAAAACCGTTGGACAATCATTGTCCTGGTTTCGTTTTATTTCGTAAGAAATTTATATTGTATATAAATGTACATTTATAAGAAGATCGAGGTTGCAGCAATCTATTCCAATCGGGACGAAAGAACAATATTTCGCAAATACGTAGATGACATTTCGAGGATTTATGAAGCAGTCCGTGGGGGTGATTATACGACGCGACTGTGCCAGAACGTCTGGCCTGGTCTGGCCCAGTCGCATATACGAACGAATATAACGAGGTTAACAGCCGCAAACGGAGAGGTTGAGAATAAATAAACTTCACGCCGCGGTTAACTCTAATAATCCAAATCTAGGTTGCGTCTCCATTATATTCATCATTTTTTTACGATCATATCGATCGGAAAATCATTGATAAGGTTATTGCAGTCTTGGCTATTGAGTTTTCAATGAATCTGAAGGATTCGCCCAAGCACCAAGCTGTTCAGTATTACCGAGGATCATCGGATCAATCATTTATCGAATAAATAAAAAAATTAACAGAAACGTTGTTGGCGAAAAAATCATTTGGGGTTCAGGAATATTCCGTTTTGATATTTTGCCGGATTTTTATTATTTTTCAAACTCATGTTAATATAATTTTTTTTCAGAATACCCTATACGGTATTAATTACAACGTACATCGAGTGTATTCCAATAAAAATATGTTGATTAAATTATTAAAATAATATTAGTGTATTCCTTTAAAATTATATTAACATGGCTGAAAGAATCATGAAAGACCCTCAATTTTTCCTCAATAACCCCTTAATATCAATTAATTAAACAAAACGACAACAGTAACGATAGCTTTCCGCTCACATATTTAATTATTCACTACAAAACAATTTCCACCCTTTCGTGATTTCGAGTATTTTCCTTCTTTTCCTTCATTGATTCCTCCACTCCATCTCCTTCTCCTTTTTTTTCCAAGCCCATCTTTTTCCACATTTCCTTGAAGTATTCAAAAATCCTTGTTTATATTTTATCACCCATCGCATTTATAATTTCTCCCTTTAGTGCCAAATCATCTATTCCTTACATCCATCCATTCCTCTCCTCTTTCATTCTTGTTTCACAGCCCCTTAATAATTATTATACACACGAATAATCCGAAAAAAAGAAACCGGGATATATATATGAGCGATTCCACGTGACTTCAGCCACTCAAAAAAAAAATTTTCCACAAATAATTTTAAAAAATTGAGCTATTTTTTTGCAATATATTCACCGAGTGCCGATTTTTTTTAAATTTTTTTGACGGTTTTATCGTTAATTAAAGTTTTTTTGTATTTTTCCATTCAAATGGCTGTATCTTTGGCAGGGTTTGACGTATTTAGATTTGTAAAAAACGAAAATGTGCGTCTTTTTAAGGCCTTCCAGAAAAAAATTACTTTAGATTCTATTGAGCAAGTTGCACGTCCGTTTCAGGGCAAAATATGCAAAAATATTTTTTTTCTCAAAAAATGCATTTTTAATTTTTTTTTCAAAATTGCCCCGAATTCCGAATACCAAAAAAGAATTTTTGGTATTTTTCATATCGTGGGACCGGCAATCGGTAATGCGTAATTTTACCGATTTCATTAATAGATTTTTTTCAGTTCGATTTTTTTTTTTTTTCATGGGCTCCAGTCACTTTACGCGAGTTCAGAAGCCTTCTTGAACGAGAATCTAATGATAATCAATGCTCGTTGAATCGCGTGAAGCGAAAAAATCAAACTGTAAAAAATCTATTAATGAAATCGGTAAAATTACGCATTACCGATTGCCGGTCCCACGATATAAAAAATACCAAAAATTCTTTTTTGGTATTCAGAATTCGGGGCAATTTTGAAAAAAAAAATTAAAAATGCATTTTTTGAGAAAAAAAATATTTTTGCATATTTTGCCCTGAAACGGACGTGCAACTTGCTCAATAGAATCTAAAGTAATTTTTTTCTGGAAAGCCTTAAAAAGACGCTCATTTTCGTTTTTTACAAATCTAAATACGTCAAACCCTGCCAAAGATACAGCCATTTGAATGGAAAAATACAAAAAAAACTTTAATTAACGATAAAACCGTCAAAAAAAATTTTAAAAAATCGGCACTCGGTGAATATATTGCATAAAAATAGCTCAATTGTTTAAAATTATTTGTGAAAAAATTTTTTTTTGAGTGGCTGAAGTCACGTGGAATCGCTCATATGTGTGTGTGTGTGTGTGTGTGTGTGTCTGTGTGTGTGTGTACATTTAGTAGAGAATGGCTACCATTCATAACTGCAGAAGTCTGCGCGCAATGTCCCCCCTTCCAAGCTCTCGCGCGGTCGCTCGCGCGCGATTGAAGACGACCGAGGGATTCGAGATTATCTCACTTGATAATAAACGTACGAACGCACGAGCTGTTTGAGCTTACCGCGCGTTCGTATGTAACACGGTCACCACCTACGGTGATTTCGAGAGAGCGGGACAATGATGGCAACAGCAGGGGGGGGGGAACAGGGACGGATGAAATCATGAGCCAGGGCATTAAGTACATTGGGTTATATACCTATATAAATTAATTGTACGTCCGGTGGGGTGGAGGACAAGCATCAACAGCGTTAGCATACGTATGTTACACACACGGGCCCTCGCCGAAATGTATAGTTTTTTTTCTTTTTTTTTTTTTCAAGTGGATGCCTTCGTCGCTCGAGATTAGGGGCTCGTTGGTTTTCGTTGGATTTGCACAACAATGAAGGAGGAAGGGGCGCAGATGACTGAGCGCGGCATGTGCGAACCCACAGATTGGTGAACCGCGCGACGTTTTCCCTCTTCAACCATCGAGGGATCCTTAATCCGCCGGATCCTCGCTCTCCAATTTGATACATTTTCTATCCTGCGTCGTATAATACACTTTCCCTATTTTTATGTTTCTTTTTTTTCGTTTTCATTCGTTTGCGGCTTTATGTGTATCCACCAACCCTCTGGACTGGTGGGTTTTAGTAAGAAAAAATGTATACAAATGTGGGGAACACAAACTCGCCGCATAAAAATTAGGGGAATTTCGCGAAATTGTTTCATTGAGATGGTTTGAAAAAATTGGATATTTTTTATTTCACGGTGAACGTAAGATTTGGACACCTCTATTGTTGTATGCAACGATAAATAATTAATGTTTTTTTGTTTTTTTGCAAAACTGATTTAATAAACGGAGAGTCGAGTCGCGGAAACGGGGGGTGTCTCTGTGTTCTCGCACAGAGACAGGTAACAGAAAACGACGGGGGATGCGCTCGAGAGTTGTTACCTCGGGTCGAAATTGAATTTAAAAGAATGACTAGCACTACGGTTATTTGCCTCGGTCGACCATGGGACAAAAGCCTTTTGAGCCCTCCGTTGTTTCGAGAGATATACCCCAGAGTTGAAACGACTAAGAGAGGAAGAGAGAACACAAAAAAAATGTATATAATCTGAACCGACGAAGCCCGGTGCAGTCAATAGTGTTTACCAACGTCACGTTTCGCAGACTTTACCCGGGGCCTCGCGACAACAATGGCCAGATTATGCTCCATCCAGATGATTCTTTACTTCCATGATTCGCGCAAACTATATATCCCCCCCCCCCCCCGCCTCGTCCGTCTTTCATTCGCAGAACTGAAACTAATTTCGAACAATAGTTTCATTTCGGAAAAAAAATATTCTCATAATTGGAATGATGGTAGATTCTTCGTTTTCAGTCTGCTTTAATTTTTTTTAATCAGGACAAGACACCAAATGTTCGTTTGTACCGTTTGCTCCGTCTATTTGCAAAACTGAAACTAATTTTAAACAATAGTTCCATTTCACAAGAAAATATTCTTATAATTGGAAAGATGGTGGATTTTTGTTTTTTAGCCTGATTTAATTTTTTTTCTTAATCAGAACAAGACACTAAATGTTCGTTTAATTTATTTATGTCGTGGGAATTTTCTATTAGACTCCTTTTTTCGTACGTTTATAAAAACCGTGTGTGTGTGAATCTTCGCGATTTCAAGAATGGAACAATTAACCGTGACGCATATATATATAATTAACCCGGAGATAGAACTTTGCTCTCGTTCGGTCTTGATCCCGGAGGCACGAAAACCCAACGATCAATAACAATCATTCGCCGCGAGGCGATGGCTGTTGAAGCATCCTCGAAGTCCATATACGAAACGAGCGACGCGACGATTAGCGCGAAAGAATTAGAACCACATCGGGGTCGAATGACGAGCCAACGGGGCTAATCCTAGTTACGGGTTGCGCCATGCGTGGACCGAGAAGGATCGCACGGTCTACGATGCCCATGGCCCGGCTACCATTATTTTAATTGTTTCTCCGGATCTTCGCACGGATGCGTTTTCTCGACGAACCTTCTCCAATCTCTAATTACACGTTTCGGCAAAACGTCGAGACCGCGAAATTCACGATATACATCGCTATATCTTCAGGGTTCTTCGTGTGCGTTGGAATCGTTTTGCGACGAATGCATCACCGAGTGCTTTCCAACTTGCAGCCTAAATGATATAGGACATCCAACTTATATTCGTCGAGTAAAAAAAATAATATAACATCCAAATCCTCTTTTTTTTAGGTCGAGGTATTAGAATTTTTTTTTTTTTTTTTTTTTTTTTTTTTTTTTCATCGTCATTCATAAATGGCACATCACTTTGTTGACTAAAGGAAATGTCAAATTTACGAGGGAAACCTTTTTTTTATTAAATGACGCATTACGAAATTAAATTATGTTCCGCAAGTCAAAGGTCTCTGTTACTGAAAAAAATGTGACTAATTGACATTGCGCAGGTAATTGGACATCCGGCAGGCATGTTCCGTGTAAGCGGGTCGACGAAATCAATATCGTAAATGCAACGTTTGAAAAAGCAAAAAAAAAAAACATTTTTTTTTTCAAAGTCGAAACGAGCAAGTTGCGGATGAAAAGGAAGGGCCAGCGAGGTGAAAGAAAAAAAAACGAAATGGCGCGAGAGCGATACGGGGCGAGTTTTATATTTCTTCGCTACTTGGTTACCGGGTGAGCGCGCGCCCGCGAGCTACCTCGTTTCACGACTGTTTTTCCCACCTTCTGCCAATTAACGAAACGGCGTCACGGGCGTGATGGCAAGCCCCGGGTCGCCTCCGTAATTACGAATAATTGCGAGAAAAATGCTGACGACGAGAGGCAAACCCGAGATAGCCGCGGCAATGCGACGACCCGCGCAACAGGCAATGCCGTTTGAAGCTGCATCGCGAAGGGCCCACTCGACATCGACGATATCGAAGCTCCGATAGATACTTGTGGTCCGTTGGAATCTTTATTGAATAGCTGCGATCTGAAACGAACCGACGCGATCATTGGTTGAAAATTAAATTTATAAGAATCGACGATTTTGAATACTCGAAACAGACCGATAAAAAACATTTAGTTAAAGTCTTTCGATGGTTGTGGTAATGAAGTTGATTATTTAGAAGCTTTGGCGATGGTGGCTGTAACATTTTCATGCCTTAGCTGGTGCACTGGGTTCCCAAATGGACCCGAGCAAAATCAACGCTAATTCGAGACATTCTCGAGATATTTATCAGAATAATTATCTTTTTTCCAACAGCCACTATCGGGCTATTTTTTCCGAAGGTATAGAATTTCGAAAGTATTGCGGTCGGATTTTCTAGATAAAAATAATGAAAAATTGCTAAGTTAAGATTTTTTGGTGTTGTGAAAGTGATCGATTTAGCGTTTTTTTTCACCTTCAAAAAATTTTTTTTTTTTCAAGGTAAATATCTAATTCGAACCGAATAATCTATGACACGTCTTTGAGAGAGTATCCAAGAACAATGGTAATTTTTCCAAAAGTCCTGCTGTCTCGAGAGAATACATTGTTTCGTCCCTGAGTGACAATCGGTGGAGACATGAGATAATCAATCATCGTGAAATGACAATTGAAATGTTCTTGACACGGGAAAAATGATTACAGTCCTTCAAGCTTGCGTGCGGTATTGCGTTTGGTGAATCACATTTTTTTTTCTCGCTTCACCGACGAATTCCGGAAACGCCATGCGCAACTGTGGCCAATGCAGGAAGGGAGGACTCGATGACGCGGGTCTGAGATTCTTTTCTCATAATTTCGCTCATGCCTCTCTCACGGGTTTCGTCTTTCTTCGACATCGACATCGCACAAACGCCAAACCGTCGAATGTGCGCAGACGCCGTGGCAAACTTTGATCGGCAATTTCAATAAATTACCTTTTTATAAAAAATAAATGAATAAGAAAATTTAAAAAAATGTTACAGACAGTTTCAGTCTCTATCGGTAATAGCGATGGTGATGTTAGTGATGGTATTATAATTCACGGAGGTTGAAAACGCTTGCATCCGAGAGGATTTGATGAAGGTTTGATCGGCAATTATTCGCCCCGTTCCTGCGGAACATCTGTCAAAACGCGCGTTGTGTGACGGTTGGGATCGGGATTTAGGTGTATTAGTATCGAGGGACAGACGTTTGCCCCGCGTGTTCTCAAACGTTCGCGCGGGTTTCGACCGAATCATAATGAACGCCCGCCAGTCCGATCGAAGGCCCGGAAAGTCGTGCCGCCGACCGTCCGTACTTGATCGAGGTTTCGACTCTAATCGTCGATAAATTATACTCCGGCCTTGGGCAATCCAATCCCCATCACTCGAACCGCATGATTCACTCAGCCCCGTTTTCACAAACGATAACATTTACAGTAAACAAGAAAAATATATATAAAAAAAACCAACGTCAGCCAAAAAAAATCGATCCCACCTGATTGGCATGTCGTGCAACCAAAACTCGCCAGTAAAATTCATAACAAATTTAAACTATCGTGAGGCATCGAAGCTTTATTATATATTAAAAATAAAAACCAACTTTTTTTTATCATTACTTCGATTATTTCTCAATAATTTCACAAGAAAACGATGAAAAGAAATAATAATTATCGTAACATCTTAAAATGAAATACCTAAATTTTTCGTTATCGAAAAAAATCCATTGGAACGTTGATGGGACGAAAACCGTATACTTCGTTTTGTATACGATTTAATTTCGGTTGCCATGTTGTTTGTCATCGTTTTGGCGGGGGGGGGGGTTGAAGGTTTAATTAATTCCAAAGCATTATTGGATCCTAGATTTCCTCGGGCTACACTATCCCGTCTGGTTCATCTTTCAAAAGTAAATTGTGCGAGGAGCAGTCAACGTGTATAACAACGACAAAGAGCCACCGGGGTTGGGTATTAGGATGTTGCAGTACGGTAGACATTCCATGTTACCGAAGCCGGAGGGGCCACCCACTACGTACATAAATACATGTATGTGTAACACATATAGATACATAGATATATAGATACATACGAGTATATACGACTTGGCCCTCGCGTCCTGGAATATCTCAGTCTCATCAAGGACCTAACCATCTTAAGCTCGCCCGTCGAAGTTGCACTTTGCCGCGAGAGCATCACGTATCATACACACGTTGCCACACGATGCTCGTACACGTACACACGGTTGTACCCACTCGTGTCTCATTCGGTTGGATTGAAGCTATAATTAAGATCCACGCTCGGGTTGAATATCGAGGCAGTCCATGCAGCCCATATGCACCATCCGACCGTGAGAGAGCGAGATAGCTCGTTCACGTTTTACCACATAAAACCGCACATGGAACACCGCAAACTGGAATATTCCAGCGAATTCGTAGGTTATATCACGTTACACCCTCTTCGCCAAATTCACGATGAATAATCATCCGATCGTTGAACGATATGCTTTTACCTGATATATATATAACATCCGAGAGTAACCGAACGAAATAACTTCATAATTCACCATGCCGGATTATAACCGAACCACATAACGTTTAGCCGTTCACGATAACCCCGTCGATTAGCGTTACATCAGTCCTTGATGAGCAATCGAGCGTGGGGAGCGTTCAACCCAACTACTTAGCGCTAATAAAATTTACCCATCCAAATTCATCGGCTCTGTCTCGTCGTATGCTCGTCAGCCGATATACCAGCCACGGTCTCGTGAAATTTTCCTTGACGGATGATAAATCGTCGACGAAATTGATAATACAATAGAACCTCACTCATCTCACTGTACCCGTGGAATAATTATTTTATTTTTCATCATCGGATCGACTGTCCAACAATTTTTATCTTGAACGGAAGAGTGTGATGGAATGGATTATGGGTGGAAAATCGAAGAAATCCGTTGTCGAAGGGTGGTCAAGGTATTGGAAGCCGTCGACGTTCTGTACACAATACGCCTGGACAAGAGAGCAATGGTTTGGAAAATCGCGTACGTCCGGAAATATGTCCATGAGGGCATGTGAATGTGTCAGGGTGATCCTTATATTCGTTGTCGGGGCACGTCATTCAGGCTTTGATCATACACCCAGCTACAAAGTACGAAGGAGAATATACCGGCGTACGGGGAACAATATGACGATCGAAGTATCGGGTGGCATGTGACCCCCGGGGGTTGGCACGTTCATTACGTATCATGGTGATCATATTTGTCGGACTTTCTCTCCTGGATCCACGGTCAGCGACTAAATGGAAGACAGAGGCAGAGCGTTGGAGTGAGAGAGAGGGAGTGCTGTGGCTATACAACTGGGGGAGTACGTCATTATACCCGGGTGTTATTAAGCCTTCGGCTTGGGACCGTGCCACGTAGCTTTCCAGCCATATCCCCTGTGGACCAAGCGCGAAAGCACCGTCAACGTATTTAGTCGAAACGCGCGCGCGCGGGCCGATCCAATGTATTTCGCAAATCCTGAATTGTCCGTATATGCGTCCGTAATAGGGTTTAAACCGTGCGGCACCGTTCTATGAGCCAATAGCCGTTCGGGCCATTATCGTCTACGGCGCCGATTATCGTATAACCCACTCGACCGATCCCGGAGTCACCGCACCCACGCGAAACCCCCTCCCCCTCTTCCCCCTCGGAGAATCTCCTCTACTTTACCGTCTCCTACTCCTTCTGCTCCTCCACGTTGGATATACGCCTCTTTCCGTAGACACGATTAATCCGATAGGCCCCTGATAATCGTATCAGTCACCGTAAAGGACATCCGGATCGGATGATTCGAACCAAACTTCGTTTAACTCGAGATTCACAGATTTCGAGCGTTGAAGTTTCATCGGCCAACTGACACACACACACACACAAAGACATGTCAAGGTTGATGAGAATTTTTTTATTGCAATTAGCGTTGATCGCGTTGATGCGTTATGACTTTGATGCATTTTTAATGGTCGCCTGGGTTTTGGGAATCCGACTCATTACAAATAGGTTCAACAACTCGATAAAAAGATAACAAAATCATTAATTTTCATAATGCAATTTCTATAAAGACGAAATAATGACTCATAACAGGGACAATCAAACGTTACAAAATGCCATCATTAAAAGTGAACGAAAAATGTATCCACGGCAACGTTCCAACGACCGTTTGAAACTCGATCTCGTTCCACGAGAAATGTGCAAGGTGCTTGAATTTTCGAATATGACATTGCGTGGAATGCTTGCCGATGATTATAAACCCGACTGATCAGAGCTAGAATTCGATAGCAGAGTCCCGATACAACGGGAATATCGATGCCGGGGCAACAATTGGGGCTCCCTGCTATTCATTGATACTCCTGTCGCTAATGACCATCAAATGTGGAGGATGTTAACCGGTCGGTTCGCACGGACGTACAAGCGCCCAGCTGTGGGCAATTTCGATGATGCTTCATCCATGCGCGCATAATGGTATCAGCGGATGTGTACCGGACATCACAGGACGACCCGGTATACAGTGGAGTTACGAGGCTTCAAAGTCCATCGTATATTTTCCCGGCGTGTTTCGAGTTGCGTTTAATGAACAATCGTTTGATACTCGATGACGTATAATCCAAGTCCCACTCGGGAATTATTTCCGAATCGAAGCGATATGATTAAAAAACAATGGATGTTATGAATTATTAACGTTCGGGGATATTCGTTGGATCGAACAAAGACGTGAATATTGTCGGGATGGATGCGATTAACTCGTTGGGTGTCAGGTTGTCAACGTGCAGGTTGGATCATGCGACACTTCGGTTAAACGCACTATCCCAGTTTCGTCATTAGGTGTAATTCGTTATGGCGATTAGGTGTCGGATTATTCTGTAACTAATGGATCTGATGGGGCCTCTTTCAAGTCCGGACAATCGACCAAATGGCTTTGACCAAACGGATCATCGTCCAACCTCGTTGAGTTCATCCTGTGTGTTACAATTGATTATCACGTTTATCATCGCTGAATAAGTTACACACCGTCGCCGATCGATTAAAACTGCGGTACCTAATGTAGGTCGGATAATTAGTATCAATCGTGATGTCGGGATCTTTAAACGCGAACGTTGTTACAATGACCGGGCAATTAAAAAACTGGCATCGCTGAGGGCGCAAGCCGGCGATTAAAAACGCGTTGATGCGACTGTTCGCACAAGTCTTGGTGAACGCTCGAAGAGGGCGCGCGCGAGTCGCGAGAGCTTTTCAACGGCTCGGAGCCGTCGCAGCAGGGCCCTCATTGTTGAACGTGACTCGACGATTTGAAATCGTATACGTCGACCGATCGCAGTCAGCTGGTTTATCGCCGCGATATAATTATCATCGTTCTTGGTCGCTTTCTTTTCATTATTTTCATCGAACGACTGCTCGAACAACAGCAGGTTTTCATCGTTTTGATCTCGATGATTATCTCATTTGTGTAATCTATGACCAGGAAAAAAAATTGACTAATTCACGTATCGTATGTCCGGTTATTGTATTCTTAATTTTTTTTTTTCGACCGTCATTCGTGTTCACGACGTATGTATTACTTTTTCATTTCTGTTATCGGAGACCACTGTCGATCTCATGTCGTATTCGCATTGCGTTTGATAGGCTGATGAGACTAGCAAAAGTTTTGGGAAGAACGTTCAACCGGTTTAAGCGATATCTACCAGCCAACATATCTCAAGGTAGCTCCATAAGAGAGTCCTTCGTTAGATTTTCATGAAACTTGGCATACTTAAAGGGTATTGATAAGAAAAAGGTTCAGTTAAATTTGTATGGCTTTCCGGAGCGCGAGAAAAAATATTTCAACACTTTTATTTCCACACGTTTAACATAGAGCCTTATGGAGAATCACGCTCAATTTGATACAATACAAAAGTCCTCGTCAGATTTTGATGAAAACACTTAAGCTGCAAGTTGAATATTCGGAGAACATTTTGGGCACTTGACAGTAGAGATCAGGAGACTGTGATAATAATAATAAGCAAATAAACATCGGGAACATACAGTTTATATGAGGAGTTGGTCGTGATCCAGTAGACATGGCAAAGTTGCGCGTTTGTTTTCCATCTTCTCTCTCTCTCTCTCTCTCTCTCTCTCTCACTAATCGACATCATAACACGCGACGTTGTCACATCAAAGTACTACGTACCTCAATCAGGAGATGGTATATCTTAGACTTGCTTTGACTCTTACAGTTTGTGGGATACTACCTTAAGTACGGTCCGGTGAACGAGTTACGAGATAACCATGTTATCCAGTGACGAACTTTTGATGCATCACCGTTTTTTTTTTTTATAATGACAAACTCTCAAACGTTTGTTGTTGTTGTTGTTGTTGTTGTTGTGAAAGAAAAGGTGACAAACAATTCGTTTTAGTCGTAATCCTCGTAAATCCCAAATAGTTGTGAGAATCTCATCGTCCAGCAGGGTTCACGTAATTTTCTTTCTGGCTCTATCGTCGCGTTATTTTTCAACGTTAAGTGAGAAATTCGATCGTTCTCGGGGTCTTCCTAATTGGTTCCGAGTCATCCGGGTGTTGGGTCCACGTGGAAAATTCGTCGTTTCAGCGGTCTTGTTCCACACTAATCACCCCGAAATGGTGTGTCGGGTCCGGGTCGTCTGGTGGTCGTAGACGTGTGTATCGACGAAACAACCGTCCGAATCCCCGACGTCCGATGAGCCGACACGGACTCACGCGAGACGGCCTGCACGACCGTGTGAAAAGGTGAAAAGCCCCCGACGTTGATCTCCCGTTCGTTCGTCCCGTTCCTCGACGACCAAGTCTCCACCAAACGGCTCTCTATCAGTTTGTTTCTTTTTTTTTCTTACGTTTCATTTATTTTTCACTGTTTCTTTTTCTCACACTCCGAGAGAAAATCATCGAGGTTTACCGAAGATAGCTGAAAATAACGAAGACCCAGACATTTACCGAAACGTGTCTCCAAACTAACTACCGAAGAATCGTGGCTCGACTCTGCCTTTATCTGCTACGAAAAAAAAAAAAAAGAACAAGACGACCGACCTCGACCGAATGAAATTTAATTGAGACATAAACTAAATATCTCGTTTATTTGTTTATTTATTTATTTACTTTTTTTCGAAGTTAGTCTGAACCAAAGGTGAGGTTGAATGTGTCGAAACTCGAGTTAAATTTCAATCGGCTACATATCATTCGAAGAAACCGAGAGGCTACATTTCGGTTGGCTCGAACGGAATTTAATTGAATTTGAAATAAGTATGGGGGCTTTGGGGGCGCGCGTGTTGTCTGACCTTTAGGACCCGCGACCACGCGACGCTAGTTCGCCTCGCTCCGGGACGGCTAATTGTGGCAAGTGTCACCCCGAACTAATTGCACTTTATCTCCGTAAATTAATCGTTGGCCCGACGTCGCTCGTTCTGGCACTGGTTTACTGGTCCAGTGATTGCACCAGCAGCAGAGACAGGGACAGGACGGCGTACCACGGGACAAAGCCGTTCTCGACGAGCATTGCGCTCGTACGAACGTCCGGGGCTGCGTTGTACCTTATCACACACACACACACATATATGCGGATTAGGTAGATATGCGTGTAATAGGAATACCTCCGTTTCTGTATCGCCGTAGTTGTCTGTCTGATGTTCGTTAACCGAAAATCCGTGTGCGTAACTATTGTTGCACCGATTGCAATCACCTTGTGCACGAATCGAAAATAATCGGTGTTTCGACGATTTAATAAAATATTTTTGCATAAAAACTCGTTACTCGCGAGTCGTTTATTTTTTTTTTCTAATTTCTTTATCGTGCAATAAAATAATCGACCCATAATTATGCAGATGCATATATTTATTTGTTTTGCATATTGCGATGAGTTTGAAGTGAAACAGAAGAATGAGAAATTATGTTTTACACGAACATGCAGAATCCGAATAGTAAATCATGTGTTGACAACGAAGGGTGTCCTCTGGCATGACTGTATTCGGGGACAATCACCAGAACCAGATCCGCAACAGCGTGATAAATTATTTCGCTGAAAATAAATGCACATTGTTCCGTGAACCCGCGGAAATTTGTTTTATATTCAATGGACTGCGAAAGTTAACGAGAGCGATGTTTTGCGCGGTGAAAAGAGCTTCCGACGCGAAAATCGCGTACACGCGTTGACGCAAACCGGTGGTTCGGTCGTTGGTCATTCACTCGCGACTCGTCACTCTGTATGGCTCTGGGACTCGTGCTGATAATGACCCAAGAGAGTGGACGAATTAATTTCGCAATTTTTTTTTTCTATTTGTTTTTATTTCTTTTTATTTTAACACTCTGTTGCTCTCCAATGTCGGGTTTTCCGAATAATTTTACATGTTTGTGGCAGCATTTTTTTCAACTGTTTAAAGAAAAAAACCCATAAAACAATAAATATTTATTTTTTAATAAATAGATAATTTAATAAAATAATAAATATTTAATAAAATAAATAAATTGTTTAATAAAATAATGAATAATTTCTTTTTATAAATATTTCTTTGTTTGTAATTAAATTCGTTTGAACGGTAAAGAGAGTTGAACTATTTATCGCAGATAACATCGGTACTGTAGATTGACGTGCTAGATATTGTTTGGAAGTTACATTTCATGTCGATCGTAGTTACGTCGGCATATATATATGCGACGAGTTCCGGTCGCGGAACATTGCCCTACGGGACGTGGCTATTGGGGATGACGAGCAATGAAATCGATCGAACGACGACGGCACGAGCACTCGATGTGATTACTTTAGTCATGGTAGCGCTAACACCTGATGGGAAGAAGCCTCACCGTGCGAGTGCATGCCATGTATGTATCTATATATATATATATACCGTTGAAATTCAAACTTTCGAATGACTCATCTGTGAACCACGTAGAATAAGGACAAAGTAGCGGTTGTTTCAATATTCGATTATATTGTTTCGTCAGGGTTGCCAGGGTTTCACGAAGCACCGAGACACTCATAAATGTGTTACGTAAAAGCACGTATATATATATATATATATATATATATATATATATATATATATATAATCTCACGAATATCTCATAGCGGAACACGCTCGGGACCATGATTTGCCAAAAGTTACTTCGAGGCGTGAACAGATATTCAACGATGTAGCATTGTAATCATTTTTATTTCGAATAATAATATTTTTCATTCCCACTGTAGCTATCGAATAATTTCATCAACGTTGTAAAAAAATGTTAGAATTATTGATCCTCAGTTTCTATAATGGGTTTGGTGGACCGATTGCCTCTTCTTCTCCCTTCTGTAACTTCAAAATAGCGTGGGAGAGTTGAGGACCTCCTTAGGCATCCACTTTGGTTGCTAATTTTTATTTCGTAAAAAAAAACATATTCTTAGGAATGATGAATTTTAAAAAATGACTAACGGAGTTTTAAATTACTACTCAAGACTTCTCGATTTCTCACCGAGAAAATTTATTCATTTATTGTTTTGCAGTGGAGATATGGAACGTTGAAAAAAAAAAGTAATTTCGCAAATAAGTTATTTCATATTTTTCGAAATATCTGAAAAACTGTTAGCCCTTGAAAATTCTGATTTGCATATTCGTTATTCACAAATTTTTGCGTTTGATTAAAAAAAAAAAAAAATTCATCCTGCGTTTATTCGAATCCAATATACAAGCGTTCGAAAATCGAACGTGTCTCGAAAACCCACTATAGGAATTCGGTTATATTTCGAGGTTGTAGTACCTTACTGATGATTGGAATCCCGATCAAATGTTGAAGTACGAGCTACCACGATGGGACTGTAAAATATTTCGGCAAATGAATATAGTGCGAAGAAAAAAAATGAAAATATTCGAGACAGCCATGATTGCGTTATTTCATTACTTACCTGCACTCATTGACACTCGATGACGCGTGAATGACGCGAGAAAGGGGTGTGTCGCGTGATCGTCGGAGAAATATCTACAGTAAAGAGATTACGACGAGACATCGGCGGGGTGACACGCAATCACGCGGGAGCGGACATTGTCTGTGTTCCGATGGAAGCATGAACCCCCCGTGACAGACGCAGAGGGGTACCGAAGAGGGCAACCCGAGAGCATCGTCGGAAGCACAGCAGCAGCAGCACAGGGTTGGCATTAACAGCCGTGAGCCCCGAGCCGGTGGCTCTCCTTCGCGGTTCAGCCATCGCAGGAGAACTGCATCTCCGATAATTATCGGATACCAACCGGCGCGTTTGCTCACTCGAGCCATCCGCGGCGTGCCTCGCGAACTTTGCCCCTCGGGCCATCATCCGGCACGATCCATCCTTCACGCTCCGGGAACTTCCCCCGTGGGGGCTTACCGTCATAATCAACCAGACATTCACGAGAATCTCCCAGGATCCGGAAGATATCTTCGCGTGAGTCACACAACACGAGAGAGAGCGGAGCTTCGAACGTCTCTCCGTGCCACCTGCAATCCATTTATGAGACCGTAATATCATCGATGAATCTCACCCGACGTCTTGCACATCCCGGGACGAAATTTTTACCCTGTATCGCAACTTGTTTCATCTTGTAGGTCCGAATTGAAGGGTTGAGCGAGGTTGAAATATTTTTTCACCCTCCTTTCAACCCTCATGTGGTGCTGACATTTTTTTTGTTTCGTTTCATTTTCCGAGTGAGGGTGACATTTTTTTTTTCGTTTCGTTATTCCACCTTCGTTTGACCTTCCAGACTTGACCGATGGAAAATGATTGCAGATCTTTGGGGGTGAAATGAAGTTGAAACACACATGAGAATTGCTTATGATGACTTCATCCTACTTTCAAACTTCTTCACCCCCAAATGTGATGTTGAAATAAATCTGAATAAGAGTGAGAGTTTTGACTCGGGACGACGCCATATTTTTTGTTTGTTTTTCATTATTCAATGTTCGTCAGAATGTAAACATTTTATCAGATTTTTCAAGCCATCGCACGTATAATTATTTTCAACTCGAGTATTTATCAATTAAATTGCATTTACGACAGCGCCTGTCAACGACTGTCTCAAAAAAAAAAAAAACGGAAAAGAAGATCAAGCGTTTCTCACAACTGTCACCTCAAAGTTTAATTACAACCCTTTGTGAATGGTCTCTCGATCTTCGTTCCGCAAAATGGGACCGCTCGATCATCATCGAATAATCACCGTGAACGTGGGTCTACGTATAACATTTTCATTAATAACTTTTCAGGCACTCATTCAACGGCCGTGTCAGAGTCCGTAGCGAGACACATATTTGAACGGAACGAAAGGAAAAAAAAATGTTAAACACGAATTGCGACTCCGAGTGGCCGATGCACCGCATCAATCCTCGCGTATATATATATTCACTGATGACGAAATAATTGCCGGAGATTCGAGGCGAATAAAGGGTCTGTGTGTACTGAGCTATGGGGCTAATGGCGAGGAGACCGAGTACGGGTTACCGCCGGGCGCGCGCACTGTGGCCAATGTCGACCCGGTCAGTGTCGTTTTACACATTGTTTAATCGTCCGT
Source organism: Diplazon laetatorius (assembly GCA_963662125.1). Classification (NCBI taxonomy): domain Eukaryota; kingdom Metazoa; phylum Arthropoda; class Insecta; order Hymenoptera; family Ichneumonidae; genus Diplazon; species Diplazon laetatorius. The sequence continues at coordinate 5,787,683 of OY759158.1, read as the reverse complement.
GTGAAATCGCGTTGACGGCAAAATGTAAAATCATTTGGACATTGAAAAATTGAATAACAATTAATCGCGTGTGGTTCGTTGACGCGGAAACGAACATTATAGTCGAACTCGTAGTGGTACGGAGTGTGGAATGTCGGAACTCGAAACACACGGCTTGAGCATCGTGCTTCGGTGCCGAGTCTGAATTCCGAATGTGGATTAATATATATGATCCATATGATTATATACATCAGGGTGTCTTGAAAAAAAGTACATTTTTGTCGATGCTTCTGGCAGTTACCACTATTGGAATGGATACTATGAGAAAAAATCTGTCAAAATTTCAATCCAATCGGACTATATTTAGAGGTTCCGCTTTCGCGAATTCGATTTTGCCTTCGATTAACACGTGAACAATTTTTTTTTCAGTTTCAATTAATTTTTCAGGTGAATGACAAACTTTGGGGATAAAAAGTAACTGCAATACGTAGTATTGGGGTTACTAAAAACAGCGATTTTTTTATTGACAATTTGAAAAAAAGTTAACAACTTTAAAAAAAAAAAAGAATCATGGAAAACTGAACGAAAAAAACGGTCAATTTTTTAAAAATTGTAGAACAGAAAAACGTCCTCATTTTCAATGAGCTCAATACTATTTATCGCACTTACTTTCCATCCCCGAAACTTTTTATTCGACCGAAAGAATCAATTGCGATTGAGAATCAAAAATCGTTTACGTGTTAATCAAAGGCAAAATCGAATTCGCGAAAGCGGAACCTCAAAACACAGTCCGATTGGTCTCAAATTTCGCCAGAATTCTTCTCACAGTATCCACTCCAAATCCCGGAGTCGCCAAAAGAATAAAAAAACCTCGCAGCTTTTCAACACCCCCTATTATACATACGCTCATATATACGTATTATATTATATACTCGGGTGGTTGAGGTTTGCGTTGAATTTCGCTGATCGCGAAAGAGGCGAGTTTCGATGGTTACAGAGCTCGTCGTCGGGGTGGAGGAGGAGGAGGAGTAGGAGGTGGGGAGGTTGGGAAAGACGTGGGCGGAAAGGTTTCACGGGGTGCCTTTTAATCACTGGAAAAGGGATAACGGCACCGGGAGCTCGGATAGTTGGGACTGGAAAAGGGTGTACACCCGCGTGCGCACCCTCGTCAGTCAGCCAATGGACCGTGCACGAGTGGAGACGTTTTGCGAATAGCAGAGATCAGGAGCTTTCGAGGGCCCCGTCGAAGCTCCCTGCCCCGCTCGTGCCCCGTAAGCCCCTCTGATTTTCGGGTTAATCACTCTTCCCGTCTCGGTTTTGCTCACTCGAATCAACTTCGAATTCCCCCCCCCCCCCTTCCCTTTCCCCCGGCGCTTTCTCGCCCTTTCTTCCACGCTGCGTCTACCCTCCGCATTTTCATCTCGTAACCAACTGTGCGGCGACGAAGCGACAACTTCCCACCCCCCTCCTCCCCCCGCCCGCCACCCTCCAAGTAGAATTAATCGCACGTAGATCGCACCGCCCGCGTGTTTACGTCGTGCGTTTCGCGATCGATTCGTACGATCGTTTTATTTCCATCCTCGAAGTACATTGAAGGAGCCTCGGCACACGGGCGGGACGAGAAAATACTTTGTCTTCGGTGTTCGATGGCGAAGCTTCGGAACGACGAGAGAGCATTTCGAGGTGCGAGAGCTTTTGCGAGGTTGCGTGGCGGGTGATAAATCGCAGGTCGCACTACGGTCTATCGAATTGGGGTCAAAGTGTTGTCGGGGGCTTTTGGTCGGTTTTGCGGGGGGGGGGGGGATAATGCTGGATCGAGGCAAAGCGCGTTAACCCCTCGATCGCGAAATGGTAATTGCGGAGACAAGCGCTAGTGCCAGGGGCGAACGAAGATTGGTTAACCGTGGGGCTTTATGGGCTTTTGTTCGTCGTCGTCGTTGTCGTCGGGAATCGTGAAGTGTGCCGACCCCAACCCGTTCGATCGAAGACGCGTCGTAGATCGCGTCGTAGATCTTTATAATTAAATCTATAGTGCGTCCGATTATCGGGCGAACGCCCGTGCAGAAATGTTGACGGGGATACCGTATGTCCGATCAGATCCCGATCAGGATTTGTCATGGATTCCCCAAATCCGGTATCCCGGTTCGAATCCAACTTGTATCGGTATCGGCATGTGCACGATGACGGTGGCATAATTTTGAAAATTTTGGCGTCGCGTGTATTTTTGATTTTACTATTAAATTCCTATCTAAGTCTCTGTTTCTACTCACCGACGTTCGCGGGGTGTAGATGGCGCTTTGGCACCACATGTATTTCTGGCATCCATATCGGATCCCTATCTGAGTCCCTGTTCATGCCCAGCCACATCCGTAGGACGTTAGATGGCGCTTTGGCACCGCATGTATTTCGGGTATACATATCGGATTCCTATCTGAGTCCCTGTTTATGCCCAGCGACATCCGTAGGACGTTAGATGGCGCTATGTACGTGAGCGTGGGGTGTAGTCCCCAGCTGAATCCATTTAGATTCCGTTGAAGTTACACGTCAAGACGCTTGATTTGTTTTGATTTGTCATGGACAAAGCGGGACGTACGCGTGAAAAAAATCGGATATATGTACGTCGTCACCGTCAAGTACAGAGGGAAATTCGTGATGCGTTGCAAAGTTATGCCGAGGCAAACGCTTCAACTTCGAATAAGTAATAATTAAGAATCCCCAATAATTTATATAATCTTCAAAAAGTTTATCGATATTATATGAGCGATTCCACGTGACTTCAGCCACTCAAAAAAAAATTTTCCACAAATAATTTTAAAAAATTGAATTATTTTTTTGCCATATATTCACCGAGTGCCGATTTAAAAAAATTTTTTTTGACGGTTTTATCGTTAATTAACGTTTTTTTTTTAAATCTTGAAGTGTAGGTGGCTACGATTCGACCGATTGCCGATGATGGGTGTGGGTGGGAAAACTTTGATAATGAATTTTCCACGATTTTTTTACGTTTCGATCCTGTGTGTGGATCCTCTTCAGAAATTTTATTATCCTAAAACCACAATTTCTAATTTTAACCCAAAATTGACGATTTAAAAAAATTAATATGATCATGCAATTTTTTTATGCAGTTAGGTTCTAATAATGGAGTAGAATATGAATTGTATGCTTTTAGACCAAAATGTATGCTTTTAGACCAAAATTTGCGACGGCGTATCCCTTTTATTTTGGATTTTGCGTTTTCTCGATTTTCAGGCGTATGTTGCGGTTCTCGCTGAAAATGGTAGGGACAACATTTATAGAGAATTGAATTCTCTATCTTTTTTATACAAAGAACATTGTTGTCAAATTATTATTTGTTGTTAATAATAAGCAAAATGTGTGAAAAATTAGGACATTGGCCCAGTTTTTTCAACTTTTAAACCATTTTTATTGAAAATAAGTGACACATTTAAACGGCGAAGGTATAGAGGACAAAATTCTCTACAACTTTTGTAGAAACAATTTTTTCGCAGGACGAATAGTACACGTCTGGGAACGCGGTCAACACAGCGGATTAGGGAAATGAGTTGAGTCGCTTCCGCTAGCCTCTGTGTTGCCTGCGTTCCCAGGCGTGTACTATTCGTCCTACAGTAAAATTGCTCGTACAAAAGTTGTAGAGAATTTTGTCCTCTATAACTTTGCCGTTTAAATGTGTTACTTATTTCTGGGAAAAATGGTCCAAAAGTTGAAAAAACTGTGCCAATGTCCTAATTTTTTACACTTTTTGCTAATTATTAACAATAAATAATTATTTTACACTTAAATTGTTCCGATAAGAAAGATCGACAATTCAATTCTCTATCAATTTTGTTTCCACCATTTTCAGCGAGAAATTCAAAATACGCCTGCAAATCGACAAAACGCAAAATCCAAAATTAAAGGTATACGCCGACGCCAATTTTGAAGGGGACTATACGGTCGACGCATTTTTGTAATTTCTTATGCTTATAGTATAAAAAGTTCATTTGATATAAAAATTCTCATGTAAGTGAGATTTGAGTATAGGTGCTGAAAGATTTGAAGAAAAAAAAAAGTCATCTATGGGACTTGAACCCGCGATCTGATGATTACCAGTATAGTACGCTATCCACCGACCCACGGTTGCAGTTTGAAAATGCTATAACTTTAGCGCACTTCCGTCACTCGTAATTTACCCTCATTTTTCAAAATTCATTTTTACAAAAACTTCTGGATATCGTCGACTATATAGTCCCCGTAAAACCGTACATTCATATTCTAATCCATCATTAGAACCTAACTGCGTCAGAGAATTGCATGATCAAATTAATTTTTTTAAATGCTAATTTTATCGGGCTAGTGTGTACGGTGCCGTGCCGAAAAAACGGCGTAAAACCACCTGACTCCGCATATCGATGTAAGCAAGGTCGTGACGGTCGTTATTATTGTGTACGTGTGTACACAATAATAACGATATTATTATTGTGTACGTGTGGCTTAGTCGAGCTCTCTAGTGTTGGTGCTTCGTGTGATGCCGATTCCCGCGCATTAGCCGGCATTCAACGCGTGGACTTGTTCCGATCCGTAAGTACCTTTCTGTTTCATTGTGCTTATTAGTTTTCGCTCTTCTCTCTTTTCGTTTTTTTTTTACAAAGTAAATTTCGTGTTTTCAGTTTGTGAAATTCCAATTTGTGGTGACGCGAATACACATTGACAATGGCTGGAAAAAAGGCTAAGGGCAAGAAGATTCAAACGAGTGGTATGCACTGCAGATCATGCATGATTCATGTTTGTGTCTCTTTTGAGGTTATTATTACAATTTCTTTTCTTCGATCTGTAGATTCGCCAAATGACGAATCCGAATACAAATTTCAACTCATACAATTTTGGAAAAGTCAAATAAAAGGCCTTGATGACCTCGAAATCGTACCGGCAGCATGGTTGTCATGGGACGAAACCAAGAAGAAATGCGTCACGAGATATCCGTCGCCACCGTACACCGCTAAAGTCTGCATGCGGCTACAACGTCTAGTCGAAACCCTGAAATCTCCATTAAATACTTGGCCATGGTGGGAGATCGACATAAGAGGCGGTGCACGTAAGTATTATTTTCATTTTTCAGCTTTTTTCTATCGTGGGAAGTTTTTCAGCTTTTTCTTCGCTAAGAAATTTTTTAGTTTTTTTCTCCGCTGAGAAATTTTTCAGTTTTTTCTTCGCTAAGAAATTTTTTAGTTTTTTTCTCCGCTGAGAAATTTCCCACCATAGAAAAATGTGAAAAGTTTCTCAGCGGAGAAGAAGACTGAAAAATTTCTAAGCGAAGAAAAAACTGAAAAATTTCTCAGCGCAGAGTATTGAATCTAGACTCTACGCTACATTTTTAGATGAAATTAAAATTTCTCCGCTGAGAAATTTTTCAGCTTTTTCTTTGCTAAGAAATTTTTTAGTTCTTCTCTCCGCTGAGAAATTTTTCAGTTTTTTCTTCGCTAAGAAATTTTTTCTTTTTTTTCTCCGCTGAGAAATTTCCCACCATAGAAAAAGGTGAAAAGTTTCTCAGCGGAGAAAAAAACTGAAAAATTTCTAAGCGAAGAAAAAACTGAAAAATTTCTCAGCGGAGAGAAGAACTAAAAAATTTCTTAGCAAAGAAAAAGCTGAAAAATTTCTCAGCGGAGAAATTTTAATTTCATCTAAAAATGTAGCGTAGAGTCTAGATTCAATACTCTGCGCTGAGAAATTTTTCAGTTTTTTCTTCGCTTAGAAATTTTTCAGTCTTCTTCTCCGCTGAGAAACTTTTCACATTTTTCTATGGTGGGAAATTTCTCAGCGGAGAAAAAAACTAAAAAATTTCTTAGCAAAGAAAAAACTGAAAAATTTCTCAGCGGAGAAAAAAACTAAAAAATTTCTAAGCGAAGGAAGAACTGAAAAATTTCTCAGCGCAGAATATTGAATCTAGACTCTACGCTACATTTTTTAATGAAATTGAAATTTCTCCGCTGAGAAATTTTTCAGTTTTTTCTTCGCTAAGAAATTTTTTCGTTTTTTTCTCCGCTGAGAAACTTTTCACCTTTTTCTCAAAACCTTTTCACCTTTTTGAACTCAAAGAAGATAAGGACGTAAATCAAATTTTTTTGAGTTTCTCATATTTTGTTCTTTTATCATTTTTTAATATTTTATATGAAGTTGTTTCTTAAGAGCTTCGCTTCTTTATTGTTACAAAACACAAAAAAAAGAAAACGATAAATTTCACCGAAACACAATTAAATACGAAGATTATTAGGGAACTGCAAATGATTGGTCGTTATCAAATTTTTATACATTCTGGAATGTTTTATAGATCTCATCGTTGAAGCAACTCTTAGATCGAAACAACAACGTAACAAAGAGCGTGACGAATATTCTGAGAAGATTTTTCACGCGGGACGTAGTGATCAGGTTTACGGCTAAAAAAAAATGGAAGGGAAGGTATTGTTGAAAGCAACAAATTTCGGGAATTGCATGATGGGTATGTTTTGCAAGCTGTTCAAAATATTTTTTGCTATGTTTTTATGATAGAATACATATAGATATAACAATTTTTCAATTCATTTACAGCTGCGCTCACAAGCTTCCATACGCAGCAGGATGGAACTCCCATCAACGCCGATGCTGTTTTGAAAGCTTCAGGGAATGCGATATCCAACGCAAAAGATTGGGATGGGCGCAAAGGACGCCAAGCCGTCACAAAAACGACAACCTAGTCGTAGTTTTCTATTTATCATGTTGTTTAATTTTTTCTTGATATTTTATTCCACCAAAGACATGTTATTTATTTTTAGAATAAATTTAATATGTAATAATTTCATTTTTGACATTTCATGTCAGCCTGTATCTACCCGTGATCCTTCCAAGATTCCTCAATGATACCATGGGGAATCTATTTAGATTCATTAAAGGATCCGATTCTGGATCCCTAATGGAATCCAGTTCTGGATCCCTAACGGAATCCAGTTCTGGATCCCTAACGGAATCCAGTTCTGGATCCCTAACGGAATCCAGTTCTGGATCCCTAATGGAATCCAGTTTACGGATCTTACATTCAGTACTCGAATCTGATCCGATATCGAACTAGATCCCGATCGGGAGCCCGGGATCCAAGTCAGAATCCAGCTGTATCCCTGCCAAAATTTCTGCACGGGCGTGAGAAGTGGTGTGGCACACAAAGCCCAATGATTCGTCTTTGCTATTTTCCGTCTATCGTATCATCAAACCCATACAAGCTCGAACCGGATCGCTTTCGTTACCCTCAACGCATGATTCCTCGCTCTCTTTGTCCTACTAATTGTTTCAGCGCGCTTGCGTTCACAACTCGTACAATAATTTTGTAATAGAATTTTCTTCAAATTATGTTTCACCGTGAAATTTATCGATTTCATCGATTGCATTACGTCTTCGTGCGATTATAGACTGCAACGGTGATACATTCAAATATGCTTGAAGGTTTTCTTGATTCCATCTGGCTGCTGAAATTCAGCTCGTTCGAATTATAAAATCCAATTGCCGATGACGGGATCTCAGTGAATCATCGCAGGATATTTTTGTATCAGATTCGTTCGTCATAATGCGGCAATAACTGAAATTCCGGATAAATTGTATTAGTATCCGCGCATGCTCGTACGCGTTCCATTTTCAGTACGAAATTCTCGGAAAATCTTCGTTCCTAATATTGGCCACAAGTATATTGATCCACCTGGCGTGCTAGGAAAAGAGATGGCTCTTTCAATTGTAATTCTGAGGTTGCGGGGAGGCGAAGGTGAGGGGGGGGGGGGTCGTGATTCGCAGTCGTATCGAAAGCGAGTGAAAGTAAGATGAAGCGAATGAGACAAAGTGACGAGGATATAGCGAACGCAATTTGAAAAAGAGAAAAAGAAAAATAATAATACGGGAGAGAATAAAAAGGAAGCCCGTAATATCGGAAGCTGGAGCATCGGACCGAAGCTCGGAAGGAATGAACGGAGAAATTGCTAACTCTCGGGAGAATTTACGAGGAGGGGGATTTCGAACGCCCTATCCGCTTCGACAATCCACAAGAATTTATTAAACGTCAACCATTTAATGTCGCTTTAACGATAATTTCCCAACGGCTGTTGTCTCTTTTTTTATATTTTTTTTCATGTCCACCCTAATTTGTACCCTCAATTTTCTTTCGTTGTATTTTGTATTTCGACTTACAAGACGTTCCACAATGAATCGAAGACATTTTTGTGAAACGTTGATAATGTTGTGATTCCCTGGATTTGCAACACAAATCTTCTTCTTCAGCAATGATGTCGAAGAATAATTTTTCCGATTGCGTTTATTGAGAAGAGAAGCCAGCAGTCCGACGGTTGGAAATATTTTACCCCGCGGATTTTGCACCAGCTGCCGTGGAAGCCGGTTGCCGCCGCATCGGTCTGCGGCCTTATCGGACGGATGGGAAGCACACGAACCCCGCGATGGCCAAGAAAGTAAAACCGAAGGGGGATGTGCCGAAGTATAACGCGCGCGAGGGTCGATCAGCCCCACCCGGAAACGGATCCACGGAATTGCGGCGAGGGGTGACGCCACAAAGAGTCGTAAATATCACTCGGACTCCAACGTTGCACAATCAGCAACAGCCTCGGACTGTATATGTATATATACGAAAACGTCTCTGGGACTGGCAGCGAGAAATTTTTATTTTTCCAGTTCACTGAGCTGCGAAAACAAAAAAAAACTTATTATTACCATTATTATGAGAATTGTTGTTATTATCGTCGTTATATTTTTCTTATTGCTGCACGTAGATGAGATTTTTCCGTACCATTTTGTTTTTATTCATGATACAGACGAGCGTGGTCGATTGCAGTCGCAAAATTGTTTAATCATGAAACTCGCCACAATAGCGAGTTGTCTTATTTGCATTTTGTTGAAGTTGAAATGAGTGAAAATAATCGCGATGAGGCTACATGGACGATAAATATGCAGCCGACTTTCTCCGTCTTCCTCTCTGCACGGACATACGAGTATATATATATATCCATTAGGGTGATTGTGAAAAATTAAATCCTTGGCGTCCGCTGGCAGAAAGTTAGTTTCTTGATAAAAAAAGGAAGACTTTCTTACTTTTGTTAGGAAAAAAAATTACAATAACTCAAAATCAGGATATTTCATGAGATTATCCGAAAAAACGTCCAATTTCATCGAAAAAAAAAGACTCTGATCATGATTCTGAATCATGATTAGAGTCCTGTTTTTATCGTTTTTTTATTTTTCTACAAAAAGGAAAAAGTCATCTTTTTCTTCTATCAAAAACAAACTTCCTACGGGCGGACTCGAAGGACTTAATTTTTAACGACCACCCCCTAATATATATGACGACCGTCTGCAGCAGTTCACGAGACCGCTGGTCAATTACCCTACGCCCTCAATTATTCCCGTGCTCGGCGCGTGTCCGCCGCAGCCGAATTCCTAGTCCGATTTCCTCTTTCCAATTTCGTCCTCGCACACACGTTTCCCTCTCGTTGTCCGTTCACCCTTTGCCCCCTCGCCCCGACCCCGCCCCTCGAGTCAGCCGGTGCGGGGAAATTCCGGTCAACCCGAGGGGACTTGTGGAGCCCGTCTCGGGTGGATTCACGTAGACGTCGAACGACGCGGGGGCCCGACGACTGCATTACGAGCTCTCGTGCACCGTTCGACTGTAAATCTCGACGGCAATCACCGAAAGTGGAGAGTCCACTCTCGGATTTGGACCGCTTCGAGGGTGGCGAAGATCCGGAGGATATCTCGCGCGGGACACGGATCACCTGCGGCCCACAGCGACGGAGATCCGACGGGATAAAAGCCAAGGTTACGTTCACAACGGACACGAAATTACATAAATCACGATTGGGATATGGTTTTTGTTTTGTTTCAAGTGCGACATTCATTCCCGCTTACTTATTTTTTTCAAGCTCTGCAAAGCCATTGATAAAATGGTTTTTGATGATGCAAACCGTGTTATCAGAACGGTACAACTGCAAAATTGACTGGATCGTCCGAAGTAATAAAAAAATATTGCACGATGATGTTACTGGAGTCGATATAAACGGTTGAATTTCAATAATATTTATTGTCAATAATAATCGATTATTTAGTTTCTGATTGTTACAAGAAGGGAGTACGAAATGGAGGGAAATAAAAATGTATGGTTCCGGCAAGAACAGATGAAAGGAAAGATATATACAAAAGACAGCGATAGAGAGATAGGAACACCGTGATGTATAGGCGGATGGTAGCCGGGAACTATATCCAACTATAATAATAAAGGAAAGGGATGAGTGTTGGGCTGGTTGTAGCCGAGGATCCGAGAATCCTGTTTGTGAAGAGGTTATAAAAGGTCCGGGGTCTGATTGTCATGGGAGGACGATGCTGCTGAGAAAGATCCGTCAATCGAAGCGCAGCAGCGAGGTCGGAAAAAGGAACGGGCTGGGGCGAGTGGCTGTGAACCTTCGATAGTGAGGGTAGCTCTATAAAGGCGCCAACGAAGGCGTCAAACGAGAACCACTCGCTCCTCGAGTTTCCGACCTCTTTTTCGCGATAAGACACGAACCGAATTGGCACACAAGCTTCGTTGACTGCCACTGGTGCTGGCGTTGCTGTAGCCGGTATACTCGGGGATTATATTTAAAGCGACGTTATAATCTCTGACTTTGCGCGAGCCAGAGCTCTCGCCCGATCGTTTAACGACGTCCAGAGCTGCTTCTGCTGTAGTACGTGCGATGCTCGATGCATTTTGCGTACGCTGGATGAATTCAACTCGTGGAATGTTTGGAACGGTGGCAATCTGCCTTCGGGCAGTCCTACTTTTCGACCAGTCTTACTTTTCCCAGTCTTACTTTTCCCAGTCTGACTCGCCGTTGGTTCGTTGGTTGGTTCGTTTATTCGGTGATGACTCGGGCAAATGAACCAACCAACCAACGGCGAGTTAGACTGGGTAAAGGAAGATTGGGTAAAGTAAGACTGGGTAAAGTAGGACTGGGTAAAGTAGAACTGGGTAAAGTAAGACTGAGTAAAGTAAGACTGGGTAAAGTAAGACGGGTAAAGTAAGACCGGGTAAAGTAAGACTGGGTAAAGTAAGACTGGGTAAAGTAAGACGGGTAAAGTAAGACCGGGTAAAGTAAGACTGGGTAAAGTAAGACTGGGTAAAGTAAGACTGGGTAAAGTAAGACTGGGTAAAGTAAGACTGGGTAAAGTAAGACTGGGTAAAGTAAGACTGGGAAAAGTAGGACCGCCACGAGTGAAATGAAACAAATGAGCGTTACAGCAGGTATGAACCAAGGACAACCGTCGATTTGATTAAAGTGGGCCATAATATTGTAAGAACCAACCTCGGCTTTGGTGAGGTAGGTTGTAATTGATGTTGCACTTATCGAAAGACCGGAATGCCGTTCGTAACACAAACATCTGTCTATTTTGCCGATCGAGCAGGTCGACGCGACGAGACTCCTTCGATTCATTCCGACGCACTCTCCATCGATTGGGGAAATATTTATTCAATTTCACAGTGCTGTAGAATTGAACCAGCAGCGAAGAGGATCAACATATATATGCTGTAACGTTGGACCGAAAATTGCTGGAAATTTATTGGATATTGTTTAATTACTGATAATTTAATTGATAAATTAAATAATTGGTAATTACTTGATTATAGTTAACGGTAATCTCATGAAGAACGGAATCAGTGGTTTTTGAAAGTTCGTACTTGTTGTTAAACGGATGAAATTAATGGTGACGATACATAAAACCAATGAATAAATGTCGCTTCGAAGCGAGTTTCGAATTACAGTATTGCACATCACGTTGTCGTCTTTACGTGAGTTTCGATGCTTCGTGTGTGTGTCTGTGAGGCATTCGCATGCAAGACTCTCATTCTCTATTTCTCATCCATGTCCGTCCTAAACTCGGTGCATTTACCATGCCCGTCCCGTGTGGGTTGTGCCGTCAATAACGCCTTGGTCTCGGACGTATCTAGTCCACGCCTACGACCGACTTCTCTTCTCAGTTTACAAACCCGATGAAGTAACTTCGTATCGATTGAATGAAAAACGTGTACGTGGGATCCACGGGAATGCATTTCAACCTCGCCCACTGATATCGATTGCCTCGAACGGCGCTGGATGTCGTAACGCATTGAACATTTCCGCGGAAACACAATTGTTTCGACATTATGCAAAAATGTTGTGATTATATGTAAGTGCATAATGTAATTTTACAAAACGATAATCATAATTCTATTTGTATGATGAATAATTCGTCGAATAATTGTAATGATAATGTTAGGTGTGTGCCAAATTTCAATGCCGAGGAACAGAATGTTTACAGATTAGTTTATTTTTTCTAATTGGACGTAGGGGTGAATTTAAGGATGTGCGATACGTACAATCTGAGAAATTTCGATTATAACGGCTTTGTGAATGCGAGACAAATTTATAATCATCGAATATCACTAATTATATGTTATTACATCTTGTATACTTTTTTCTCACTTTTTTAAATCGCTGATATTAAACACTAAACATTGAAGTTCGATTGATCTGCATTTTTTCGTGGACGTTTATCAATAATTATGTATTCCACACACTGGATTTTTTCAAATAAAAAAAAAAAATTGTATGGCGTTACCATCCACATTTTCCGCAATGTGCGTATTTCTCATAAAAACGCATATTAAATTTCACACATCTATAACTTTCAAACGTGTGAGTTAATCGATTTGAAATTTTTTGAAGTTTTTTCCGGAATGATAAAAGCTAATGGCTGTAAAAAATTTCAAATTTTTGTTGATATCTCAGGACACTGGCCCAACAATTAAGGATGTCATACATCCTTAATTGCTGGGGCAGATTCATATTGCAACACCTGGGTCAACCCCGCGAAAGCTAGATCATATCGTTGGAACAATCGCGAGTACAAAGGGTGGGGGGAGGGGGGTCCGTCAAAACTCACGGGCCTATCTCGCGAATGATTTATGATTCCAAGGAGACCGAGCAGCAGCGGTAAAGCACAGGTCAGTACCGCATGCACGCATGCATCCAAGATATATGTCCCGCTATTATTACGACCTCCGAGTTACACGCGGTTTTATTCGTTCTCAAGCGTAATGAGTCACGTTGAGCCTATCTGTAACCCGCTGCCATAAGCTCCGCAATCTTTTGACAGTCGAAAAAAAAAAAACGAAGAAAAAAACCCAGCAAATCCGAGACCACGAGTCGATCGTAAAATTCGCATTTAAAGTCATCGAACGAGGGAGAAAGTAACGATGCACTGAAGCGGTTGCGAGCGAGTGGGGTAACACGTTGCCCTTCCGTGCTTTTATTCGGTTCTTACGCAATCGCGTTACGTGACCGAGTTGCAAGCGCCGCGGTAGTTTACTCAGCCATCGAGGAAACGGTGAAAAAGGGCAAAGTAGTGGAACACGTAAGAGGACGAAGAAAAATAACGAGTATCGCGGTAAACGAAAATGCATCGCGAAAGCTCTGCCTTTCAATAACCATGGAAATTTATCCTTCAACGCTTTTTTTTTTACATCCCCCCGAGCGTTACACAAACACAAACCCGTTGAGCATTGATGGTCGAGATTTTGCACGTAATAATTTTCCGTGGCGCATCGATGGAGAGAGGAAAGAAAAATCGTGCTGCTGGAATTGCATTTTAGAATTTTCGCGGTAATAGCAGATTTACGAAAATGTTGTGGATGGTGGATTTTTAAGTGAAAAAATTATCTATAGCTTATATATAAACTATATATGGGATTAGGCATATATAGTTTTTATGTAGATTATATATAGACTATATATGGAGGCTATGTATAATCTATAGACTATATATAGTCTATGCAAAGACTATTTTATATATAATTATATATAATCTATTAAATTAAATTAAATTAAATTGAAAAATAAAAATTAAATTATATATAATCTATATATAAACTATATATGGGATTGAGCATATACAGTTTATATATAGATTATATATAGTCTATATATATAATTTATACATAAACTATATATGCCGAATCCTATATATAGCTTATACATAGACTATAGATAAGTTTTTCACTTGGGTTTGGGAACAATTGCAATCAATTCAAACACAAAGTAGCGATCGCAACAATCTGCAGTGTGAATTGCGTCATTGAAATTTGTATCTGACGTATCGAAGCGAACAATTGTCACAAACACGTCGGTATTACAGTTATTAAGGCCAATTCACAACGAGCCAATGACAGCACCTTGCGTCAACCCTTTCGGAAAACGTTCTGAAGAGGGGTGACACGTGCAACGTTCGAATGTCGACTGCATCAGAGACCAGAAGGCGGAGAGGAAAAAAAAAAGCAAACAACACACAATAACACTGTGACCACTTCGTGGCCCGAGGGGTCTGACAGATGTCAAGACAAAGCGAACCACGACAATTCAGTGTCGAGCCACAACGTGCCACACTGCTCGCGCTCTTGCGGACTACGATAGTGACGGGGCAAGGGGCCGGGGAGGGAGGGTTGACGCTTTTCGGAATCCTTGCTTGCATTACATTCGAATGATTGATGGCCATAGCTAACGCGGATCTCAGCAGGATCGCGAGACTCTTCTCGCGCCAGTCACCATCCGCGTGTTCGAGTTACGAAGGCAAAAGGTTCATGTGAATACGACGTAACAAGATGGACGCCCGATGTCCAACGTGTACCACCCATGTCTTATGTGGACACGCTGATCTTATGTGGGGCACAGTCGGACACCAAATTTATTTTTCTCTCCTCTCTCTCTCTCTCTGTCGATTTTACGAATAAAAAATTATGGCACGTCGAGAGGTAGCTCGAACATAGTTATTCATGGCCCACGAGTAAATCGCGGTTATGTCCAACTAAAAAAAAAACAAAAAGTGAATAAGAATGGGGGAAAAAATCGGTCGACTTCGAACTATCCTCATTGGAATCGGTCTTTGCGAATGACTGATCGATGATCGTACCTTCAACGAGTAACGAAATAAGCTGTGGGGATCTGAGAAAAAAGAAAATCGGTCGATCGATTGGCATCTTCCATAGTTTCACGGGCGTTAATTTTCTTATTTCAATAACAAACCCATCGAAGTGAATAATTCGACGATTCTTTTTTTCTTCGATCGATTTTACGGATGCTCCGAATAAGGCCCGGTGACCCCGATTTCCGCGGAACGAGCGGCAGCGGTTATAATCCGCTGCAAGGCGTGATTGATCCATGGCGCACGGTAAACATCGCCGTTGCTCGGGGTCCCACCGAGTCCATCGTGTCTCGGTTGCGAAATGATGTATGTCTCGATATTAATACCAACGCCGCGTCGATGGAAGGGTGCGGGGGTTCGGTATCCAACTGTGCAGCCACGGGTGGGTACGGTCGGTCAAATGAGTGACGCCCCGGCTCATTTGTCTCTCGGAGGTTATATAGCATATATAGCGCGGGAAGATTAACCGAACGAATTCACGATTCGAACGCTACAACTCGGACAACAACGAAATACAATCAATCTTTTCACATTCTCGGCTCTCGATTCTATATTTCTATATCGCAATTTCTTTGGTTGGTTGTTTTTTTTTCAATTCTTGGCTTCCACGACTTCTGTTTACCGAGCAATTGATTTATCGGATCGCGATTCGATTTCTTTTTTATCTTCGTCCTATTGAGTTATCATGAATTTTCTTCGAGGGGATCATTAATTAGTTTCGAATGCGCGCGCAGCACTGTTGGTACCCACAAAATTTTTCGAAAATTTGTCGATGAAATAAAAATTGTCACGAAATAAAGCGATTAATCCGATAATTTTTCGTGATTTCGTTGAATGTTGAAATTCGAATGAATATTTTTCAATGGACGAGAAAAAAAAACAAAAAAAAAAAAATGTTCGGACCGGAGATTGGATAAAAGTTTCGCAATTCGATGAAAAGCCATGGTACACAGAGTCACGGTGAAAATACATGGATGCGATTGGTTGTTCGAGCTAAACGAGAACGAGAATCCGGACCATAACAGCGAGAAGAGTAATCATTGGGACTAATGGCCACTTTGCCGCGTTCGAAACATTTCATCAAATTTTCATGGACGAGTCCGGGTGCATCACGGATGGGATTCCAGTCGGCACGGCAATTCCGGCGATGCTTCAGGAGAGACGAGGTAAAATTTTCTTTGTGACTCGAATGTTCGACGACGGGCGGCGGGGGGTGAGGAGGGGGGCAGGGGGGAAGCGTGATGAAAAGTTTAATCGGTAAAATTGGCCGTACGAGCACTCGGCCGCTTCGATCGCACGCTTCTGCTCTTTCGTACCACTCGGCTCGCTTCGGCGAATGCCCCATTCCTCAAATCTACTGCAACCAAGGCTTGGGCTAGTGCAGTCCATATATATATGTATATACATTTTTTTTTTTCGTTGCATCCGATAATTGACGTTAGCAGCGTTGCATATAACGTCCATCGAGAAATTTCAACGGACAAAAGCCAACAGATGGAAATACTTCAAACAATTCGAAATAAGTTTTTGTTATTTTATCAACGTTGTGCGTATAGGTATGCGTATTAGGGTGACTGAATTTTGATCGACCTTTAAAAATGTCATTTAATTGAAAGTTCGAATTTTTATATGAATTCTTAGTCATTGCTTTTGAAGTTTTCCCATTCAAAATACATGGGATGATTATATTTCTCTAAGATAGAATTTTGAATCTTGAAAATGTTTGTTTAATGTTATGTTGCCTTGGAAAGTGTTTATCGAAAAATGTCTGTAACTCAAATTCGTTTTAGTGTACATCAGCCTGCAGAATCATTTTTATTTGAAATATCCAGATTTTTTTTGAAAATAACATGAGATTTGCTGATCTTCCAGCAAAAGTTTACATAACAATTTTGTAGGAAACTCAATTCTCCACAAAACAACTCTCGTGTAAGTTTTTTGCCAAACGATTAATTCCCGAAATATTGGAAGAAAATCATCATTATTATAAGTTCCATCACCATACCATAATTCAAATATCTCGAGAATTAATTGATTATCTCTTTATATAATCTATTCAATTAAAAATTAACGGACAAAATCCAGCAGAAGGGAATGCTTCGAACGATTGAAAATAAATTTTCCCCATACTATCAAAGTTGTCCATATATACGTATCTCTATTTAATTAAAAATAAATCAGCATTTCCGGAATCCACAAATTTTAATTTGAGATCGAATACGAAAATTGTGAACCGCGTGAAATATCGAACCTCCGTCGCCTTGATTGACCGTTCCAATGAATTCCATCATGAGCCAATCCTCAAACTTCTCTCCACTCAACCGATAATTCGCGCAGATGTAGATTGAAAAAAAAAAATTTATATCCATTATACTTGCAACGCCGGACCTATTTTCATTCCACATTCCGCGTGTCCGCGAGGACCGGTCCAATCCATCAAACATCGCATAATGTATCAAAAGTAATCGAATTATTTGAATAATAATTCAATTTTAATTTCCATCGTAAAATTCGACACCCTGTTCGATAATGCACATTCATTTTCTCTAATAAATATTCAATACCTACTTCGTGCTGAAAATGTACTTATCCCGATGTGTAATCTCGATGCATCGATAATGCACACGGGGCACCGAGTTTCCCGATTGGAATGTAATTTTTGCAAAAATGATGAATAAGCACCGTGGATCATCCGTCGAACGTCTCTCTTTGACAATTGAGAGATTGAATTCGAGGGAAACTGGGTGAGTGGCGATGTTTCACCGAAGACAAAGACCCACACACACACACATTCCCAATCGATAAAAGTATGCCAAACTCGGACGACACGGAGATCGCAAGGCAAACATGTGCATAACCTCGACATACGCGGATAAAACACACACACACGTTGCACCTGCCGCAATTTCATTTGCTTACCGTGCTACGGAATAATATCACCGAAGAATCGATCTGTTTTCGTGGTGAGCCGGTAAAAGTGAATGCACATAATGTTACAACAGCACAACTGCCATATGTGCAATCTGCATCGGCAATGCATTCACGAATCCGCAATCACTGCGGGTTTACACGTGTCTCTACGTATATATATATACATATACACATATATAGGTAATATATCGATATGTACCCCAAAAGTCTTATTCCATCTCTCTCCTTTGTTCCATCGATCAGCTCTTCTTCTCTCCCAATATCGCCTTCGTCGGAAAAAAAGACACACATAACCGAGAGAGAAGAAAGATTCGTGGTGTATTTTTTTCAATAATTTTTTTTTAGGATTACAATAAGTCGCCGATGTGACCGCAGTCGTACGCGCGACGTTCGATCCCAATCGACGAAATGAGAAAAAAAAAAGACGGCAGACCCAAACAACACAACGACAACCCCGGCAGCTGAATTTTTTTTTTTTATTCGGCTGTGCAATATAATTTGCATTCTCGCTCGTCGAAACAAGAACCCACATTATTATACATGCAGGGGAACCCCGGATTGGCATCGAATCTCGATGGCGAAGCCTCGAGAATGAGTTTCAAACCCGATACACCGAACTATGTGGTTTTCTTTTCTTCGGATGATTTTGTAATTAACTTTTTTTTTTCCGTTCGACCGGTGTGTACGGTGGCCTCGACGACGACTCGTTCTCTCAGAATCTTTCGCCCTCTCTCTCTCTCTCTCTCTCTCTCTCTCTCTTGTTCGCTCGCTCAACTCTTTTTCCGCCATGTTTCGCCGGGGTCTCTCGACGAAGGCCGAAAGTGAGACGAAAAAAAGAAAAAAACTTCAATCGCGCCCAGAGACACCCGTGTATTATGCCTCAATTGCAACCAGCATCGGGCACCTTTGTCGATTTCGACGATATCGTCTTTGACGATACGCACTGGCAGTAGCGCAGCAGCAGCTTGTGCACGTTGCCCTGGAGGTAGACCAGGCCGCGTACGACGTATTACAGGATAAAAAAATTGCGGCGAAATCAGAACCCATCGGATGTGGATACTCGCCGCGAAAAAATCATCGAGACTTATTTCGTTTTGCATTATTTTATTTATTTTTTTTTTTCGTTTTTCCGGTCGACGGGTTGGAGGGAAAGCGACTTGTGCAGTCCGATGAAATCGATGCAACGTGATCATACAAAAAAAAAAAAAAAAGAAATACATTGGAAAACAAATTTATTCGCAGCTCATCGTCTACGAATGAAATAATCATTCGGTCTCAAAAATGTATGATAACCGAATTAATTAAATTTTCAAAAAACGCTAAGAAAAATTATTTCAGATATTGAGAAATCAAAATTATGGAAAATAATGTTTCATTGCCTGTGACATTAACAAATTTTTCCGAAGAACCGAATGATTAAAAATTTGATTGTTTGAATTAAACATCGAATCGTCGATAGGACACGTTGAAAGGATTATTCTCGTCTGTACGGAGCGAGAAAAACGAATAATTTGATTATAATTGAAACGAGATTTTCCGAAGTTTTCGTGTTTTCACGCAGTCAGCCGCGATACCCGGTGTGGTTTCAGTTACGGTACGCGGATCATAGACCGCCCACGTCGTTCCGCTCCAGCAATAGATGGTGGCTGTCGTATATACATACGTGTCACAATCGCCGTGAGGGGTAATACGCATCGTCCCCGGAGACCGGATCACGCACAACTCGGGACGAAGTAAATCAACCGCGATTACGAAACGATCGAGATCGATCATGCTCGTCGAATTCGCTTTATCGAGTTTGTTGTCGAAAGCGCTTTGTGAATTCGCGATCAACGATGCGACGTATGTTACGCGGGGTCGCTAATGACACGATCCAGCAACATTTGTGAGACACAATGCGACGAAAATACAATGCCCGGCGACGCAACGTTTGTACATCCATTTGTATTTATTTTTCGACTTAGTTCTTGTTGACAATATTTTGCTTTCGATCGATAATTTTTCACATGCATCAGTGATAAACCAAGTGAAAAAAATATATATATAGCTTATGCATAAACTATTTGTCGAACTGGGCGTACATAGGCGATATATACAGGGTGTTCCGATAACTATTAGGACCTCAGATATCTTCGAAACTACTAGGTTCACAGAACTATTTGCTGGATCAAAGTTGCACAGCACGAAGGGGGCCATCCAATGATACCAAAGTGCCTACTCCCACCCCCACCCCCAGCCCAGGGGGTGGGGCAACTTTAAAATCTTAAATGGGAACCCCTATTTTTTATTGCAGATTCGGATTCCCATAAAAAAATACGTAACTTTTATTTGAAATTTTTTTTTCGATTCGTGATAGATGGCGCTGTAATCGCGGGTGTTCCGATAACTATTAGGACCTCAGATATCTTCGAAACTACTAGGTTCACAGAACTATTTGCTGAATCAAAGTTGCACAGCACGAAGGGGGCCATCCAATGATACCAAAGTGCCTACTCCCACCCCCACCCCCAGCCCAGGGGGTGGGGCAACTTTAAAATCTTAAATGGGAACCCCTATTTTTTATTGCAGATTCTGATTCCCCATAAAAAAATACGTAACTTTTATTTGAAATTTTTTTTTCGATTCGTGATAGATGGCGCTGTAATCGCAAAAAATCCCCGAAAGTACAGAAAGGCGATAATACTTACAGTTTCGGTGATAAATCAAATTTTGATTTACTGATTTTGATTTACTTTGATTAATCAAGATTTGATTTACCACCTAAACTGTAAGTATTATCGCCTTTCTGTACTTTCGGGTATTTTTTGCGATTACAGCGCCATCTATCACGAATCTAAAAAAAAATTTCAAATAAAAGTTACGTATTTTTTTATGGGGAATCCGAATAAGCAATAAAAAATAGGGGTTCCCATTTAAGATTTTAAAGTTGCCCCACCCCCTGGGCTGGGGTCGGGGGTGGGAGTAGGCACTTTGGTATCATTGGATGGCCCCCTTCGTGCTGTGCAATTTTGATTCAGCGAATAGTTCTGTGAACCTAGTAGTTTCGAAGATATCTGAGGTCCTAATAGTTATCGGAACACCCGCGATTACAGCGCCATCTATCACGAATCGAAAAAAAAATTTCAAATAAAAGTTACGTATTTTTTTATGGGGAATCCGAATCTGCAATAAAAAATAGGGGTTCCCATTTAAGATTTTAAATTTGCCCCACCCCCTGGGCTGGGGGTGGGCGTGGGAGTAGGCACTTTGGTATCATTGGATGGCCCCCTTCGTGCTATGCAACTTTGATTCAGCAAATAGTTCTGTGAACCTAGTAGTTTCGAAGATATCTGAGGTCCTAATAGTTATCGGAACACCCTGTATATTATTTTTAGACTATAGTCTATAAATATAATACATAAGAGATATACTATATACTAATTTATAACTGTACAGTCTACATATAATGTATATAGTCTATATATATATAATCTATATATAGACTTTATTGGCCCAGTCCCAAATATAGTTCGTGAATAATTTTTTATATTTTGGAACGAATTTGATAACAATGGTAATAATAACAATGATAAATGTTAAAATGGTCTCCTTATCATCCCATGCGATGTATGGTATGATAAAGGGACCCATGGTGAGAGCGTTAAGCCGAGGGAGCATGCGGCTAACGTTCCGCTCGTTGATCAGAGCAATGTCGCGAGAACACATCCACTCTGACGATGTCGCTGCTGCTGCTGCTGCTGCGGCTGCTGCTACGTTTGCCAAAACGTCACTATGGGGGTTTCGTGCGAGGCCAACGAAATATCGAAATCATCGGTAACAAAAGGGTCTGAGGTCGGATAAAGGCGAACCAAAGGGCAAATGCAGACACATGGGGTTTGTGGTTCGACGTTCGAACGGCGAGAAAATCCTTTTCGACGGTGCGGGGCCCACGTCGAGAGAGCACGTGAAATGGATAACGACGACGACGCATGGCTGTTGTGAACGCTCAATGACCCGGAAGATTCGTATCTCAATGAAAGGGTTGCTCCAAGTGACACTCACACACTCGTTCGGTACACCTTCGTACCCCACCGTGTTGTATATTACACCGAGCATCGAGTCGTGACTCAGCTTTTGTGTCGATGTTAAGCGCGAGCCACGCATTATTATTCGCTCAGCTCACTTATATGGTTATCGGACTTTATTTCACCACAGAGTATTTTTCACATATGATATGTATTATGGCGGCGTTTGTGATCGATCAATCATTTTCATCTTCAACGCGATGCAAATGTTGTTTGTGGTATTTAAAGGTTCGCAACTTCACGACAATATAGTTTTTGTATCAAATGAGATGGTATTCTCTGAATTTGGAAAAAGTGGATTTTTTAAGCTTTTTGGAAAATTGCACACGTTTATTTTCTTTTTTTGAGTTGGAAAATGTTTTTTTTCACAGGTTTTGATGATTGCAGGTAAAATGTTATTTCATTATTATTATTACTTCGTTATTCATTTCTCAATAAAGTTTGTTTGGAAAAATAAATGAGAGCCATTCTCGTTTTCAGCGTCCCCAATTTAGGTTTGGCAACACTTTTTGCTCGAGGTTTATTTTCGTATAAACTAGTGTTGCAAGCAATCGTAGTCAAACACACATTTGACAATGAGCCAGATAAAAATAAAAATCGGACAAACTTGGATGAAAACCAGTTCAATCAAAAACATCGAGACCGAGCCAAATAAATACAAAAATATTTCCACCTACACATTCGTTATTTCTGATTTTTGACCAAGTCAATTGAATGACGTGCTCGAGCTTGAATGCTAATCGATGGGGCCCAGCGAAAAAACAAAAGCTTATGCGAGTTCAGCATGATAAAAATTTCCCAACAAACTCAATGAAATAAAACACTCAATCAAGTTTCAATAAATAACCATAAATATCACGAATTATTCAACATCGCAACCGAATATAGCTCGATACGGAAAGCCAAATGTACAAAGGCGTGAGAATAGAATGTATTTGTTTCTTTTTTTTTATTATTTGTCGCTTAATCACGAGCGTGAAGGGATTCTGGCCCGAGGTCTCACGTATCTATAATTTGGGTTTCTCGGTTTCCCCGCCCCCACCCCCGTTCGTCCGTTCTTCATCCATTTTACCGGCGATTCTCCGTCCCTTATCCTTCCGCACTCTATATTCTGTTAACCGAAACACGAACGCCCCACGGGCTTTGGAATTGCACGGTGCGCGGGTTCGCCGCACTGATGTTTCCCGTACCCGAATTCCGACGAAATAGTCGCGCTTCTCCGGCTCCGGGTATATCTCGTTTGCCTCGTGCATAGTTTCACGTTTTCGCACTGCTACCGTCCAAGTTCGGGGAGTCTCTGACTCGCGCATTTGTTGTTTCCGCGTACACCGAATTCTCATTCGTTCGGTCTCTCGCATTCATCGCCTTAGATTCTGGCGTATCAAAGCCACACAGAGCGTGTATAGGATTCTCGTGAGCATCCCAATCCTTCACGATCCTCTTCGGGTTCGAATCATTGTTCACGGTAATTCCAGAATCGACGACCGAGCGTTAGGTTTTTTGTTCAAATGACCGGAACGATTAATCGAATTAATTGAATCAATGAAACGCAATTCGGTAGCTATGGAGTATTCGATTTTCATGATCATCCCAATCTTTCCTGATCGTCTTCGGTTTCGAATCATTGTTCATGGTAATTCTAGAAACGACGACCGAGCGTTAAATTTTTTTTTTCAAATGGTCAGAACGATTAATCAAATTAATCAAATCAATGAAACCCAATTCGGTAGCTGTAAAGTATTTAAAAATTAACATTAGTGACTTCCGTCTCACTATTAAATAATTCACGGACGACCAGTGTTTTATATATATATATATATATATATATATATATATATATATATGTATTTGTATACACATAAATATATACGCACCCATGTGACCATCTTATCCGAAAATACGGGGCCCCTCGAGCTCCGACAAACGGATTACGAATTCAAATGATGAGGATAGGAAGAAGATTTTCGAGAATGAGATTGTCTCTCACACAAAGTTCGTACCGCCAAAGAAATATCATTCTGTATCGTCCTTCGTGATATATGTAAATGCATCTGAGCCCTCTATACGAATGGCTGAAATAACGCGAGACCGTAACACAAACAAATGCGGTTGTGCGTGTGTGTGTGTGAGTGGTAACCCCAATCTCGGCGATTAATTTTCTATTAAAATTTAGATTAACGTCGTGGGTTTCTATGGTCCCCGGTGAATTAATATCACGGCACCGCCAGCGATGATGACGGCTTATAGTGGGGAATATAATAGTGTATTACGAATAAGATGAAGGCGATACCGGACCGTACGGTATGTTGTGTGGCATATATATATATATATATATATATATATATATATATATATCTTATCGCTATCTGACTTTGTCTCTCTTCGTACGCTCAACATCTTTCTGCCTCTCTCGTCGGAGGACTCTGGGGTCGGTTCAACGCAGGTGCGTGTAAGACCCGAACGAATCCAGGGTGGGCCCTTTTCAACTCGTACGGGCCATCGCCGAGTAGAAATATATGTGGTACGCGTTTCGTTACGCCAAGCGAGAACTCGATTGACGTGTATTCTTCGGCCAACCGTACAGTGCTTGGCCGTTCAGAAACACACAAAAATGTTCGTCATTGGCATAGTCATGGATTTAAATAATAATAATAAATAAAATATATTGATAATAAAAATGAAAAAAAAATCTTGCAATAGAAATAATTATTTGTGTGGAATTCTTCGATTGAAAATTTGTAACTTAAATTGGTACATGATATAAAAATAAATAAAATAAATTAATGATAAAATTGTTTTTGAGGATTATTGCAGTAAAAATAATAATTTATATTGCATGTTCCACACTCTCAAAAATTCGTCGATTGAAAATTTGTAACTTCATTCGATACACGGGGTTCTGATCATCGAACAAGTTTCGAACATTTACCCGGAATATCAATGAAGACACGGAGGTGAGACTTTGCTTCGTGTGATTTTTTAACGTGCACGGGACGCGACGAAAGAACCTTAGCCGAGACTGATATTCGTCACGGGGGCCCCCTTTAATCATCCGCAGTGTTTCACGTGACCCCCGAACGCACTGTCGGATCGAAAGGGTTTGGGTGCTTGTATTATGCGAAGTTAAAACCCGCATGATGTCCGATGCCCGAAACATAATGAATTATATGGCATATACACACAGACATCACATATATATATATGTATAAAAGGGTTGAGCAATCATTTGAGCTGACAGCCGTGGCCGCGCTACGTCATGGCATAAAATTCGCAACAGACAATAATTATTCCTCGAGGCTACATACGAATCGTTCGGCAACCGAAAGAAAAACAAAAAAAAAAAGAAAAAACAAAGAACATCCGCTCACATCGCTATTCTTTCGAGCATCCGAAAGGTGGTCTTCGAAACTTTCGACGGTCTAACGACTGCGACGAGAGATCTCGGCGCCGGGGTTGAGAGGTAGGTACGACCAGATGGGAACCGACAACTCCTATACGCGTGCCCGTAAATTTTCTAACGCACACGACCGGGCACTCCCACAACCCCCGTACATTGAAACGGGTCAATTTGGCGTACGGAAAAAGTATCCACAAAAAAAAAAAAAAAAACCCGTCCGTATAATTGAAATGATTTCATAATTTTTTGTTCAACCGAATATTTGCTTTCATCGACGATCCAGAACGATTGTTATCGGATTCTTGTAAAATGCAGTGACGTAATCGAAAAAAAAAAAACGTGGAAATAAATAACACATAATTTGCACCGTCAGCTGAATCGTCACAATCAGAGAAACGTATTAAAAATTCTTGAGAGCCACATGGCTCGACAACTCCAAACCGTGTGGCACTTGTGGACTCGAAGAATGAGAAAAAAGAATTAAAAAGGTGGGTGGGAGTGAATGTAAAAAAAAAAACGTTTAAAAAAGTTTCAACCGTCACATGCCGACTGCACGGGTTTCCGTATAATCGATGCGTCTCATTTTTCCGGTCCTCGTTCGTATATAGTCTCTCTCGCTTACTCGCTCCGCAAGATTTATCGTGGTCGTGGTTTGATGGGCGTCGCGAGCAACCCCCGGGGTGGAGGGGATGAAGATGCTATCCGTGGTACGTGTCGTGAAACGGATGGTTATAGAGTTTTGTGAAGAACGTGAAAAAGTTGACGTGAGCGTGAGATGAGAGAGAAAGAGAGAGAGAGGGAGAAGGAGAGTAAAGGATGGAACGAGGTGAAGTAAGTGTGGAGCGGAGATATGCGGCTTCTTTGAAGACAATTCACGGCGGGGGTGCGCGCGCCTTCTGCTGGCACCGGTGAAAAAACAACTGGCGGTCTAGCAACGCTGCCATCTTCCCAAACCGCGTGCCACTACTACCATAACCTCGAAATTCACTCTCCACTTTTGCCTGTGGCAGACCCGTCACAATGCACATTGGATTTCCATAGTCCTCGTTGTAATTCGGATTCCTCGGAGACGCGCCCATCGGGCGGGCCTTCGTTCGCTCGGCCAACTACTCGAGCATCGTTCGCATGGTTCTTAAGCTTAATGGAAACCGTGGCAAGTCGCCACGGATCAGCGAACGTACTCTTTTTCCACACACGGACAGAACGCGACAAAGTAAAACTAGTAAAAGTAACGTGAAATGTCCAACACGGATAATAAGAAGTGAAATATATTCACACTGTTAACCCCTTCGCGCCCTGTGCATAACGAAATATCTGTATTTTCGTATGAGTATGTATCGTGTGTGAACCCTTTGACCGGATAACCTTTGTTGGCTCATAAGTAAATGGGTAACTGGGGTAATTTAACACCACGATTCAAATTCGATCAGGACAATCTTTCAATAGTCATTTTGTTTTTGTTTCTGTTTTTTTTAAATTTAAATTGAGGAAGGCAATGGTGTCAATAAATTTCTGCTAACTTGGAAAACATATGAACAAAGTTGATTGAAACCCAATAAAACCGAATAATTTTCGTTAATCCAACTTTTTAAAAAACGTATCATAGTTTTTCAACAGTTCGAACGATTTCCAAAAATTCCAACGGGATTGAAGAGAATAATAGTCGAGCTTGAAGAGTATACCAGCAACTTTTCCGATCCTTGAAAAAAAAAAACCTTTAATTATTCATTTATCAGCGATACCCCCGCCGATCTTCTTCGATGTAGACAGTACACCCGACGCTCTAGTTCCGTCGCTCACCGACCGAGGGCGACACCCGAACACTCGAGGTGAATTATGGTTAGGATCCCGAACCTGATAGAAATCCGACTGAGCTGGGGGCGTACTTCGAATCACAAGTGGGGTCCCGTATAACCCCAGTTACCCGTTCTGGGATTAATAATATTTTTGAAAGAATAATTTTACAAAGACAAAATTACACAATTAAAATACAATTTGTTCATCTCAATCTGATAATTTTATGACAAACACGACGCCATTGTATTTCGCTCATTCTCTCGATTCTTTAACGATTGTTATTTTTTTTTTTTCATTTTTCTTCTGTCTTCTGCTTCGTGCCGCAAAGTCTGTGTATAGAGTCCATTGTATCGACGATTCGGTGGTGGATGCACACGGAAACCAGCACCAACGTAGCGCCGAGATGAAGATATCAGGTAGAGCCGTTTCAGCGGCTCATCTCACAGAGGCCACCCAATGAAAAATGAGTGCCGTCATCGACCGAATGTCGGCCGGTCGACGATTACAATCGACTCGATGATTAATGATCGTTCGATACTCCTGTACCTTTCGACACTAAATATATATATATATATACATATATATATATACATATATATATATGTCGTACAATGGTAATAAAAATAATACTCCACGCCGATGATGAAATATCGGAGCATCGCGGTTTATTATCCCACCGTTTACATCTGTGTAAAAAAGGAAAAAAAACATGTGTGCACCTTCAATCGCTTTGGTTCTGTGAAGATTTCCAGAAATCATTGATTTTTCTAGGTATATATATATATATATATATATATATATATATATATATATATATATCTATTTCTATCTGTGCCGATAATTACAAATTTTTTTTGTTGAAATCGAAGTAAAGCGACATAGCGTGATCGGATTTTGGGAATCCGGCCAGCCGTACGTCCCGGTTGACGAAAATATATGTGAAGGCTCGAAAGAGGGCGTCCTGACACGCATAGAGCGATAGAAAAAACAAATAAGGCAAGATCGTGAAGGAGTGCGCGACTCATCGTGGCTTCTCGCGTCCAAAATCCAACGTAATCGAAATATAAGCGCATCGCAACACGCGTGGGATATAATTCAAAAGTGCGTGATGTCGATAGACGTTGGAACGAGACGGTGAAATGACTACCGCTACGGGTGAAGAGACGAAAACGAAACGGTGGTTGGGCCGGGCCGCTGTCGTGTACGTGAATCTTGTGAATTTTCATGCTGCGATCATATACCGTCGCTCGGACGAATTTATGTCAGCCGCCCAAGAGCCTCCGGTCGGGCTGGACCACGGTCACGGGAGCAATCACGAACCGTAGAGCACGTGAGCGAATGATATGAGACGATAAAAAAGAAGGAAAAAAAAAAGAAAAAGAAAAAAGGAGCCTGCGAGCGCAACAGTCAGGTCCGAGGAATATTCGCGAGATGAAACGAAGAGGAAACAAGCGAGACGCCAAGTGTGGAGCGGTTCCCAACGCTCATGTGTGTGTGTGTGTGTGTGTGTGCGGGAGTATGAGAAAAAGAGTCGGAACCAGAGGGCCAAGTTCATTCCCGTGATAAAACGCATTAGCGTCGGATTATTTATAAGCTCGAACGTTAATCTCGCCGCCTACCAATTTTTCAATCTCTCTTTTCAATGTTAATGGTAATTTATCGAGGATTCCACACACACGCATAGTATATATATATATATATATATATATATGTATAGCTCCGACTCTTTTCTTTCTATTACTTCCTTAATTCTTTCATTTCCTCACAGCTCGCATTCGGGATTCAAAATTTTATTTATTTTTTCAATTTTTTTTTTCTATGAGACTAACCCGACAGCTCTTTTGACACTTCAAACTCATTTAAATCCGTATTTTTCAGATTCGATTCGGATAATTCTTCGCAGCGAACCGTGCCTGAGTCTGCGGCAGACCGGTCCGTTCGGGCGCGACTATGTGCCGCCTGGTGGCGGCCTCTATGACTACCGCAGTAGAACCCATCAAGCTGTGGCGACTAAGCTGAACTCAGGATTGTTTAATTATTCTTCGCCATTTTCTTCGAATGCTCTCCCGAAGAATAAACTAAGCTGGATTTAATTCTTATCCTCCGGGTACATTAGGGTGCACCTTGATGGGGGTGTTGACGAATTACGACAAGTGCATCCCTCTGGATAGGTTCGAAATGAATAAATAAAAATATGTGCGAACATTTTTTTTACAAGACATAAACACAAATGAATTTTGTTTTTATTTATTTCGAACCTATCTGAGGGTCGCACTTGTAGAAATTCGTCAACACCCCTATTGAGGTCCACCCTAGGGTACATTCACGCATAATTAAAAGTAATTCTCAAATCCGAAATACTTCACTCCGGCACAATCAGAGTGTCGTGTAAGTAGCTTATCAAACCGTCGATTGTGTTTTATTATTATTTTTTTTTAATTTTTTTTTGCCCACCGATTTATTCAGGCTTTACGCCACAATAACAGCACTCGCGGTTAACGCAAAAACCCGAGACCGCGTCGGAGGACCCGCAAAGCTGATTAAAGTCATATCGGTCGTTGGTGCGCGAGCGCGCGTGCGCGGGGCCAGAAGCCCGGTTAATTAACGACAATTTAAAAGTTAAATTCAACGAAAGCATCTCCCCGATCGATATTCACACTCTCGCGACACGAAAACGCATATCCTCCGGCACACCGTCTTCTTCGTCGTCACCTTTCTTCACGGTTTACGCTCGGCCGCTCGTTTTGCTCGAGATTAAATGGTAAAACCGTGTAACGCGTAATTAACTTTCGAAATTTTTTTTCCGGCGCTTCGGTGCGAGGAATGCCGTATACGTTTTTCATTCGAGTAGATTATATTCGCACGATTTATTTTCTTTTCTTTTTTTCTCACGACGCATTATTTTATGTTCCTCCGTCGTTGTGCGAAGTCTCGGTAAATCGTGAACAGAGCAGATTCTCCTTTCTCCTCTTATACAAATGCGTCTTGTTGTTTTTATTTTACTGGTTTTTTTTTTTTTCAAATTTTTTTTTCGCGCTTGGTAATTATGGTACGTTACAAGGCGTGGGTTATATCTGTATAAAGAGTCCGAATAAATTTGACTTCTTTCGCAGTGGATATAATTATTCGTGTTTATCGTGCGGCTGGTAATGAGCCCCACGGGCCACCGCGGGCCTGCAACCCGAGCGTCGTCAGCAAAACCGGCGTGTTCGGTCGCCCGATGTGTCTGTGTGTGCGGGGCATGGGGCTCGTACGACCGCCTCGTCCTGGCGCGTTGCACATATTACGCACGACGCGAGCGCAGCTGCTCGAACGCAATCCGGAGGGCTTCGCACTTGCTGGTGGTGGTGGTGCTGCTGCTGGCCCGCGCTCTCGGCAATCCGGGTCGAGGACGGGTGCCGAGCGATATTCGCGACACACAGGGGAAATGGCAAATGCTCTGGAAAAGTACCAATGAATATTCATTCGAAACGTTGACGACTACGAGACCCGCAACTCTCGATCTATATACTCGTACACTGCGGTGTATATGTATTAGGGTGGTCCTTGATGGGGGTGTTGAGGAATTTCGACGAGTGCACCCGCTAGATAGGTTCGAAATAAATAAATAAAAATATGTGCGAAACCCTAGCAGTGTGGTCCAATGAGAAGACGTGGCTGTTAGCTCGTTCTGTTTTCCATTTGAATAACATGGGATTTTCAGACTAATTCGGTTATTATTTTTTCGAGTAGTCTCGAAGCACGCGAAAAATTCTTTATTCACACGAATCTATTGTTGATGGGTGCAACTAGTCGTGCATTTTTTTACAAGACCCTACTTGTATATTATCGATAACGGCGAACCGATGAACGATGATAACAACTGATAAACGATTTCAACACGAATCGAAATTTATTTGTGTTTATGTCTTGTAAAAAAATGTACGCGTAGTTATACCGGTTTACAATAGATTTATGTGAATGAAGAATTTTTCGCGTGCTTGGGGACAACTCGAAAAAATAATTACTGAATTAGTCTGGACATCCCGTGTTATTCAAATGGGAAACAAAATCAGCTTACAGCCACGTCTTCTCATTGGACTACAGGGCTGGAGTTTCGCACACATTTTTATTGATTTATTTCGAGTCTATCCACCGGGTGCACTCGTCGAAATTCGTCAACACCCCCATTAAGGACCACCCTAATAATATATATATATATATATATATATATACTATCGATAAATTTTTGTCCCATTTTATTTTTTAATTTTTTTTTTCAAAATTTTTTTTGCTCTCTTCGCAATGGCGCAAAGTGGATTCATCGTTAATTAAGTCTCGCACCTGGTGCACATCCGCAGCACTTGAATTATCGAATGAGATTTTCGAGGGTTCGAATAAAAAGTAAAATAACAAAAAATTTAATCGTTATGCGATAACCACAATTACGCCTATTTGTGAATTCGATTGTGCAACGACAGACAATAATTAACAATCTTACGAATCATGCAAATAGTGTGATGTAATAAGACTGAAAAATCATTTTTAAAGCCTGGGAAAATTCTGATTCGACGCGACAATCGAACGTCGTTTCGAGCCATTAAATTCTGACGTTAACTCGTGTGTCGTCGGACCGGGCTGATCTGCCAGATCACGACCACTCGAAACCACTCGGGAATCCGCGGAGCTCTTGGCCGGGACGAGTGGTTGTACGCCTCTTCGGTGGCTCGTCAATGTGGTTTACATTCGTGCGGCGATGTTGGTCGCGCGGCACGTAAGAAGTTGTCACACAGAAGTTTGTCCGGAGAGTCACATTCACCGGAAGCTTTGACGTTGGTCCAACGAATCGTTCAAAGACAGTTCATCGACGTCGACCACCCGCCGCAGAGACCACTAGATGCATCGCAAAACACCAAATTTTTCCTGAAGTACTTCAGTCATCGCCCAAGTGGCCGTGCGAAAAAAAGTTTTTCTTTTCTTTCGCCGCCCATAAAATTCAGAGATTGATCATATTGCTATAGCACGATGTGCATAGTCGAGTGGGCTGTCGCGGCTGCGGTTGAAGTCGTTGGACACATACACTAGTTGCTAAATAGATGACGCTAGCCAACAACTTTTCACAGTTACATGGTCGAAGAGAGGACGAAGAGAGATAAGGGCGGGGGGCGGGTGAGAAGTTGCGTCGAAAAATCGTTTTCCATGGAAGCAGTTGATTTTACGGTTTTCCACGGGCCAACATTTTCCATCCTCGTTCATCGTCCGAAAGTTATCAACGCCGGGAGCGTTCACACGTAAACAAATTATTTCGCGAGCTTGCCGTCGCTGCTGCTGCTGCTGCTGCTGCTGCTAGTGCGATATATACATGCATACCAGTTGGTATTCGAGAGATCGTGACGGTGGTAACGGGAACGAGAATCGTACCCACGGGACATCTCGTGCTCGTATGCCAGACTGGATGTTCCAAGCACGCCTGAATTATCCCCGCTGGAAGTTTCAACCGTGCTTTACTACAGCATCGTGTAGACCATAACTGTACGGCATGTGCTCGACGTTCTAGAGCCAAGCGACGTGTGCATGTGTATATATATATATGTATGTGTGTGTGTGTATATGTATATATACATGCTCGCATTCGCACATCGACCATTCCATTAACTGCGGGAGAGATAGTGTGGCCCGCGGACTTTGGCACTGTCTGTAAACCGCCTGGTCTTCACGCTCGAACAAGCCATTTCAGATTTGTCCAATTGAATTGGAACCCCCCTCCCCGCCCCGTCGTTTCGTCGTCAAAGTCTTCGTTTCGGATGCTTCTCCTTGTTTCAACTGAAATCCTCTTGTTCGATATGTTTCACGTGTTCTCTGCCTCAGCTTTGTTTCGACTCCGTCAGCTTTGTTTTTGTCATAACGCCCGAAGAGACTCCCGGTCAACACGACAGTCGTAATTGAAGGTTATGTCGCTTAGTCGTTTGTACGATCTTCGTTTTGGATCGCTCGGATAAACACCTCGTTGCTTCCCATTGTTTATCGTTTTCTGTTTCTTCGCTTCATTCTTTTGTTGGGTAAAAGTTTGAATGGACAAGAAAACTGCAAGATGAATCTCGCAATTTGCGTCCTTTGGATCCACGTTTGGTAGCTTCAACTGGCAGGCTGTTTTGATAGTTAAATATTCATTTGTGGGTGGACTACATTTTTATTGCTCCTGCAATTTTAAAATGTCAGTGGATTTTCATTGAATTCGATAGAAAACAATCATGACCGTTCATTTATGGGAATCCATGAGATTGAGTATGGTGAGTCAAATGTTTTTGAATTGGCAGCTGCTCGAAATTGAATAACTTGAAATTCTGTAAAATCCGAACCACTTACCCGAACTTCGCCAAATTTGATACATATGACTGATGAATGATGTTTCATTGTTTTAAAAAGTTGGAACCCAATCGGTCGAAGTTGACGTGAGTTATATCGATAACTTTCATTTTTCAAAAATTCAAAAATAGGTAGAGCAAAATCCAAACTTCTGGATAAATTCGGTCCAAATGAAAAATCACCAACATTGAAATATTGAAATTTTGTTGAAAAAGACCAAGCCGGATTCTGGGTTTTATTGAAATTCCGAGAAGATGTGGAATTGAATATCCAGAAAGTTTCGACCTCGCAAAGTCCGTTGAACGTGAAAATAAAATAAAATCGTTAATAAAAATCTCCTACCCGTTATTCAATTCTCTCGTACCACATCATTTCCGTTCTTCCGGTCATTCACTTCTTCCACTGTATTTCCGATTTTATTTTTTGTACATCGGATTTCATTTCTTATTTTTCCGTCTGGAGTTTTCTCAATGGTCGTTTATTTTTTCGCAAGAGCCAAAGAGGACTCGAGGAAATGGTCACGTCCATCCGTTCGCGAGCAATCCTCGGGACGTCATCGCGACTGTGGAGAGGATACGTCTCCGACGAGGAGAAGAAAACGCGGTCGCGGCGCCATCGTAATCTCTTCACACTCTGCGGAGTCGAGAGAAAATTGCCGTCGCCACTCGCCAGTCGTCGAATCCGAGAACTAAGCTGACGATGATTGATGATAGTAACACACACACATATATATATATATATATATATATATATATATATATATATATATATATATATGTATACATATCGCAGAAAATTTATAACGGATTTGCATATTGCACCGGTTCTTTGATTATAATTCAAACGCCATTGGGAAAGCCGTCGTCGAGAAAATAGTTTGCATCATTGGCAGATCATTCGATTGCAATAATAATAATTTATTGAGACTCAACTAGCTCGAACGATCACTGTTCAACACTGCACGTGTTATCATATGCGTTGCGTAACATGGAATTGTACGGTTAAACAATTTTTCACGTGTTTCATGATGATACTTACGACACTGGAATTCCACAACGACAAAAGAATTTTTTTTTTACGAAAAATAACGAATGGCGAATCGCACGTCTGTCAGGTTTGGTGACTAGCTTCCACACTGAAGCGTTATAACGATGACAATGGTCAATGGCGTGAAGTGGATTCGCCTGCGGCAATTTCCGGTGTCCAAGCAGAGACGACGACGACGCTGCAACGCAAGCAGAAATTTTCGACGTTCTTCCTCTTCACCGACACTCTCGAGCTCTAACTACGTCGAGGTTGCGATTTTTGGCTTCGGATCCTCCTCAGTCTTCCTTCTTGTTCCAAGTGAGGCTTAAGTATATCGTCACCCTGGAACCGATTTTATCATTGTTAAAATTGTTAACGACGAATCTGACTGAATCCATTTTTCATTATTGTTTCAAACATATTTAGGGAGTGAAAATTGGTTTCGAGTATCGAGTGATTGTTATGTAGCATAACGAAACCGTCAGCTTGGAACCCGATTATGGGCACTCAATACCACACACACACACACATATATATAAATACATATATATATGTATATATATATATCTGATGACGGTTACATATATATATATATATCTGATGACGGTTTTTCGTGTCTATCTCACGTTTCCTATCGGGTCTCAAGTCCTGCCACAGATTTTGCTGACGTTGCGATATCTTACAAAACCCTTACGTCCGTCACTTGTCTTTCATCATTTTAAAATCGTGTAACAATTGCCTCAATTTATTTTCACACGATTCTTAAATGTTACGAAAATACTTTTATACTTACCTACAATCATATCCATCACCGAGATTTAAATTTGAAAAAAAAACTCTGACTAAAATGTATCAGTGTGAACGATTTCTAACTTTCAACAATTTTGAGAGATTAAAAAATTCTCTCTGGAAATTAATTTCCACCGGGTGGCAATTCATAATAAATACACTATCCGATTATTCGGACAACGACTGTCAATTAATCTCAAGACAATGTGGAAATCTCCGCGTAAGTGGACGATAACGCATAGTCATTGAATTGCTTACGTCGAGGTCCATTGATTACGAAACTTACAAATTCACTTGCACTTAAATTCGATTAATTTCCGGTATTAACCACAATGTTCGAAGTATCGATCGGTCGTCCAGCGCGGCGATATTCGAATACCGTCGTAACACGATCAAGAGCCCGGGCCCTCGAAAGCTCGAGCCCTGTGTACACGCTGCGATGTTTCGCGAAACTTGGGTTGCTCGGCATACTCGGATGAAGACGTCGTTGTCGTTGGACGTGTACGCAACGGAGGGTAAGTACAACGACGACGATGACGACGACGACGACGAAGCACAGCGCACCGGGGCAACACGAGTACTTCGGTAATTTATGATAATCTTGGCAACGCGCTCGCCTCGTTTAAATAATTAATGCAAAATGCATCCTAAATAATCTGCGCGGGCTGGTAGCTCGTTCGGTGCACCTGCAACGGTTTGTGCCGGGCGCATGGAAATATGCCTCCTCGCTGTTCTTTGCGCTACCCACACACACACACACACAAACCCATATATAGATATATATATTGCAGTATACGAAAACGACCGGTACCGATTGCCTCGAAATTGGCTCTCGGGCATTGGGTACGCCATGATACAAGCACTTTATCAATATTCCAGCAAAGCAAGTGCGGCTTCATCTACTTGAGCGCAGCCAGTGCACAAACGCTAAAAATCAGGTGGGCAACGGAACAAGTGCAGCAGTATTTTAATTTTCAACGAAAATATTACAACGTTATTTGTCTGAGATTGATATGACGATAATAATAATAATAATAATGATAATACCAATAACTAAATATAGCTAGATCATTTCTACAATGAAATTAGCAATGCAGTATAGTATATACTGACTTTATCTAGACTTAAGGTCTTTAAAATTTTATTGGTAAAACTATTTAATGAGAAATGAATTGAATAATAATAATAATAATAATAATAATAATAATAATAATAATAATAATAATAATAATAATAATAATAATAATAATAATAATAATAATAATAATAATAATAATAATAATAATAATAATAATAATAATAATAATAATAATAATAATAATAATAATAATAATAATAATAATAATAATAATAATAATGATGAACTACAAGTACTACGTGGTACTTTTCGTGCGTATATTTTCTATTGAAAATGATCGATACTCATGGCATCATGAGTTTCAATTAAATTTCGTTACCAATTATATTTCGCATTGTCCAAGACCAACGTGAATTGTTAATGGTACACATTGCTTCGATACACCATATTCCCGTATATCCGTTGACGAACTTGCGTTGCCCACAGACGAAACGAGACCGATCATACATCGTTGTCTCTTGATACGCGGGTTGCAGTGTATTATTATATAGAAACCCAAATGCAACATTGTGGCGATACACATCCGAATATATACGCGAGGGTTTGACGATGATACGTGTACGTGATCCATTACACGCACATATCGGTATTGTGTGACAGGATGGAGTGGCACATGAGAGACTGGAAATCGCTTGCGTATGCATTACGCGGTGTATAATAATTGACATCCGACGGGCGAGTTATAATATAATAGGACGTTTCGAGTGGGCAATTAAATTTCACCGACCGAGCGTGTACAGCGAGTCACCGCGGATTATATGTATACGTGCGACTGGCAGCCGTGCGAAGGATCGGTATGTGCAAATCGTACGCTGCGAAAATTTACCACGGTCGATGAGGAAATTGTGAGACGGAAAGCAACATCACTCCCTTTTTTTATTATCAATTGTCAAAAGTAATGCATGGCTTCGGTACGGGAATAATCTGGGCGACACATGTTGGATTTTTATTGCAACATCGTATTTTTTTTTTTTTCAAACGACCTTAACCCTTGAGACAGAGGGATATATGAGTGGTACGTGTTGTGCGATGTACGAGCTGTGTAGTGAGTACGAAGGGTAGGTCGCGTACCAGTCAGGCGAAGAGAGTAGAGTAGAGTGGCAGACGTGAGACTGATGATTCCAGCACACCCGCTTAGTATGACGAGTGACTTATGATGGATTAACTAGTCCCTCGGTCGCAACAGGCTCCCGTCGATATTCGTCGAATCGTCAAATTTTTTTGCAATTGGACATATCAGCCATGTGAAATTTTTTCGCTCTTTTCGTGATAAGAATTAGAGTTCAATACGCTTTTTGATTTTCCCTCATCAAGCCGAGAGCATTTGCCTAGAGTTTTGGCTGTTATTTGAAATCTATAAAGTCAGAGTGCTTGCTACATCAATCACTTTAATTTGCTTAGGATGATCTCTCAAGTGGAAAAAAATATAATGTGTATAAATTTATAGGAGTGGGCATATAGTCTATACATAGTATTTTTATAGCCTATGTATAGTCTATGTACAGGCTATCTACGTTCAATCCCTTCTATAGTGATTTATAGACCACACGTAATTTGTTCACTTGGGCTGGTTCAAGTCAAGCTCGAAAATAAACATGTTTAATAATTATTTCCGTGATTCAACAAAAAGTCGGTAATCTTGGGTATACATATATATATTTTTTTTTGGCTTAGAATATTTGAAAGGAATGATTTTTGTTATTTCCTTCAATGAGTGAACTTTCTAAATCACGTCAGGATGTCCCGATCGTAGCTGGTCGCGAATGGAATGTGAGAGACTCGTGGTCAAAGAATTCAAAACACCGAGAGAGCCCATTGATGTTTCTGTGCTATGTTATATGCGATTCCGTCGTTGCGCGGTGATGATTCGAGTACACGTAATAAAACGAGTACGATTCAAAATACCGACTGGGTTTTCCCCCCGACTGGGCGGCATTATACGACCGCGGTTTGCGGTGGCAAACCGGTGGTGCACACGCGCTAGTTGCAACGGAGTGGAGAAAGCTCCATGGGCGCGATGCGCTTGATGCAACGGTGGACTCTCTCCCTGCAAGCTCACGGGCGTATAACGTCTGTGCAATATGCGGTCTGCATTAGCAATGGCTACCGCTGTTTCTCCTCGTGGCTTCGTAGCTTTCTCGCATGCCCGACGTATTTGCGGTACTTGTGTTATAACCGAAGAGAATAATAACTAATGCACGCCGCCTCCCGCATAGACGAGAGAGTAATACCCACAAGGCTTCTGAACGTTGTGACCGCACGTTTTGAAAACGTCAATGTTGTACCGTGAATCCCTTTTGATTCAGGCAAATGGGAATTTGATGTTTTATATTATATCGATGGTGTTTCAAAAGTGACTTTGACATTTAAAGATGTTGATTTTATTTTATTTTACTTTTTTTTTTAAGCAGCCGTAAGTTTGCTTGGACCGGATCGATTTGGATCTGAATATCGTGGTTTTGAGGTATGGAAAGTAATCCCGGAACAATTAATTCGTTTGTAACTGACACCATTATTTCCATGCATAATAAAAAAAAATTGAAGACAGGTCGATCGTACAGTCTTGGTGATTCTACGAAAAAAATTGAGTGTTGCGCTTCCGGTGATGAAACTTGAGGGAACTATCCAGAATTTGATAGACCGGTTTGATAATAACGACTCACTTGATAATCATCAGAATGAAAAGATTCTGAAAATTTATTCATTAGCCCACAAAGTGTAGTCGTAAGTAAATTTTTGCGGACTGCTCATAAGCATCAAGTGGCCTGTCCGTGATCCGATGTAACGCAACATGGCGATCCCGCTAGTGCGTAATTCTCCAACGGATAATTATACCGCGGAATATTATGTGCCAACGCAAATTCTTGAATCTCGCAACTATCCCGCAAACCCGTAATTAAGAGTGATCCGAGCTCTTCGCAATGAAGAGAAATGAAAGAGAAAAGAAGCAAAAAAGGCAGCAACAAAAGTGCGTAGCATAGCCCTGACGGGTATAATTGCGCATATAGATGCTACGGCTTATAAAGTTGTGCAAAGTTGCGTGATTTCATTCAC
This sequence comes from Diplazon laetatorius, assembly GCA_963662125.1. Classification (NCBI taxonomy): domain Eukaryota; kingdom Metazoa; phylum Arthropoda; class Insecta; order Hymenoptera; family Ichneumonidae; genus Diplazon; species Diplazon laetatorius. The sequence continues at coordinate 5,748,157 of OY759158.1, read as the reverse complement.
GACTCACTGGAAAGCTGTGCCTGGGCGCGTGTGCCAGTTATCACATAAGTAGTAGGCACGGTTTACGCATACGTGTGTGTGTGTGTGTAAACGTTTGTCAGTCCCGAGGGAGCGAACGTGGCAAGCGACTACGATAATAGACAAGAGCGCTAGAGAGAAAGACAGAGAGAAAGGAGTACTCGCGGAATATTTGCTCAGGTACTCAGGAGCCCACGGAGTAGCGGTGGGTAGGTCTGGGGAGAGAGAAAGAGAGGAAGAGACCGAGAGGAAGAGAAAGAGAAAGGGAAAGAGACAGGGAACTCGGTTCCACAGTTATGCCAGTCACGCCTCGGCCTTTAAGGCAAGGTCTTTACCCGCCAATTTGACAGCAGCTCTTCCATCTCGTTTTTCTTTCTCTTCGTTGGACTTTCTCCTCGCCATCCAGTCATATCCAAGCTCTTACTCACCCCTTTATCTTCCCTCGTACCGTACCCCCCGAGCTTCTCCCATCTCTCTGTACGTTTTTCCCCTGCGTTCTCCGCTCCGATCCCTCTTTGAATGGGACATTCCGCAGAACTACACGCGCCGCGGGTTAGCGAATGACGATGGTGGGGTTCCCCGGGTTTCCGGCATCTACGGAGGAGTCCGCGAACGAGCGCGCCATCCTCCGGCTCCCGGCCTCGCGCGTTTTACCGAACCCGAGCAAACGACCGAAAGTCCTAACGAGGTGCAACGACTAGCCGAGTACGTGAGCCCGGGGAAGACGTTCTCATAACTTGAGATCTGCCGAGGCAGTTTCCGGCTGTGTGTAGGGGAGCCGTACCAACGTTGTCTATACGTACATCGGCGTGGGCTGGATGCTACTTCTTCCTGGATTTGCTGATGCTGCCGGAGTCGGTCATCGTGTACACTCTGCTACCTTCGTTTTCGGGCCAGCTCCCCACTATTGTGCAGCGCATATCGATCGGCGTGGCGCGTGGTGAGGACAGCTTCGGGCCAATCAGCGATCGTCCCGACTGCGCGGAGTTCGCGTTAGCGGCCGATACGCGCAGCAGCCTTGATCGGATCGGCTTCGCGCGGCTGGTTGCCGGTCCCAGGGCAGAGGTGTAATTCCAGGGCGCAACGTACTGGAAAAGTAAAAGATAACCGGTAAACTCTTATCGCTCATCGGTAATCAACATAATTAAACTCCATCGTCCATAAAACACATTCGTTCATTTCAGTTGGTGGAATTGATTGTACAATTAATTATTAAAATTGACTGTGCGCTAGAAAATCAGTTGCAAAAATAAATAAATAAATTATTGTAGCAGATAGCACGCTTGTCAGTTCGTATATATGCAGTTAAAAATTGTGGCTGGTGAATATGTTATGCATCCTTAGATACGAAATCTCAGGTCCGGGATTTAAAAGGGTTGACGACGATAGCAGTTGATTATACGGTACAGCGAAATAACTTTTTATTGTATTTTTTTTGTTTTACGAAAGATTGCACACCGTGATGAACATTAAATGGCATATACGTACAAATACTTTGGCCCGGAGTCTCGAGACTCCGTGAGTGGTCTAAACCAATTTCCTTTATTTATTTCCATCATTTAATTTTTGCGGTCGCTGTTACACGGTGTGCGTGCGTTGCATCGGCGAAGACGACGTCCCATTTTCGGTTGGAATTAATTTGTACGTCGTGTACCACCAGACTCAAGCGCGTCGGAGGCGCCGGGTATCTTCGTTCCGTCGGTTTCTTTTTTCTTTTCACGTGCTTTCATGCTGCTGTTGTGTGTGTGTGTGTGTGTGTGTGGTAAGCTGTTGAACATTTATATGCAGTTTGGAACTAAAGGCAGAGAGGAAATAAAAAGAAAGAACGAGCAAGAGAGCCCGTGCTGCTGCTGGGGCTGATGCGACCATTCTCAAGGAATTTTCGAAGCGTGCGCCGTCTATCAGTTGACGCGAATAAATGCGGTGCTGTATCAGGATGGGCACGATGAGAATACAGATGGAGAAAAAAAAGCGAAGAAACGCAGGCGAAGGGAAATAAAATACGTTGGGGGAAAAAAAAGAATAGAACAATATTGCAAAACGAAAAGATGCGGGGGATTGAAAAAATTGCGAGGGAACGCGTTTAAACGAGACAACTTAACGCGAGCATCTTCTCTCGCTGTTTATTTGCGTTGTCGCTTTTTTTTGTTGTCCGTATGCAAAGAAACCAAGGCGGTTCCAGCAGGCGGATACATCGCGGTAGTCCGACAGGGCCCGCCGCGCGGTAACGCCCTTGCATCTCGCACTTATCCCCGGCCGCCTATGCAGCACTACCTTGTCCTGCATTATATACAAACTGTATTCCAAGACCCTCGCCGATGCGGAAGTTGTCCTGGGCGTTTTTGGGCGTCAGACGTTGCAATACGTTATTCACATAATTGAGTGCTCATTCGTGAGGCCATCGCCGCTTCCACAACCCGTCCAACCCTATATTGTGATATTCACGAGCGTTGAACGTTCGAGATCACGAAAGCTTTATACGATACTATATATAGTATTTATCAGCATCAGCTCGTTATTTTCAAACGAAATTTCTTTCGACTCAGCGAAAATTTACTGCTTCAATTTTCTTTTTATCAAAACACAATTTGGATTATCGGCATATATATATGTGTGTGTGTGTTGAAGGATTTTCTTACTGGTATACGTGAGCACGATGAAAAAGAAAAAAAGCTACACTTGTTTGAAATTGAAGAAGAGAAGACCCACAGCATTAATCCTCAAAGTAAAAGCGCAGTATGGATTCATCTATATATATATATAGCTATATATACATATATATAGAATTACTGCTTTTTACGGACGACCAGTGCGTTCGGGCAAAAGGGCGGTGAGTGGAAAGGCGGGCGGGGGCGGGAGAAAGGGGTCCAGCTTCGCGACGAATTGCTGCTGAGTGACATCAAAGGATCTTCGGGTCTTCCTGGCCGTTCATGCGCAATGAAAAACGCTCTACCCCCATCCACATTTTCGCAAAGTCTCACTTTCCTATAAATAGAGTTTAATCATCGTAGGTCCAGAGGCTTGTGTTTCAGAAAGAGAGAGATGAAAATTGTGGATAAAAAACGTGAAAAAAAAGAGTTTGAGTATTCCGGAACGGCTACAGAGCTTGCTGAAGCTCGTTACGAAAAGGCGCAGCATCGAAAAAAAACGCGATCGGGTGAACACGAGCGGATTATTGGGCGCCAGCGAGAAAGCATCTCGACCGATCACATTGACGACTGAACGTTGAAAAGTTTGGAAACCTTCCACGAGCCATTCTCGCTAGCCTTGGATTTATTTTGGCGGGAGAGCGAGCGGAAGACTCGAACGCCTCCTGCCGGTACGTCGTATATATGTAATACGTCGTGTGGTGCAGCAACAGTCCTGCAGAGGGCTCCACATGTTGCACAACCGGAGTTTGTGGGATCAGAAAAGAGGCGATCTGGAAAAAATATACGTTCACACGAGTTTGCATCAATGTCGCAATCGGACAAGCTACTTCCATTAATGCCATCTCGTCCAGATGGTTCTATATTTACCGTTACTCATTTTCTCTTAGGTTTTATCATTGTTTTTCAGTACCGTGATGAAGTACCAAGGTGGTTGATGCGATAAATCTTGACCCTTCGTGGAAATTTGGGTTTACGACCATTTTGGGTTTTGGACCCTGACGTGCATCGCCGATATCGCTTACTATCTTCGATGTTTTTACGGGTCCACAGAATTGAGGCACTATTATGCAAATGCATCGCAATGGTTGCACGATTTGGAGAATTTGGAACGATTATGGTTTTGTACTTCGACACTGAGAGCCGACTGCCGATTTACCTCAATATGAATCAAATGGAATATCTCTAACGACGTACCTAGGAATACTAATGGTCAGAGGTAAGAAGTCGTTATCCGACGAACAAGGCCGATAAGACCGATAAGGTATTAACGTTTGGGTAATGTGGATCAGATATGCTGTTTCAGGGCAGGTGCCTTTTGCGCACGTTTCGATTAATTGACGAGTGGCGCGGTGAGGTCTTGACTTTGAGGATTAAAAAATTTGAGATATTCAACGGGTTTCCGAGAATTCGAACTAAAGGCAGAGCCATTTTTCGTTCTAATTTCAGAATGTCTATAACTAATTCACAGCAGCAATGAAATGACAGCGCTATAAGTCTTTTCGTAGTTTCAACGTTCAGAAAAATTCTGAAAAATTGCGAGATCACAGAAGTTAATGTTAAATCTTCCTCAACTCATTCACCGACGATCTCTAACCGTCTTCGAGAAATTGAATTTCGTATCTGTCTGAGAAAGGCACGATTGAAATCTCTTCGATGTACAATGTTTTTTTTTTTTTATCAATCTACTCTAATAGCCAAGGATTAGGTCCTTATCCCAAGCGGTTCAGGATATTACGCGGTGATGGTAACTCAATTTATGACTAAATTCCGTGAGATTTTTACGACACGTGTTGGATCTATTACTTTCCGTGAGATTAATCGGACCTATCCGCGCAGCTTCGCTCTTGTGCGCTCACCAGACCGGAGACTCTGTCAGGCTTCTTCTGGCTCGGCTTCGAGGTGACGTCGACATCTGCCCGAGTCATTCAACGTAATGTCAGAAGCACGTTTTATCGATTAATATTCGTCCTCGTTCTGCGTCGCCATTATCCTCAGGTTCTTCCGGGAACGGGAGAGGGGGCAGGGGGAACCAACTCAAGCGCGATCATTTCGATTCTCATGTCGCTTCACGTGACTTTGAATCACCGAGATTACCGGCCGCACGGATAGGTCAATGGGACCTTTCGTCAGAAACGTCGATTTCATTAATTTTCTTATTTTTGCAGGCTGATTATTTTTTTTATCATCACCATTTATAAAATTCTGTGTTTGAGAGATTATTGGCACATTTCAAAACGGTAAAAATATTTTTCCGGATGACCATCGACTGAAATCCAAATTAAGTTTATACGTGAAAAAGCAATTTTCGGAAAGCTTTACGTATACAAACGAAAATTGCTTTTTCCATCAGAAGCATTTCATCACACGACAACAACCGGATGTAAAAAAATAAAGAAACATCCCGAAACTCGAACTGGGAGCCAACGACAAATATCATTGGGCAGGTATGGCCGAGATGAAAATAAAACCCAAAAAAAAAAAAAAAATAACACAGACTTATTTTCCGGTTCACGTGAAAGTAACCATCCATCAAGTGAAAATGTTGTTTCCGCGAGTCTGACGTTTATAGGACAGTAAATAGCGGTCGAAGTTTGAACAGTCCCGTGTACTTTCCTCACTCACCCTCGATTTTCGATTCTCCGACCCTCGACCATTCACGCTCAACCTCGTTTACCTCGGCAAACCGCGTGACCGAAGTGGCCCAGTGAGTTTGCGGCTGGAAAAAACGAAAAAATGAAAAAATAAAAACGTACACGGTTCATTGGCACGAACAGCGACTTACTTGGGTGCTATGTTTGCGCTTGTTGTGTATATTGGGTTTTCGACGGATGATGCTCGAATACTCGTGTTTCCAACTATATACCTACGTCGGCGTTCTGGTAAATTTTCCGCCACGAGAAAACCATGAGTTCCGGAAAATTTGACTCATGACGAACTCTAATTCGATCAGTTCCTCATCTTCCACTCGAAAAACCCATGTCTTTGACATACCCCTGACGTGTTTTTCGTCCCCCCTCCCCCCTTTTATTTAGTCTCTGGGAAATAAAGCCCGGGGCAACGAACAGGGAAGCGGACGACAGAATGATCGGCTGCGAAAGAAATGTTCTGTCACATTGGGGTCTCTTGGAAAAGCAGCAGCGGCAGTAGCAGCCGCGTGGAGTAGCGAGACACACGCGTGAGTATCGTCTCAAGCCGGGTGATTAAGAAGCCGGGTGACATGTGCCCACGAAATGCGAAGCTGCGGGCTGTGAGAGAGAGAGGAAGAGAGAAGGAGGCAAACAGGGCCCTTTGGAATCTTCTTGACCCAGACACGTCGAAAGAATTACGACGCCCGATGCAACGGACGTGCGTACACGTCGTAAGCACCTTGTACACATATATATATGAATGTATGTTGAGCACGATGGGTTATGGCGCTACGTATTGCTTTTACGTACGAGGCACTCAACGGTTTTTACGTCCGAGTTTGGTATTTTTGGATCTTCCGGGTCAGGGTCGTGAACGTGAGCTCGAGCAGTAAAATTGTTTTTCTTATTTAGTTTTTTTTTTGCCTCGAGTCCACGGAGCCACAATATGCATCTGACACATATATTTCCTTTCGCTCGTCCCGAAGAAACATCGGAGGGGTTGAGAGCTTTATAAAATGTCGACCGTGAAAGTAATTTGAAAGTCGCTTGCGTTAAATTTTCCATGTGCTCACATGTGCGTCGAGATTTTTCCGAGCTTATGTGGAATCAATTTTGGCGCCGGCTTACGGCCGTCCGACGAAGAAAAAACAATGAAACAAAAAGTCGATGAGCGAATACACGTCGCTCATGTGGAATTTGATCGAGCGTTTCCGCGCCGGTGGTACGTGATGCCCGGACGTTCGACAAACAATATCCGTGTAGCGAGTAAGGTTTGCTAGAGAGTGGGGTACGTACTGCGTGAGCTGCTCACACACATAACCGTATAAAATTAATCATTAGTTTCGTCGATGTGGGGATATATAACGTTTTGCCGAACGTATAGGCGGTCCCGGCGTTTAGCGTTTCCACCGTTTAGAACGTTCATAGCACCGGCTTGTGTTCCGCCCGCCGCGCAATCTTCGTGCCGGCCGAGCCGCTGTGTAATTTGAACCAAGTCGGATCAGCCTCTTAAGCAGATAGCAATTCCGAAGATTGACGTATTCAAGACCGAGAGAGAGAAAGAGAGACAGAAAGCGTGAACACCCACTTTTATTCTGCATTGTCCGTGCTATATATATATATATAGTTAATATCGTATTCGCTACCTTGTTGCCTTCGTTCGAAAGTCCGACAAACGCGTTTTTTTATTTTAGCACCATGCAAATAATGGTATTATTATAGTTAATTTCGCAGTAAAACTTACCACCGTCAATCCGGTATTTATTTTCTGACGACGTGATTTTTAAGACCGCCTTCACACATCCGGTCCGGAGTGATGGCCGGAATTTTTACGATAATGTTAATTCGAATATGAAAAGTGGTTTAAATAGAAAAAAAACGATAACGATATTATCTGTTAATTTATTTTTATCGAAAAAATGCATAATCAAGTTATGAATTCTTTATGAAAAAAAAATTCTGCGGCATATAACTGTGTGTGAAATCCATTATCCAATTTTCCTCGTCGAGTGACGTTCGCCAAGTTTCGCAAAACCGTCACCAACGTCTCGGATAATTGATTGATCGGTTATAACTGATACACACAGCCGCACACACGTAGCAACAACAGAGGCGGAGCGATATATTCTTCACGAGCATCAACCGCGTCCATTTGACACAAAAGGACCCACCGGCTAGACGGACAAAGATTGCCGGAGGTCTCCACAATATTTGCGTTGCAGTTTTCTTTTTTTTTTCTTTCTTTATTTTTTCGTTCCCGACCGGAGCCTTGTTAAAAGCAATCCCCTCCAAGTGCTTCCTCACGTCTCTTCGTCAACGAGACTTTGGATTTCTCCCCCGCAATGAGGATTCTGCCACCTGGAAATAAAGTCTCTCCCATTCATGATGTCTCCGCGATTGTGTGTGTGTGTGTTTTTGTGTGACCCACGGCGTGCGCGCGGGCGCACACACAGGTACGGAAATCCATCTTCCCGATACAGAGGTTGTACCTGGAAAACGGAGGGTCCAGACTGCGAGCGTGTATATCCAACGGTGCGTGTATCCATGGGGTTCGTGTCACGAAGTCCGTGGGTCCCGGTGAATTCCGAAGGGTGGGATTGTGTACGAGACCATAGCGAGCTCTCCCACAAAAGAGCAAGTTCACATTGTGGCGCGATATATACCCTAAGTGTCCCCAAAGCGTCCGGAATTGCTTGGAAATATGGGCGAGACCTCCGGGGTCTCCTGCTGCTGCTGTTGCGGATGATGATCGTTGGCTTGTATACGCGAGCGTTAGCACAGGCTATGAAAGAGAGAAAGAGCGATATATCCCGATGGCCTCTTCTTCTCTCCCTTCGACTCTGTTGAATCCTACTCATTCTCGGCATCCACTACGAGTGTGTGTATGCCATTTCTATATATATATATTTTTAATACACGCACAAGACGGCGTTATTCGAAGCCTATGCCTATGCGCCCGGTTCCATTGTCCGTCCAGACGGCTGACAATGGGCCAGCTGAAGGAGAGACCAAAACATTGAGACATGTCCCTTGTTGTTCCTGTCACCAGACGCAAGACAGGGCCCACCCCGAAAAAACCTGCGGACTCACGCGCATAAATCCCGATGCAGGACACTGCCGAGTACCGAGCGGAGGGTCCGGACGTTATTACCAAGAGATTTGAACCTCGTCGTCTTCAGCCGTAATGCTGAATTAGCGTAGGTAGCCAACGTGAATCGAATATAGCTTCGATGGATGTTTCTCGAGCTCGGAGATGTTGCTGGAGCATGCTATTAGCTTCAGCATTCTTGTTCCGCGGGGTGAAGCTGACGGGCTGATTGATGTCCTTTATGGGAAATTATATATATTTATTATTTCAGCCTATTGCTTATGCGTCAGGGATCAGATCGATTAGGGGCTACATTTGTTCAGGAAAATCGAATTTGAGATCCAATATGAAAGATTCCTGGTTGTAAAACTCAATCTTTAGTTTGTTGTTCATTTTAGGAACATGTTTGGAACCAATCGATTGCTGAATTGATGAAAATGTAAAATGATCGATTCGCAATTCAACTGCTGAGGTCAACTTCACCGTACCGACGTGTTTTCGTCGACGTCTAATATTGTGCGAGACTACACACATTTTACGGTCGGTAAAAATTTCGACAAAATCCGACGAACGAATTCTCGGATGATGAATAGAAGCGATTGTCGTTGCTCATATTACGTGAAAAATATTTACCTCTCGATGGCACTCGATCCACGCGGTGTTGCGCATTTCAGTCCATCAGCCATGCCACATTGTAATATGACCGACCGGATTATACCACGCTTTTTTTTCCGTATTGTCGCTAACACGCGAGCGGTTGGAATAAGATTGAATAAGATTTGCCGCAAGATTTCGTAAGGATTATTTGATCTGTTGCTGCGAAACTTGGTGGGACATTGGGTCGACGGTTCTTTTTTTTCCCTCCCTCTTCCTTCAGCTGTATTTGGTAAATTTGATCGGAGTGTTTGCCAAGCAACGTTCGAGAAATGAATGGAGTCTCCGGTACAGCCAAGTGGATAGGCGTGTTCCACTCCTCCGTTGACCGACAATAAGTTCACCAAGCCCAGCCATCACGGCGTCATGTGCGTCGGATATTTTTTTGGCGTCGTTTATTGTCTTCGAAAATGATTGACGTCTGAGTAAAATCACGTGAAATTTACTTGTCAAGCTCATGTGTCTTGTGATTGAATGTTCATGGTGAAATATGATTATTATTTCGTAGAGAACCGATGAAGTTAGATGGAACCCGGTACATGCCAGATCCGAGTGGCATCGGCAGTTGCGGTGTGGGTTGAACTGTCTGGGTACGCTGTGGCGAAGGGTCCTGGAAGCCGCGTACGAATACCCGGGTAACGTGCCATAATGTCGGAACGCAGGGGTACGCATGCGAAATGCCCGGAAATCCTTGGGGTGGACCGCGGAGTCACGAGTTCCAGCGGTACGAACGGGTTGCGCTAGATGCGAGAAACCGCGACAGAGCAGAATGGCGTGACGCATCGAACGATCGATGGAATCGATTTTCGTCAACTATCATTGGACGTGTGGCGTCTCTCGATCCGACCGAGATCGATAATCTTGCGGCTGAGTACGCGCGTCGAATAGTTTCGAGTGTCGGACTATTCTGTTCGGTCATGTCGGACAATGCGAATTCGCGACTGTATTAATTTTGCCAAATTGGCTCATGCAAACCGGCTAGACTGGCCGGGTCGATCGCGGGCTTTCAAGCCCGACTAACTCATCGGCCATCGCAGCTCGACTTAAAAGCCGTTAAATATCCCGTGAGCCCGTGTGGCTCTGTTGCCCGAATGATTCAGTATTTATGCGTTCACAATGCCGAAGAAATTGGCTTTTCGGAGGTCACCCCCGTGGCTTCGGTCGCGCTCTAGGAGGTCCTCTCTTCGCCCGATAGTTCTCGTTTTTCCCGTCGGTCCGGCTACGCGCGCTCGCGCGCGCGGCCTATATACGTCGATGCACCGCGGCTTCGAATATTTTCGGATCTCTCTCTCCCTCTGCAACGTTTTTCGCTCGGTACATCCTATCACCTGGCGCTTCGACTCTCATGAATAGAAATTTTGCTTCGGCACGAGAACCAAAGAGAACAAACAACAACAACAACAACAAAAAAACCGTACTCAACGAAGTCTAGAGCGGCGATTAATCGATAAAGTCTTGTTTTTTTTTCTCGTGAAAGTTTTTTTATGCCAGTGGGGCAACGATAATGGTGTTGCGATACAAACCAGCGTTCGAATAACCGAGAAAAATTTGTACGATTGAAAATGTTCGTCCAAATAAAGCTATACCGGTCCGTCGGCGAAAATCAGCTGCTGAGCAAATACTAATTTTAGACATATTTGCATTTTTTGTTTCGTAATGACTTGGATCACTGATAAGCGAGTAGAAATTGTAGTTCTTGCATTGCAAACTAATATCGTAATACTATTATTTTTGGTTTTCGATTTGATTTTATTTAAACTATTATTATTATTATTATTATTATTATTATTCAAAAACCGAAAAATATAGCACTCGTCGACACTCGTAAGACGTTATAACCAAGGATATAACCAGAACGAGTATTCAAACGTCGCTTCTTCTTCTGCACGATCAACCACACCGAGTCCTCGAGTTCTGTCTCGAGTCTCGAGGGATTGTTCTAACGTCGCAGTCTGCGTTTCGATCGTCACTGAATAAATCCCGAACGGTTGCCGACGATACAAACGCGTGAATTCCTTCGCTCCTCGTCATTTAGTGCGCGTCGCTCGCGATTTCGGCAATCCTTGCTAGTCGACGGGAAAAAAAAGAAAAAAAAGAACACGGTTGAACGAGAAGCGCCGCGCGACGTCTTGAAAGTGAGAAAGGGCTACGCGTGAATTCTCTTGGGAGCGGCAAAATTCACGCCGAATGTGATGTCGGTCCGAAAGCGTTGGGTATTTTAGCGCGCGCGCTTGCGCGGTTTCGAAAAAACGAGAATCGCAAAATGGTCGGACTCGCGGTCACTTGTGGGAAGTTACTTCGGTAAACGGGAGGCCGCGTGGTCTCACAGCGCGATATCAAACATCGCCACCCAGCCGAGCCGTTTCGATTCTCGGGAAGAGGATCAGACTGAACAACCTTCTTCATCAATCTCGAGGGACATTCTCAGAGTCGCGAACGGTTCCCATGACCAGCAGCAGTCCCGTGATAATAAAGGATGGAAAAACAAAAAATTGTTTAATCGTTGAACGATCCGATGGAAATGAAAGATCGGGTATTGAAAAGACAGACAATAAAAATTATTGGACAATAAGTCTGGTTTATTTGAATGAACCTCTGCAAAGTGACCTCAGACCTTTTGCTGGAAGAAAAATAAAGCATAAGCATAGAACTATGATTTTCTAGATTTTTTCGAGTTCGTCATAGCAAAATATGAATACTGTATATATATAAATAAGAAAAGAAGAAACGTTTAATCTGTAGATGGAAATCTAAATCTCGCTGTCGATGCTACACAAGAGCTAGGATCGGTACAACACAATAAGTTATTATTATCATTATCATTGTTGACCTTCTATAGAACGAAGCGTACCGCATCGCAAAGTACAGCGTCAATGCGTATCCGCGTGTCTGTCGACATTTAAACGTTTTTAACATACGTCGAAGAGGTGGAATAATAATTGCCGAAACGCTTCGACGCGTTACCGGAGCGCATGTGTCCCGCCATCGGCGTGTACCCCTCCCCCCGGGGGGCTGACTATCGTGAGCAGGTTCGGGGCCGTCTGTTCGACCTTATTTCGTCCAACGGGGTTTATTGAAATGTCAACGTTTGAACTATGGCCGTGTCACGGTGGTGGTGAACGGTGCGCCTGCGTAGACAACACGGGCACGGCAAACACATCGCACACCGTGAAGATTCTTCGCGCTCTCGTACACCCACGGAAAGAAATTGTTTCGGTGTTACCCGGTACGGTCGACGCGTCGACGACTTTTCAACGGAGCAAAAAAACAAAGATCCGATTGTACGATAAAATCCGATTTATCGACCGTTTTACGTGCCACGACCGTCACGAGCGTGAAATAAATTCCAATGGGTAACAGTGCGATGTGTCAGACGCTTAAGACACCGTAGGACAATTTTTTTTTTTCGTGTGAAAATTTTCACAAATTTTTCGAAAATATTTCGAAAAAAAATATATATGGGTAAAATTTCGAAGATGAGAATTTCTCGAGTGTATCTGCCATTTCGTTCGTTTTTCATTCACGCCCATGCTGACCGGTTTTGACCCTTCGTCTTTTATCGCCAACCTCGAATAATAATACTCGTCAAAATTGCACAGCCGATGGCACGTCAATGGCCGTGAAAAAAAAAGAAAGAACAAACTATGACGAGTAGCCCCCCGAGCGCTGACAGGACCGCAAGGCTCGACGGATCCACGCCTCGCGCCACGGATCTTTTATTTCTACAAGAAGAGACTCGCGTGGACCTTCTTCTTCTTTTATTCAGGACCTTCAAGAAGCCTTCGACAAAAGCCCGTACAAACGTACAGCGACATCTCCTCTACCTACACACACACACACAAACGGACACACTTTCTCTCGTATTCACGTTCGAAGGATGACGAAGCTGCGGCATGTCGCAGACTCGTAAAGGACGATAATTTATCCCGAAGCGAGTAAACGCGTGAACCGACACTCTCGGTATAACGTCACGTCGGCAAAGTTACACCACTCAGGCACGCGCTCGTATTTATTTATTTATTTTTTCTTCTTCCCTTTTCTACACAACTTATTTTTCCGGGCTTTGGGAATCCGAGAGGATACGAATGATTACAGAGTGTCGAATGATTGAGGGCGGTCCGTTTCCTCGGACTCGAAAAACGCCGGAACACAGCTGCGGGGTTAGAGGCTGCGTTAAGACTATCGGAAACGTTGCAGGACGCGAGGCTTGTACGACGTCTATGTGTGAGCCACTCATGGACGAATGACGTCACGGACACAACGGATTTTGGTGGAAAGAAATTTAATGAGAGCTCCTAGAACGTTCATCCAATTTGAGCTGAATCGTCGGGATCAAAGGAATCAAACGTGCATGATTCACAATGATGACCATTGGAAAACGAAATTCCAAATTTTGTTTCGTAAAACGTTGCTGGATAATACCGCGATAATAACCCAGGAGGCTTCTGTTGTAAATCATATTGTAATTTGGGAAGGGGTGGGGGCTCCGGCACTTTGTTGCCCGGGCTCTTCGAATAATTGAGCTTGACGTTTTACGATCTTCCACTGCCACGTGACCATACCACACACGGATGGGTTAGAACTATCTCGCGAGCCCAAGGTGCGTTGTGATATAAATCATCGACGTCGAAGAGTCGTCAATTATGGACTATAAATAATAATCCTTTCGAGTTAGCGTCCGGATATCTTCGCTAATGTTAGACGTATAACGGCACGTCATGCCTACCACCAAGTCGATCATCTTAATCACAATACCACAGGCGCTATCGTGTAACAAAAAAATACATTATTCGCGGTTGTTCGTGTGTTTTTCTTTGAAATAATATTCGAACGTGGATGAAAATTTAATATTTTGTTTGGACAAATGTGTTTGAGAAATGTGATCGTAACGAAAAAAAAAAATCGGACAAGTACGAGTAGGTCTGGCACCCTGAGATTTCCGTACAGTTATACATTTTAAGATTTTAGGTCAATGGGAAGTGAAGTATAGGTTTTGATTCGGTGAATGAAAAACCAATGAAATAATTATAATTTTTCATGAAATTAGAAATTCATCATTTACGAATTTTATTTCTTAATTTTTGCTATGAGACTTTCTTTCTTGCTAAATTTTAGGATTCTAGGTCACCGTGAAGTACCCTATAGATTTTAATGGTTAGAAAGTTCATGGACGGACTAAAAAATTATTTTATAAGCGTTTTTATATTTGAAAATTGATTTCATATCCGTTTTTAACATTCAGAGGTACGAAACCTTGAAAACGAAGAGTGAGCAAAAAAAAATTAATTTTCATACAATAATCGTGTGATTTTTAGAAATCTTTCAATTTCTGTACACTCAGCACACATTAGTGGCATTGGACACAGGTGAATGCGAGCACGAGGATCTTGTAGCGTACTGTGCACACGTGCATGCGCATATATCGTTCTTCTTCACGTTCCCCGTTGTCGGGAAAGCTTTCAAGACCCAAAGTTTCCGACCAAGTTCGTCTACAACTTGTTTCCGAACAACTTCGTTGGACAATACTGAAAGACCATTAATCCGCGACAAACTTCCGGACAAGTTCGCGGCCGCGTCACAACTGCCCCGAGTAATTTTCCGTCCGTGCGAGGAAACGGATACCCCCCGAATGAATGCAAAGACCTAAAAAAAATAAATAAAAAACAAAAACGAAAACAGTATTCTCGATTCCGCATTGTGAAGAAAACTTAAAAAATTGTCGCTAACGTGGGTCGAAACACGTCGCGGCGTGTGCAAACCATTGTCACGCAATTTCGTCGTTAATAGCTCGAGTTAATAGCTCAAGCTCAGCGAGGTGTCCAATGATTTCTTCATGGAAGAATAATGTACATGCGACTGCACGAACGACCCGCAGAGACTCAATTAATTCGTATTAATCCGAGTCATTCGTGTATCGAAAAAAAAATAAAATAAAATAACAACCATACAAATTATTACATTGCTTTTAAACGCCCGATGACATTCCAACATGTTTTATAGTCATGGTGATGTAGGCACGATTTTCGAGGTCAATTCACGTGGTTCCCATGTGTACTCGACGCACACCCGGTATATACAGTTGGAAGATGTGACGGGTTCGACGGTAAGAACGCGATGACTGTTTTAGGAGGCGTTGCCGCCCGCGGGTCCTGTGTGTCGACGATGATGATCCTTTTTTATTTTTTCCGGGCGGGGTTGCGAAAGCTAAAGAGAATCGTCGAGAGAGACAGAGAGAGAGTGAGAGAGATAGGACTTGGACCATCGGTTCGCCGCAGGAGATACTCGATTCCGGGGTGAAGAAAAGGTTTCGAATGTTCGGAGTAACCGTAGGCGCGTCGACCGGGGACCGAGTCCCATCCTCGACCCAATGTAGTCCCATTGTGAGCGGTCAGGTAAGGGCGCGCCTCTCTCTCTCTCTCTCTCTCTCTCTCTCTCTCTCTCTTCGCATACAATGACCGGCCACGTGTTCTTTAGGCTAACCCTTAATTATCTTCTACCCAAATTTGCGTGAAACGTCCTTTTATTCACGATATTATACAATGGCTTTTTTTGTTACTTCGTAAGAAAAAAAAAACATGAGACTCTCGAATTTATAATTTGTCTAACTTTCTTTTTTTTTTAACGAACTTGTATTTTTTTCAAATTTACGGCACGTTGACGGAGGATAATGAATCGTTTCATTGGAAAGTGGCCAACACGACACTGTCCAAGCTTTTCGGGTTTAACATGTAGAATCTGTGGACAGTACTGTACTGCGAGTTCTCGTTTGGGTTAAGTATACGGTCTGGTCGGGGATATAACGCCCACGTAAGCTTATCGGATTTCGTTCTGTGTGACGTGTACCCGTCGTCGTCGTCGTCGTCGTTGTCGTCGTCGAAGAGATCTTGAATGTCGGAACGTGCGGATACGAGATACAAGGGCACACATCAACCGGGTTTGTACCACATAGCGAACGTGCTTGGAGAGGACTATCCTAGAACCGCGTATATGTCGGCATGTGTCTCAAAACTTTTTCTCGACAGCTCAAACACACGCACACACATACACACACGTGTAGAATAATTCGTAAAGAACCGTCTACAGTTTTTCAAAGGTTCACCATGATTAATTCAATTATCGAGGAATGTCGGATACGCCCGAAGCAATTCACCGGTCACAGATTTTTTATTCGTTCACCAAAAAAAAAACCGGAATGAAGGTTTGAAAAAAAAAATTATAAAAAATTTTATCTTTTTTTTGTTGTTGTTTTTTGTTTTTTCAACGTATTTAAAATGATTGGTCAAATTATTTTGAAACATTTCATCGAAACGCAATGGGCGATAAAATTATCGAGATTTTATTCAGTGATTTATGTAGTTGCGTGATTGAGACACGGGCGGCGACAGAGAGGAAGCGGTTTTATCGTTTTATCGTTCGATCTTTCGATTTCGAAACGGACCGGGGACATCGTGTGCGATGATAATAAAATAAATACAAATTCTTGCATTTCCATCGTAAATTGCGCAGTTTAAAAACAAACAAAAAAAAAAAACGAAAAAAAAATCGAAAAAAAGGAGTTTCTGGTAAAGAAGAGCATGGATGCTGGTGTATCGGGATACATGATACCTGCTTGAGCCAAAGCCCCTATGAACGTGTGCTCCGGGTAACGTGGTAGATTGGATCTCGAGATAGGATGAGAAAATTAGGAACGGGCATAGTTAAGGCGCGAGAATTTGGGATTCCAGGTTAATTCATACGAGCGAGGATCGTATAAGTCAGATCTCGTCGCGGATAGGACAACGTTCGTACATTTTCGACGTTACAACGAATTTTTTTCTCAGCTTATTTTCACGGTTCAGCTGTCTCTCGGCTCCATAGCGTATATACATATATATATCCATTGCCACACGCGCGTGTATATTCCAAACATTCACAATCCGAACATTCGAAACCCGCTCGAACATAAACATCTCTCTTCATTCACCCATTCTCACCGTTGTCTTTAATAGAGACACCTTCAATCTTTATCTCTTCCGAGAAACACGGCCGACAAAGATTTTCCTACAGCCTCATCTAAATTATTCGCATTCGACTATTTTTTTTTTTTTTTTTTTTTTTCGTTATTTATTCGTGGTCCGTGAAATGTTCAAACCCAACGACTTATATTCCAATTATATTCGATCAATCTTAACCGAAACACCGAAAACCGCAAAAGTGAAGAGCAACCGCACCGTGTTGCTCACAGTCAAAGCCCACAAAGTGAATTTCATATAATTCAAATTCGCACAAACGTATATCCGAGGTTGCGTAACGTCGGACTTTGAAATCCGGGTACTTTGAATTTTCCAAGGCACACACACACACACACACACACAGAGTCAAATACAGCGAAAGTTGAGCGATGGTGGAAAATTCGGTAGGACTTTCAACGGGAGAGACGAACGTGCAAGAGAGAGAGAGAGAAGAAATATTAACCGGAACTTCACGTTGAAACCTTGGAGCCAAATGCTTTGACTGGGGGAAATTTGACGGAGCGAAAGAAGTGAAAACCACGAAGACAGACGAAGAATCTTGCATGAATATATACGTGACCTGGGCTCACCTTTGGTTTACGTATTACTGCGGGAGCAACGTCAAAGGAGTGACCGGCATAGAGACCTTTGTCAGATACATATATGACCTCGCTATTCACTCGCCCGAATATCCATCCTACGTCGACCCGTCGCAAACACGTGGCTTCTCATAGCCTCACACATGCTTGCGACTTACATCATCCAACAACCGCGACCATCTACACAAACGCACATACACGTATAGGTACTCCCGTTTGCGGAACTATCTATAACTCGAATACACAGTCCAATATGTTCCGCTATTGGCTGTGGTATTAGGCAATGGTCGTTTGGTTCCTAAACACGAAGGTTCACGAGTGTGTCGGATGTATTCGCATCCAGACGAAACGTTCTGTCGTAACTGGAGAACATATAAACGGACCAAAATGGCAATCCTCTTCACCATATAGTCTAGCATTCATCGTGTTTCGGCTAGTTTACCATGAATTTTCATGTGTGCGTCAGCTCGTGGGGCCTGAACTATGTATCAACGTATTCACCGAACAATGCGACGAGCGAGGGTGACAGGAGTTCGGGCGACCGGGGCTAAACGCACCAACGTCATTCGATAACACACTTTCATCATTGATGCTGAATTTTCAACGAAGGAATATAGATTGGAATTGAATTGAGTTTTTTCTTGCCAAATAAAGGATATCGATTGTCGTTGTACAAAGGATTTTGATAATCGAACTTTTATCTGGATTGATCCAACCAGCCCCGGTCTCCATCGGGCTTATCATACGTATGGGGGTTGTGTACGGGACAAGCGTTCTCCGTCGTGCCCATTTACGTTCTATTCTCAGGATGACATGGTGGCAATATTTGCACGTTCCTGACGACAAGACAATGCCCGAGACTCGGCCCCCCCCGTTATAGGGGGTCATGCGATACACACGGTACATCCACCATAGAATCCCTTTCTCTGTGTGATCGACGAGATCTCCACCCTTCGGTGCCATCGTCCGCGCACCCACCCCTCATCCCCAAATGCAACCCGACAACATGGTATGACGAACAACGGGCAACGGACTATATTATTGTAGATAAACACACACACATATATATATATATGGTTGAATACAACAGTGAAACATTTTCCCTCAAGGGTAACTTCACGGAAATCTCACGCTCATCTATGTACGACGTGGCAACCCTCGATCATCACACGAAGCGAGGTGGTATAGTCACTGGCTGGTGAGAAGACATCACAGTAATTTCAAATTGTAAATCAATGCCAAGCTGTCCGGGTTCGTTTGGGTTGTCAGTATGGCTTCGGCAAAGAGCCGCGAGCTTTATCCCCCTCCCCGACTTTCACAATTGTTCCTTTTATTATTCCCCTCATCATTCCGTCCCTCGGGGCCATTGTCTACTACCACCGACGCTCTTTCTCTTGTTCTCTTTCACTCTCTCTCTCTCTCTATCTTTCTCTTTCTGCCCCTCAATCTTCCTCGAGTTGCCCACGTAATAACGAGAATTATCGCTCGTGATCCAACTGCGAATTGCTTGATCTCGATTTTAACTGTTTAAGACGTTCTTTCTTTTCAAATCATCTTTACGAGCCCGTTGAATGTTCACAAGAGTTATTTCGAGATATTACGAGGCAGTCAATTGGCTGCTCCGTTATTACGAAGAATTGCTTTAATACGACGTTCACGAGTCACGGAATTCATTTCGTCAATTTGTGATTTTTCGAATTACGATTCGTTACGATTTTTCTATCTTTAGAAGTAGATTCCCTTTTCTCAGGCTGGACAACAACGATATTTATGATTTCTTGAATTTACAAATACAGATGCACCCCAATTGTTTCTTTCATAAACAATTGACTGTTGAGAATATTTGTTCTTTCACGTAAAGTGATTAACCATCGTCGATAGAACTTATCTGATTCTGCGGACATTCCATCCTAGAATGGGACATCAACTTGCTATCAAATAATACACTCGATAATTTTAGTCGAAGAAGAACTAACATACCGATAAAGTTGCGAAAGTCGTACAATCTTGCGTGAGAGTCGTTACGCACGAGTAACCGGCATAAGTCAGAGATGGACGTTGAACGTTGAGGGAATCGACGGGTTATATCGATCACCATCGCTATTTGCTTCCCACGGGACTTTGAGCTTCGGTGGCGCTACGGTGACGCTAATTCAGAGGCGAAGCGGTGCGCCAGTGAGCGAGACTGGTTCTGGTCTTGGCTGCACTTCCTCTTCGACGTCTGGCCGCGCGAAGCTTTCGGTCAAAGGAAATTTATGCCGCAGACGATTCGTACGAGTCCCGCAGGATAAGCAGCTTTTGGCTTCCGTGTGACGGGATTTCACGTTAAAGTGCGACCGGAGGTCGGTGGCTTAGCCAAAATCTACCGAGCCCGTAGTCGAAGAATTATAGTGTCGGAGTTGCTGTACAGGGTGCTATAAAGGTGCTTGTACAATGTATATATATATATATATATATATATATATATACATACTATATCGGGTTCGACGTGGAAAAACGGCTACGGGTTTTACGGTCTTCACGAGGTCGGTGGAGGGGACAAATTGTGAAAAGAATGATGTATCGGTTCAAGGTCTGTACAAACACGGGGGATGAGAATGTGAAAACCCGACAGCCAACAACGCAACAACCGGAGTATATGACGAAGAAAATGGGCCAGAAGAAGCAGGATGAGCTAAGAACGTGAGGAAACTGCAGTGACAAGGAGCCAGGGGGGCCTTGGGGGGCGAATGGGGGTTATATGGGCGCATCGGCGGACAGGACCTCCCTGCAGCGAATCTTGGGTCAACGGGTCGTCCGCGCAGCTACCGTGAGTTGTGACCGAATTGTCCACCCACTGTGACCGACCGGGCGGTCAGCAAGACCATTGTTGGCGCTCAAGGGAAAAAGCCACCCTCTCAGCCGCACGATGCAGCTTCCGGAGTAGGTAGCCCGGACTATCTTCCACTTCTCTCCCACCCTCATTAAACCTCGTTTACTCCGGTGACACGTTGGCCTCCTCCCCCACGTACACGGTAGCTTTTCCGGTCGTGTTGCGCTCGGCGCGCAAACTTTCTCGTCGCATTCTTTCAACAGATTGCAGGTAGAAAATATTATATATTCTCTTGAAAAATTCTAACTTTCTTTTTTTTTCTTCTTTTTTTTTACTTCTGACGAATATTACCGAAGACAACTGTTGATCGACAATTTTTCGAAGATCAATTTTATCTTTCGATGATTTATTATAATTTCGTTTTTTTTTTTTGAGAATTAATTTGCTCGATGAATACGTAAAGTAAAAATAATATTTGTGGAGTAATAAATTTTATGTGGAGATTGATTTTTATGTTTAACCAATATTCTCTGGGTATTTATGTGGGTGTATGCCTTATTTCTCATAATTCCGTTTGATGTTTTCCAACGGTTGAATTATGAGGTCGACGGGGTTTTCTTGTTTTTGTGGAGTGTGTCACGTCTGTTAATCACGAGCTTCCAAAGTGACGTATAACGCTTCGAACACGACGAGAGATACATAATATTAAAAAAAATGATTTTATATCGGTATAATGTCTGATGGTTTGACCATCGTGTTCGTTCGATTCGTTTCCCAGATGGGAATCCTCAAGGCTGAGGATGGAGGCAGGCCTGAATCAGCCCTGAATCGTCCAGGCTGAACACGTCAAGCCTGCGGAGAGGCTTCGGCATGGATTGCCGAACCAGGCTGGTTCAACCGAGTCTGGATGCAGCCTTGTGTAACCCTGAGCACTAGCAGTCTGATAAAACGCAGTCTAAGCGGAACCTTCAATAAGCCCTGACTAATAAAGACTCGGTGAGCTAGGTCATCTGTGGCATCGAGTTTCAATAAAAAATGTTTCGCTTAATATTTGAAATAAATTCTTCTAAAAATTTAGATTTGTACATGAAGTATCGAATTATATATTCAAATTAAACATTTCATTATGTACATTATATAGATACTGCAAAATTATGAACGGTTATGTAGAAAAATAACGTTATATATATATATATATATATATATATATATATATATATATATATATATACGAAACGACGAAGATATTGTGTGTTGTGTGTATATATATATATATATATATACACAACACACAATATCTTCGTCGTTTTGTAGAGATACTATGTATCGTTTGCAAAACTGTTCTTTGCGATAGACTCGCTCGCTGCGCTTTGTTCGCCCGCTGTTTACATTTGTCGACGCTCGCTTGCTAGCTCGCGCGCGCACGCACACCCAAACACAAAACACGCTTTCTCTCTCTCCCCCCCCCTCTCTCTTTCTCTCTTTCTTTCTCCCTTAACCCCCTCTCTCTCGTTCTCATACTCTTTCTCTCTCTCTGTCTTGAAGCATCGTCTTTCTATCTATATGTCTATTTTTCTCTCTTACACACACCATACACAACAAATCGGTACCAACGGCCGAACGCCTTTTATTAATTCTACATTACCTCTGACGACGCGACTATTCCAGTGATTGAGTGAGAAAAATGAAATTTCCTGTGTTCCTGATAAATGTGCATTATATAAGTCTAAAGTATTGGTCAGTTTCCATAAGTTAGTTTGGTGTAGTGGTTAGCGCGTTAGGTAGTTAGGTAGGTCGATAGGTCGGTTCGTTAGGTCGCAGGTTCGAGTCCCCGCGGAGTGCTATCTCCCAAAGTGAAGATTAAATTCGAGGTTAACTTTTTTTTTAAATATTGATAAACTAATTTATTTGATATAACTATACGACGTATTGTTGCGAAAATATATTTATATATTATAATATAAGTAATTAAACATAGACTCTTCAAGTCTCACTGATCCCTATATCGAGGCTTGATTCAGGCCTTGATAATCAGGCTGTCGCCAGGCTTCCACCTCAGGCCTTCCTCCGTGTTATCATTTCAAGGCTCCCGCAGGGCTGCCGACGGCTTGATTCCCAGCCTGAAACCAGACTTATGCAGCCTTGACGCAGGCCTGAAAAAGGCCTTCCTCCATTGTGCATTCCCACCTGGGTTTGGGGGACCGAAACCACATTGCCCTGGAACTCCAAACTGGACGGAATGCGTTCGGGTCGTCTCCGAGAGCGATTAGTCCGCATGGGATGCTGTGGCAACGTCGAGCCAGTGGCATCTACATGGCACAACGTATATACCACATAACGACTGTGCAACATTTTCTTCTCCACAGTCACCGATTTATCAAAAGCCCTTTTTTTTTCTCCCCCCGACTAATCCCTCATTCATCCCTATGCACGAACGTCACGCATAGTGATTCTTCAACTTACGGAGAACCAGATTATTCCACATTAACCAAATCAAAGTGAAAAATATAACGGAAAGAAATATAGTCTTCGTCAGATTTATCGTAATAATATGCGGAGAACTCGTTCGGCCCAAAATTTTACGAGAGTCTCTCAACTCCCGCTTCCCCCGACATTCTCGTCGCAGAGATGGTCATGAAGAAGAGAAAAAAATGAAAAAGAATTAAACAACAACGATAAAAAAAATGCAAAAATTGAATAAATAAAAAAATTTTCGGACTAATCTACAACTAACAGACTACGAAGATTGAAACACAGTTTTTTTTTCGATAAATACATAAATTTTGCAAGCCAATGTGGTGTTTTACAGTCTATTTTTTTATGTTTAATAAACTTGATGAATTTTTATTAGACATCGAAAATGACAAATGCTAACGACTCCATGAACATCGTTGCGTGTTTTTATAAAGCCATTATGGGGGGGGGGGAGGAGGGGGCCTTAAGTGAATACGTAAGCAGGACCAATTTATCAAAACGTCGACCGTAGAACGCCTCCTCTCACTCTTTCTCGCACGCGAGTGGGACGGGCTCGTCTACGTTCAGTTTTCCCATCTCACTCACCTGCACGGTCTTCCTCTGGGTTTGGACAAAAATTTTCTGACTCGGGCTCTCATGCGAAGTGCACTTTGTGCACGTCGTATATTCCGTACGCATAATGAAACGAGGATTGCCCCCGATAGTGCAGCATGGACCAGCCCTACCAATTGTTAGCGGATAACGTATTGGCTTCTGCCTCACTTCACGGTACAATACGGCACACCGGGGTCAATAGGATCAATTTTATTCCAGGATATTTGACAATATCCGAAATTCCTGTTATTGACAAGCTGATTGCAATTATCTCTGGCATGAATGAAGCCATAGATTATTTTGATAGGAATTTATTCGAAAGAAGGATTTTATGTCAATATTGTCCCATTTGGTTTTTTTTTCTTCACCTCTATGCCGGGGACTATTTGATAACTGGGATTCTATTGACGGAAGATAACTATTCAGAAATTGATGGGATATATATTTTTCAGTCTATTTTGACAGTAATGAAGTTACACGATTCTCAAAAATGTTGTTTCAAACATTATAATTTGATTTTCAACTTGACGATAGTTTGTTTAGAATTGTATGGATTATCGAAACGAGGAACGAAAATTTTGCGTTACTGGTGCAGCAAGCCCCGGTCTCGTCGGTCCACACGAAGTTTTCCATGAGAGTCAGTGGCCCCTCCCGCTGCAGCTCCATCGGCACCAGACTTTTTCGATTAGCTGTTTAGGCACAGCCGATGAATTTGCATTTCCCGGTGCAATTGCCCCACCCACATTCCATCAGTCCTCACCCGCCACTTCTTTTCATCCCCGTGGCGAGTTCTCAGAGCGGCGGTTTACGACCGCGAAAGCTATTTTCGCGTGAGATTTACGGACGTACGCGTTTTACCGTTTCCGACGGTGCAACCCGCTGGACCAGTGCCACTATTTTCTTCCGACCGAGTACCTCCCCCCTCCACGCTTGTGTACCAAACCCGGGGCGGTAAGATCACGTTGGTTCGCTTCTGACTGTCGTTGTTGATGTTGAAGGTGGCTTACTCATTATCGGATCGACCATCTTCGACCGCAAAGCGGGCCAAGCCTCGCCACGCATCGAACGGTCGAAAGTCACGACAGCATTATCGAAACATACGAACGTTCTGCCGCCCGGGGCCATTATACACTTGTGTCGAAAATATCAACGATGACACTATAGCGTCATGGATTTTGAGGTTCGAGACTTTTCAAAGATTATATTTACGGCATATGCCACGACGGCCCGCACACTCGCGGCAACATCCGGCTTGAAATGATTTTGAGTAGTCACACGAGAACCCATCAGTCGGATTATCCGATTTAAGTCTTCGAACCACCCACCCCTTCCCCTTCCACTCCCTTTTTCCTCGCCGTACAAGTCCACCGAGATGCCTTCGGTTAGTTTTTTTATTTTCGTTTACGTTTTTTTTTTTTTTTTTTTTCGTCAACGGCTTCTTTGAAATGAATATCCTTCGGCGCTGTGCAGACGAGTCCAGGCAAATTTCTTACGGAGTACGGATATGGTCATCGTCCATACGCAACAGCGCACGGAACAAACGAAAGGATTTCTCGAAAATGTATGCGGCAGGGATCATTCTGGTGGTCTGTTGAGTGTATTCATCGTATTCGAAAAAAGTGCGTCGTATATGAAGCTATAAAGTTACACATCGTAGGTATTCAATATTCAAAACTAAACATTCACATGATAATTGAATGATTTTTCAAAACCCGAAAGAAACAATATTGCAGTCGCCGATAATTGAATAAAATCTTTAACAGCAATCATGAGATTCGTATGGCTTTTTTTTTTGTTTCAATCGATTCTCGTAGTAATCGAATAATCGGTCGATTTGTTACCGTCTAATTTCAGACAGCTCCGAACAGGATTCAAGTTGGTCTAAGGTGCCAATCATCGTGCGCCCGTTCCCCGTTGAGACGAGTTTGGCAACCGAACTCGAACTCCCGGCCACGCGGTCGTAAATCAATGAGCAGTTTATGAAAACTCACGCGTGAGTCTCGTTCAAAGTGGGTAGTCCCGGCCGCGTACCGGGGTTGTTCGTCGAATCCACGCGGGCGAGACGTTTTTTCGACGGTGAAAAAAAAATCCAAAGGATTAACGTCCAACGAGAATTTGAAGAGGACGAGAAAGAAAAATAAAAATAAAAGGAAAACAAAAATAAAAAAAAAACAAACAGCGACGTCGAATGTATTGTGCGGAGGAGTTGCTCAAAGTACAGAATACATATACATATATTCAACGATTGTAAACGCATATGAAGGAAGATCAGAACGGACGAATTCGGACGAGACGAGGTCTCAAGTCCGACTGGGTTTCCGTCGTCGTCTTCTTTGGTCTCCTCGGTGAAATGGTCGATGGGCCCCCGTCATCTCCCGCGGGTGCTGTGGGCCACAATTTGAACCACGGTCATATTTCACGGCCGCCAGTGAGTTATGGCAGTCGAGCCTCGACGCAAATGATTTAGGTTTAATAACGACGGGTCCGCGTGAGCAGTCCGAACGAACGTGAGACAGAGAAAGACAGAGCGAGAGAGCTGCAGCAGAGTTGGTCAGGTCAGTTGGGCATTATGTGGGAGCTCGAGGGTCGTCCACCACCGTCTAGCGGTTGTCTCCTGGTTCGTCCAAGGCTCTCTCGCACGAACATCGAATATAACCGGCCAGCAAAGGATGTGCGGCGTCTTCGCCTACGCTCACCGGTTGTCTTTCACGTGCCCCCCCTCGTTCGCGTTCGCCGTTGGTCCCAAGCGCGCGCGCGGGGTTGCGCACATTCGAAAGTCAAAAGGACTTGTTAACGACTCGTCGCTGGGAATACACGACCGAACCAGTCTTGCAACGCAAATCCAAGCAATAACAATAACCAACGTGAGGTACAACAGTCCGGGAACCTCTTTCGGTGCTTCACACTCGCGTTGATTATCGTTTACGTTGCCCCGTTTGACATTCCAGTGAATGCTCACACATCCCCACGCATCAAACGCCGTAATGACATAAATATATATGTATATACACATATATATGTCGAGTGAGTCGAACCGAGCCATGATTTTTCGAAGATCAGTCAAGCTTTGTACGTCTCATACTTCACCCATCTTCGTCAGAGTCGGGAATCACATAAATTATTTTTCGTCGCTAAGATTATCTTTCTCAGTTTTTTGTTCAATGCTTTCCAACAATGTATGTGTATTTATTTGTATTTTTGAAAAATTTCTTTCATGCATTATTGGATAATGCGAAAGGCTGGGACATTGTGTTGAACAATCTATCTTACGATGTTACAAACGCGGAGCCTACATAGTTGACACGAAAGGATTTTAGGTGACTTGCTGGTCTGGGACGTAGAGAGAGATAGAGACAGAGTGAGTGGTTAACAGAAATGTACATCGCGGGGGACAGCGAGCCTCCGAGCTTTCGGAACTTGTCTGACTCATCGCGAGAGTGTGTGTCGCGTGGATACATGCGTGAGTTCGGCACATATTCGGTCGGTCGGCCGCGTAACATCTATAGCACACGGTTATCGTACTGTATCTACATAATAAATTTGGTGAACGCACGGAGGCAACGGAGAGACGCAGGTTTAAACCGGGCTCGGGTCCTGCGATATTTATGACGACACTGGAATTTCGGTCCCACCGTTTGGATACACATGTACATATATATATATATATATATATATATATATATGTATATATATATATATATATATATATATATATATGTATATATATATATATATATATATATATATATATATCTGTATACGTGTGGAGCGTTACACACGCTTGCGTGTGAGCGAGCTTAACGCGATAACATAATTTCCTTTTCCGTGGGACCGGTTATCTGTATTATTGAGAACGGGGGGAGGAGGACGGAGAGCGTGGCGTATGGCTCGATCCTGGCGTTCATAAACATCGGGTTAACGCGCGAACGCACTCTCACTCGTGGCGCTTCGAAAGCTTATAACGATTGCGTGACTACAACGTTTCGATAGTGTCTTCGAAGACGCCCCCAATTGGGCCTGAATCGGTCAACTCCATTTTCGCTCACCTCGTTAGAACGCTTCACGAACGAGATACGCTCGCGTCAAAAATTTTTTTTTCAGATTATTCCTCGGCTCACGATTGGTCGACCCAACCGATTTTCGTGGAAAAACTTTTACGAACGGGAGACGAAGCGTTATTGCTTTCGAATATTCGACAGTGAAGAAAAAATAATATTGATAATAATCCATGAGTAAAGAGCTTTGGCACGTTTAAGGCACTTCACGAGTGTTGGCTTCGTTGTATTTCGACGTTTCGATCGTTATTGATAGCGACTTGGAACATTCGTGTTGAAAAGAAACATTTTAGCTGCCAAGTCATTATGTATACCTGTTTTTTTTAAATACACTTATCCACATTTGGAAATAAGAAACAAGGGTGCAAAGTAGAACCTTGCACATTGCTTCCTCATAGTCTTGTACCGTTTTTAAATTATTGAGATGTAAAGTAGAACCTTGCTTATGGCTTCCTTATCTTCTTACACATTTGCCAAAGCTTCCTCTATAAGGAACCATGTGTCGATCAATTTTGGCTTCCTCATAGAGGAAGCTTTGGCAAATGTGTAAGAAGATAAGGAAGCCATAAGCGAGGTTCTACTTTACATCTCAATAATTAAAAAACGGTACAGAACTATGAGGAAGCAATGTGCAAGGTTCTACTTTGCACCCTTGTTCACTTTCGTGACGTTGAGGGCTCCTTGTGAGTGTGATGTGAGTCGAAATCAATATACATGGGGCAATTTATATGAAATTTGAAAAGTTATAATTCGCATAAAATCTGAACTCCTTGTTAGATTTTATCCAAATTCAATAGGAAATCCCTTTGGATGATAGTGCAACTTACTAAATTTCAGCCGGATATCTAGAAAATTATGGAAGCTATAGCACTTACATTGAATTTTGGAAAAATTTCAAAACGCCATAAAATCTGAACGTCTTGTTGGATTTTGTCCAAATTCAATACGAAACCTCTTTCAATGGCAGTGCAACTTCGTACTAAATTCCAGCCAGAGATCTCGAAAATTATGGAAGCTGGAGCAGTTACATTGATTTTTGGAAAAATTTCAAAACGCCATAAAATATGAATGGCTTGATGGATTTCGCCCAAATTCAATCGGGTTCCTCTTGGGATAATTGCGCAACTTCGTACCAAATTTAAGTCCGATATCTCAAAAATTGCTCCAGTTAGAGTGTAAAGATCGTTTTTTTCACATTAAAAAATGCTTTAAAAGTAAAGCAAAGCGTGGATTTTTTCCAAATTCGGTATCGAGCATCTCCCTGTACTCGTACAACATTATACTGAATTTAAGCTCGATATCTCTAAAATTGTGGGAGCTAGAGACCAAAAATAATTTTTTGAATTTTGAAAAAATGCTGTGAAAACAAAATAACTTGATAGATTTTTCCAAAAATTAAATTGTGCTATGCGCCGTGAACCCTTCACATGTGTGACAAATTTCAGCTTGATATCTCGACCCGTTCTCAAGTTGTGAGCGGTTAACCATTACTACACACATACACACACACACACACACACACACACACACACACACACACACACACACACACACACACACATACATCCGGACATTTTTTCTAAATGTGTTTTTTGGGTGTTTTGAGACATACTGAACACGTTTTCATGAACATCTCGAAAAAAAAAAATTTCACGAAAACAAAGCTTCCTCTATGAGGAAGCAAAATATACTTCACCACACTTAAAAACGTTTGTTTAGCGAAAATCGTTGCTACAAAGTTCATGAGATTATCCCCTCTCCGAGCAGCTTTAAACTGCATCATAATACGCCACGAG
The DNA here is from genome assembly GCA_963662125.1 of Diplazon laetatorius. Taxonomy (NCBI): domain Eukaryota; kingdom Metazoa; phylum Arthropoda; class Insecta; order Hymenoptera; family Ichneumonidae; genus Diplazon; species Diplazon laetatorius. The sequence goes on along the minus strand of OY759158.1, from coordinate 5,718,797 downwards.
TATTGACTTAATATTCTTCGTGGCGAGGCTTTGTACCGCGGCAATTATTCTCGTCACACTATCGAACCTCGAAAGTTTTCCGGTTGCACCTTATTTTCACGTAGATCTCCCCCTCCCCGCCCCTCCTTTCTGATGTACTTCCTTCTTTTTGCTTGCAAGTGCTGGGCCGCTGTCGAGAAAACCCGACGTCCGGTGTGAGCGTGCGGGCGTGCAGCTACTCACGATGATTGGCGAAGCGTCCGGAGAGCCTTACACACCGTGGGCGTGCAACGAGGACGACGCGGAAGGTACTTCGGTACTGTTGGAGCATAACAAACGCTCGTATGAGCGTTCGTCGAGTCTTTATCAACACGGATATCGACTGATCGGCTTTTTCCTCACCCTTCGAGCTTCCGTGCCCATTATTCGCGTCGCGAGTCGCCAACTCGCGAGTCGTCGTCGTCGTCCGCCCCCCCCCTCCCCATCTTCCTCTGCCATACGTCACACTTCCGATGGTCCCTTCGTTGTTGCCCCTCGCACCTGCCCTTTCTCCGACAACTTCCGAATCCAAGTGTCGCATGGGTTCGGAACCGTACGAACGCGATGAGTTAGCGAGAGTGTGTGCACCTAGGCATCAAGTATTAAGTACCAAGTTCGGGGTGTGCGGAAACCGTACAACTTTATAATTCGATCGTCGCCAGAAGTAATATTACGACGAAGCGCACCTGCCAAAGTTCACGAACGTTCGGGCTTCTATAAGAGTGGATTTATATGTGTGTATATGTATATATATATATATATATAAATACTGTATATGTATAGTCGTCTGTTGAAGGCGTTACTCGACTACGAGTGTCCCCTGTCGCGTCTAAGCGAACCCGTCCCCCACAACAGTCTTTGCGCGTACAATTTTCGTCGACCCTTTATCGTCGGAACAATGGCGATCAGAACGCGGTGGCATTTGAACGACGTTAATGCCATCAGTCACTCCGTTCGCTTGCCCGGATCTCACGTCATTTTCAGGCCTCGATGTGCTTTGAGCACACTCCAATGGAAACGGCCGAAATTAACGTCTACCGTTTTTTTCTTCTTTTAATTTCGGTTACGGATTTTTATAAAGCAAAGATGTATTTTTTTTCTGTGGATTACTTTGGTATTCACGGTTTATCACAATGAGATACGGGTATTTATCATGCTCGTATTATCGGACGGGCCACTCGAGAATAGAATACAGCATAATGGAGACAAGCTACAGGTTGAATACATTCCGTGGCCAATGCGCTTGACCAAATGGCCGAAGCGTTTGAGCATCTCATTCGTGATGAGTACAATTCCCGATGGTCCCGGGTCCCATTAGTCACCTGAACCGGTTGGTTACAGTGGCGAGAGTAAGAACGAACAATGCAACAATTTTTTTTCCGTTTTTTTTTTAGTCTCTTTATTGTATTTTGATGCGTGAAGCCGAAAGACGAGAAGACGAGAAGACGTGTAATGAGTCTCCGATTACACTTTGTACATTCGACATAAGCGTCAAGTACGACAACACGTGTAACAATAAAGTCACACATCTCGAATGTTTGTCGTAAATCTTGATGTCTACCGAGTAAAGCATGTTATCGTTAAGATAAAAACAAAAAAAAACAAAAATGAAATTGTTTCCGCAACTGCACACAGAGTCTGGGATTTCTCTGCGTTTGTGAAATAATGTCGAAGTAAATACCATGAGTACGGTTTATATATATATATATATATATATATATATATATACATAATGTTTGCGTTACTTGTTATATGGAAATGTAAGTATAACGACGTTCTTAAAGTAGAACGAGAGAGTGGAATTCAGTTTCAGTACGTTGCAACAACGCCATTAGCGAGCACCGTAGAGGCTCGTCTCGCTTTGTCAAAGTATGAGTAATGCTCGAGAACGGTAAATTGAAGAAGAAAACGCAAGCTGCCAGCTCGCAGCTAGTGAAAAAGAATTAATAGAGAAGGAGAAAGAAAGAGAGAGAGAGAACCGAAAGAGTCGAGTACAGGACTCGAAGCTTTCGAAGCGTCGCGAACAAAGCTGGATCACGAAGGGACCACCTGCGGGCCACGCGATAGCCACTAAAACGAGAACTTAATAACGATAACGATGATAAATAAAAAAAAAAACAATCCAACAAAAGTAATCAACGCGCAAACGATGAACGAAAATAGATGGGAAAAAAATCAGCGATGGTTGTGAACGGAAATAAAAATAATATTAATAATGAAAAAAAAAAAAAAAAAACGAAAAAAAGAAAAAAACAAAACACAAAAGTAAACAAGATTCGTGAGGGATAGGATGGTCGTTAGTTTCTCACTCCGTGTGTAACTCGTGGGGGCCGGTAAATCGCCCCGATGACTCGATCGTTACTCGCGTGCAATTTTTCTGCGGTGTCGCTGATCCTCCTGCTGATTTTGCTTCTGCCCGGGAAAATTAGCCGTTGCCTCCGGGCGTACACCGACATGCCCCGTAGCCTCCGGCCGTACAGCGGTTTCAGGGAGCTACGCCCGGTGTGTGGTATCGTGTGGCACTTCGAACACGCGCACCGGGGTAGCCCCCTCCCCCCGCCTCCTTCCCTCGTTGCCTCAATCAGTAGTGACAATTTTATGTTGCACGCATGAAAGAAAAAAAAAAAAATAAACAACAACAACCCCGCGGGTAATCAAAAACTCATTATTGTGATTTATAAATAGCACTTGACCGCGAAATGCATTTCGTGTGTACGACTCGTACCACTGGACGTTCGCATGAAATATGCAGGAGTCGTATGGGCGACGAAGGTGCGTGCGTGTGCGCGAGGAAACGAATGGTAATTACTTATAAAGTAGCTACCACCTTCTTCGTTATATCGAACGATGGGTGGGATTCGGATCCGCTGAATTTCTTGAAGCTTTGACGTATGTAGGAATGAATAATTTTTCGCGAATTTGAAGAGAATTTATGATTTGTCGGTCGGTCGACGTTCTCGAACGAAACGATGCAGTTCTGGGCGAATGAAAAATGTAAAATGTTGTATTGAACTCGTGGTAAGTTCGATAAAGTAGCCCCGAGTTAGAATAGTGATGAGGAAAATGCTATTGAGAGAAATCACAGTGTATATTGTGAAAATTTTGGTTCGGTTCTGTGGGACTGGGATAGAGGAATACTCTGCCACCCCATAGAAGGGACGAGATGGATGAAGCAAGGGAGAGATGGAGAAAACTCACAAAGGCCGAGAGAGACACGAGCAAAGGGCTCGATTTGGCTTGCCCGCTGGACCAAGACACCCTTCCAGACTGCCTCGGGGGTATAAATAAAGAAAAATAAAAAATAAAAATAAAAAAAGAAATCTATGCTCTCGCGAGAGTATCCTACCGCGTTTAGCCCCATCTAACACCGATATTGGTTCAGTCAGCCGTTTCCCATATAAATAATAGTTCTCCAGACGCAATCGAGGACCCTGAACTATATACCAGAACCTTTTTCTCCGGCTCCAAGGAAAACGAGAGTGGTCTCCCCTGCCACGTTCTGGTTGGAGCACTCCGCCAGTCCGAAGAAATATATATATATATACATATCGACGAGTCTCGAAGTGAGCTGTTGAATTTACAAACAAAACGTGTTCGATCGCTTCTCACTTTTATCCGATTTTTTTTTGAGTACTTCGTTTATCAAATCAATTGCGAGTGAATGCGACAAAAAAACAATTCATTCCCAAATTCATCGAAGCTCCATTATGATCTCATGCATTGATTGACCAATCCGAACCGCTTGAAATAACGTTTTTGTTATTATTTTTCAATTTCAATCCTTCTGAATCCTCAACGTGATTTTATGCGTTGATTGAACAATTCGAGCCGTCTGAAATAATTTTTTTAACCATCATTCGTTCCATCATCCCGAAATATCTCACGCTGCGGTCGATTTTCCAGCTGATATTTTTTTTTCTCCTCGCGTAATTACTCCGCAAGTATTTCACGAAGTACCACGATAGCCGATGTAATCGGTTTTCGCGAGTATACGAAGCTCACCATTTTTTTTCCCAACCCTCAAACTTTATTACACGAAATTCCCGACAAACTGAAATTATATTCACAAAGTTGAAAAGTCCATGGAAAATAATTTTTCGTTGTATTTTTCAGCGGTAAGGTTTTATAATTGCTATTAAATTCGTTAATTACTCGGGGATCCGTAGTTTCCGGAAAGTCGTTAATTTTATTATTATTTTTTTTTTATATCAGTTGCGACACGATTAACTTTGTGCACGGTACGCGTAACTGGGTGGAGAGAATAAAAGGGAATTAAGGTGAGCGGTTATTGCACAGAGTGGCGAAGTCGGTATTTTCCAACTTGCACCAATGACCATAATGCACTTTCCGCATCGTTAAAAAAAAATAAATAATAATGATAATAATAATAATAATAATCTAATTATCTCGAACGCGTCAGCAAGTTGAATGCGACGATCACTTTTTGAGAACGCAAACTCGGCTCGTGCATCCGGGAGTCTGGTTAAACCACAATGAAGCGTATACATATAATTTTCGACCGATTATACGCGTTTTAATGGATAAGTCGGGGGATAATTTAAGACAATTATCCCCTCGACCGTGGAGACAACCGTGTCCCCAAAAGGTCTCTGTTTGCTTTCGTCGAATATGGCTGAACGCGCTCGCTTCGTCCGCTCGTAAAAAACCGTGACGTTTTGCTTTGCCCGAAACCCCAAATGTGTGGGTGCACCGAAGAATGAAATGAAAGAGAGGGAGGGGGAGGGGTGGGGGGAATTGGTCAGAGGATAGGATGCATGACGGGGGTTGAAAGAGAAAATAAATATATATATATATATATATATATATATATATATATATATATATTCGTCGTGAGAAATATCGAGGAAAAAAAGTGAAAACGTCGACTGACCATTCGCACGGGCTTTGGTGTGATGGTTAAGGCAGTTGAGGCCAACAGCAGTGGCGAGGTGGAAGAAAGATCCAGCCACGAGAAACTCAGGTCTGGTCAATATTTTGAACTGTTCGACGAGACGGCTCCTGGGGTCGAGAGAATTTTCCGAAATTCCTCGGCAAGGGACCCGGGGGACTCTGACAGGTACGCCCTAGGTAGTATCGTGTATACATGGGGCATTCCATGCCACATCGATCACTGGCGATTATTTTTCACATCGTTTACATAATTTTTCATTCGAAAATACTCATCGAAAAAAACCCACCCAATTTTTAAAAAATGTTTTCAAACTTTATTTTGAGATATATTTAAAAGAAAAGAAAAGCTGAACCCCTGCTCGACACCAAAAAATTCACGTTCGATCGCGACACTCGAAAAAAAATATATCATATTAATCTCTAGTTCACGAAAATTTTACGGTGTAACGAATTCATTTGAGTACTAATTGGTGCGATGTAAAATCGTGCGCGCGTCTTTGCATATCGAGAGTTTTGCAGACTCTGAGCAAGAGGCATCATTGTTTTCTTTTTATCTTCCCTCTCGTCGTATCTCGCCCAGAGTTATTCGTTTCTCATTAAACTATATACAGTTTCGTTGTGAAACAAAAAAAAAATAACTAATGATCTTTCGGTTCTATTAGCGTGGGGTACGGGTAGCTTCGGGGGATGCTCGGGCAACGCGCGAGAGGTAAAAAAAAAAAAGAAACGAAGGAAACAAAAACGAGAAAAAAAAACACGAGAGATGCGAATACGCAACGTGGATGAAACGACGAAAACCGAAACACGAGCTACAGGGTGGGAAGAGGGAGGGGGCGGGGGGACCGAGGAGGGGTGGGTCCGCCTCGTTTGTTCATCCTTAATTACTTCATTTGGGACTCGGTTGTCTCGGCGCAAATTGCGTTCCGTTTTGATTACCATAGGCCACGGGGATGAGGGTGAGTGAAACAGACACACGGCGGAACGTTAAAAGTGGCGGCGTGCAGACGCCCAATGAGAAAACACGGTGTGGAACGGAGATGCGGCACGTGTGTGCGTCGGACGAAGATGCGTTTCGCACACGTAACCGGTAGACGTGAGGTCGACGGTAGAACG